>CM066041.1:81898185-82499229 GCA_033557465.1 Ichthyophis bannanicus
ATATGACTCTGTGAGGTCGCGGGATGTCAAAACCCCCACTGCCTCACCGCCACGATTACGGACCGCATGGTTTCCATACAGAAATGCGGTATCCGAAGGCAACGATTTACACGCTTTAGATCCAGGATCTGGCAAAAGGCTCCGTCTTTCTTGGGAACCACGAAATAAATGGAGTATCAACCGCAGCCGTAATGCTCCCGGGGGATGGGGACCACCGCCCCGAGTTGAAGCAGCTGTGACAGCGTGTCCCTCCTTGTTGGGTGCCAGGCAGGGGGACTGGACGAATGCCTCATGCACTGGCCGTGCCAACTCGAGGGTATAGCCCTTGCAAATGATCTCCAGGACCCACTGGTCAGATGTGATCTGGACCCAAGCAGGATAAAACTCCCATAGCCGACCCCCCACGAGTTGCACCCCTGCCTGAGCCCCCCTTGTTTCATTGTGGCTTCTTAAGTCCCAAGGAGGAGGGTGCAGAGAAACCTCTGCCTGCCCCTCTGAAACCTCGAAACTTCTGCCTCCGAGCGGGGAACCTACCCTTCTGGAAGAAGCCAAGGCGGAACATCCAAAAATGTCAAAAATCATGCTGCTGACCCCAAAAAGCCGATGCGCTGCACGTCTGCTTCGGCTTATTCTCAGGAAACGTCCTCCCTTGGACTCCCCCAGGTCCTGAACCAGCTTGTCCATGTCCTCCCGAAGAGAAGCTTGCCCTTAAAGGGGAGCTTGCTAAGTCATGACTTAGAAGAGCTGTCCGCTGCCCAATTTCGCAGCCAGAGATAGTGACGGGCCGCCACCACAGAGGCAATGCTCTTTGCGAGCCCGTGAATGAGGTCATAGTGGACATCGGCCACATAAGCCGCTCCAGATTCCAGCTTGGTGACCTCTGCCATGGCCTCCAGCGCGGTATCCCCCGGCTGCTGCAGCCGCTGTGACCACCGCAGACAGACTCTCCCCACCCAGGCCCTGCAAATGGAAGCCTGCAAAGACAGGGCTTTGACATCAAAGGCCTGTTTCAATAACATGTCCAGCTTCCTATCCTGCCCGTCTTTCAGCACTGCACTCCCCTCAACCGAAATGGTGGTCTTTTTTGTCACCACAGCCACCTTTGCGTTGACCAGCGGGGACTTAAACAACTCATGCTCCTGCTCCGACAGAGAGTAGAGAGAGGTTCAGGGCTCTAACCCCCCTCAGGCCCGCCTCTGGCAGGTCCCACTTGTCCTGGATTATCTGCTTGACCACCCTGTGCACCAGGAAGACTGACTGCATCTTCCGCACGGCCTGAATGAGGGGATCCTCCAGTGACTCATCTTCTGCCGGCTGACCAGAGGATAAGTTGCCGGCTCTCATCATGGAATCTCTCCAAGCACTCAACTCCTCCATCCGAAAAACCCGGACAATGCATGCCTGGTCTTCCAGCTCCGGGATCTCTCCTTCCTTGAGATCCTAGCCGTCCAAATCCGGTTCTAGCTCCAAATCAAGCGAAAAGAACACATGCTCTCAAAGAGACTGCAGCATAAACAAACTTACAACAACTATAGACTTCAGAAAAGCCAAGAAAACTACAAACAACAGGGCATTTTCCCACTGTACTCCCACCCTCTGGAATAAACTACCAGATTGTCTAAGAACCATAAAAGATCTCTCCACCTTCAGGAAAATCTCAAAACATATTTATTCACACAGCACTATGGCTCGATAACTTAACTAAGGCACACAATCTAGCACCCAACATTTCAAATCAATAACCCTCTAGCAATTTACCTTTGCAATGCAAGAATACATTGTATATGGTTAACACAAGAACATCTTGTATATAGTTATATAAATTCCTTTACCGTTATTGTACATAGTTTTACTGTTCTATGTAAACTGAATTGTACTACCCTGTACTGTTCACATTGTTCATTGTAAACCGCATTTGATCTGTAGGAAATCGTGGTATAAAAATCTTAATAAAATAAAATAAAATAAATAAATAAATCATCGGCCTCCAGCCCCTCCGACAAGGAAGACGACTCCAGCCACTCCTCCGAGGTCCTGGCCTTCTTGGCCGGCACCACACCCGGGTCATCCCCCTTCCCTGCAGCACTTTGCTTTGCACCAGGTGCCGTCAAAGCTGAACCGGCTACTGAACCCCGCTGGTGCAGGCAAAAGGCCTGATGCAATAAAAGTACAAACTCTGGTGAGAAAACCCCTCCAACCCCCAGCCCCTGAGTGGTAGAGGGGCTGGGGACCGCCGCAATTGTTTCCAGCGGAGAGGGAGGGGGCTCCACAGAGACCTGGCACTCCTGAACTGGTGATGATATGGCCTCCTGTGCCTTGTCCTGTAGCGCTGCAGCTGCCAAAGCCACTAGGAACCAGGCCTTCCTCCCCAGCCACGTGGTCCTCCCGTCGTCTATCCCCACATACCTTGACTGAAGGGGAGACGAGCAGCAGTGCACCAGCCGCGATTTCTGAGCTCCACCGAGGAATCCACACACCTCGCACTCAGCAAGCACATGGCTTCGGCGCCGAGGGGGAGAGAGAGGCTCAATCCACTGAGCTGCCGCTGCTGAATGACAGCTCATCATCCCATCACGGGATCAGGAGCCACCGAAGCCCCAGATTGCCTGCAGGCGCTTCAACACCCCTTCCCAAACAATAAAGGGGGGAGGAAGGGGGAAAAGCAGCAGAGATGCTCCATAAAGGAACAGAGAGCAGTCTACTCCAACCCTTCTTGTCTTTAAATACTGTTTTCTTATTATTTTTTAACTTTACCAACAAATAAAAACAAAGGCAATGAAACCACAGAAAAGAACCAAAAACCTAACTAACTAACTATCTCCTTCTTTGCCCCTCAGTGAGCCGCACACCCTGGCTCACACCTTCTCCAGCTGCTTGGAGACTGAGCATACTGGGAGCTGAAGGGTGGTGCCAGTCAATGTTCCCTCTAATTTTCTGTAGGCTGTGTGCACATAAAATATCAGCTGTGCAACTTTTGAAGGAAGGTTAAATTTTTGTGCGCCACATAACGACACTCAGAGTTATATACTTTAAAATTTGACTACACATCAGAATACAGTATGTACACCACATTGATTGCACTAGAAAACATTGTAGAACTTGTGAAAACCATAAATACATAACAACTTTTAAATTTTAAGACATCTGTGTTATTTTCTATCAGAATCAGAACCGTAATTTTTGTGCGCTCTGTTGTAAAGTATGTGCGCGCGCACACGCGCACAGCTTAGAGGGAACAGTGGTGCCAGTGGTATTAGTACTGGTGACTTCAGAAGTTGACATGTTCGATCTCCAAGCTGCTGGAGGGGGTGCACTACCCAGAGATGCGGGACTGGACTGGAGGGACGATATGGAACCAGCGGATTTACCCAGTCCTCATTAATAATAGTTTATGAACATTTGGTCCAAGAACTTGTCCAAACCTCTTTTAAACTCAACTGCACTAACAGCATTTATTACATCCTCCGGTAACAAATTAAAGAGTTTGATTATGCGTAGAATGAAAAAATATTTTCTCTGATTGGTCTTAAACATGGTACAGTCTAGCTTCGTTGCGTGACCCCTAGTCTTTCTACTTTTTGAAGGAGTAATTAACTGATCTATATTTACCCGTTCTACTCCATTCATTATTTTATAAATCTCTATCATATCTCCCCTCAGCGGTCCCATTTTCAAGTTGAAGAGCCCTAACCTTTTAAACCTTTCCTCATAGGGATATCCTTCCATCCCCTTTATCATTTTTGTCGCTCTTCCCTGTATCATTTCTAATTCTGCTATATCCTTTTTAAGATACAGTGACCAGAATTGCACACAATATTCAAGGTGTGGTTGCACCATGGAGCAATACAAAGGCATTATAATATCCTTTGTTTTATTCTCCATTCTTTTCCTTATGATTCCTAGCATTCTATTTGCTTTCTTGGCTGCTGCTGTACACTGGGCAGAGGGTTTCAGTGTAATGTCCATGATGACACCTAAATCCTTTTCATAGGTGGTGGTTCCTAATGTGGAACCTTGCATCATGTAACTGTAGTATGGGTTGTTCTTCCCTAAGTGCATAACTCTGTACTTGTCCACATTAAATGTCATCTACCATTTGGATATCCAGTCTCCCAATTTATCAAGATCCTCATGCAATTTTTTACAATCCTCTTGTATTTTAACAACTTTGAATAATTGAGTGAGGTGATCCATTTTTCAGATGACACCTGTTATTCCCATTTACAGGTCATTTTTAAATATGCTATAAAGCAGCGGGCCCAGCACAGATCCCTGTATACTCCACTATTCACCTTTCTCCATTGAGAAAATTGGCCATTTAGCCCTACTATCTGTTTTCTATCTTTCAATCACTTCCTAATCTACAATAGTACATAGCTTCATATCCAATGGCTTTTTAATTTCCCCAAGAGTCTGACTTTTGGTGCACTTGGTAAATTGCATATTGCATTCCAGCACACAGAGTCGGGATTAAAGTCACACTATGACACTCTGCACTGGAGCTTTAAGCACTGGGTTCTTGTACAGGACTGCTGCATCGCTCTGCCAGTGCACAAAAAGTCAGCATTAAACTGAGAGAGCAAGGCAAACACAGGTACAAAGAAGCCGGCGCAAGTTTGGCATCCTGTCCTGGAAAAACAAGGTCATTTGAGGTGACGTTGACACTTCACTTCACCTCAAATGACCTAGGCATCGGAGAAAACCCCCAATGCCATCAGCACACCTTCAGAGGACCAGTACGCCCCTGGACACCAACTCCCCAACAGAAACAAAGTTCACGGTGGTCCAGCAGCCTTGATCCCCTACCCACTCAATAAAAAAAATCCCTGGTGGCCCAGTAGCCCTGATACCCCTCATCCACCAGATAAAACAATCCCTGGTGGGCCCCCCCACACACAAACAAACAAACAAAACATTCTGGTAATCCAGTGGCCCCTGTCCCCTCTAAACAAAAAAAAAAAATCTCTGGTGGCCCCCCAAACCCCTCAACCAATCTCCTCCTGGGACTTTTAATCTGGGGAGGAAACGTTGTCCGCATGCTCCCGTCCCTGCACCATCTTGAAAAATGGCGGTGCTTGGCCCTGCCCCTGTCCCAGGATGCACCGAGCAGGGTCAGACTGCCATATAAGGCAGAGTGACTCCCCTGTTGTATCGTGGGATAGCTCCTTTCTCAATTCTAAAAAGAACAAGTAGAGGAGGAGCATAAAATTGTTAGAGCAGTAGGCTGAAAGCCAAGGAAACCAGACTCCAAATCCTACTGAGGTGCCTTGTAATTTGGGCAAATCACCTATTCTTCCATGATCTCAGGTACAAACTTAGGTTATAAACTCTCCAGACACAGAGAAGTAAAGGGCTTTGAACTACACCTTTAAAAGGGGTGAGCCGAAAATGACTAGTTCAATACAGGAATCTGTTTTAAAGTCATCTCCAGGCAGGTGTGCTTATCCATAAATTAATAAGGTTGCATTCTCCGATGTCTGTTTACTATATGCCTGACCCCCCCTATGTCCGGTTTTAAATTACAGTTCACTATTATTTCTTGAGATTCTTGGATATGTTTTATGTACAGCAATTCAAGAACAGACAAGTCTGCAGTTCTAAACATTTAGGTCAGTTCTTAATAGTCACATTTTCTGCCAAGTGCCTGCTTGTCTGAATGCTGCGCTATCCACACATACAGCCCCGGGTACAAATGTGGCTTAGAGAATCAAGTTTCAACAAGATGCAATGAAAGACAACTTTATTTGAAATAGCATCTGCACTCATAATTAAAACAAAGCATAGTACCTTGTTATAATTTAGTTCAGGAAGATGACTGAGGCAAACCTGGAAACCAAGAACAAGGGAAAGATAGTTCAAGTGAAAAACCTATCATCTTGTTTAACAATTTTCAGAAATATATCTCATCTATCTATTTTTGTCCAATAAAATAATCCTGGAATAATTGTGATATTTATAAATAGTGGATGCCAGAGTGTGACGAGGGTTCTAAAAATAAACTTTTTTAATTTGATTTTTTTTAGATTTATTTGTGGTGTGTTTTGTTCACTATTGTTCAATATTCCCCTTAACACAGTCATAGAGATTTGAAACCACAATCATGTCAGAATTCTCCTTGGCTTTTCACTATTTGTATTAATGTTTTCAAGCAAAAATTGTTTATTTCTATTTTTCAACCATTATTTTTTTGTTTCTGAGCATTTTTCTCATATTTTTCAATATTTTTATGTTAGAAAACATGGACAGAAATTAGATGTTTACAAGATTAATAAATATGGAGATGTTATTAATGCATATGGGTAAATGATTAAATTGATGGATATAGTCCAGGGCTTGTTATAATCTACAGACTCAATATTCAGTGATGGAAACTAGTGTAATTATAGTGGCTAGCTGCTGCTGCAGCTGAACCCTACAGCCAGATATTCAATACCAGGGCCATAATCGGCCACCGGGATTGAATATCTGGATTGGTCAGATAGCCAGGAAGCTAACTGGGCAGTGGTGATATTCAGCCATTGCCTGGTTTGCTAGCTGGTTACCATTGGGGCGTGCAGCATAATGGCCCCTGCAGACAATGAGCAGCACTAACTGTGTTAGTACCACTGAATATCTCATTCAGCGCGACTAATGGAGTTTAAAGGTCTGCTAAAACCGCATTAAGCATTTTAAATATTACTACTACTACTACTAAGCATTTATAAAGCACTACCAGGCGCATGCAGCGCTGTACAATGAAAACACAAAAAGACAGTCCCTGCTCAAAAGAGCTTACAATCTAAAAAGAGAAAGCAAGAAAAGGAGTAGAAAAAAGATAAGAACAAGGGCAAAGAGACAAGAGCAGGAGAGACAGGACAAAGGAAAGAGGTAAGAACAAGTGTAAGAGGAAGAAAGAAAGGTGACATAAAAGAGGGGAAGGAAGGAGAACAGCAAAATCAAGAGCCAAAGGCAGAGGCGAAAAGATGAGCTTTTAACTTGAGTTTGAAGAGGGGCAAAGAAGATGCCTGACGTATAGACAAAGGAAATTTATTCCAAGCGTAAGGAGCAGCAAGGTGAAAAGAGCAGAATCTGGAGTTGGCAATAGAGGAGAAGGGCATAGCAAGAAGCAACTGGGAAGAACGGAGTACACGAGGGGGGAAATAGGGAGAAATGAGAGAAGAAAGGTACTGAGGAGCCACAGAGTGAATGCACTTATAGGTCAGAAGGAGAAGCTTAAAGTGAATACGGAAACGGATAGAGAGCCATTGAAGAAATCTGAGAAGAGGAGTGATGTGAGGAAAATGTGGCTGACGGAAAATCAAATGGGCAGCGGAGTGCTGAATAGACTGAAGAGGGAAGAGATGAGACTGAGGGAGACCAGCAAGAAGGAGGTTACAATAATCAAGGCAGGAGGTGATTAGGGAATGGATGAGGGTTTTAGTAGTGAGCTCAGAGAGAAAGGGTGGATTTTGCCAATGTTGAAGAGAAAGAAGCGACAGGTCTTAGCGATGAGTTGGATATGAGAGGAGAAAGAGCGAAGAATCAAAAATAACACCCAGTACATAGTAACTGTATCCTAGTACAAAACCATTCAGATTTGTGTTTGTGTGTGTTATAGTTCAAATTCTTATACATTGCATACCTCTGTCCTTTGTGCTACCATGTCTTGATTATGTACTTGTTAAGTATGCAGCATCAAGTCATCAAGTGGAAAATTACCCAAATATGCACTCTTGGGTGTATGTTTACTAAGAGGTGTTAAGCTTTTGAAGCTAATACCAGGTGTTAGTACAACTAGGACATTAGCTGCAAAGGTTGTGCATTATGTGTTGGATGTGTACCCAGGACCAGCCCCAGAGTTGGTCCAAGGTGTTGGTCCCTTACGAAAACTTTCAGACTTCCCCCCCCCCCCCAACTCTTTGGCTGTCAGAATCCCGTGTTTAGCTCCGAATGCCCTGCTCTCTGCTATCCCACAGAGGCTTCTGCCCTAGGCAACTGCCTAATTTGCCTAATGGCTGGGCCGGCCCTGGGCATGCCCAGAATTTCCCCAGCAGATACTATAGTGAAATCACAGGGATTGCAGCATCACCGATGCAACTAATGCCACCCATTGGAGTGAATTACGGTGCAACTGCGACATCTGCAAAACATGTAGCCACCATGCACTGTTAATGCTCGCTGTAATCACATAGCATAAGAACATAAGCTATGCCATACTGGGTCAGACCAAAGTCCATCAAACCCAGTATCCTGTTTCCAATAGTGGCCAATCTAGGTCATACGTACCTAGCAGTTTCCCCAAAAGACACAGGTTCCACAATGCTTGTATTGGGTTAAGCAGTGATATCCTGGGTCCTTTTTAAATAATGGTTTATGGACCTTTCCTCCAGGAACTTGTCGAAACCTTTTTTAAACCCAGCTACACTAACAGCCTTTACTACACGGGCGTATATACCCATACCATGCTGCAAAGGGCTTTCAGAATTTTATGCCAAGCAAACTCTGACAATGTCAACTCCTAAAGAGTTAGGCAAGTTGCTGCGAGACTCCTTACCTGCACAGTCTGCCGGGGGCGCCGCTGCTGCTGTCACTTTAACGCCGCCGTCCTCTTCCCACCGCGCATGCGCCCCGTGCTTCTGCGTTTGTCATCATGGCGACGCGGGGCCATGTGCAGGATCCCAACGACAGGCGGCTAAGACCCATCTACGGTAGGTTTCCCCTGAGCTCGGAGTCCGGGGCTGCCTGCCCTAGACCATCCGGCTCCCGAAGCTCTCGCTTGGCCTGGTTTTCGCTGGGCAGGGAGGAGGGGACCCGGGGACAGCCGGTTGGGTGCGTAGGCCCGGCCCGGGCTGGAGTGAGGGAGGAAGGGAGGGCTGCGGCGCCCTGTCTTTCGGCTTCGTTCTTGCCGGAGGTAGGCAGCACGCTCGGTAACTTTGATAGCAAGAGGGAAGAAGCGTCGTTGGGAAAAGGAAGCGAAGCTGCTATGGGTCGCCTGATTTTCTTCCGAGAGAAAGACTCTAGGCTTGTGCTATGGTTGTTTTTTTTTTTTTTTTCTTCTTTGCAGCCTGGATGACGTTATACCGGGAAGCAGGGGGAAGAAAGAACTATAAACACTTTAACGACAGGGTTTCCTGCTCCCTTTTCTTTCATTAAATCGGACAAACTGCAGTGTCGGTGCAGTTATCAGTCTCTATCAGCTGTGCAAAGCAGCATTGATGAGGAAAGTACTGTAGGGATATTAGTAAGCATTTACTCTGGACTAGCTTGTCCTGAAGCTTGGAGGTTTATAGAATCGGGTTAAGTATTTCTAGTTTTGAATTGAAATAAGAGCATAAGGTATGGCATACTGGGTCAGACCAAGGTCCTTCAAGCCCAGTATCCTGTTTCCAACAGTGATAAAATACCTAGCAGTTACCTCCAAAAGACACAGATTCATTAATGCTCGTATTGGGACAAGCAGTGCATATCCCTGGTCTCCTTTAATAATGGTTTATGGACCTTTCCTCCAGGAACTTGTCCAAACCTTTTTTAAACCCAGTTACACTAACTGCTTTTGCTACATCCTCTGGTAACAAATTTCAGAGTTTGATTACACATTGCGTGAAAAAATATTTTCTCTTAGCTTCATTGCATGTCCCCTAGTCTTTCAAAATTTTGATGGCGTAACCAATCGTTCTACATTTACCCGTTCCACTCTAGTCATTAATTTATAGACCTCTATCATATCTTCCTTTGGCTATCGCTTTTCCAGGTTGAAGAGCCCTAACCTTTTTAGCTTCTCTTCATAGGGCTATCATTCCATCCCCTTTACCATTTTGGTGTCTCTTCTCTGTACCTTTTCTAATAACGCTTTATCCTTTTTAAGATACAGCGAACAGAATTGCACATAATATTCAAGATGCTGTCACACCCTGGAATGATACAGAGACATTATAATATCCTTTGTTTTATTCTCCATTCCTTCCTTGGGATACTTAGCATTCTATTTGCTCTCTTGGCTGCTGCTCCACACTGGGTGGAGGTTTTCAACATGTTATCTATGATGACGCTTAAATCTTTCTCCTGGGTGTTGGTGGTTCCTAATGTGGAACCTTGCATCATGTAATCATAGTTTGGGTTGTTCTTTCCTTGGTGCATAATATATAACATTGCACTTGTCCACACCCAGTCTTCCAATTTATCAAGGTCTTCTTTCAATTTTTCGCAATCCTCATGGATTTTAACAACTTTGAATAATTTTGTGTCATCTGCAAATTTGGTTACCTCACTCATTATTCCCATTTCCAGGTCACTTATGAATATGTTAAAAAGCAGCAGACTCAGCCCAGATTCCTGGGGTACTCCACTATTCACCTATCTCCATTGGGAAAATTGGCCTTTTAGCCCTTCCCTCTGCTTTCTATTATGCATGTTGCTGTTTTGCATTCTGATTTTTTTTTTCATAAAAAGCTTCTGAGATTACAAATACAGTTTTGTAAAGTATGCCAGCTGTTTAATGCATTCTTTTTAGAATTGTTACTAGAGCTATTTATTTATCTGCATTTATATCCCGCTTTTCACCCGCTCAAAGCTGTTTAGACTTAGATTGCTCGATACATATGATTTGCATTTGGGGTTTAAGCTGGCATTTCCAGTTCTGTTAGTGCTTTTGATCTTTGACACTGTTTAGCATTAGTAAGTAGGCCATGAGGAAATGGTCATTTTAGACTGCAAATAAATTTACTTAAAGCTTTGAGCTCTTCTGGTTGGGAAAAGTGTGAGCTGTATTTAGACAGTCGCTTTTATACAAGCATTTCTGGGCATATAAATCCATTCATTTTCTCATCCCATCTCTGTGGAACAGTGTTTCCCAACCTTTTCAAGTCCAAAACACAGATATGTTTTCTAAATTATTTTGTGGCACAGCAGGTTCTGTGCAGCTGCCAGCATGGATGTTTGGGAGGATTTATTTGGCCAAATGAAATGCAAGGGAAGTACTAAAAAGCCCCCCACCAAAGACTGGAAGGACTCTGAGGAAGGTTGGGAGGGAAAAAGAAGGTGTTAGTGTGTGTAATGTGTATGCTTCATAAACTAGAGCCTAGCTAGCCTTGTACTACATGATGATGATAAGTACTATCAAGTTGGTTGAGTCATGGCAACCCTGTGGATAGTTGTACTCAACTGTGTTTGACCTTGGCTTAGGCAGCAAATTGTTGATTGAGTGACAGCCATAGTTTATTTTATTGTGTCGCTCCATTGCATTGCCAGTCATCCTCTTTGATATTGACCTTCAACATACTAAGCGTGACGTCTTTCTCATGGTATAATGTGTCCAAAGTATGAACTTCAAAACTTATCATTTGAGCTTCTAAGAAAAACTTAGGGTTTAATTGCTTCTTCAGGCAGTCCATGGTAAACACATTATTCTTCCCCTATAATTTGAAGGCCTTGATTTTCTTCTCATTTTTCTTCTTCACTGTCTAACTTTTGCATCCTTATGAAGTTTTTGACAATACCATTTCTTGGACAAGTTGAATTTTGCCCTACATGCTGCTGGTTATTTCTGATACTCCAGGCTAATGTTATATCTAGGAATAAGAAAGGCATGTGTGACAACATTGTATACTTAGACAGAAGGATCTCCTGTAAGTTCTAAAGCCACTGTTGGGTTAGACTAAAGGTTCATCAAGTCTCTTGTTGTGTCAAGTGCTGAGAGCAGAGCACATGTTTATGTGCTGGTCTGAACCTGAATAGCAGGCAGTGGTAACTTTTTTTTTTTCTTTTCTTTCTATGATCAAATCTGAAGGAACACTGTTTAGGAAATACTGTTTGAGATAAAACCTACCTCATTTACCAAAATGTTATTTTAAAGCCATATTGGCTTAAGAGTTTCTTTTCTGCTTATGCCCATTTGTCCAGGTATCATGTACTCTGGTTAGCTACAGATAGGTAGGACTGAGAATCAGAAATCCCATATTGTTATCTTCAGTCTACCACTGATGCTGTGGTTGTGGGCAAATCACTTTGCCTCCTTGTACTCGCATTTCACCAACTTGGAACATTATTACAAAGTCACACTCCACTTCAGATGCTGTCACATGGTGTGCTAATATCCAGGGCCATATATCTTGTGGGTTTGTGTACATATTTTTCAAAGTGGCATGAAGGAAAATTGTTTTCACTCAATTGCAGCTGAAAAATATTTTCATTTGCTTATACAGTCAAACCTCGGTTTTCATTTGCCCCGGTTTTCATACGCTTCGGTTTTCAACGTCTTTTCTGACTGAGATTTTGTCCCGGTTTTCATGCATTGCTTCGGTTTTCAACGTCTTTTGACTGAGATTTTGTCCCGTAGCAGGGAAGAAAGCTGTCAACGTAAGCAGGAGATGTTGCATGAATGTGGGAGGCAGTTCTTTCTCTTGCAGGGTACGTCTGAAGCTATATCATTAAGATTTTTCTGCCATTCTGAAGCCTTGAGCAGATAATGTAAAAGGTATTTTAATGGACTGAATTCAATGTGATTCCGAAGAGAGCTGGGCACAGCAAGCTTGTCAGGGGTGGCTAAGGCCAGATGTTTAACATACTGTACAGTACTGTACTTAGCTTGCTTTCAGTGATGTTAAATGTTCATTTATCCATTTCATTAGTCTTTATATTTTATTTCTCATTGTTTTCTGTATGTAAAAATATGTTATTCTCTATAAAATGTATTTTTTGTGAATATTTTTGGGTGTCTGGAACGGATTAATTGGATTTACATTATTTCTTATGGGAAATATTGCTTCAGTTTTCATACGTTTCGGTTTTAGTCAGACTTTTTCGAACGGATTAATCATGAAAACCGAGGTTTGACTGTATAGTCAAACAATTGTTGTTAATTTCTTTTGCATATTAGCTGGAGTGGAGAATTAGCCTAATGGTTAGAGCACTTGCTTTGTAACTAGAAACCAGGGTTTGATTCCCTCTGACCCTCTGTTTTAATTTCATTCAGCTTCTTTTATTCCATAGTTCTTTTTTAATTATTATGTGAGTTATTTATCATGCCCCTCCATCATGCGATATTGAAAAGAAGTGAAGTTTTGTTTATTTGCTCACGGAATATGAATTTACTCTATATTTTTTTTTTTTTTAGAATAGAAATCATTTATTTGGTAATGTAAGTGATCCACACCCGTTTCCATGCCTTCAAATTTGAACACATAGTCAAGTTTGGTAATAAAAAAAAATCAATTTGAAAAGTAATCGTTAACATTTGAATTCATGCTTATTACTTATTCCAACGTCACTCTGAATATAGGGCGGACTTTGTAGTACAGCTGTGTCAATGTGACTGAAGGTCATCAAGCATTTTAAACCAGACCTATGTAGTCGACGTCGACCACACCATTATTATTTTGAACCATTTAAGTGAACTAAACCATAGGGTGCTCTTCCTTAAACAAAACTAAACTTTTCAAAGCACTTCCCTCTGAGAGGAAAAAGAAACCTCACTGACATCACTGGCAATAGATACCCAAAGACTGCTTAGGAGAAAGCAGCTGATGATGCCAGGGCGAGCCAATCGGTGAAAGTGGAGCTTGGACAATGATGCTATGACTGACAGGCAATGCCACCAATGGCAGGGGTGGGGTTTGTCGTCAGCGGCAGTTGCTGGAAGGTGATGTTTGAGGTATTTAGCAGCCGCTTGGTGTCACCCCGACCACCTCTCCTTGGGGTGCTGGGTGACAGTTGGAGTTTTGTCGGTCTGGTATAGGTCGAGGAAGTTGATTGCTGTTTGGGTGTGGTGGAAGCGGTCCCCACCCCCGTCTTCTTTGTGGGCCGTGCAGGGTTCCCATGGTGTCAGGCAAGTCCGTTTCCTCCTCCTGTAGCTTCACTGCTGGCTGAGCCAGGTAGAAGAGTCCAACTGGATCTGATTCCTTCCACCCTATTTTAGGAACATTCTGCACGCGGAAGGCTCAGAGCGGTAACCCTGATCTAACTGTTTTGCGGTATGAAATAATAATTGCGTGTGCTATTTGTTTCGGGAGTCTCTGGAATCTGATCTGTTATCTGCTCACTCCAGGAATAATCGTGAAGCCCGCATAGTTGCTCTAGGAAGAAGAGTGCTCCTGCTGCTTTAGAGGTTGCTGTTGTCCCTGTCTTGATTCCTTTTATTGGTCTAACACCATTATCAGACGTGGATGATAGACATGAGCATTATCTCCTGAGAGCTTACCGAGCTTTGCAACAATGGTCACATCCTGTAGGAAAAAACCCCCGTTCTGGTCTTTAAAGAAAGTACGGGTAAATGTTTGTTTATGTATTGCTCTGCTCAGCAGATGCCTACCTGACTGATGGAGAAGTTCAGGTTAGACTTTTCCCGTGCTCGGAAATTCTTCTTTTGAGTTTTCAGGGAAGTTTATAGGGGTTTTATATTTCAGTTTATGATACAGTTGGGATACTTCTCGTTTATGGTGTTAGGCAGTTAAATTGGACAGACAGAAAAAAGTTCTTTTAGGCTTCCGTGGCTAGTATGATCTTTGCAGTTTTCTGTCCTTCTGTTCCACTTGCCAAGATGCAGCATGACCCGTAAAACTGCAAAGAACAGAAAAAGTTATTGTGACAGTATAATTAGCTTAGTATAGCTAGCTGTCTGTTTTTCGTTTAGAGCTTTTATGTTATGGTAATCTAATCATTTGGTTGCTAAGGAATGGATCAAGGAGCTATTTGTGTGTGTGTGTGTACATTTTTAGATATTTTATCGAACAAAAATAAACCATTGGCATTGTGTATTCACCCATGTTATTGAAAACAGATAATCCCCCCCCCCCTTTGAAATGGAAGGGGCTGAGAAACTACAGGCATTTTCTTATTTTTTTATGTGGGGGTGGGGGAGAGAAATGCTTAGTACATCTAGCCCTTCTTACTGCTGGCTTTTGTTATAAGAGAAAGTGAAAGTGAAATTGAAATTTTATTTTAGTTTACAGAAGTACTTAAAGATGGCTACAGCAGCTGAGAGAGAAATGCAGTTATGTGAAAATTGGTAAGTAATAAGTCTGACCAGCTTGTATGCGTTTTGGCGTGTTATATACATAAACCTTTCTAAAAATCAAAAATGTGGTTTATAAGGTGATTAGTTAAATAACAAGAGGTATCTGTGGGCCAGAACAAGTTAAGTAGTAGTGTGATTGCCAAACTTGCAAAGACGGAAATTTAGTGAGTTTATGAATGGAGACAAATATAAAATAAAATAACACTTTAAAACAAGAGAGAAAAACAGTAAGGCGTTTAGAAAGATACATCTCTGAACTTAAACATTTTGCTGCAAGACTTGAAATGTTTAAATGCCGGTTTAAGGATTTTTCATGATAGGAGCAAAAGTATTTACACCTCCTTCCTTTATGAATTTCCGCCATGATGGGATGATTCAGGTCTTTCTGGTTGACTACCTGTTTCTGTGTAAAGAATTTATGCCAGGTACAAAGGACTGAATCATAGCCCTAAGGGTTTTTCCTTATTCTGTTCTTATATTAAAGTGCTATCAAAATGAAAGATTATGCTTTTGCAATCATAGTGCCAACACGCAAATGTTACATTCTTACACTGGGTCCACATTTCCATGTGCTCTTTGTGATGTGCTGGTATGAAACGAGCAAACCTTTGTTTGTTTTACAGTGCGTCTTGTTTGCCATAGGAAGGGAGGTGGTGTGTTATCTGCTGCAGTTGAGTGGTGGAGAGGGGCTCCTAAAGCACTCCTCACCCTTGAAAGTTTTCTCCACATCATCCCCCAATTGTTATTTCCTTACAGTGGTGGTCAGGATTCTTTTGGCATCCTACTAGCAGTGAAGCTTTGCAGATCATTTTCCCCTTTTTGGGGTAATGTTGTTTAGTGTGCTTGCTGGGATTCAGATGAGCCTGATGCCGTACTTTAGACCATGGCCCAATCAACTGTAGTGGTGAAAAGAAAGTTGGATTAGAGAGCTAAGAAGACTGAAGGCATCTATTCCCTCCTTGCTGGTACCACAAGGGAGTGTTTTTTTACATTCATTCGTTCATTCACTTTTTGTTTTTAGTTGTCCTTAACAAATGGTGGTAAAGGAAAAAAAATTCAAAGGGACAAGCTGATCATGGGCTCCGTAGGAAGGAGTGTGCAAGATATGGTGGAGGGAGGAGGTGGTACTGGGAATGGTACAAGAGGATTAGGTGCCCAAAGTGCACCTTCAGCCTTGAACCCCTCTTGATTAATTTTCAGGCCCATAGACCCCCTGAGATCTTGATCAGGGTAAAGATGTTTAGATATAGATATCTATGTCTATGATGCTGCCATGAAGTAATGCAATGGTTGATTGTTGTAGAGGCCATTGTGGTCTGTTTAGTGACTCTGGTTTGATCCTCAATGTATCTAAAACAGATGTTGTACAGCTATAGGAAGAATGTGCTGCAGGTCTGGCTTTGAATGAGGGCATCGGTTGACCTGTAGTTCTGTTGTGTGAAACTTTGGGGTACCTTGGGATGAGGACTTGTCATTTGCTCCTCATGTTAGCAGTGATTAGCTCTTTCTTTGTGGCATTACATTTCTTGAGCAGGATGTGGATGTTTCTGTGACTGGATGATATGGTGCTTTTGGTTCAAGCTTTTATGGCAATTGAAATTGATTATTGCAAATGCCTTTCATACTAGCCTCCCTGTCTCCCTAACTTCAGAGGCTACAGTTAATTCATAATATGATGGCCCCCCTTCTTGGGGGTAAAAATAAATTGGATCATGTGACACCCTCCCCCCCCCTCCTCATCCTGCCTTTAATCTCTATTCATTGTCTGCCTATGATTTTCTTCAGGCACAATTCAAAGGGGCTATAAATGGGCTGCTTGGACTAATTTGAAGAAACTTTTGTTTCTGTATATGCCAGTAATGTCACTCTGGTCCTCCCAGCATTTACTTCTAGAAGTACTAAGGGTACTTCGGTTGTAAGTGATGTCTTGGGGGCCTTTTATATGTAGCGCAGAGTCTGTAGAACAGCTTTCCATTGAACCTTTGTCAGGAGCAATATTAGATTTCCTTCTAGAAATAGGTGAAAGTGTGATTTTTTTGTGCCAGCTTTTGGGGCCTTTCATTTGATTCAACAACAGTATGTTTAAATATGAGGGGCACCAGGGGAGTGAAAGGGGGGGATTGGTTGTAATTATGTGTGTGAAGGGAATCTGTGGAAGTCGGGGTTTATTGTCACTGTACCATGCCTTGCACTTGTACAAATGTGTGTAATTTTTAAGTGTCCTAAATAAATAAGACTTAATAATCATGATCACTCCAGTAACACTCATCCCCCAGGACAATCTTGCAAAGTAATAGGCATCTTCCTTTTCGTCCCTCTAGTCCAGTCCCAGAACCATTGAGTCTAGAATCTCCTCCAGCAGCTTTGGAGACTGAAAACTTGTCATCGCTTTGTTGACCTCCGCACCTATATAGGCAAGGACCGCCCCATCCTCTTCAGTAGTTTCAGTCCCCAAGCAGCTGGAGAAGCTTCTGAGCCATAGGCTCACAAAGCACAAATAAGCAGAGCTAGGAATAGGCATTAGCTTATCTTTAGATTTAGGTTTTCTTTTAAGTATATTTCTTTTAAGTATACTTGGAAGTGTTTCTTACATAGTGTTTTGATTTACAGGAAAGGTGCTGCTGCTCCGGGGTGTCCTCTGCTACCGCTGGCCGAGTTCTCTGTCCTTGTCTCTCTTCTTTCCCCCCCTCTCTACCTCCCCTTCACTTTAACGAGCAGTGGAGGAGAAGCAGGGGCCGTTAAAGGCAGGACACGGCGCAGCACTTTAACCTCCCTGCTCCCGAACCCGCGGTAACAGGTGAGGAGCAGGTGGCAGGCTTAGGATCTCAGCACGGGCAAGAGAGGGCTTAGCAGCCTGCAGAACACACTGAGAGCAGCCGGAGCCGAAGCCGCGGTCCGGCTGAGCTCTGGCGAATTTACAAGGTTCCCTTCCCGGGCATGGTGAGGTGAGTCGGGGCGGTGGACTGTGCGAATTTGCCTGGGGAGCAAGTGGCAGGGGGAACCGCGCTTAGGTGACCGGCCCGCCCGCTCAATTTCGGGCGGGAAAAAGTGACGTGGCCATTTTGGCTGCTGTGGGGTGAATCGCAGCAGCCGGAGCTGGCTCTTTCTGGCCGGTCGGAGGGCTTTCGGGCCTCGTTTCAGAGGCGCTTTCATTCCTTTGCGCTGGGCAGTCTTCAAAGGCTGAGGTAGTAAAAAAAAAAAAGAACCGATCCACCGTCGGGTCTGTTGGAGGCAGGCAGTGCTTTCTGTGTGCGGGGGGCATGCCGGCCAAGCCGCGTTGTCTGGTGTGCGGCTCAAAGAAGAGGGAGTTGATGGAGTCCGGTGTGTGTAGGCCTTGCTCCCAGGAGGCAGCCTTGCTTGAGGATCCTATGGAGGGTCCTAGCGGAACACAGTTGGGAGATGGTCAGGAGAAGGGGGTTGCCCCTCTCTCCTCGAGTGCTGCCGTGGAGCAGAAGTCGGGGACGGAGCGGTTCCTGGGTCTTCAGTCAACCAGGCGAGGGGTCCGGGGGGGTTCCCATTGGAATTTCTCGCTCTCTTGCAGCAGGCCTTGGCTTCCTTACAGCCAGCAATGGTAGTGCCGCCTCAGAGTCCGCGGGGGCGCAAGCGGGAGGCGGCAGCGGCAGTGGCAGTAGACGCTCCTCCACTTAAGAAGAATACAGGAGCTAGTGCAGAGGATCTCGTGGATCCTCTCTGGGAGGACCAGAGTGCGGGGGAAGCGGCTCTCGTAGGTGTCTCAGAGGATGATTTGGAAGAACGGGAACTGCCTGAGGAGGACCAGCAAAGCAGGGTGGTCCGGGTCTTTCGTAAAGAGGAGCTGCCCGCCTTGATTGCGGAGACTCTGAAGACGTTCAATATGCCCTCGATGGAACCTTCCTCGGAGGAAGCGCTGGAGGACCCCCTGTTGCAGGCAGTCCGCACATCCCAGCGTGTGTTTCCCGTCCATAGGGTGTTTCGGCATATGATTCAGGAAGAATTGGATTTGCCGGAGTCGGCCCTGCGGGGCTCTAGGGTGATAGCTAGGGTGTATCCGCTCTCAGACCAGGATAAGGAGCTTTTTCGCTCCCCAAAGGTGGATGCCGCAGTGTCGGCGGTCACGAAGAAGACTTTGATCCCGGTAGAGGGCGCTGCGGCTTTGAAAGATGTTCAGGACAGGAAGTTGGATACCCTGTTGAAGCAGGTGTTTGATGTTAGTGCTCTCTCCATGCAGGCCTCGATAGCGGGGGCGTGGGTAGCGAGAGGCTGTCTCTGTTGGGCCCAGAGACTGCAGGGGGATCAGTTGGGGGAGCAGGATTCGGAGGCAGCGCGGATAGAGTTGGGACGGCTTATTTAGCAGATATTCATTACGATCTTATCAGGAGTCTGGCCAAGGCGATGGCATCGGTCGTTGCGGCTCGCCGTTCCCTGTGGTTGAGAAACTGGGCTGCGGACACGTCATCTAAGGCTAGGCTCAGTAGGCTTCCGTTCAGAGGGAAACTGTTGTTTGGAGAGGATTTGGAGAAGTTGGTTAAGGATCTCGGGGAGTCCAAAGGGGGTCGTCTGCCGGAGGATAAGCCCAAGCAGGGCCGGGGGCTTTCCGGGTCAAAGGGGGCTCAGAAGGACTTTCGTAGGTTTTGGTCCTCTCGTTTTGTTCCCTCGCAACGTGGAAGGTTTCCAGGGAGGAACCAGAATTTTCGGAGATTTCGGGGGGCAGGCAGAGGGTTTGCGCCCTTTCAGTCCTCAGGTGTTAAGAAGTCCCAATTAAGTGAGGCGGACTCAGGTGGCGGTGCTGCCCGTGGGAGGTCGGTTACGGGAGTTTTACCCTGCCTGGGTCCAGCTTACATCGGACCTGTAGGTCTTGGAGGTCATTCGAGAGGGGTATGCGTTAGAGCTCCACCGACCCGTCTTAGATTCCTTTGTTCTGTCGCCTTGCAGGGCTCCGCTCAAGGTGCGCGCAGTGTCCGAGACGCTACCCTGGTTGCTGGCTCTCAAGGCGGTAGTTCCCATCCCCGCGGATCAGTGCGGTTGCGGTCGTTACTCCATCTACTTCGTAGTGCCGAAGAAGGAAGGTTCGTTTCGTCTGATTCTGGATTTGAAAAGGGTGAATCGGTGTCTTGAGTATCGCATTTCAGGATGGAGACCTTGCGGTCCGTGATTGCGGCGGTCAGAAAGGGGGAATTCCTAACGTGCTGGATCTCACGGAGGCTTATCTGCATATCCCTATTCGGCAAGAGCATCAGCAGTTCCTGCGCTTTGCGCTCCCCATGGGGCATTTCCAATTTCAGGCCATGCCCTTCGGGTTAGTGACGGTGCCTTGCGTGTTCACCAAGGTCATGGTGGCGGTGGCGGCGGCGCTCCGGAAAGAAGGCGTACTGGTGCACCCGTATCTGGACAATTGGTTTGATTTGGGCAAAGTCGCGCGACGAAAGTGTCAAGGCCACTGCCCGAGTGGTACAGGTGTTGGAAAGCTTGGGCTGGGTGGTCAACCGGACAAAGAGCAGGTTAGTCCCCCCTCAGCCTCTGGAGTACTTGGGGGTGTGTTTCGAGATGGCGTTGGGCAAGGTGTTTCTCCCGGAGCATCGTGCTCGCGCTCTGCGGAGCTTGGTGAGAGAGTGTTTGGCTCGACGGGCTCCGACGGCGTGGCAGTACCTACAGCTGCTGGGAACGATGGTAGCATCTATCGAAGTGGTGCCGTGGGCCAGAGCGCATATGAGGCCGCTGCTGCGGCGGTGGTCGCATCAATTGGACCCGTTGTCTCGCCGGCTAATCTGCCCTCAGGATGTCCGAAACGAGTTGGAATGGTGGTTGCGGAAGGAGAGTCTGGAGACCGGCGCCCCATTGGAACCTCCATCCTGGCGACTCTTGACCACTGGTGCCAGTCTGCTGGGGTGGGGAGCCCATTGCGAAGGGAACATAGCCCAGGGCCGCTGGTCTCTGGAGGAGAAGCGATGGTCCATCAGCTGGTTAGAGATGAGGGCGGTGGTGTTGGCCCTGCGAGAGTTTCAGGCGTTGTTGAGGCGGTCAGCAGTCAGTGCTCTCCGACAATGCGACGACGGTGGCCTACATCAATCGTCAGGGCGGCACAGGAAGTGCAACTCTGGAGGCAGAGGCAGGCCTTCTGCTACCCTGGGCGGAACAGAACCTGGCGTGCCTGTCAGCGTGGCATGTGGCCGGAGTGGACAATACTGCAGCGGACTTTCTCAGTTGGCGGAGGGTGGACCCGGGGGAGTGGGTCCTCCACCTGGAGGTGTATTCTCTTCTGGTACAGCTTTGGGGTTCTCCAGTCATGGATCTGATGGCAACCTTCGGGTCTGCAAAGGCGTTCAGGTTTTTCAGCAGGAGGCAGGAACGCATGTCGGAAGGGCTCGATGCGTTGGCGCAGAGATGGCCAAGGGCAGGTCTGCTCTACGTGTTTCCGCCTTGGGCTCTCATAGGTCGCGTGGTGCAGTGCATAGAGCGGCACCGGGGCAGAGTAATCCTCATTGCACCCGATTGGCCCAGGAGACCGTGGTATGCGGACTTGGTGCGGCTTCTGGTGGACGTCCCGTGGAGGCTTCCTCAGTGGGAGGATCTGTTGCTACAGGGGCCGTTAAGGATGCCTCAGGTGGCTCGATTCTCGCTTACGGCATGGCTCTTGAACGGGCTGGGCTGAGAGCCAAGGGTTATTCTTCGGCGGTCATTTCTACTTTGTTGCGGGCGCGTCGGCGGTCTAAGTCGTTGGCATATATTCGGATTTGGCGCATTTTTGAGGGATGGTGTACGGAGAGAGGTCTTACTCCGCTCGCGGCGTCTATCCCTCAGATCCTTTCCTTCTTGCAAGGAGGTGTGGAGAAGGGATTGGAATCCAGTTCCTTGCAAGTCCAGGTGGCAGCGATTTCCTGTTTTCGGGGCAAGATTCAGGGTAAGTCGGTGCATGGTGACATCCAGAGGTTTTTGCGTGCGGTATTGCTCATGCGACCTCCTCGCAGATGCTCAGTTCCGGCCTGGGATCTCAATTTGGTGTTGGAGGCCTTGGTCAATCGACCGTTTGAGCCGTTAGGGCAGGCTTCAGTGAAGGATCTGACGTTGAAGGCGGTGTTTCTGGTAGCTATTTGTTCTGCTCGCGGAATCTCCGAGTTGCAGGCGTTGTCCTGCAAGGAGCCGTGTATCTCTTTCTTTGATCACAAGGTGGTGTTGCGCACCGTGCCGGCGTTCTTGCCCAAAGTGGTGTCCGATTTCCATGTTAACCAGGTGGTCTCTCTTCCGGTATTTTCGGGGGAGCAGGCAGCGTGGACTGATTAGCCGTTTGCATCTTCTCGATGTGCGGCAGGCGCTCCGGCGCTATCTTCGCGGCACGGAGGCCTTCTGTAGATCCGACAGGTTGTTTGTGTCATTCGGTGGCCCGCGAAAGGGGGAAGCGGCTGCGAAGTTGTCTATCTCCAGGTGGCTGAAGGAAGCTATTGCGTCCGCCTACCTTTTGAAGGGTAGAGGAGTGCCGGAAGGTCTACGGGCTCATTCTACTAGGGCGCAAGCGACGTCTTGGGCGGAGTTTAGTCTGGTGCCCGCCGTGGACATTTGTAGGGCGGCGACGTGGTCGTCATTGCATTCCTTCGCTAAACACTATAGGCTTGATGTGCAGGCGGCGGAGGATGGCCGGTTTGGATCCGCAGTACTTCAGGCTGCGCTAACTAGGCCCTCCCGTTGACTCTCACTGCTCTGTTAAATCCTCAATGCTTCCGGGACTGGACTAGAGGGACGAAAAGGAAGAGTAAATTAGATTTACCTGCTAATTGTTGTTCCTTAAGGAACTCTAGTCCAGTCCCGGTTCCCTCCCGAGCTGTTTAGTTTCAGCCTGAAGTTCAGTGTGGATGACTCGGCGGGGCAGATGTAGGGAGACGGCAGCGGGGGAGTTCTGGTGCAGCGCTGTCTCGTCCCCTGACGGTCTACTAATTGGTCAATCAGGTTAAAAAAAAAAAAGAAGGCAAAGAAGTACAGAGACGGGAGGGGCGAAGCAGTAGGACTGCGAATGCCAGCCTTCCCTGGGGGGGGAGGGGTTAGAGCTAGTTGTTGAGTTATAGGTTTTCATTTCTTGTTTAACTACTTATTTGTTGCTCTGCTGAGTCTGCTTTGTCAATAGGTACTGAAGAGGAAGGGGCAGTCCGTGCCTATATAGGTGCGGAGGTCATCAAAGCGATGACAAGTTTTCAGTCTCCAAAGCTGCTGGAGGAGATTCTAGACCAGGGGTGGGCACCTCCGGTCCTGGAGGGCCGCAGACCAGTCAGGTTTTCGGGATATCCCTAATGAACATGCATGAGATATATATGCATTAGAGATATCCTGCCAACCTGACTGGTTTGTGGCCCTCCAGGGCTGGATTTGGAGACCCCTGCCTTACACCTCTGTCATTTAAGATCGTGAGTGGGCAAGGTACAGATGTCCTAGACATTGAAAGGGTATATAGAATGTGTCACATTTCTCCTCGATTCTCACCACCACCAAAAAGTTGTCTAATAGACAATTTTTTGGTGTTGGTGAGAAGTGAGGAGGACTGTGACAAATTCTATCTAACCTTTTTGATGTCTTGGACATCTGCACCTTGTCCCCTCACAATCTTAAATGACAGAGGTGTAAGGCAGGGGTCTCCAGATCCAGCCCTGGAGGGCCAAAACCAGTCAGGTTGGCAGGATATCTCTAATGCATATATATCTCATGCATATTCATTAGAGATATCCCAAAAACCTGACTGGCCTGCGGCCCTCCAGGACCAAGTTTGCCCACCCCTGTTCTAGACTCAATGGTTCCAGGACTGGACTAGCGTTCCTTAAGGAACAACAATTAGCAGGTAAGTCTAATTTACTTTTACTTTTTAAATATAGATTTTAAATATTAAACCTTTTGTGTATAAACTCACACGCACACAATGCCATATAAAATTACCCCCATAATGCATGTGTGTGTGTATGCACAAAATGTCTTATACAATTACCCTGTGTGTATGCATAATTAACATGTTTGAAGTAACTAATCTCTTTGCAGATGAACTTGCCAGTATGTTAAAGATTATGCTATATAGAAGCTGCTTGAAAGGATTAGAAACCATGTAAGGCATAGTAACCTAAGAGTTGGTAAGAAGTTCATCTGTTATTTCCACAAGAGGGGGGACCACAAAGCGTTAATGATGCACACTTTTTTCCATGAGAGAAACAAAAATGGGACAGTTGTTGAGCCCTACCATTTGATGGTGTTATGCACTAGAACATAGCTCTCTAGTCTGGTCTCTTTCTATAATTTTTATAATTCAACAGGAGGTTTGTGTGTGTGTATCTTGAGAATTTACAAAATAAACACAATATATGCAATTATGTACCTTCCCAGCCTAGCAGCTCTGGTTTAAAATTGTTCCCTACAAAGGCAGTATCCAAAAGCTATTTACCTGGGTAAATGGCCTATTTGCAAATTGTCCATCCTTCTTGTGGTTGAAAGTATGTGTTGATGGCCATTTGAGTTGGTGTGGATGTAGGGGATATTGTTTTGCTTTGACTGGAAGTGCTTTTTGTCATCCTTGCTGTCCTAGGTGCCAACCTAGTATGACCACTCCTGGTCTGTAGGATGTGTTGTTGGTGACTTTGTTCTTGTGTAAATTATTGCAACTACAGGTTAGAAAGCCACTTAAAATCTAGTTGTATTCATTCCAACTTGAGTTCAAGTTTACAGTTAAATTGCTGTTTGCAGTAGTGATTTCCAAATGTTTAGAATTTCCAACTACTGTGAATTAGAAAGCGTTTCTGATAACGTCAGCAATTGTTTCCATATCATCCTGCTACACCAGTCAGACAAGTGGGTTGTGTTCTCCTACCAGCAGATTGGTAGAGACAGAGAACCAATGAAAAGCCCAGCTTTCAAGGACATTGCTCCCATGCCTCTATCTGCCTCAGCCACTAGAGATCTCCTCAGTATTTCTTTGACTCCAGCAGATGGTGGATTGATTTTCTCCTATCTGAAGAAAATCTGAAGATTTGAGATGAAAAGATTGATCAAATGCTTTTGACCACCGACTTGAGTGTGACGCAGGAGGCTCCACTAGACTGCAGTCTCCGGTAGCCGTAGGAGGAGGGAAAATCATTTTCAGCTCTGCAAACTTATCATAAGAGCCTGTTGAACAGCCAGAAAGTAAAATAATCTGGAAGAATGCAGCAACCTCACACAGCCTCAACACCCCCTTCCTCTTCTGACCTTCCCCCCCACCACCTGAAGATTTCAGAAGGCTCTCAGAGATCTGCCTGTAAAGCCAGTGAAATGGGTTTCAGGGGAGTAGAGCTGAGCCCAACACGAATTCTCTGCCTGGGGCTCTTGGAGGGTGAGTACCAAGGCTTGACTTCATCATTGTCCTTGTTGGGGGGCTCCCAATTCCATCTGCCTGGGACACAATTAGGGGTGGACCGCTGGCAACTGTTGGGATGTTGTGGAGGCTTTCCTGCTGTTTTCTACACACATTAGTAGCTTTTTGTTTGTTTGTTTTTTTAACCTATTGTGTGCCTTACGATTGTGTGATCCTAGTGCATGTTCTGCCCAAGTGGCTCCAATGTGCATTCCTACCCTAGTGCCTATAATTCACATTGCAGTAAAAGTGCAGTTAACGCTGGCCTTTTGAGCTGCTATGGCTTTGGCTTGTGCTGTTGTGATACTTAACTCTTTGTCATCTTCCAGGTAATGTTTGGCCTGTTTCAAGTGAGATGCCTTATCTCCAGATCCTGGATTCTGTTCTTGCATGGCAGCTTCTGAGTCATCCCTGGAGTGCTTGCTCCCTCTCTCTCACCCAGGGTTTTCAGTTAGTTCGGTCTTGCCTTCCTCAGGGTAGGAGGTGACGAGTTGCACTTTGGGTAAGGTTATCCAGCTGTCCAGAAGATCTGCCGACCATTCTGTGAGTTGCTTCTCATTCTCTAGGGGTTTGTGGCAGCTAATCTCCTGGTGTTGGGGGCTCATTTCTGAGAGGAGAGCTTCTGGACTCCAGATTGTCCTCCCCGGATTTCTTTTCAATTTTTCAGCAGGCCTGGTTCTTCTGGCATGAAAATTCAGACCCTGTGGCCTCTGGGTGCCCCATGTGCAGGCTGAGAGTGGAAGCCCTGTTTAACCATCTTTGGTTAAGTGTCCCTGGCGAGTGGTGCCCTCTGGAAATGGTAATCAGCTGGGATCTGTTTGAGATTTGCAACTGTACTCTGATGTGGATAAAAAAGTACTCTCACCTTCAGAGGATTATGAAGAGGCCAATGTGATCCATCTATTCTGGAAGGAAAAGCTGGTGGCATTGATTGCCAGGATCTCATCCACCTTGAGCTTGGCGGCTGCTCCAGGCATGGAGCAGGAGCCAAAGGTAAATCCACTATGGCCTTCCTGTGCCTGGAGGTGCTTAAGGGCCTCTTCTAGATGGAATAGGATTCCCCTGACTTTTGCCTAAGGAGCTAAGGGTGTATAAGAGGCATGCTGTCCCGGAGATGCAGTGTTTGATCTTAGGGGGATGCGTAGGTCATGGCAGTTACCAGACAGACTGCCATTCCTGTGGAAGGTGGATCGGCCTTAAAGGATACTCGACTGAAAGGTGGATTCATGTTAAATAACCAGTTTGCTGCAGCAGCTGCTTTGCATTTGGTAGTATGTGCAGGCCTGACGTCTTGAGCCCTGCTCCAGTGGATTCAGTCTCTTCTGTCGTGATTCTACCCATCTTTTGGAGTCTGCTATGGCTGTACTTTCTGATGCCATGTACAGCCTGGTATGTACAGCCTGGCCAGTACTTATGCCCTGTCGACGGTGACACAGCGTTGGCTTGACTCTGACACGGGACAGCAGTCTCATCTTCCAAAATCCGATTGTCTATCTGGCCTTAGAGGATCACTTCTGTCGGGTCCGATTTTGGAGAAGCTGGTGAAGGACCTGGGTGAGACATTTTTCTTTGCCTTCTGGAGGACAGGTCCAAGAGCCCTGTGAAGTGGGCAGGAGCCCCTTTTCCATCATCCTCCATCTGCTCCTTATAGGTGTACTGGTCAGACTCCTGGGGGTCTTGGACTCCCATTGCTACTGGCCTGGAAAGCCTTTCTTCCCCTCTGCTTATGGACCTGAGGCTCATTCTCGGTCCCTTCATGGAGTGCTTGTGCCCAGGGACCCGGTCCCATGCAGAGGAGGACCCTCCCGGGTTGTGCAATAAAATGTTTGGGTGCCCCTTCCCTTTTACCTCTCATTGGAGACAGGCTTCACCTCTTCCTTCAGGAATGGACTAGCTCACAAAGGATATCTGGGTGCTAGTCCCCATTTAGTACGGCTGTGACCTGGAATGCAAAAAAACAATCCTGGCCACTTTGTCTTCTCCCCTTGTGGGCCTGCGAACAGCAGGACCGTTGTGTAGTTCACCTTGGACAAGTTGCATCTCCCGAAGGCAGTGTTGCCCATTCTCCCAGGCATTCCATCTGTTTCATGGTGCCGACATGGAAGGAGCATTCCAGCCCATTCTGGACCTCAAATATGTCAAAGAGCTTTTGTGCATCATATGCTTCTGAATGTAAACTTTGTGATCCATGATTCAGGTGATTTGTTGAGGGGACATCCTAGCATCTGGATTTGGCTTAGGTGTATTTTCATATCTCGATCTGGGATATCAGCAAAGTATCTGTGTTTTGCCATGCTTGGCTCTCCTTCCAGTTCGCCACCCTCCCATTCAGAATCTCCACTGCCCCAAGGACGTTCTCCAAGGTTATGGTGGTGGTGGTGGTGGCTACATCACCAAGGGATTTGTTTGCACCCATATCTGGACCACTGGCTGATCTGAGCTCATTCTCTTTCAGAGGTGTCTCTGATATCTCCCTGAGTGATGAGCCTCAGCTGGGTGTTCACTTGGGGAGAGAGCCAGTCATTGCAATCCCAATCCCTGTCCCTGTAGTTCTGGGAGAACATTTCAATACTCGTGCAGTTTTCCTGCCAGAGGAGAAAGTATTTTATAGGCTATTGGATTGCCTAGCACTGTTCTGTTCGCAGTAGGCTCTGTTTTGCTCTCCAGATCCTCTGAATGATGGCAGTGTCGAGGTGGTGTCGTAGGCATGTATTCATATGTGGCTCTAACAGTCCTTACTGACTTGGTGATCCACGAGTTTGCAGTGGTTAGAGCTCAAGACTCCCATTTCTAATGATGATAGTGGCCAACCTGCAGTGGTGGCAGCAACATAATCTTCTGAAGAAGAACATGCTGCTGGACGATTGCTTATGGATCCTCTGATGACAGTCTCTTGGGCTGGAGAGCCCATTGTCAAGGCTGAATGGTCCAGGAACCTTGGAACTGCAGGGAGACTTTATGGTCCAACTGCCTTGAAGTGAGGGCAGTTAGGTTGGCTCTTCTGCATTTCCAGCCCTCAGTTGAGGGCCGGCCAGTTCAGGTGTTGTCGGACGGCAACATGGTCATCACCTTTCATTTTAATTGAACATTTTTGCTTGATGTCCACGCTCAGGCGGACACGACCTTTGGCTCTAAGATTTTGCAAGCTGCTGTGTCTTCCTGCCCAGTGGAGTCATAGCTCTGGTATGTCCCACTTGCCTGGACTGGTGTAGCAGGATGATATGGAAGGTGACATTTTACTTATCAGATAATGTCCTGCTTGACCAGTCCAGGATCCACCCCCTGAAATTGTTTGCTCTGTTCTTCTGCAGTGGTCCCCTTTTATCTGCTATAATTTATATACTTGGCTCCATAGGTTCATAGTCTACGGACAGCCTTCTATTTATGCTGTCTTGTAAATAGTATTCTACTGTTTGATTACTCATTGTTGCCCATGTTGAGGTTGCGTGAGGCTTGCCATGTTCTCATATGCCTTGGGGCAAATACTGGGGTGTCCAAATGGCAGATGAAATTTAATGTGGAGAAGTGCAAACTTACGCACCTAGGAAAAAACAACCCAAACTATGGTTACATGATGCAAGGTTCCACATTAGGAACCATCACCCAGGAAAAGGATATAGGCATCATCGTGAGTAATAAGTTGAAATTCTCTGCCCAGTGTGCAGCGGCGGCCAAGAAAGCAAATAGAATGCTAGGAATCATAAGAAAAGGAATGGAGAATAAAGCAAAGGATATTATAATGCCTCTATATTGTTCTATGGTGCAAATGCATCTTGAATATTGTGTGCAGTTTTGGTCACTTTATCTTAAAAAGGATATAGCGTTATTAGAAAAGGTACAGAGAAGAGCCACCAAAATGGTAAAGGGGATGGAAGGATACTCCTTTGAAGAGAGGCTAAGAAGGTTAAGGTTCATCAACCTGGAAAAGAGACGGCTGAGGGGAGATATATATGATAGAGGTCTATAAACTTAATGAATGGAGTGGAACGGGTAAACGTAGATCGATTGTTTACGTCATCAGACTATAGAAAGACTAGGGGATATGCAATGAAGCTACAGTGTAACCTATTTAAGACTAATAAGAGAAAATATTTTTTCACTCAATATGTAATCAAACTCTGGATTTCATTACTGGAGGACGTAATAAAAGCTGTTCTACGCGTTCCTCCAGTCCGGTCCCTTAACTTCTGGGTTGTGCTCCTCTACCAGCAGCCTTGGAGACTGAGCTCTTCAGTTTTTTTCCTCTGATGATCCTCCAGTATAAATATCACTGGCTCCTCCCATCAGGTCCAGTTTAGCTCAGTCTCCAAAGCAGTTGGAAGGAGTACTAAGCCAGTGAGAGGCTTAGTGGAGAGATCTAGGAAGTTTCCTTTTCTTATTCTATTTGCTTTATTTAATTCGTTTTTGGAAGGCACCTTTGTGCTGGGTTTGTTTTTGTGGGGAGAGTGTAGTTGATTAGTAGTAGGATTTGGCGAGAGAGATCCTTCCCCTTCCTCTTCTCTCCTCTCTTCTCTGTGTCTTGCTTAGCGGCTGCTCCTGAGGGGTCGAGCACAGAAGGGAAAGCTCAGCGGCGCCTCTCGAGCCGTCGGGTGCAGGAGCGGCGGCGAGAGGCAGCGGAGTATAGGCTGATCAGAGTCCGGCTTTTCAAATTCCAGGCCCGCCCGTGCCGAAGCCCTAGTGGAGGCTGAGCACGTGGCAGGGAGCTGACCGGCACGCCAGAACTCAGCGGCACAGAAAGGAAGTGGCTGAGTGGAGCTGAGGACTGTGTGGCGCTGAACCGCGGTACCGGTAGCCCGTTTTATCTTCGCTGGAGGATCCTTGCTGGCTGGGAAGGCAGCGCCAGAGGTATGGGCCAAGTTGGAAGGGGGAGGGGATCGCCCCGGTGGTTTGTTTGTTCGTGCGTGCGTGCGTTTTTGGCGCGTAGGAGGGCAGGCCGGATATCAGGCTGCTCTCTGGGGAGCTCAGAGAGGGTTCCTATTATTAGATACTTTATTGAATACTTTTATTGCTTTTGTTTAATTTTACAGTTCGTTTAAAAAAAACAAAAAAAAAAATCCAGCAGAAAGTAACCCGGGGATTGCAGTTTATTTAGTGAAAGGAAGTCTTGGGGGGTGTTAGTCCAGGCCCAGTATGCCAGCCAGGCCTCAGTGCTTAGTGTGTGGTGCTAAGCGTGGGGCAGTTTCGGCGACAGGCATTTGCAGGGGGTGTGCTATGGAGGCCACCTCTGTGGAACAGGAAATCCAGGCTTCCTTGGCTCTGAAAGCAGCAGAGGGCAGGGGAGGTGGTGCCAGAGGGGTGGGCCAGAGGGTCAGTTGGTCCCAGTTGTGGAGCGGCAGGCCGCTATGCTGCACATTCCAGGTCCTTCCTCATTGCCGGCCGGGCAGGAGGGGATGGGCCTTGGTGATTTCTCCCCAGAGTTCGTGCTGCTTCTGCATAAAGCTTTTTGCCTTAGGAAGCAGGAGCAGAAGCAGGGCGCAGGAGACGGCCCATCCAAGAGAAGCTCGGACCCCAGTGAGGGGGGTTCTGTTATACCGCAGAAGCGGCAAAGGATGGCTGAGGACGCGTCGCCTCCCCTCTCGATGGTCGAGGAGCGGGAGACGGAGTTGTCCGAGACGGATCTAGGAGAGGAAGAGGAGGAACTCGAAGAGGGCGAGATTCAGGAGGAAAAGAGAACCCGGATTGTGTGGGTATTTCGCCGGGAGGAGTTACCGGCTTTGATTTCTGAATCCTTAAAGGCTCTCAATATGGCTCCGAGTGTGCCGGTAGAGGAGGAGGTCCTCGAAGATCCGCTTATTCAGGCGGTTAGGAAGGCTCAAAGTTTTCCCGGTGCACCGGGTGGTGAGGCAGATGATCCAGGAGGAATGGGATCAGCCGGATTCGGGCCTGAGGGGTGTGAGGTCCATGGCCTGTTTGTACCCTTTACCGGATCAAGACAGGGAGCTATTGAGATCGCCGAGAGTGGATGCGGCGGTCTCAGCGGTCACCAAGAAGACAACGATCCCAGTGGAAGGCAGTGCGGCTCTGCGGGATGCGCAGGACCGAAAGTTGGACACGCTGTTGAAACAAGCCTTTGAATCAGTGCCCTGAACGCGCTTGTCTGTGGTGTTTGCAACAGCTCCAGCCAGCGGGCGACTCTGCCAGTGCTTCGCAGGGAGAAGCAAGCAAGATTGAATCAGGGGCAGCCTACTTGGCAGACAGCCAGTATGACCTGGTTCGAAGCTTGTCTAAGAACATGGCGTCAGTGGTCGCGGCTCGTTGTTATCTCTGGTTACGCAGTTGGGCTGCAGATGGTTCCTCTAAGACTCGTCTTAGTAAGTTGCCGTTCAATGGCAAGCTACTGTTTGGCAAGGATTTGGACAAGTTGGTGAAGGAATTGGGAGAGTCTAAGGGAGGCAGACTCCCTGAGGTCCGTCAGAAGCAGTCTCGCTCTTCCACTCCCGCCAGGACTCAGCAGCGGGAATCCCACAAGTTTCGGGCGTCGCGGTATGCTCCGTTTCAGAGAGGACGTGTTAACTCTTGAGGTCAGGGGTTCCGGGGGGCTGGAAGGGGTTTCAGCGCCTCCTCTGCGTCCGCGGGTCCAAAAAAGTCGCAATGAAGTGAGGGGGGTCCAGACGGGGGGCTGCCGATAGGTCGTTTGAGGCGGTTTCTTCCCGTTTGGACCCGGGTCACATCCGACCAGTGGGTGCTGGAGGTAATTCGAGAGGGGTATGCTCTCGAATTCTCAAGCACAGTCTCTCCAGCGTTCATTTGGTCCCCTTGCAGGTCCCCAGCAAAGAGGGCGGCAGTAGAGGAAACTCTGGACAGGCTGCTCGAGTTGGAAGCGGTGGTGCCGGTGCCCAGCGACCAGTGCGGGTGCGGTCGGTACTCCATTTATTTCGTGGTGCCCAAAGAGGAAGGCACTTTCCGTCCAATTCTCGACTTGAAGCGCGTCAATCGATGTTTCAGAGTTCTGCATTTTCGTATGGAAACCCTGCGGTCCGTAATAGTGGCCGTACGGCAGGGAGAATTTTTGACATCTCTCGATCTGACAGAGGCCTATTTACATATTCCAATCCGGGAGTCTCATCAGCAGTACCTGCTGTTTGCTGTGCCAAGGGGACATTTTCAGTTCCAAGCTCTGCCCTTTGGTCTGGCGATGGCGCCTCGCACCTTCACCAAGGTGATGGTAGTGGTGGCGGCGGCGGCGCTGCGCAAGGAAGGGATCCTAGTCCATCCGAACCTCGATGACTGACTGGTTGATTCGGGCCAAGTCCGAGGAGAAGAGTCGGAAGGTCACGGACAGAGTAGTTGGTTTCCTGCAGCGTCTGAGGTGGGTTATCAACCAGGCGAAGAGCAGGCTATTTCCATCCCAGGTGATAGAACACCCCGGTGCAAGATTCGACACAGGGTAAGGAAGGGTGCTGCGGCTGCTGGTTCGTCAGTTTTGGGTGAGAAACTCGCCCTAGGCGTGGCATTACCTGCAGGTCCTGGGGACAATGGCGGCGACTATCGAGATGGTACCGTGGGACAGGGCCCACATGAGACCCCTCCAACGGGCTCTCCTCCGTCGGTGGTCGCATCAGAGTCAGCCCCTTTCGATGCGGCTCCCCATTACGCAGGAAGCGAGGGAATCCCTACTGTGGTGGCTCCTGTCGGGCACCTTGGAAAGGGGTATGCCCTTAGAAGTCCCGAAGTGGTTACAGTTAACGACGGATGCCAGCTTATCGGGCTGGGGAGCGCATTGCGAGGGGCACTTCTCACAGGGCTCTTGGACTCCGGAGGAGGCGCAGTGATCCATCAACAGGCTGGAATTGCGAGCTGTAGTTCTGGCGCTCCGGGCCTTCGAGCAGGGGGTACGCTAGCAGGCGGTCCTGGTGTTTTCGGACAATGTGACCATGGTAGCCTATATCAACTGGCAGGGCGGCACAAGCAGCGCTCCCTTGGAGGAAGAGGCAACGGGGCTGTTGGATTGGGCAGAAGCTCATCAGTTGGCACTGTCGGCGCAACATGTGGCCGGAGTGGAGAATGTGGAAGCGGACTTCCTGAGCAGGTGCAGAGTGGATCCCGGAGAGTGGGAGCTCTGCCCACAAGTGTTCGAGCTGGTGGTTCGTCGGTGGGGTCAGCCCATCATGGATCTGATGGCGAGGTTCCAATCGGCCAAGGTCAGCCGCTTCTTCAGCAGGAGGGAGCGGATGTCGGAGGGTCTCGATGCTCTGGTCCAGAGGTGGCCCACGGAGGGGCTGCTTTGTGTTTTTCCATGGGCGCTGATAGGAAAGGTTCTGCAAAGGGTGGAGGCCCACCAGGGGTGGGTGATCCTTATAGCATCGGATTGGCCTCGTCGTTGTCCGTGGTATGCCGATCTCGTAAGACTGTTGGACGACAGGCCGTGGCGCCTGCCGGCGAGGGCGGATCTATTGTTCCAGGGTCCGTTGCGGATGCTGCAGGTGGATCTGTTCTCGCTTACGGCCTGGCTATTGAGAGGGCGTGGCTGCTTAAGTGAGGTTATTCAGGAGCAGTGATTGCCACCTTGTTGAGAGCTCGTAAGCGTTCTTCTTGCCTGTCTTATGTTCGGGGTTGGTGCGCGGATCAGAAGATTCGACCCTTGGGCGCCTCGGTGCCAGAGGTGTTGGAATTCTTGCAAGCAGGGTTGGAGAAGGGGCTTGCTGCCAGCTCTCTTCGGGTTCAGGTAGCGGCCATTTCCTGCTCTAGAGGCAAGATCAAGGGAAAGGCGCTGGGGCAGCATTCAGACGTAGCTAGATTCCTAAGGGCGGTCAGGCGTGTGCGGCCTCAGAGAGTGGTGTCAGTTCCTCCCTGGGACTTAATCTGGTGTTGAATGTCCTAGGGGGTGACCTTACGAGCCGATTAAGCGTTCCTCTTTGAAGGATTTGACCCTCAAGACGGTGTTTCTGGTGGCCATTTGCTCGGCGAGGCGTGTTTCGGAACTGCAGGCGTTGTCTTGTCGCCCTCCCTTTCTGTCATTCTTCAAGGAGAAGGTGGTTTTGCGGACGGTTCCTTCGTTTCTGCCCAAGGTGGTTTCGCCGTTTCATGTGAATCAGTCAATTTCCCTTCCCTCATTCCTGGGAGTGGGGAAAGGGGCTGAAGAGTTGCTTCTACACAGGCTGGACATGAAGAGAATCTTAGGACATTACGTGAGGCGGACGGCGTCGTTCCGAAAGTCGGAGTGTTTGTTTGTGGTGTTCAGAGGGCCGCGTAAGGGCGAGGCGGCGGCTAAGGGTTCTATTTCCATATGGATCAGGGAAGCCATTACCGGTGCATACATTCAGAAGGGTAGACCGGTCCCGGTAGGGTTCCGGGCCCATTCAATCAGGGTCTTAGCTACCTCGTGGGCGGAGTTCAGCTTAGTTCCGCCCAGGGAGATTTGTAGGGCGGCGACTTGGTCGTCATTACATACCTTCGCTAAGTTCTATCGGTTGGATGTGATGGCCTCGGCAGATGCGGAGTTTGGGTCGGCGGTGCTTCGGTCTGCTCTGTCAGGGCCCTCCCGGAGGTGAACTGCTCTGTTACATCCCAGAAGTTAAGGGACCGGACTGGAGGAACGCCTAGGAAAGAGTAATTAGACCTTACCTGCTAATTAACGTTCCTTAAGAGACTCCAGTCCGGTCCCTGATCCCACCCAGTTGGGTCAGATCGTCCCAAAGCTTTGGGTAGGTCACGGAATATCCAACTTAGTTGTTTCAGGTAAGGTGGTGACGGATATTCGCCTGACAGTGTCAATATGCCGTAGGCATGGGCCTCTTGAACTTACGGGTAAGTTCGGGTCAGGGACTCTTTCTCTTTTTCTCTTGGGGGGGGGGGGTGTGGGATGAAAATCTTTCTCTCCAAGGGGCCGGGAGGAGTTGGGCCCTTATGAGGCCATGCAGAGGTACGCTTATCAGTCTTTTTGTTTGAGTTCAGCGTACAGTTTGCATTTCTGTTAGTGTATTCGGTTTTAATATCTCTCCATTAAGTCTGCTTTGTCAATAGTATACTGGATCTGATGGGAGGAGCCAGTGATTTATACTGGAGGATCATCAGAGGAAAAAAAATTGAAGAGCTCAGTCTCCAAGGCTGCTGGTAGAGGAGCACAACCCAGAAGTTAAGGGACCGGACTGGAGTCTCTTCAGGAACGCTAATTAGCAGGTAAGGTCTAATTACTCTTTAGTGTAGCTGGGCTTAAAGGTTTGGACAAGTTCCTGGAGGAAAGGTCCATAAACCATTGTTAAAGGGGACCCGGGAAATCCACTACTTGCCCCAATACAAGAATTATGGAACCTGTGTCTCTTGGGGAAACTGCTAGGTACTTCTACCTAGGCTTCTCGTTTGTTCTTTGTCTCCACCAATCTGCCGGTAGGGGAACATATCCTACTTGTCTGGACAGGTCTAGTAGGACTCAAGGAAAAGACATTGTCTGGTAAGTAAAATGTCATCATAGCAAACATGAAATACGTATAACTAAATTTAATTGAAAATTTTTTTTTGTTTTCATATGCTTTTTTTTTTTTTTTTTTGGCCTGCCTTGAGGTACTGTGATATTTGTGTGGAATATTAAACTTCAGTAATAAATGAAAGATGCAGAATGGTTTTCACAATCTTTCTATCCTTTCTGAGCTGCTGACATGCATTTTCTGTATTTATGCTTAAGATTCTGATTTTTTGATTGCTTTTTCCCCCTAGCAAAAAGGATATTCCGTTGGCTAATTTTACCATTCATGAGATCCACTGTAGAAGAAACATTGCTATATGCCAGACCTGCATGGAACCAGTCCCTAAATCAGAACTAGATGAGCACATTGAATCGGAACATGCCCAAGTAAAGCATTAAATATATGTATAAAATCTTTTTTTTCCCCCCCCCCTTTTTTTTAATATGTATTTAACAATGTTTGTTTTCTTCCTAGATAACTTGCAAATGTAGTATGAAAGTGGAAAAAAGTAATTTAGAAGAACATGAGGTTGGTATGTTTAGTGCTTTCCATCCTTGTAAGATATTTTGTGTATCTAATATGAGCACATAAGAGAGTACAGGGCCGGTAGAAGAGTTTTCGGTGCCCTCTAGGCAAAGCCTTTAGGGGTATATTTATTAAAGTGTGTTAGCTGCTACCTCTGCACAATAATCTGTGTTTAATGCAGACAAAGCAGATATTTATTTCGTTCAGTAGCTGCAGGCTTGGATGGGATTAGGGCAGTGAGTATGCATGCCTTCAACGTGCAGTTACCATGGATGTAAACATTGCTTGGTTACCAGAAACGTTACAGACACCACGGGTGCACCTGCCACCTCAAGAGATGGCGATAGCTGCATTTGTGGCGCTGGCCGACCATGTTTCCTGCTGGAGAAATGCTGTGTACATCCCCAACAGATACAGCAGTGCTTTTGCAACTAATGCCTGGCAGCAGATGCAAAAGCTGATAGTACTTTTAGTAAACATGCCCCTAAGAGTTACAGTATGTTTACTAACAGCGGTAGCGGCTTCCATGTGATATCGGAGCTGTGACCCTATTGAATTTAATGGGGCCATGGCTCCGATATCACACGGAAGCTGCTACCGCTGTTTAGTAAACATATCCCTTAGTGTTGCAAACCCACTAAGATTCAGATGATTTAAATTCAACAATTATGATCACTCTAGCACTACTCCCAGAATGATCCTTTTAAATGTTACATTTTTTTGTTTAGACTTATTTCTTTTTATATTAAATATTTTTATATGTAACCACTTTGCATGTTTGTGGGAAGCAGGATATGTAATCAATCAGGATATGTAATGAAGACAATTTTCAAAAGATTACCTGAATAAATGGGCTATTTTTGAAAACTGCTCATACTCCCCGCAGATTAAAGTGCTGTTGGTTGTTAGTGAGACTGTCTGGACCTATTATTTTTTAATTGATTGCAGCTCTCCCCCCTCCCAAAAGGTGTCATGCTAAATGCCTAATGGTTATTCCATCTTTGAGAGTGTATTGTCTCTATCTTGTGTACTCATTCCGTATTACTGTGTAGTATCCAAAATAAGATATTACTCAAGCTTTAAGTATTCATTCCCCTGGAAGTGAGGATCTTGGCTTTTAATCATGTCACTTTAATATTCATTTTGTGTTGACTGAAGTACTGCTATTGTATCATATGTCTCCTCCCTACCAGCTCTTCCCCTGAGAGTAATTGTTTATCTTTAGGCCTTGGTCCCAACTGGCATTGCACTATGCAACCACATAAGCAGAAAGGATGGTTATAGTTTTGTATTTCACTTTTTAAAAATAATTAGTTATTTGGACATTTGCTGCCGGCTGTCTTTGGGTATCCCTCTGTTCCTTCTTTTGGTTCTGTTATATCTGAAACACTGTGCCCATTAGGAATTAGTGCCATATACACTGTGAAGCACATTGGAGCCCAAGTACTGAAAGCCTGTCTTTATATAGTCTTGCTCGTAGCTCATCTGATTCTCATTTATGCCTACTTATGGTTTTGTGGATTAGAAATGTAATAGAATAAAATACTGAAGACATTTCTTTCTGTAGCTGATATTGGTCAAGGTGCAACAGTTAACTGATGGCACAAGCTACCAACATATCAGTTGGATCATTAGATGAGGGGTAAAGGGGGTGCTAAGAGGGGACAAGGCCACAGCAGAGAGACTGAATGAATTCTTTGCTTCAGTCTTTGCTAAAGAAAATGTAGAAAGTTACCTATGTGTGAAATGGTATTTAAAGGTGATGTATCAGAAGAACTGAAACAAATTTCAGTAAACCGGGAAGACGTATTACACTGTTTGACAAACTAAAGAGTAGCAAATTGCCTGGACCAGATGATTACATACAAGGGTGCTGAAAGAACTGAAATGAGACTGCAGATCTACTATCATTATAATCATCTGTAGTACCTGAAGGTTGGAGAATGGCCAATGTAACACCAATTTTTAAAGAAGTTCCAGGGGTGATCAGAGTTAACTAGACTAGTGAGTGAGAAACCATTATATAGAATGCAATTACTTAACATGTAGATAGGCATGTTTTTTTTTTTTTTTTAAATTTATATTTTATTAATTTTCTAACCTCCTATTACATTAGGCTCTTTCTCTATTGGCCGTACATTCATGTTGCCAAATGCATCACAACCAAAGATATTTACATCAATGTGTTCCTTTATTTCTATAACCTCTATATCAATTTCTGCTACGTACCCTCTCCCTCCCACTCCCCCCCCCCCATTCCTACCTCCACCCCCACCCCTTAACCTTGACTCGAAATCCAGCAATTCAGCATTACAACATTTCATTTCATTTCACCCCTTCCACAATAACACCCATCATAATACATTGATTTCCCTCCATCTTGCCCTCCTCCCTCCAGACTTTCTCAACTCCTTTCACCCTCCACGTTTCATACCAATGCCATGCCTTTCTGTGTTTTGTTTTCTTATGCATTCTATATGATTTCATTTCTCATAAACCCCATATCTGTTCCAACTTTCCCACCACTGCTTTTATTGGTGATACCTCTATATTCTTCCACCATCTTAGAAGGCACATACGGGCCACTATTATCCCATACCCCACAAAGGTTGCCATGTCACTCTCCCCCTCCCCAATTCCCTCATTCAATACTATCATCGCTAGTGTTAATGTAATTTGTATTCCCATAATTTCCCCATATAACTTTCCCACATTACCCCAGTACAGTTGCACCTTTGGGCACTCCCAGAGCATATGTATTCACTCCTTACCCCACATTTCTTCCAGTATTCATTTGGAGTGTCCGGGTATATAGTCTTTAACTGAGCCGGTGAACCGGACCTTTAGACTGTTCTCCAACATTGGGGTCGCTCTAACCAACTTATAGGTCCTCTCATATATAGCGTCCCATCTACTATTATCCCGTGAGCCGGGGATTTCTTCTTCCCACCTTCACTGCCCCGTTGCTCCCCCCCTCTTCTGCAGGAGTATTTTGTAAAGTTTAGATATCACCCCTTTCTGTGTACTCTGCTTTCCCATCATCTCCTCAAACTGGGTGGGTTTCATAGCCAAATTAGAATGTATCGCTCTATTTTTCAGGAAGTACCACACTTGCACACATATGCAAGATGATCGATCATCTCCTCAAACTGGGTGGGTTTCATAGCCAAATTAGAATGTATCGCTCTATTTTTCAGGAAGTACCACACTTGCACACATATGCAAGATGATCGATCTTATCTAATTGATAGTCATGCTTTAAGTCCTCAAATGTACGAATCCCCCCCCTTCCCCATCAATTACCCCAACCGGACTAAACCCTTCCTAGCCCACCACGTGTATACCTTTCCCTACCTCAAATTCACCTGCCGCCCTAATAAAGGTGTGCCTCGAGGACAGTTTCCCTTGTAGAAGGTAGCCTCTCCATTTCCTCCATATCTGAAACGTGAGTTCCGTAAATGGATTACTATCCCTTTACCTATCCCGCCCCCCCTGACTCTTTGTACCCAGCTCAGGGCATCTGACCCTTCCCTCCATGCTAAGAGCGCCCGTAATTGCGCCGCCTCATAATATTTCGTCAGACAGGGCACCCTTAAACCCCCATCTTCTCGCAATTGATACATAGTATTTCTTGCAACCCTCGGGGACTTCCCCTACCAAATAAATTGCAGGATTAGATTCTGTAACTTTCCCATCTCCTTCCTGGTCACCCTACAAGGCAAAGATGAAAACAAGAACAATAAATGTGGCAATACGTTCATCTTTACTGCTGCTATGCGACCCAGCCGCGACAACCATAGACCCCCCTCCCACCCATGTAAACAAATCTCGCCTTATACTATCTACCAACACTTAAAAGTTCCAGTGCTTGATCTTTTCTATCGGGTCCCTAATTGTATCCCCAGATATCTGAAGCGTTGAGTCACCCATTTAAAACTAAAATGTGATTTTAACCTGTCCTCCAGCTCCCCCGTTAGATTAATCCCTGAAACTTCAGTCTTACTCTGATTTATTTTATATCCTGCTATATTACTATACTTTTTGTATTACGCCCATCAGTATTGGTAAGGTGGTTATGGGTTGTGTCGACGTGAGTATTACATCTGCAAATAACGCAATTTGTTTTCCTCCTGTCCTCCCACCCATATTCCTTTAATATCATACACTTCCCTCCTGATCCTTTCTGCGTGGGGTTCAATTGTCAAGGCAAATAAGAGTGGCGAAAGTGGGCACCCCTGCCTTGTGCCCCTCTCAAGTGTGACCTTAGAATACCCCCCCATTTATTCGTATCCTCGTGCTTGGATGTTCATAAAGTGCCCTTATCCAAGTTATAAAATATGGGCCCAAGGGTTGGGGGGAGGGCGGGGATCCTTGGAGGCCGGATCCTGTCTGAGACCAGCATGTTGCTGTTTCTGCTGTGTGGCTTTTCTGTTCTCGTTGTTCTGATTACCGGTGTGCTTGTTTTTCTATGAGGGCTGACATGCTGTACTATCCCTGCGATGCGGAAAGCTGTGTTGTTTCCTCGGTCTTGTATATAACATGCTGTTTCATACTGTTTGTTAAGGTTAATCTTTATAAACTCAATAAAAAGGAATTGAAATAAAATATGGGCCCAAACCCCATTCTTTCCAGCACTTGAAACATATATTGCTATTCTACCCGATCAAATGCCTGTTCCGCAGCTGCTGTGACTAACAGCACCTGCTCCCCCGTATTCTGGAGATGCCAAGCAATATTCATCACCTTTCGAATATTATCACTCCCCTGCCGTCCCTTCACAAAACCTGTTTGGTCACTATGTATCGCCTACGGGATTATATCCTGAATGCGATTTGCCAGTACCTTAGCTAAAATTTTTGCATCCAAGTTTATCAACGCTTTAGGCCGAAAAGAACCACACACCCCTTTATCTTTTCTGGCTTTTGGCAATACCGTAATACCTGCCTCCTCCATAGTTTTGGGAATACCTTCCCCTTCAAGACCCTTATTGAAAACCTGTGTTAATAGTGATGTGACCTGCTCCACCATCACCCTATAGAACTTTGCTGTAAATCCTTCCATTCCTGGGGACTTCCTTATTTTGAGGGCTCTTTTAACCTCCTTCACTTCTTCTTCCTGAATTTTGGCCCCTATTCTTTCCCTTTCTTCTGGTGCGACTTGTTTCAAATCACACTCTTGCAAAAATTCCCTTATCTCCTCCTGCCCCTTTTGCAACTCACTTTTATATAATTTTCTGTAATATTCTTGGAATATCTGACTTATTTCCCTTGTACGGTGAACCATCCTCCCTTTATTGTCCCTAATTCCTACTTGCTAGGATTTTCCCTGCCTTGATACCCCCTGCAAAAAAAACATTGTTTCAGCACATTTAATTTATAAGCTATTTCTTGCGCTCGTAATCTACTTAATTCAACTTTAGCTTTCATTAATCGTGCAATAACCCCAGGGTCATAATCCTTCTGATGTTGAGCCTCAAAATCCCATATCATCTTTAATAACTCCACTTCTGTTCTCCCCTTTTCTTGTTTAAGTCTAGCTGCTAAGTTAATTAACTTCCCTCTAATCACTGCCTTTAACCCATCCCACACTGTTTTCATCCGTACCTCCCCTGTCCTTATTGAAATACAATACTCCCGTATATCCGCTAGAATTGTTTCCACGTGTCCTGCTTTCTCCAGTAAGAAGTCATATAGTTTCCAGTATCTTATTCCCTCCTCCTCATCCCCTGTTTAAACAATTACACTAACGGGTGTGATCCGTCCATATAATTTCCCCTTGTTCCACCTCCACCCTAGAGACCCAATTTCCACCTCCTCAGATCATGTCCGGTCTGCTATATGTGCCATGCACATGTGAGTAGAATGTATACTTTTGCTCCCCTAGGTGCCTACTCCTCCAGATGTCTATCAATCCTAACCTCTCGTAGCTTTTTCAAACTTTGTCTATCCCCTCTCCTCCCACCACTTTGCCCCCCACTGTTGTCTAACCTTGGATTCAATGTAAGATTAAAATCCTCTCCAAAAACTATAGGGATGTGCCCTAATTCTTCCATCTCCTTAGATATGCCTTCGTATGTTTCTCCTTGCCCCTCATTAGGCCCATAGATGTTTATCATCTACACTTCCTCTCCCCTAATTCGAAGTCTGACCCCTACCCACCGCCCTTCTTTCCCCCTTCCCTACTATTAGATGGCTATATACTTCCCCCACCAAGATCCCCCCCCCCCCTTCTGCGGATTTGCTGTTTGTCCTGCCAGCACCACTTTCGGGAAACATTTTGAGGCCACCATAGATTCCTGACCCCATGCGTAGGTGTGTCTCCTGTATACATATAATAGCAGCTTTCCAGGAGTTTCTGTTTTTGCCAAGTACGCAGTCTCTTGACATTTACAGTGGTTATCACTAACAGCTTGGATTTCTTATTCAAATACTTCCTCTTTTGTGTCCCCTCCCCTCCAATCATCCCTCCCCTTATATTCCCCTCCCCTCAGGATACTGGGCTTGATGGACCATGGTCTTACCCAATATGGCATTTCTTATGTCCTATCCTCAGTTCATGCTCTGCTTTTGAGAGGTAAAAAGTAAACTAATCAGGGATGTGTTAAAATTGTGAGAGAGAAGCTAGACTTGAAAACTTAATTTTGGGATTATTTTGTCTATAGTAAGACTTTGTGGGTTTGTTTACTAGCTGTTTAATTTTATATAGCATGGTGTCAAATCTTTTATGGGAGGTTATGTAATGTTACTATTTTAAGTACTTTAACTGTTATATAATGTAAATTGGTTTTGACCGTGTTTTGTTTTTGTTTGGAAGGTAGCAAGTCCAATTAAAAGAAAATAAATTTAGCCATGAGCATGCTTACTCATAGGTCTTCGTTTGCACAGTTATTGTAAGTTTGACCGTTGTATCTCCAATTACATTTGTAGATGTGAGAGGACAAGGAAAAAAGGTGCTTTCTGCTACAGGGCAGGGAATAAGAATTTTCTGTTGAACATATGTTCAAGAGATGTTTGTTTGTTCATGTGGTGGTGGTGTTTGCCATTGTATGGAAATAGAATTTAAGTTTAAAAACCATCACAACACCACAAATCATTTCACTAGATCATCTTTTGGGTACCAATTACATCATATCATTAATCCCTACTCCTGGTGCCCCCCCCCCTCCTTTCTATTTCCACAATCCATAGCTATCTACCCTCTTTCCCAGTAACTTCATATCTCTCTCTCTCTCTCTCTCTCTCTCTCATATATTATTTAGTTAGTTACATATTCTGTGACTAGAACTTTACTTCCTCATAGTCCAGTCCAGACATATGAGTTTATGCTCGCCCACCAGCAGATGGGGACTGAGAACCACTCATTTGATTTTGATGTTACTGTAGCCCTGCTCTCATCATTATTTCTCAGTCTCCAGCAGATGGAGGCTGTCATGAACCTATGTAGTCTGGAATGGATAGGAATGACAGAATGGGGCATAGATCAGCTTGACCACCTGTAAAGCCTTGGGGTGCAGAACCCAATGGTATCGTGTCATGGGAAGAAAGTTGGGATCTTTTTGGTGGAGGCCTCCCTCGTTCCTTCTCCAACATTTGGGAGGTGGAAGAGGGGGGCTGTGCTGTTGGTCAGCCTTGGAGCTCACATCTCCTTCTCCTTTTGGAGTCTATTCCTTTTGCAGTGAAGACCTGGTGTGTTCATGGCTGCTAGATATTGCTAGGTTGTGTTCTTCAGCATCTCTCATGTTACCAGAGTAAGAATGATCATCCTATCCCTCCAGTAATCTCCAGTATGGGAGGAATTGAGAGGCAGGCAAGTGTTCTCTTAAATGGGGAGTCTGCAGAGGCCGTGGTGCCATAGAGGCAGCGCACAGTTCTCTTCAGCTGCCAAAGGCGGCACAGCTCAGGCCACTGCCCCCATGTGATGGGGTGTGCGAGTCATGCTTTGCGGACACCGTGACACCTTAACAAAAAATAAATAAAAGGCTGTATTTATGTTTGAAATCATGGCTGGAAGGGCATCCCGCGCAGCGGGGACAGCAGACCTCGTAGCAGACTTGGAGCAGGTGAGCTTGAGTTTTGGGCAGGAAAGTCGGGCCTTTTCTTTTTCTTCAGTGGGCTATGTTTATCATTGAAGAAATAAAAATGTATGGGGCATACAAGACGGAGGGTAATTCTGTTGGCACATTTATTGTGAGATCTGGCTTCTCAATTTCATTAAGCTTAATTCTTTCTTTGATTGGTTTCCTGTCATGATTGCTTAGCTCTGGTATTGCAGTGGTAGGATTGCTTAGAATCTCTGTACATGAAAGGAAGTGTTTGCAGCTTTATTCTTCCATCACAATCTGGATCAGCAAGTGTATCTGGGAATTCTGTCTATGGTTATTTCCCCTGTACAGCTGCTGGTCTGAGGGCTAATTTTAGTTGTGGGTCTCTAGCAATATTCCCTCTAATTTTCTGTAGGCTGTGTGCACATAAAATATCAGCTGTGCAGCTTTTGAAGGAAGGTTAAATTTTTGTGCGCCACATAACGACACTCGGAGTTATATACTTTAAAATTTGACTACACATCAGAATACAGTATGTACACCACATTGATTGCACTAGAAAACATTGTAGAACTTGTGAAAACCGTAAATACATAACAACTTTTAAATTTTAAGACGTCTGTGTTGTTTTCTATCAGAATCAGAACCGTAATTTTTGTGCGCTCTGTTGTAAAGTATGTGCGCTTGCTCGGCGAGGTGTGTGCGCGCGCACACGCGCACAGCTTAGAGGGAACAGTGGTCTCTAGCTCTAGGGAGGAGTGGCCTAGTGGTTGGGACAAATAACTTTGGGCTGGAGGACCAGGGGTTCAAATCTCACTAAAGGATGGCAACCTTGGGCCGGATGACTAGGGTTTTCTAGTCCCATAGAAAGTCCTTGTGGCCTTGGGCAAGTCACTTAACCCTCTGTTGCCTCTGATATAGAAACATAGATTGTGAACCCTTCAGGGACAATGTGGTGTACTTGAATGTCACCGAAGACCTGAACCGAGCCCGACGCCTCAGTGACTGTCTGGCCTCAAGTCCTCGACCGACTACTCACACTGGGAGTTTGAGGATGAGACACCGTGATCTCTCCTCGGATCGATCTCCCCAGAGTCGCGATGCCAGTCCCCACCCAAGGACACATTGTTCCTTGAGTTTGTCCAAGACACATGGCAAAAGCCTTGTCTCTCGCCACAGAGTCAGAGGAGGACCCTTGCACTGAGGAGCTGGAGATCCTCCAGTATGAGGCTCCACCTAAGGAGGTCCTAATGGTCCCCAACCCTGCCATCCTCGGGCAACTTCTCCTCCTTCGAATGTGGGAGACGCCGACATTTAGTGCCAATGGTTATCAGACGCCTTGACACCATGTACCGGATTCAGTGGGGCCCCGGCTTTCGGGAGACACAGCTTCCTCACGCCTCTATGGTGGTGGAGTCGACCATGCGCTGACAGAAAAGCCCGAAGACTCACTCTTCCGTGTCCCCGGGCAGGGCGTTCTGTGCCCTCGACGCCCTTGGATGCAAATGCTACCAGGGCTCAATGCTAGGTTACCGAATCCAAGCCTACCAGCTGTATATTGGCATGTATTTCCAAGGCCTAGCAAATGAACTTGCAGGTTTCTTAATGGGTCTCAGTGGAGATCATCTCCAGCGATTTCCAAACCCTCAAAGTGCATTGGAGTGCTCAAAGTACATGTCTTGAGCCGCCTATGACTGCTGTGAGGGTGGCCACTGCAGGCATCGGTGCCTTACACTAGGCCTGGCTTCAGGCATCGGACCTCAAGCTGGTGGGTCCAGGAGAAACTTCTCAACGTCCCCTGTCTCGCTGAAAACCTCTTCTGCAAACCAATGGAAGACAAGGTGGCTGAGATAGAGAAGGATATGTCACGCGAACATGGCTCTCCAGGAAGATCTCCACCCTTCCCAAGAAGAAACAGTTGGAGAAGGGCCCCCTTTTCCCAGAAAAAAACAGCCTTACTGGGACTATCCCCAATACCAGACCCCACAGCAGGGTCAACAGGGCAAAGGACTGGGCCAAGGCCAATGTAAGTCTAAGGGCTCTAAGCCCCAAACACCAGTTCCCTCACAGGCTGGGTTGGGGTTTTGACTCCCTGAGCATGGTAGTTGCTCTCTCCGGGAGGAGAGGCTAACAGGGGCATCTTATCCACTTTGCCCATCGGTGGCTGGCCATAACCACTGACACCTGGGCACTCTCAGGTGGTCAGAAGGCTACCTCCTTCACTTGGACTGGATGTCTCCACCTTTCTTTCCAGGAGAGCTCCTCAGACTCCTCTGCACTAGGCCCTGCTACTGCAGGAGCTTGCAGGTCTCATCAGGGACAGAGCCATGGAACCAGTACTCCTCCACCCCAGGGGCAAGGGGTTCTATTCCCATTACTATCTGGTCACAAAAAGAACAGGGGAGCTAAGGACCATTTTGGACTTGTGAAACCTGAGCAAGTTCCTGGTGTGAGAGAAGTTCAAGATGCTCTCCCTTAGAGCATTGCTGCCCTACCTCCAGCAGGGAGATTGGCGATGCTTACATCCACATCCTTTATTCATCCCAATCACAGGCAGTACTTAAAGTTCATGGTTGGTGGTGACCAGTACAGGGTACTACCTTTCGGCCTAGCCTCCGCACCAAGAGTTTTCACCAAATGCCTGGCAGTGGTGGCCGCCTACTTCAGTTTCCAAGGGGCCTTCATCTTCCCATATCTGGATGATTGGCGGGTGAAAAGGGACACGGCCACCAAGGTGCAACAGGCCACAGCCCACACCATCAAGATCCTGTAGTATTTGGTGTTTGTGATAAACCACCCCAAATGTCACCTCACTCCAGTTCAGGATCTGGAGTTGATAGGAGCTCGTCTGGACACACTCTAGGCTAGAGCCTGCCTCCCTCTGTACAGGGCAGATCGCCTCAGGGCCCTGGCCACTGAGGTACAGCACCATCACACAGTGTTGGTGCAGTCTAGGCTCCGCCTACTAGGCCACATGGCATCCACAGTCCATGTAGTTCCCAACACCCGCCTCCACATGCAGGCAGCTCAGTGGTGTCTCTGTTCCCTGTGGACGCAAGCCACAGGCAGGCTCTGGGACAGTGTCTGTGTCCCATCAACTAGCAGTCGCTCGACTGGTGGCAGGGCACACAGCACCTGCAGAAGGGCATGCCCTTCAAGCCCCCAAACCCCCAGAGGGTCCTCACCACGGATGCATCCCTACTGGACTGGGGTGCCCACTGCGAGGAACTGCACATACAGGGCAACTGGTCCCTGGCAGAGAGCCAGCAACAGATCAACCTGCTAGCAATCAAGGCCTTCCACCACTGCCTGCGGAACCAGTCTGTTCTAATCCACACGGGCAACCAAGTCACGATGTTCTACCTGAAAAAGCGGGGAGCACAGTGTCTCAGCACTGCTGCCAGGAGGCAGTAGCCCTCTGCTTCTACGCGATCAGTCAGGAAATGCTCCTCAGGGTGGTATACCTTCTGGGCCAAGACAGTGCCCTAATGGACAGGCTGAGCAGGGTCCTCCAGCTGCACGAATGGTAACTAGACTCCAGGGTGGCGCAGCAGCTATTCCAGTTCCGGGGAACCCGAAGTCTGGACCTCTTCACCTACCCGACTAGTGCTCAGCTGCCTTACTTCTGCTGTCCCCAACCACATCCATCCCAGATAGCAGCAGGTGCCTTCATCTTGTAGTTGGAGGACCTTCTGTATGCCTTCCCTCCACACCACTAATTGCCTGGACCCTCTTCAAGGTCCTGTGGGACAAGGTCTCCATGATCCTGGTTACCCAGGCAGTCTTGGTTCCCCCTGTTGTTCTGCCTCTCGATAGAGCTTCTGGTTCCTTTGGGGAATGCCCCGGGACTACTGACTCAGGAGGAGGGTTCCTTCCTTCACCCCAACTTGGGGTTCCTGTCACTAACAACATGGCTGCCGAACAGTTAGCCTTAGCATCTTTCAACTTCCCAAGGGAGATGGAGGAAGAACTCCACAAGATGAGACTATTCCTTCATGTGGCACAGATTCTCAGTTGGTATGTGGAGCAATGGGCCAACCCGGTTTTTTGTCAGGTGCATACAGTGCTGCAGTACCTGCTTCACCTTTTGCAAACAGACTCAAGTCCAACTCTGTCAGAGTGCACCTGAGCACGCTCTCGGTGCACCATCATTCCATAGAGGACAAACCTCTCTCTGTGCAGCCCCTCATTACCCGATTTATGCAGGGCCTTCTGCTCTCTAAGCTTCCCATCTGCCTGCCGTTGACAGAATGGGACTTCAGCGTGGTTCTGACGCAACTCACCAAGCCGTTTTTTGAACCCCTGGCTACCTGCCGTTTTGCGTTTATCTCTCCTTGAAGATCGTCTTCCTAGGGGTGCTCACCTCTGCCCACAGAGTCAGCGAGCTTTAGGCCATGGTGGGCAAGCTACCTTACACCAGATTCTACAAGAATAGGGCTGTGCTTCGCACACATCCTGAATTCCTTCCGAAGGTGGTATCCACCTTCCACCTCAACCAGGCGGTAGTGCTCCCCACCTTCTTTCCATGGCCCCACACAGACAAGGCGGCTGCTGTTATCCATTCTTTGGATTGTAAGAGGGCCCTGTCTTTTTACCTGCAACATACCCAGGGCCACTGCAAAGCCTCTCAGCTTTTCGTTTCCTACGACCCCAGTCTACTGGGGGAAGCTCTTACCAAGCGGACCCTCTCCACCTGGGTGGCGGAATGCATCGCCTTTGCCCCTGATCAGGCTGGGCTCTCATTGGAGCACCAGGTCATGGCACACAACGTCAGGGCTATGGCGACCTTAGTTGCAAGCCTAAGCTTTATCACTATGGCAGATATCTGCCAGGCCGCCACCTGGTTCTCAGTACACACACATCTTTGCAGCTCACTACTGCCTGGAGAGGCAGTCCTGACTGAACCGTGCCTTCGGCCAGGCTGTACTCTATAATTTGTTTGGGGTTTAGGCAACTCCTGTCCTCCGAACCTTCTTGTTCAGGCTACCAGAGCGATGGTTCTCCTTAGTTTTTCCTCAGACTCTCTTGCGGCTGCTCACGGCTGGGCTGTGTTTTTCTACAGGTTCTCCGTAGCCTGTAACTAGGGCGTCTCATGTGAGGACTGACTTCCTGCTTGTTCCTGGAGGTAGCATAGTTACTCACCTGTAACAGGTGTTCTCTGAGGACAGCAGAAATCAGTCCTCACAACCCTCCATCCTCCCCTTGGAGTTGCTATACAATTTTTGCCATCTTCTTTTGTCAGCTTTAGCTATGTCATCTGACTGAGTAAGGTGGCACCCTTGGGCAAGAAGGGGACCACGCATGTGTGGTGGCATCACCCAAAGATTTTCTTTGAAAGCTGGGGAGATGCTTCCGTGGGGCTCTGTCGGTATCGATGTCACCCATATGTGAGGACTGATTCCTGCTGTCCCTGGAGAACACCTGTTACAGATAATTAACTTTGCTTTTTGTACCAGGGTTCAACTTTGTATAGAACAAATTCTGGCTCAGGTCCTCCTTCACAGATTAGGGCGCAGGGGACGATGGATGCTTTTATCTTTTTGCATCTTCTGAGATGGGGAGGATTTTGGGCTGGAGGCTTGTGCTTCTTGAGGTGCAGGCAGTGTAGGCCAAGCTTGTTTTCCTCTCCCATACTTATGTACAGCTTTGGTACATCTCGCATGTCTGGACTGGACTGAAGGGACGATGAGGAAGATGAAATTAAGCCTTACCTGCTAATTTTCTTTGAGTCCCTTCAGTTCAGTCCAGAACCTGCGCATTTTGATGCTGCATAATGCCTGGCTTTGAGGGTCAGGTACGCTAGAGATGAGACAACTTGATTGAAGGACCTATAATAAAATACCCTGCTTCTCTCGGGCTATTATCTTAGCTGTCCAAACCTAGAATTATGTAAGCTTACTCCAAATCATAAATTATTTCAAGTACAATCAGACCAGCTCTATTTAGCACTGGTTTTCTCCAGACATACATACAGTTTTGGTAGCTATTTTAAAAATTAAAAAACAAGCAATTTTGGAGGATCATGGGTGTATGGGATGGGCTCTAGGTCAGTGTTTTCTATCCTCTGTTTCTGGTTTGTGTATGGATCAGCAGGGGGAGGTTCGTGATTAGTGTCTCTCCTGGGACAGTTGGATGTGGACCTAATTATCACTTGCTGGGTTTTTGGATACCGATGGTTTGCATAGGTATCCGCTATTCCAGGCTTGTTTTGAAGCAGAAACTGTGTTGGTAAGTAGAAAATGTAATGTGAGAACTGAATATTTTTCTAGTCATGGTGTTCTGTAGTCTTCTTTTGTTACAAAAATACTGGTGAGAGCAGGGCTACACAGGACACTTGATACCATGATGTCATAATCAAACCAGCGTTTCTCAGTCTCCATCTGCTGGTGGGTAAGCATAAATCCACGTGTCTGGACTAGACTGGAGGGACTCGAGGAAAGAAAATTTGCAAGTAAGGCTTAATTTCACCATCTACTGAGCAAATCTCTTTTGTATAGATGCTGGAATGCTGTTTGCGCCTCGTGACCTGCCAGTACTGTGAACTTGAGCTTACATTTAACAAAGTTGAAGGCCATGAGGATTATTGTGGTGCTCGAACTGAACTGTGCAATGAGTGTGGTCGCAATGTGATGGTGAAAGATTCAAAGGCACATCCCCAGGTCTGTGGGAAAGACAAAGACAAAAAGAATATTGGAAATGGGCCACAACCAGCCTATAGTTATGCGAATGATGATGGATCCTGGTTTGAATCACAAGCGCTAAGTTTTCCATCTAGGCAGCACTATGGACATAATCTGCCAAGGATACCTAGCCGACTGGAGAGTAGATTCTACACCAGTTTTGGTTTAGATAAGGCATTCGAAGGAGCAAACAGAAGGAGGTCACAAATCACACAAAACCAAGGTAAAGTGCTAACAAACTAGGACATCACCTTTTGGTTACTTCAAATGCATGGCTTGGTTGCAATGCTGCAAACTATAATTGTGTGTGTTGTTTCCCAGTCCCTGTTTTTTTTTTCTTTCTCTTTACATCAAAGATGCTATTTCATAATCCGTTCTACCTTAATAGGTGATTAATTCTTTTCTAGGCCTTGGGAAAGTGCAGTTATAACAATTTGTTATACAATATTCATTTTTCTAAATTAAGTTAATCGGGGTAGTACAACAACTGTCGATTTAGATGAAGTGTTAGGAATTGGTGGTTATAGTATAAGTAGGTTTTAGGGGAGACTTGCATAAGAGATTCCTCATAAATCTGATTTAAATCTGTAATTATGGAACATTTTAGTATAAGCACAGCCTTGATTAGTATTTGCTGTCGAAAATACAACTGCATAAATGTACAAAAGAAGTATGTGCATTCTAAAGAAGCAGATATACTGTACTAATCCTTTCTAAATAAAGTTGTTAACTTACAGCAGGTACTTTCCAAAGCACGAACCTTATGTGGTCAAGGGTTAGAGCTACTAATACAGAAAAAATGTTTTTCTAATGGATGCTGACCAGAAAAATATACAGCAAATAATATTAGCAAAAGTATTTCCTGAGGAGCATTTTAGTATAGCGGACCATTTTTGGTTTAGCTTTGCTTAAATGCTGCTTTAGAGGTACCTCCCTTGACTGCCACTACCTATTGAGGGAGGAGTAGCCTAGTGGTTGGGGCAAGGCACTTCAGGCCGGAAGGTCGGGGGTTCAAATCCCACTAGAGGACAGCAACCTTGGGCCGGAAGGACTGGGGTTTCTAGTCCCACAGATGCTCCTTGTGGTCTTGGGCAAGCCACTTAACCCTCCATTGCCCATGTTCCCTGTAAGTATTAGTGTATGTGTCTCATATCCCTGCGTGTTAAATGTATCACCCAATTGTGTTGTGACCGCTTTGATTGAAGGATAAGGCGGTATACAAAACTGTCTAAATAAATAAATAAAAATAAATTGTGGTTCATTGTGTAGTTTCCCTTCAAATTAAAGGGTTTCACAGATGATACCAACTTGCTCAAAGAAAATTTAAATGACAAATTTTTAAATATTATTTCCAGATACCAATACACTTTCTTAATAGTTCTCATCGTAGACTGCATAAAGCAGTTTGCTGTCAGAGTTTAAAAAATGTTAGTCATGATTGGGAACTGCTAAAATGTGTAGTACATTTTATTTTTATTAGTCAAGGTAATTCAACTTCAGAATTCAGTGAGTGAGAGTGTTGGTGAACTGTTATTGAAGACTTGCTATACTCTGGAGATCACTGATGGATTTAGTTGGGGCCAATAGTAAAGATTAGCTTCAACGTCTACTGTGGTATGGATAATAGGGGCTATGCTAGTAGCCATTATTAATATTCAGTGTGTGAAACCCAGGTTGTGCTAACATATTTGGTCTTTTTTGTGCTTTTCTTTGCATTGCTTTTGCTACTGCCGGGCCTCCATCCATCTTCTCATCTTGCGGTGGCAGGAGAAAGCAGCGGCATGGCTCCATTTTGAAAGCAGCAGCATACACATGCTGCCGCCCCTCCACCACAAGATGAGAAGATGGATTGGGGGGGAAGCAGCAGGACTCTGTTTTGAAAGTGATGGCATGCCCACCAGAGTTGGCTGCCTAGTGGATGGCCCAGCCTTAGCTACCATTCCTTAGCGTCCCTCCAGTCTAGTCCCGAACCTTAGAAGTTGTGTACGTCCTCCCGCAGCTTGGAGACTGAGCATGACACACTGTTGATGACACCAGTATAAGTATTCCAGGGACTGCATCCTTGCTCCAGTTCTCAGTCTCCAAGCAGCGGAAGGAGGTGTGAGCCCAGGGGCTCGGGACTCACTGCAGGAATCATTAAGTAGGATTTAGTTAGGGACTTGTCTTGTGTTTGTGGTTTTTTTGTTTTGTTTTTTTAACAAGTCAAATCAGGATAAGGGGCTACTGTCCCTTTAAATCGGCGAAGTTTAGACTTCACTCCCATTTTGAAAAAGCAGGTGATGGAAAGATGCCCCCCTTCTCCCCCCTCTCTGAAATAAGTTGACTGTACAGAGACGAGTGTGGGAGTCACGTTCAGGGCCTCCAGTTTCCGATCCCCCATGGTGGGTGAGGAGCCGTCGAGGACCGCTGCGCTTAAAGGGAGAGCGAGCGGAGCAGCGCAGTGAGGTTTCTTCGGTCCTGTGCAAGCCGGTTGTGCTTGACGCGGGGAGGTCGCTGAGCGGTTTGGAGGAGAGCAGGGCAGCTGAGAGTGGAACTGCCGGCTTGTCAGACGGCTGCCTGGGTGAGAATTTTCACACTCTTGGCAAGTGCATATTTCTATATGATTTGCAAGGTATTGTGGGCAATGTAGTTCATTCACACCAGACACAGCTGCTGACAATAATTTAGTTGTGCTCTTGGGTAAAGCCAATAAGATATTTATTTATGGGGTTATTTCTCCCAACACAGATATGCTTGGTAGCACATAAATTAGGTTCTCCAGGACCAAGCAGGAAGTCAGCCCTCACATATGGGTGACGTCGGCGCCGACGGAGCCCTCGCGGAGCAATTTTCCCCAGCTTTCACAGAAAGCCTTTGGGAATTGCAGCGCGCATGCGCGGTCGCCTTCCCGCCCAAGGGTGCCATCTTAGCCAGTCTTCTTTTTTCCGCGGAGCCCTACAGACGTACCCGTCTTGTCCCCGCTAAAAAAGTTGATTTTCGTGCGTTTTCTCGTTTTTTCCATTCGGTTCGACGCCGGTCGTTTTCCTGCCCGGACTCGCGACGCCGTTGCGAGTCCTTCTCTTATTTTTCGGTTTTTCTGATTTTTGGTCAGTTTCGTTTTCGGTTTTTTCGCTGGCAGCCCGGTCCTTTGACCTTGCAGGGGCCCTTTTTCCCCCGATGGCTGCCAGTGGTTTCAAGCGGTGTGGTCAGTGTGACAGAAATATGTCACTCACTGACACACACGATAATTGCCTCCGCTGCCTAGGCCCGGATCATGAAGAAATGATCTGTGGAGCCTGTGGCAAAATGTCCTCCAAAGCGTTGAGGAGTCGGCGGCATCAGCGGGATAGAATCTTCGCTGACCCCAGCCGTACCCGGACCTCGTCGGAGGCCTCGGCGTCCAGAGGCTCCAGCTCTGACCATCGCCGAAGCTCCTCCGACAGGGGTTCTCCCTCCGGAGACCATCGACGGAAGACAAAACCCGCGAGGGCGGCGTCGGTGGACGCTCCTGGCCCCGCGAGGGCCAGGTCGCATAGCCCCGACAGCCGTCCCGGGTCATTGGAGAAGGAGCACCTCCCGAAGCGACCTCGCCTGGAGTCGGAGTTGCCTGCTCGGGTAAGTCCTGTGGTCCTTCTGGACTCGCCTCCGAGAGGTCCGATGTCGGGCCCGACGCCGTCGGGGCCCGAGTCGGTGGCTGCTGGGTCACCTGAGGTCGGACTCAGGTTGACGGCCTTGGAGAGCAGACTATCTGCCTTCATGGACCAGCAGCGGGCACTGATCGCTAGCCTCGCTGGCGCCGCTGCCCCGACCGCCGGGACGTCGACGTCTAAGTCGACCCCGGAGACCGAGCCGATCCTCGAGTCCATGCGAACTCGAGTCGATCCTCGGTCGAGGTCACCCTCGGCCTCCCGTTCGGGACCGAGGTCGTCGCCGCCGACTCCCTTGGCGTCGGGGCGGCCGACGCCTCCGCCTGCCCGAGCCGACCCCACTGATTCCTCCTCGGAGTCGGTCTGGGAGTCTGAAGAGGAAGAGTCACCTGATTCCTTTCGGACTCGGTGTGTCCCCTCGGACTCACCTGAGTCCGAACCTCGGAAACAGTCCCCTCCGGAGGATGCCCGGTTCTCGGACTTCGTCAGGGATATGGCCAAGGCTTTGGCCTTCCCTGCGGATCCCGAGGAGGAGCCTCGAGCCGAAGAGCTCGACGCCCTCCAGTACGACTCTCCCGCCAGGGAGCACTTTACTGTACCGGTGCCTCCCATGCTGGAACGACTACTCTTCCGCATGTGGGAGAGTCCGGCCTCGTCGCCGGTTTTGAGCAAGCGGGTCGATTCCATCTATCGAGTCCGCAAGAGTCCTGGCTTCCAAAAAGCACAGCTGCCACACCATTCCATGGTAGTGGAATCGGCCATGCATAGGCTTAAGAGCCAGAAAATGCACTCCTCGGTGCCTCCTGGCAGGGAGGCCCGTAACCTGGATGGCCTTGGTAAGAAGTGTTTCCAGGGCTCTATGCTGGCTTGTCGTGTCCAAACCTACCAGCTATACATGGGCATGTATCTCCGAGACCTGGCTAAAGAGCTAGCCGGATTCTCCGCTGGACTATCCGAGGAACCTTTGCGGAGGTTCCTAGCCTTAACAACTGGTATACGGGAATGCTCCAAATTCATGTCCCGAGCAGCCTATGATGGCTTTGAAGCATCGGCTCGTGTGGCCGCAGCTGGCATCAGTGCCCGCCGACAGGCTTGGCTTCAGTCGTCTGACCTTGAACCTCGGGTGCAGGACAAGTTGGTCGATGTCCCCTGCAGAGGTGAGAACCTCTTTGGCAAGCCCATGGCTGAAAAGGCTGCACAAATCGAGACGGAGACTCTCACCAGGACCAGGCTTTCTAGGAAGACCTCCGCCCCTTCCCAGAAGAAGAAGTGCTCGGGAAAGAAGTCCTTTTACCCGAGAAAGGCGGCTGCCTATAAACACTACCCCCAATATCAGGCCCCTCCAGCTCCCCAACAGGGTCAGCAGGCCAAGGGACGGGGTAACGGGTCCCGTAGGCAGCAAGCCCCCAAGCCTGCACCACCAGCCCCTGCTCAGCAGGGTGGGGGTTTTTGACTTCCTCAGCATAGCCTCTCCCCCTCAGCTGGTTCCTCCCAGCACCGGAGGCCGGCTGGTTCACTTCGCCCACAGGTGGTCCAACATCACTTCAGATGCCTGGGTGCTTTAAGTCGTGCGAGAAGGATATCTTCTCCACTTCCATCAGGTCCCTCCCTCTTATTTTCCGGGAGAACCTACTCGACTCCCTCTGCACAGGGACTTACTCCTTCAGGAGTTAGCAAGTCTTCTTCAGGACCAGGCTGTGGAACCGGTGCCCCACCACCTGAGAGGTCAAGGCTTTTATTCCAGGTATTTCCTAATACCGAAAAGGACAGGAGGCCTCAGACCCATCCTGGACTTGCGCAACCTCAACCAGTTCCTTGTGCGGGAAAAGTTAAAGATGCTTACCCTTGGAATCCTTCTGCCCTACCTCCAGCAGGGAGATTGGCTATGCTCCTTGGATCTAAAGGATGCCTACACGCACATCCTCATCCACCCAAGCCACCGCCAGTACCTAAGGTTTGTGGTGGCAGGAAATCACTACCAGTACAGAGTACTGCCCTTTGGCCTATCCTCCGCACCGCGAGTCTTCACAAAATGTCTCGCGGTGGTGGCGGCCTATCTCAGGCTTCACGGCCTCTATGTCTTTCCGTACCTCGACGACTGGCTCATCAGAGCGTCGTCCTCTCCGGCAGTCGCCGATGCCATACGCCGCACGGTGACTCTGCTGCAGTACTTGGGCTTTGTCATAAACTTCGCAAAGTCCACTTTGCTCCCCTCACAGGATCTCGAGTTCATCGGCGCAAGGCTGCACACTCCTCAGGCTCGAGCGTTCCTGCCTCTCGACAGGGCTCAACGGCTCATGGACCTAGCCGGCCGTTTTCGCAGCCAGTCCCTGGTCTCCGCCAGGCGCTTCCTGATACTACTCGGCCATATGGCTTCCACCGTCCACGTGACCCCCAATGCTCGCCTGAACATGCGGCCGGCTCAATGGTGCCTTCGCCAGCAGTGGCAACAAGCCACCGGCGGCCTAGCCGACTTAGTGCGCCTCTCCAGACCGCTGGCCTCTTCCCTACAGTGGTGGCTTCATCGGCCGAACCTGGTACTCGGAATGCCGTTTCAGTCGCCTCAGCCGGCTCGAGTGCTGACGACCGATGCTTCCCTCCTGGGTTGGGGAGCCCATTGCCAGGGGGCATGTACTCAAGGTCTCTGGACCGCGTGGGAGTCTGCGCAGCAGATCAACTTCCTGGAGCTCCGAGCTATTCGTCTGGCGCTCAAGGCTTTCTCCCACCTGACTTCTCACCAGTCCGTCCTTGTCCAGACGGACAATCAAGTTGCCATGTTCTACGTGAACAAGCAGGGGGGCACGGGCTCCTTCCTTCTCTGCCGAGAAGCTCAGAAGCTCTGCTCTTGGGCCGTCAGTCACGACATTCTTCTCAAAGCAGTTTATCTCCCAGGCCAAGAAAATTGCCTGGCGGACAAACTCAGCAGGATACTCCAGCCGCACGAGTGGCGTCTGGATCCCTTGGTAGTTCAGAAGCTCTTTCTGAAGTGGGGCCTCCCCACGATCGATCTCTTTGCCAGTCCTCTCAACCGGCAACTTCCTCGCTTCTGCTCTCGTCAGCCACATCCCCTTCGGGTAGCGGCAGATGCTTTTCTGCTCTCATGGTCGGAAAGCCTTCTCTACGCTTTTCCTCCCATCCCGCTAGTCTCTCGAACTCTGTTCAAGGTTCTCCGGGACAAAGCGTCCATGATCCTGGTGGCTCCTCGCTGGCCCAGACAGCCGTGGTTCCCACTCCTGTTACAATTAGCGGCGGAGGATCCGTTCCCTCTGGGGTTTCAACCGGATCTCCTAACACAGGATCAGGGGTCTCTGCTACACCCCAACCTCAGATCTCTCAACCTAATGGCCTGGCGGCTGAAAGGGTAGTCCTTGCTCCCCTTCTCCTGCCGGCAGAGGTGGAAGAGGTCGTCCTAGCTTCTCGGTGACCTTCTACCCGCAAATGCTACGCCCTTAAATGGTGTCGCTTTTCCGTTTGGTGTGTACAGCAGTCTCGGGATCCCTTCTCCTGCTCGGTGTCGGTGATCTTGCAGTACCTGCTCTACCTCTCTAATCTGGGACTTAAGTCCAACTCCGTCAAAGTCCACCTCAGTGCTCTCTCAGCACACCATGTGCCGGTGGACGGCAGACCTCTTTCCAGCGACCCTCTCGTCGCACGGTTTCTCCGAGGTCTCCTTCTACTTAAACCACCTCTGCGCCCGCCAGCACCTGACTGGGATCTGAATGTGGTTTTACAGCGGATCACCTGTCCGCCTTTTGAACCGATGGCTACCTGTTCTCTGCGTTTTCTTTCGTGGAAAACCTTATTCCTGATAGCCCTCACTTCCGCTAGACGTGTAAGTGAATTGCAGGCCCTCGTGTCTGATCCTCCCTTCACTCGGTTCTACAAAAATAGGGTAGTCCTACGGACTCACCCAAAATTTCTTCCAAAAGTTGTCTCCCCTTATCACATCAATCAGGAGGTGGTACTTCCAACCTTCTTTCCCAGGCCTCACTCCAGCCGAGCTGAACGAGTCCTGCATACCCTGGACTGTAGAAGGGCATTGAACTTCTACCTTGACCGTACGCGGGAGCACCGCAAAGCTGCTCAGCTTTTTGTGTCTTTTGACCCCAATAAATTGGGGCTCCCGGTCTCCAAGCGTACTCTGTCCATCTGGGTTGCTGACTGTATCGCTTGGGCTTATGGGGCAGCCGGACTCTCCTTAGAAAGTCGAGTCACGGCTCATTGTGTTCGGGCGAAGGCTATGTCAGTGGCTTACCTCCGCTCTGTTCCGCTGGCAGACATCTGCCGGGCCGCTACTTGGTCTTCGAGCCAGACTTTTGCAGTCCATTACTGTCTCGAGAGGGAGTCCCGCAGGGACAGTGCTTTCGGACAGGCAGTCCTCCGAAATCTCTTCGAGGTTTGAGCAACTCCTACCCTCCATCCCGGATGGGGGCTACCGGTGGGTAATAATTCAGCGAAGATTCCTTCCTTCTGTACTGCTGAGCTAGAGGGAGCTCATTTTTGTGCTTAGGGTCTCCGGTAGCCTTAAGCTTGGGAGTCCCATATGTGATCCTCCTCCCCGTGGAGTTGCAATCATCTGCTTAAGTTTTTTTGCAAATTTTTATGCTGTCTTTTAGCTATGTCATCAGACTGGCTAAGATGGCACCCTTGGGCGGGAAGGCGACCGCGCATGCGCGCTGCAATTCCCAAAGGCTTTCTGTGAAAGCTGGGGAAAATTGCTCCGCGAGGGCTCCGTCGGCGCCGACGTCACCCATATGTGAGGACTGATTCCTGCTGCTCCTGGAGAACACCTGTTACAGGTGAGTAACTACGCTTTACTTGCTTTCAGTGTTAACTTGGAAAAACAAAGTCAAAATCAGGAAAACAACAAATGAAAAGCCACAAAGCAAGAAACAAACTGTTCTTTTCAGGTTAACTTCTGATTACTTCCCACATAGATACAGAAGTGATTCTCTCCTAGCTCACAAGCAATTAGGTAAGGCTTAATTGCTAGCAGTTACCAGCTGAAACCCCTTAGCTGGCTTGCCTTCCACTGTGTGGGTCAAATCCTGCTTCAGGAGCTTTTCTGAGTAGATTAAAGAACAAATTTGTATTTCTTTGTGATGGTTGCTGTACTTTATAACAGAAAGTTACCAACGGAGTTTAGATAGAGAGCAGTCCATATAAACAGGATCCTCATCTGCTATTATTCCCCCTTGTTCAACAAGCATGGGTTCAATATCATGGATTGGCACAGATGAATCTCTCAATGGAGCATTTTCAGGAGAATACTTGTTTCCCTGCTGTCTTTCAAGGTTATAGCTAGGGCATAGATCAGTGTTAATACCTGAGCTTCCATTGCTGCTAGAGTTCCTCTCTATATAGCCTGGCCAGTATGTAGTCCAGTTCTTATGTCCAGCCTTCCAATCCAGATCCCTGGACACTGGATCTCTCTTCACATACCTTCTGGCACGGGTCTTAGGGTCCCTTCCACGTGCAGCCGTCTCCCTCACAGGTAGCCTCTGGTGATTCCTAGCTCTGCAGCACCATTCCTCTGGCTTTCCCAAGTCCAATGGTGTATGCTGGCCCTTGGAATACCTCCCAGTATACGTACTGCTTTGGACTCTTCTAGACCTCTCAAAGGCTTTTCTCTTCCTTCTTCCAAAGGTTCTCTTTCCCTCTCTGTCCGTCTGGTTTGGCTTCTGATGATCCTTCAGATGAAACTGATGATCAAACTCAAGCTGATTCTCAGGATACTGAGGACAATTCTCTGGATATCCAAGGTGATCATGAAGATGGTCATCTGTAGAATAAACTATACCTTTATTCTGCCTAGATGAGTGCTCTTCCCTAACACAGCGCAGCTGTGCTAAATCAGGCCTTGCCCTTTGAGATGAGTGTTCCATCCTAGCACAGCGCAGCTGTGCTGAATCAAGCCCTGCTCTTTGCAATGAGTGCTTGGGGATTACCTCATAGCCCTTTTGATTGAACACACGTTTTCTCACTTCAGCTCCTCTCATGGCTGTTGGAAACCTGGTGCATTCTGGGACTGGTAGTCTTTTATGGCAAAATTCTGTTTTCTCATTTCTACCAGCACTGACAGGTTGCTTGTTCAGAGACACTTCACCTTTTCTATAGCCCCTTCCTGAGCTATGATAAGCTTCCTTATCACAGGCTTCAGTGAGGTAAGCAGTGCAAGTGGTAGTGGAAGGCAGAGTTTTAATTTGTCGGAGTTTTGGAGTTCTGGCGGACATTTTAGGGCTGTGTGGTTTTTGCACGGGAGCCGAGAGCAGTGACATTTACAGTTCTTCAGTAGGTTTAGAACGCGACTCTGGTTTTTGGATAAGAAGTACAGGGGAGAATTAGTTGGAATTGCTTGAGGAATTTTGGTGTTACAAAAAAAAAAAGGAAAATTTTAAACTTCAAAGAGCTGGTTAAGTTTTGGTGGGGTAAGTGGTACATAGCTATTTATGCCTTCTAGGCCTCGCTGCCTCCTGTGTGGGATCTGGAGAGGGTCTGTTTCAGAGGCGGGGGTGTGCAGAGGTTGTGCGCACGAGGCATCGCTGTCAGTCATGGAGGAGCACAGTGGGGCAGAGAATGCAAAAGAGGTGTTGGGGGCAGCAGAGTCCCTGGACGCTCTTGTGTTGCCCCAGGAGCCGGTGCCAGGCCCGTCATCGGCACCAGAGGTTCCTTTCTCCCAAACCTCTATGCAGGGGGGTTTGGGGGCAATATTTTCTCAGCAGTTTATGGTGCTGCTCCAGCAGGCTCTTGGCAGAGCCGGGACTAACATAGCAGGATCTGTGGATGAGGAAACTCCAGGGTCCAAGCAACAGGGGACTCCACTGGACATGGGGACGGGTGGCATCCCAGTTAAAAAGTCTAGACTGTCAGCGGAGAGAACTGACCTAGACTTGGCCCTGGAGGAGCAGTCCGGGGTTTTAGAAGACTTGGACATGGACCCAGATTTGGAGGAAGGAGAGTTGACCAAACTGGAAGACCAGGCAAGGACTGTCCGGGTGTTCCGGAGGGAGGAGCTTTTTGCGCTGATTACAAAGACGATGAAGGCCTTGAATATGCCGAACAGGGGGTGGATGCTTCTTTAGAGGATCCATTATTACAAGCAATACAGAAGTCTCGGGGGGCATTTCTGATTCATAGAGTATTTAAGGAAATGATACAGGAAAGAGTGGGATACGCCAGAGGCCAGCCTCAAGGGTTCCAGAGTGTTGAACCGGTTGTACCCGTTGCAAGAGCCAGATAAGGAACTATTTAAATCTCCTAAAGTTGATGCAGCCGTTTCGTCGGTTACTAAAGACTACCATCCCGGTAGAGGGAAGTGTGCAGCCCTTAAGGATACGCAGCATAGGAGGTTAGACATGCTACTGCGACAGGTGTTTGAGGTTAATGCTCTTTCCATGGAAGCTTCGATTTGTGGAGCTTGGGTGGCAAGGGCGTGCCTGAGATGGTTCCAAAGGATTAAGAAATGGCAGGTAGAAGAGGCGGTCGAGGAGGTGGCTTGGATGGAATCGGGAGCCGCATATTTAGCGGATAGTCAGTATGATCTTATACGAGGTCTGGCAAAGAGTATGGCATCGGTAGTGGCCGCACGGAGATCCCTATGGCTCCATAATTGGGCGGCAGATGCGGTGTCTAAAGCATGGCTAGGAAAGCTCCCCTTTAGGGGTAAACTTCTCGTTGGGGAAGATCTGGAGAAGTTGGTAAAGGATTTAGGAGAGTCAAAGGGGGACAGGTTGCCAGAAGATAAACAGAAGCAGGGGCGTCCTGTGGCGCCATCCAGGGGTCAACAGCAAGAGTTTCTGTGTTTTCGGCAGTCACGCTTTGGTCAATTTCAGAGATGGCATTTTCAGTACAGAGCCTTGGGGTTACGAGGTTTTAGAGGAGCAGGCAGAGGTTTTGGTGCCTCCTCCTCCCCAAACATTAAGAAACCGCAATGATGCGAGGGGGGGGGGGGTCCAGGCTGGAATAGTACCCGTGGGAGGTCGCTTAAGGGAGTTTTTCTTCCAGCATGGGCCCAAATTACCTCAGATCAGTGGGTGTTGGAAATCGTGCAGAGGGGTTATGCACTCGAATTTCAACGTCCAGTGAGAGATGCTTTTGTACAGTCTACCTGCAGGGCGCGAGCGAAGCTGGTGGAAGTGCGGGAAACTTTGGAAAGGTTGCTAGGGCTAAAGGCGGTGCTGCCAGTACCGAAGGACCAATACGGCTGCGGTCGGTACTCCCATCTATTTTGTGGTGCCAAAAAAGGAGGGCACCTTGAGGCCGATCCTGGACCTCAAAATAGTAAACAGATGTCTCAAGGTTTCGCATTTTTGCATGGAAACACTGCTATCAGTCATAATGGCGGTTTGGCAGGGAGAGTATCTCACGGCTCTAGATCTTTTGGGGGCATATCTACACATACCGATCAGAGCAGAACATCAAAGATTTCTTCAGTTTGCGATGCCCATGGGACATTTTCAGTTACAAGCAATGCCGTTTGGATCAGCAACAGCACCAAGGACATTCACCAAGGTCATGGTGGTGGTGGTGGTGGCGGCGGTGGCTTTATGAAAGGCAGGCGTGTTGGTTCACCCTTACCTGGATGACTGGCTGATCCGAGCGAAGTCGAAGGAAGAGAGCATGGTTGCTACCTGACGAGTGGTGCAATTTCTGTAGTCTCTAGGATGGGTAGTAAACCTAGCAAAGAGCAAGTTACAATCGTCGTAGGAGTTGGATTATCTGGGGCTCGATTTGACACGAACAAAGGCAGAGTGTACCTGCCGCAGGTCAGAATCAACAAATTAAGGCGCTTGGTTTGCGCCTTCCTGGACAGAAGGGCTCCCTCAGCGTGGCAATATTTACAGATATTGGGGACGATGGCAGCCACACTAGAGGTGGTGCCGTGGGCCAGAACTCACATGAGGCCGCTGCAGAGGTCTCTGCTCAGGAGATGGTCACATCAGTCTGATCAGTGGTCCAAAAAGATGGTCTGTTCTCTGGAGGCGAGACAGTCTCTACAGTGGTGGTTGCTTCCAGGTTGTCTAGAAAAGGGGATGCCTCTAGAGTCAACAGTTTGGAGGGCATTGACGACTGATGCAAGCATGTTTGGCTGGGGAGCGCACTTCAAAGGGCAGTATGCTCGGTCAGTGGACAGAACAGGAAAGGACTTGGGCAGTCAACAGGTTAGAGTTGAGAGCCGTCACTCTAACTCTGAAGACCCTTCAGCGGTGGCTGGGGGGAGTGCAATCCGAGTATTTTCGGACAACGCCACAGCGGTGGCTTACATCGTCAAGGCGGCACAGGCAGCGTGGCTCTTGAAGAGGAAGCGGACGAGCTACTCCGTTGGGCCGAGTCGCATCTGGAAGCATTATCGGCAGCGCATGTAGCGGGAGTGAACAATGTGACAGCTGAATCAGGGGAATCGGTACTCAATCAGGAAGTGTTAGACTTGCTGGTACAACGCTGGGGACCTCCGATAATGGATCGCATGGTGATGTGCGCATCAGCAAAGGTAGACAGATTCTTCAGCAGAAGAAGAGAAAGGATGTCGGAAGGTTTGGATGCCCTGATACAAAGGTGGCCGGAGGAGCACCTTCTATACATATTCCCACCTCGGGTATTAGGGCAAGTCCTACAACGCATAGAGCGGCACAAAGGACGCATAGTCCTGGTGGCACCAGATTGGCCAAGGAGGCCTTGGTATGCCTACTTAATGCGACTTCTAGTGGAGCTTCCATGGAAACTACCGGTCAGGAGGGACCTGCTTTCGCAGGGTCCATTAACAATGCTGCAGGTGGATCTGTTCTCGCTTACGGCTTAGCACTTAAAAGGGCAAGGTTAAGAGCCAAGGGGTACTCAACGGTGGTGATTTCGACGTTGTTAAGATCTAGGCGGAGATCCACTTCATTGGTGTACATCCGAGTTTGGCGGATATTTGAGTTATGGTGCGAAGACAGGTGGATTAAAGCTTTAGGGGCCTCGGTACCGCAAGTGTTGTCGTTTTTGCAGGATGGATTTGATAAGGGTCTAGCGGCAGCCTCTCTTAAAGTGCAGTTGGCAGCTCTCTCTTGTTTTCGAGGGAAGGTGCAAGGGATTGCACTTGGCATGCATCCAGATGTGAAAAGATTTTTGAGGGCAGCTTCTCTGAGACCTCCACGCAGAATTTCGGTTCCGGTCTGGGATCTGAATGTAGTGCTGGAGGCGCTGGTACGGGACCCGTTTGAGCCCTTAGCTAAGGCGACAATGAAGGACCTTACTCCTTAAGGTGGTGTTTTTGGTAGCTATCTCTTCGGCTAGGAGGATTTCAGAGTTACAAGCATTGTCGTGTAGAGAGCCTTTTTTGGTCTTTGATGTCAACAAAGTGGTGTTGCGGACGGTTCCCTCTTTCTTACCTAAGGTGGTATCGGCCTTTCACATGAATCAGGTAGTGTCATTGCCGGTGTTTGAGAAGGCAGGTAAAAACAAGGATAGAGGCCGACTGCATAGGTTACATGATAGCAGAGCCTTGAGAAAGTGCTTTGTTCCATAAGACCGACAGATTGTTCGTGTTTGGGGGTCCGAAGCAAGGTGAGCAGGCGTCTAAGTCGACTATTGCTAGGTGGATTAAGGAAACTATCGCTTCAGCCTATCTGTTGAAGGGAAAAGTGGTACCAAATGGCTTTGGAAGCTCATTCGATGAGGGCACAGGCGACTTCCTGGGTGGAGTTTAGTTTGGTGCCGGCAGTGGAAATCTGTAGGGCAGCAACTTCGTCGTCATTGCATACTTTTGTTAAGCATTAAAGGATTGATGTTCAAGCGAAAAAGGACTCTAGGTTTGGATCAGTGGTGCTTCAGCAGGCCCTCCCGTTAAGGTGTTCACTGCTCTGTTACATCTCCTAAGGTTTGGGACTAGACTGGAGGGATGCTAAGGAAGGTGAAATTAGACTTACCTGCTAATTGTTGTTCCTTAAGGAACTCCATTCTAGTCCCGCATCCCTCCCTGATATTGCCTGCTGGAGGACACCCTGAAGCAAAGGAAATTTAGTATTGGGGGTCCACGAGAGCACCTTGTGGGTCGATGTTTCAGGTAGGGAATGGGAAACGGGGGACGCAGTTTCCTCTGTTTTAGTGAACGGGCACAAGGAAAGGGGTTGTTGTTGTTAAGTGCTGTCGAGTCGGAGTCGACTTATGGCGACCCTCTGGATAGCTATCCTAAATTGTGTTCGGTCTTCAGTCAGGCGGCTCATTGTTGACAGACTGATACCCGTAGCTGCTGTTATTGTATCGATCCATCTCATTGCTGGCCTTCCTCTTTTGCGTTGACCTTCTATCTTGCCAAGCATGATGTCTTTCTCTAATGATCTCTCTCTCCGCATGATGTGTCCAAAGTATGAAAGTCAAAGTCTTGTCATCTGAGCTTCTAAAGAAAGCTTAGGTTTGATCTCCTCTAGTACAGACTGGTTTGTTCTTCGGGCAGTCCATGGTATACACAGTATTGGCCGCCAGCACCATAATTCAAAGGCATCAATTTTCTTCCTGTCTATCTTTTTCACTGTCCAGCTTTCACATCCATATGATGTTATTGAAAATACCATGGCTTGAACAAGTCGAATCTTTGTATGGAGAGAGACATCTCTGCTCTTGAGAATCTTATCTAGGTCTTTCATAGCCATTCTGCCAAGAACAATGCGTCGTCTGATTTCTTGACTGCTTGTTGCTTCTTTATTGATAGTTGATCCAAGTAGGTTAAAGTTATTCACGATTTCAATTTCTTCTCCTTCGACGATGAACTTGTTGATTATGCCAGTTGTCATGATCTTTGTCTTCTTTACATTAAGGTGCAGGCCCATTTTGAGACTGTTCTTTGATTGTGAGAAGCAAATGTTTCAGATCATCTTCACTTTCCGCCAGTGATGTGGTATCATCAGCATAGCGAAGGTTGTTGAGTCTTCCACCAATCTTCACACCTCTGTTGTCTTCATACAATCCTGCTTCTCTGATGATTTGTTCTGCATATAAATTAAACAGGTAGGGGGAAAGTATGCAGCCTTGTCTTACACCTTTGCTTATTTTAAACCATTCTGTTTCTCCTTGTTCTGTTCAAACTGTTGCTTCTTGATCAATGTACAGATTGTGCAAGAGAACGATCAGGTGTTCTGGTATACCCATGCTTCTTAATGTGGCCCAGAGTTTCTCATGGTTTACACAGTCAAAAGCTTTGCTATAGTCGATAAAGCACAAATAGATATCCTTTTGGTATTCTTTAGTCTTTTCAAGGATCCATCTCACATCCGCAATGATGTCTCTCATTCCTCGCCCTTTTCTGAACCCTGCTTGCACGTCAGGTAGTTCTTGTTCCAGGTATGATTGTAGTCTCTTTTGAATAATCTGCAGTAGAATCTTGCTGGCATGTGGGATCAGAGCGATTGTGCGATAATTTCCACAGTCAGTTGGATCACCTTTCTTTAGTATTGGTATAAACACAGATCTTTTCCAGTCAGTTGGCCATGATGCCGTCTTCCATATTTCTTGGCAGAGCCTTGTAAGTACGGTAACAGCTGCATCATATTGCTGTAATACTTCTATGGGAATGCAATCAATGCCTGGTGCTTTGTTCTTCGATAAGGCTTTCAATGCTGCTTCAACTTCTTCTTTCATCACCAATGGTTCTGGATCATAAGGTACAGGTTGAAATGGCTGTTCGTCCACTTGATCTTTATCATATAAAAACTCTGTATATTCGTTCCACCTTTTCTTGATGATCTCAGCATCATTCAACATAGAACCTTGAGCATCTTGTAACATTCCAATTCGAGGCTGGAACTTTTTCTTTAACTCTCGTAGCTTTAGGAAAGCTGATCTTGTTCTTCCTCTAATAGTTTCTGCTTCTATTTCCTTGCATGCGTCATTGTAGTACTTTTACTTGTCCTGTCTTGCTGCACGTTGGAAATCTCTGTTGAGTTCTGTGATTGTCTGTCTTTCTTTCTCCTCTGGCTTTAGCTTCTCTGCGTTTCTGGGCAATTTTCAGAGTTTCTTCCGTCATCCATTTTGGCCATTTTTCTTTTTTACCTTTTGTAGAGACTTCTCGCTTTCTTCCATCACAACCTTCTTGATGTCATTCCATAACTCTTCTGGAACTCTATCATTTGTATCTAAAGCAGCAAATCGATTTTGCAGGAAGTCTTTAAATTCCAGTGGTATATTCTCAAGATCATATTTTGCTGCATTCATGAGTGGTTTGCTCTTTTTCAGCTTTAGCTTGAGTTTGCATACTAGTAGTTGATGATCTGTACCACAGTCAGTTCCAGGTTTTGTCTTTGTTGATGTTATAGAGCTTTTCCATCGTTGACTTCCACAGATATAGTCAATTTGATTTTTATACAATCCATTGGGTGAAGTCCATGTGTACAGTCGCCGCTTGTGTTGCTGGAAGAAGGTGTTCGAGATGAATAGATCGTTGGTCTTGCAGAATTCTATCAGTCTTTCTCCAGCTTCATTTCTGTTGCCAAGTCCATATTTTCCAACTACTTTGCCGCCGCCTTTGTTGCCAACTTTTGCGTTAGTCACCCATGACTATGAGGATATCCTGTTTGCATGTTCTGTCAATTTCAGCTTGTACTTGTTCATAGAACTGGTCAATTTCATTCTCTTCTGCAGCTGTTGTTGGGGCATATACTTGAATTATAGTTGTGTTGATAGGCATTCCTCGTAGATGAATAGAGATTAAGCGTTCGCTGACTGCATTGTATTTCATTACAGTTCTTGCAATTCTCCAGGACCAAGCAGGAAGTCAGCCCTCATATATGGGTGACGTCGGCGTCGACGGAGCCCCCATGCGGAGCATTTCCCCAGCTTTCAAAGAAAGCCTTTGGGAATGCAGGCACGCATGCGCGGTCCCCTTCCCGCCCAAAGGTGCCATCTTGCTCAGTCTGCTTTTTTCCGTGGAGCCCTACGGACGCCTGTCCTTGTCACCCATGAAAAAAGTTGATTTTTCTGTGTTGGGTCGAGTTTTTTTCTTTGGTTTGACGTCGGTTTCTTTCCCGCCTGGACTCGGTACACTGGTGCCGAGCCCGGGTCTCTCTTTTCTGTTTTTGTCCTTAGAGACTGCGTTCGCGCCTTTTTTCTTTTCCCTGGCAGCCCAATTTTTTGATCTTGCAGGGGCCCTTTTTCCCCTGATGGCTGCCAGTGTCTTTAAGAAGTGTGATCGGTGCAAGAAACTGATGTCTCTCACTGACACACACGACTGCTGCCTCCGGTGCCAGGGGCCAGACAATGATTTTACGGTCTGTAGTCCCTGTGGCAAAATGTCTTCCATGGCATTACGGAGCCGTCAGCACCAGCGTGAGAGGATCTTCTCCGAATCTGCCTCTGGACGGGTCCGGACTTCGTCAGAGGCCTTGACGTCTCGCGAGTCTGACCCTGAGCATCGTCGGGGCTCCTCTGAAAGGGAGTCCCCCTTGAGGGAGCACCGAAGGAAGAAGAAATCCGCGAGGGCGGCATCGGTGGACGCTCTTGGCTCCTTGAGGGCCAGGTCGCATAGCCCCGATCGCCGTCCCGAGTCTTCGTAGTCAGAGAGGCTTGCAAAGCATCCTCATAGAGTCGGAGGCCCCGAGTCAAGTGAGTACTGTAGTCCTCGTGGACTCTCCTCCGGGGGAGCCGACGTCGGGCCCGACGCCGTTGGGGCCTGAGTCAAAGGCTGCTGGGTCTCCTGAGCTCGGACTCAGGTTGACGGCCTTGGAGAGCAGATTGTCTGCCTTCATGGAGTAGCAGCGGGTGCTGATCGCCGGTCTCACCGGCGCATCTGCCCCGACCACTGGGACATTGACGTCCAAGTCGACCCCGGAGGCCGAGCTGATCCTCGAGACCATGTGAACTTGAGTCGATCCTCGGCCGAGGTCACCGTCGGCCTCCCGTTCGGGACCGAGGTAGTCGACGCCGGTTCCCTCGGTGTCGGGGCGGATGGCACCGGTGCCCGCTCACTCGGAGCCGCTCGATTCCTCCTCGGAGGAATCGGCGTGGGAAACTGAGGAGGAGGAGTCCCCTGACACCTTCCGGACTCGGTGCGTCCCTTCGGACTCACTGGGATCCGAGCCTCGGACAAGGTCCCCCCAGGAGGATACCAGGTTCTCGGATTTCGTAAGGGACATGGCCAAAGCACTGGCATGCCCTGCGGACCCCGAGGAGGAGCCTCGAGCCGAGGAGCTCGGATCTGCAGTATGACTCTCCTCCCAAGGAGGCCTTTACTGTCCTGGTTCCTCCAATGCTGGAGCATTTGCTCTTCCGCATGTGGGAGGCGCCAGCCTCGATGCCGGTTCTAAGCAAGCGGGTCGATTCCATTTATCGAGTCTGCAAGAGCCCCAGGTTTCAAAAGGCACAGCTACCACAGCACTCCATGGTTGTGGAATCGGCCATGCATCGCCTGAAGATTCAGAAGATGCACTCCTCGGTGCCTCCCGGCAGGGAAGCCCAGAACCTGGATGCCCTCAGTAGAAAGTGCTTCCAGGACTCTATGCTTGCTTGCCGTGTCCAGACCTACCAGCTGTACATGGGCATGTACCTTCGAGACCTAGCAAAGGAGATTGCCGGGTTCTCTGCTGGTCTGTCCGAGGACCCATCAAGGCCTTGTCTTCTGGTATTCGAGAGTGCTCGAAGTTTATATCTCGAGCAGCCTACGATGGATTTGAGGCTTCGGCCCAGGTAGCAGGGGCTGGCATCGGTGCACGCCGCCAGGCCTGGCTACAATCCTCAGACCTCGAGCCATAGGTACAGGACAAGTTGATTGTTGTCCCTTGCCGAGGTGAAAACATCTTTGGCAAGCCCATGGCCGAAAAGGCTGCAGAACTTGAGACTGAGACTCTTACCCGGACAAGGCTGTCCAGGAAAACCTTTGCCCCTTCTCAGAAGAAGAAGGGCTCGGGGGGGGGGAGGGGGGGGAAAGGCCTTTTACCTGAGGAAGACCGCTGTCTACAAAACCTACCCTCACTATCAGGCCTCTGCAGCTCCCCAACAGGGCCAGCAGACCAAGGGGCAGGGTCATGGGGCCCCGTAGGCAGTAGGCTCCCAAGACACCTACACTGGCTCCTGCTCAGCAGGGAGGGGGTTTTTGACTATACCAGCATAGCCTCTCCTCCTCTCCAGGGCACAGGAGGTCGGCCTACCCTGTACGCAGACAGGTGGCCAGCCGTCACAGGGGATACTTTGGTGTTAAGCATCATCGAAAGGGGCTATCTGCTCCACTTCGCCCAGATAACCCCTCCTACTTTCCAGGGGAGCCTCCAAGACCCCCTCTGCACAGAAACCTACTCCTTCAGGAGTTGGAAGGTCTACTAAGGGACCAGGCGGTGGAACCGGTGCCTCACCACCTGGAAGGGCAAGGCTTCTACTCGAGGTACTTCCTGGTACCAAAAAGAACAGGAGGCCTCAGACCCATCCTCGACCTGAGAAATATGAACAAGTTTCTGGAGAGGGAAAAGTTCAAGATGCTTACCCTTGGAATCTTACTGCCCTACCTCCAGCAGGGAGATTGGCTATGCTCCTTAGACCTGAAGGATGCTTATACTCACATCCTCATCTCCAGGAACAAGCAGGAATGAGTCCTCACATATGGGTACGTCGGTACCGACGGAGCCTGAGCGGGAAAGCTCCCCAGCTTCCCAGAAGGAAAGCTTTTGGGGCCTCCCACTGTGCATGCGCGCTGCCTTCCCGCCTTCCTGACCAACTCTCCTCAGTTCTTCTTTTTCCGCGGAGCCAGCAGGTCGTGTTCCTGTCACCGCTGAAGAAGTTCTTATTTTAATTTGTTTCTTTGTCCGCATGTCTGCCTTCCCCCGATTCCGGACCGGTACTGCCGGTCTTTTTTCTTTATTTCTTAAAAAAAAAAAAAAAAAATCTTATTTTTTCCCCACTTGGTGTGTTTCTCCTGTGAGGCCTCTAGGCCTTCACAGAATTCTCCCTCATGGAGAAACCAGCCTCTGGTTTTAAAAAATGCACTAAGTGTAGCGGTACTATTTCAGTCACAGACACCCATGAATGGTGTCTTAAATGTTTGGGGCCTGACCACTCCATTCCGGATTGCCCATCCTGTTCTTTGATGTCTAAACGTGGCTTACAAAACCGGGCAGCCAAGTTTCACATGCTGTTTTCTACAGATACTCCAGCATCGACATCTTCCAGGTCTTCCTCTCCTGATGGATCTCAGGTAACCAAACATTCCTCTGGCAGGTCCTCAAAGGGCAAATCTCCCTCTAAGTATCGAGATGCCCCCGGGCTTGACCCTGAGGACCCTGCCCCAGCCAAACAACCCCGGCGGGAAGCTCCGGCTTCCAAAGCTCCTCCTATGGGGTTACAGGTTGACATCGATGGCACGGCCTCGACCGATCACCTGTTAGACTGCTCTGGGGTACCGGCTCAATCTTCCGGTACCGACATCCAGACAGTCGTGGCGTCTATGGATCATACAGTTCAATCCATGCAGCAGGCCATACTGGCTTTTATTAGAGCTGCGACGCCCGGTACCGACTCCGGTACCACAACCAATACCGGTACCCAGGGCATCCACATCGACCAGGTTCCCGGTTCCGGGGTTTTTCCCGATCCGGTACCGGGTACCCCCGATGTGGATACCGGTCGATACGCTTATCGATCCCTGGAAGCAAATAGACGATACTTCGAGTCTTCTGATGATTCTGATTCATCAGATGACTCCGCTGAAGTATCTCTTACTCTTCCTGAAGAGCCCTCTTCTCCAAAGAGGAGAATGTCTCCTCCAGAGGATTTGTCCTTTCAAGACTTCATCATTGAAGTAGCTAAAGGTCTCTCTATTTCAGTAACCTCTGAAAAAGAACCTAGAGCAAAAAAATTAGATATTTTAGGATACTCTAAGGTTCCCAAAGAGGCAGTCACCTTGCCCATTCATGAAATTCTTCAAGAACACATGATGGACTTATGGGAGACTCCTCTCACTCTATCTCCACATTCTCGTCGCTTGGACACCATGTATCGTGTCCCCCCTCCTCCTGGTTTTCAAAAAACTCAGCTCCCTCACCACTCTATTGTGGTGCAGTCCGCTATGAAAAGGATAAAGAGTACCAAAAGACACTCTTCTACTCCTTCAGGATGAGAATGTAGGACTTTGGATGCTTTTGGTAGAAAAATCTTCCAAGCAAGTATGCTTATTGCCAGAATCAATTCATACAGCCTCTATATGGGCATGTTTCTGAAGGAGATTGCATTGAAAATACGCCATTTTCTCCCCTTTATCCCAGAGGATAGAAAGGAGGAGTTCCTTCTTTTGCTAAAGCATACCCAAGATATTTCAAAGTTCTCCAACAGAGCAGCCTTTGACTCCTTTGAGGGTGCTAGCAGAGCCTCAGGTATTGCCATAGCGGCTCGCAGAATTGCTTGGCTCCAGGCCTCTGACTTAGAACCCTGGGTCCAGGATGGGTTGGGAAATCTGCCCTGTACAGGTGAGAATCTGTTTGGTAAAGAGTGGCAAATCAAAGCCACTCAAATGGATGCAGAAAATGCTGCTTTAGATAGACTTTCTAAGTCTACCTCTGCCCCGTCAAGAAAAAATCTTTCAAGAAGTCTTTCTATAAGAAGGCCAGATTTGCTACAAATACTGGCCAACAATCTTCTGCAGCTCGCTTTGCTCCTAAGCGTCAGCAGCCTAAACAGGCCAGGGCAAAACCTGCAGGGGCTGCTACAGCCCAGCAGTCCCAACCCCCTCAGGGTTTTTGACTTAATACTAGAGAACTTAACCTTTCTGGCTCTAAAACATCCATAGCCTCTCACCATTCCAGGAAGGCTAACTCATTTTGCGCCCAGATGGGAGCAAATCACATCAGAACAGTGGACCCTCTCTATCATCAGAGAGGGCTACAAACTCCATTTCTCCAGCCTTCCTCCCCATACCCATGGTGAGATGTTTCAATTCTCCTCCATCTCTCCTAGACCTGTTGGGTCAGGAGGTGACCACTCTTCTCGCCCAAAGGGCAATAGAAGAGGTTCCTCTTCTTCAACAGGGGTCAGGGTTTTACTCCCCTTATTTTCTTATTCCCAAGAAAATAGGGGGGTACCGACCCATTCTAGATCTGAGAGAATTGAACAAATTCCTATGCAAGAAGAAATTCAAGATGCTTTCTCTAGGTACTCTCCTTCCATACCTACCGAGTCAGGATTGGCTTTGTTCTCTAGATCTCAAGGATGCGTACACACATATACTCATCCATCCATCCCACAGAAAATTCCTACGGTTTCTGTTCCAGGGAAAAGGTTTCCTATACAGAGTACTTCCCTTCGGTCTAGCCTCTGCTCCAAGAGTATTTACCAAATGCATGGCAATAGTGGCTGCATTTCTACGCGCCCTGGGAATCTTTGTCTTCCCATATCTGGACGACTGGCTCATCCGAGCTCCATCTCAGTCAGAGGCTCAGACTTCCCTGGATTGCACCAGACGCATCCTGCAGTATCTGGGACTTGTGATCAATCTGCCAAAGTCTCAACTCACCCCTATTCAGTCCCTGGAATTCATAGGGGCCTGGTTGGATACCACCACTGCAAGGGCCTATCTTCCTCAGGCCCGTTGCCAACGTCTAGTGCACTTGGCCTCCCAGACTCAGTCCAGAAGCCACTTGACTGCCAGGGAGATGCTACAACTATTAGGCCATATGGCCTCCACAGTACATGTGGTGCCTTATGCTCGCCTACATATGAGAGCAGCTCAATGGACTTTGTCCACCCAGTGGATTCAAGCATCAGGAGCTCTCTCAGACCAAATAGCAACCTCCAAACGTCTCTTTTGGTCTCTCCAATAGTGGATGTCCTCTCAAAATCTGTTGTTGGGTGCCCCCTTTCAACCATTGTTGCCCCAAGCAACCCTCACAACAGATGCCTCCCAAACAGGTTGGGGAGCTCATCTTCAAGATCTCTCCACTCAGGGCACTTGGTCTCCACAGGAGACCACCCTTCATATCAACCACTTGGAACTTCGAGCAATCTTTCTAGCTCTCAGAGTTTTTCATACCCTCCTCAGCAACATGACAGTCCTTATTCATACGGACAATCAAGTAGCCATGTTTTACATAAACAAACAAGGAGGGACTGGCTCTCTGTCGCTTTGAAACGAAGCTCTCAGATTATGGGCCTTCGCAAGAGAGCATCAAATCCATCTCCTGGCAGTATATCTTCCAGGAATCCAAAACTCTTGGGCAGACAGACTCAGTCGAGTTCTGCTTCCACACGAATGGTCCCTGAACATCGATCAGGTACAAAGAATCTTCCAGAAATGGGGGACCCCGGACATAGACCTCTTTGCAAGTCCGTGGAATGCCAAACTTCCCCGGTTCTGTTCCAGAATTCCGTGTCAGGGAGTTCAGGCCAAGGATGCCTTCCTCCTTCATTGGGGTCGGGGCTTCCTATATGCTTTTCCACCCATTCCTTTGATTCCCAAGACTCTGTTCAAACTTCAAAGGGATCAAGGGTCCATGATCCTCATAGCTCCACGCTGGCCACGCCAAGTGTGGTACCCTCTACTTCTGCATCTCTCCCAAGCCCCCTCCCTGGACTTGGGAGCGGCTCCAGACCTTCTGTCTCAGGAGGAGGGGACTTTGTGGCACCCAAACCCCAAGTCCCTTCACCTCAGAGCTTGGTTACTGAAGGCCTAGACCTTCAACACTTCAGTCTGTCGCAGCAAGTGAAGGATATCCTCCATGCCTCTAGGAAACCTTCCACTAGGCGTTCTTACGCTTTTAAATGGAAAAGATTTTCCATTTGGTGTGCGCAAAAGGGTCTTAACCCTCTAGCACTCCCTTTGAATTCTCTTTTGGAATATCTCCTGCATCTCTCCAATGCAGGACTCAAAACAAATTCAGTAAGAGTCCATTTGAGTGCTATTGCAGCATTCCTTAAGCCCATCAATGGACAACCTGTTTCCTCTCATCCTCTTATTGCAAGATTCATGAGAGGCCTAACCTTAACTAAACCTCCCATTCGACCTCCTCCGGTGGCATGGGACTTAAACTTGGTTCTTGGTCAGCTTATGAAGCCACCCTTAGCCACTACCTCCTTGAAATTTCTTTCCTGGAAGGTTATTTTTCTTATTGCAGTCACCTCAGCTCGCCGTATCAGTGAATTGCAAGCTCTAGTGGCTAATCCACCTTATACAAGGTTCCATCATGATAAGGTGGTCCTTAGGACCAATCCCCACTTTATGCCTAAAGTGGTCTCCCCTTTTCATCTTAATCAAGAGGTATATTTACCTGTCTTTTTTCCAGCTCCTCATGCATCCAGTGCAGAGAGGAACCTTCATACTCTAGATTGTAAAAGAGCTCTCGCCTTTTACATCCACAGGACACAGCAACATCGAAAGTCTTCTCAGCTTTTTGTTGCTTTTGATCCTTCTCATTTAGGACTTCCAGTCTCTAAAAGAACACTCTCCCATTGGATTGCTCAGTGTATCTCTTTTGCTTACCAGAGTAAGAACCTTTCTCTGGAGGGCCATGTCACCGCTCACAATGTGAGGGCCATGGCCCCCTCTATGGCTCATCTAAACTCTGTGTCCATTGACCAGATCTGTCGAGCAGCCACCTGGGCCTCGGTTCATACCTTCACAGCCCATTACTGTTTGGACAAGGACTCCTGCCGGGATGCCTTGTTTGGTCAGGCTGTCCTCAGACACCTGTTCCATTCTTGAACAACTCCAACCCACCTTCCCTGAATGGATGCCTGAGATCCATAGGAAGATGAGGAACCTTTCAGGGTCTCATACCCTTGAGGGGATCTCCCGGGCATCTTAGCTAGGGAGTCCCCATATGTGAGGACTCATTCCTGTTTGTTCCTGGAGATAGCACAGTTACTTACCTGTAACAGGTGATCTCTGGGAACAGCAGGAATTAGTCCTCATAACCCACCCAGCTCCCCTAGGAGTTGTATCTCTCTCTCTTTCCTTTCCTCTCTCTATTGTCTCAGCTTTAAACTCGAACTGAGGAGAGTTGGTCAGGAAGGCGGGAAGGCAGCGCGCATGCGCAGTGGGAGGCCCCAAAAGCTTTCCTTCTGGGAAGCTGGGGAGCTTTCCCGCTCAGGCTCTGTCGGTACCGACGAACCCATATGTGAGGACTAATTCCTGCTGTTCCCAGAGATCACATGTTACAGGTAAGTAACTGTGCTATCCATCCAAGTCATAGAAAATTCCTCAGATTTGTGGTGGGAGGAAAGCACTTCCAGTACAGAGTGCTTCCTTTTGGCCTCACCTCCGCCCCCAGGGTCTTTACAAAATGCCTGTCGGTAGTTGCGGCCTACCTCAGGAACCAGGGAATCTTTGTGTTCCCTTACCTGGACGACTGGCTTATCAGGGGCCAGTCTCCACAAGAGGCCAGGCAGGCCCCCTTCAGAACCATATCCCTGCTTCAGCACCTGGGGTTCGTCATAAACGTCCCCAAGTCCATTTTAGTCCCCTCACAGGATGTGGAGTTCATAGGGGCAAGATTGGATACCATCCATGCAAAGGCCTGTTTGCCTGTGGACAGAGCTCACAGGCTGATAAAGTTGGCCGGCCAGTTTCGGGCGAACTCTGGTCTCGGCCAGACACTTCCTCCGGCTCTTAGGTCACATGGCTTCCACAGTGCATGTCACCCCAAATGCTCGTCTGCACACGAGGCCAGCTCAGTGGCACCTCCGGGCACAGTGGCTGCAGGCCACAGGGAAATTGTCAGACAGAATAAAGGTGTACAAACTCTTGGTGGACTCCTTACGCTGGTGGAGTTATCTCCCAAATCTGATCAGGGGTGTTCCTTTTTAGGCCTCCCCACACATTCAGGTACTGACAACCGATGCTTCCCTGCAGGGCTGGGGAGGCACACTGCCAGGGGGCCTGCACCCAAAGCCTGTGGTCTCGTGGGAGGCCGCCCAGCAGATCAACCTTTTGAAATTGAGGGCCATTCGACTGACCTTACGGACTTTCTCTCAGATCCTGTCTCACCAGTCTGTCCTAGTTCAGACGGACAACCAGGTGGCTATGTTCTACGTCAACAAGCAGGGAGGCACAGGATTCAGACTTCTGTGCCTGGAAGCAGAAGCTCTCTGCTCCTGGGCTGTCACTCAGGGCATGACCCTCAGGGCGGTCTACCTCCCAGGCAAGTAAAACTACCTAGCGGACAGACCTAAGCAGACTCCTGCAGCCTCACGAGTGGCAGTTGGATCCTCTGGTAGTTCAACAGATCTTTCTGAAGTGGGGTCTCCCGACCATGGATCTTTTTGCCAGTCCGCTGAACAGGCAACTACCCAGGTTCTGTTCCAGGCAACCGCATCCCTTGAGAACAGCGCCGGATGCATTCCTGATCCCCTGGTCAGAGAGCCTGCTGTATGCCTTTCCTCCCACACCTCGGGTGGCCCGGACTCTCTTCAAAATCCAGCAGGACCGAGCCACGGTGATCCTGATAGCCCCCAGGCGGCCCAGGCAGCCGTGGTTCCCTCTTCTGCAGTTGGCAGTGGATGCTCCACTTCCTCTGGGGTTGTAACATGACCTTCTGACTCAGGATCAGGGGTCCCTCTTGCATCCCAACCTCAAATCCATCAATTTGATGGCCTGGCTGCTGAAAGGCTAGTCCTTGCTCCTTTGTTCCTATCAAGGGAGGTTGAAGAGGTGGTGTTGGCCTCCAGGAAGCATTCCACTAGGAAGGCCTATGCTCTGAAGTGGCGTAGGTTTTCTACTTGGTGTTCTCAACAGCAAGAGGACCCCTTCTCCTGCTCTGTCCAGGTGGTGCTACAATACCTGCTCCACCTTTCCAACCTAGGACTTCAGTCTAACTCTGTCTGGGTTCACCTCAGTGCCCTCTCAGCTCACCACTTGCCGGTGGATGGACAATCTCTCTCAGGCCACCCTCTGGTGTCTCGCTTTCTCAGAGGTCTGCTTCTGCTTAAGCCTCCTATTCGTACACCAGCCACTGAGTGGGATCTCATTGTGGTCTTGCAGCAACTGACTCGCCTACCTTTTGAGCCGATGGCAACCTGCCATTTTACGTTTCCTCTCCTGGAGGGTGGTGTTCCTTGTGGCACTCACCTCGGCTAGGTGGGTGAGTGAACTTCAGGCCCTGGTCTTGGATAGGCTGTATACCAGGTTCTATAGGAACAGGGTAGTCTTGCGGGCTCATTCTAAGTTCCTTCCAATGGTAGTGTCCTCCTTCCACCTCAACCAGGAGGTGGTCTTTCCGACGTTCTTTCCCAGGCCGCACGCCAGTAGGGCCAAAACTGTCTTGCATACCTTGGATTGTAGAAGGGTGCTGTCCTTTTACCTAGAACGTACGCAGGGGGTTAGAAGGGCTTCTCAGCTCTTCATTTCCTTTGACCCTAATAAATTGGGGTTGCCTGTCACTAAGCGTACGTTGTCCATTTGGGTGGCAGACTGTATCGCCTGGGCGTACAGGGCAGCTGGCCTCTCCCTGGAGGGTCGAGTCACGGCCCACCGGGTCAGGGCAAGGCTGCATCAGTAGCTCACTTCTGTTCTGTTCCGTTGGCAGACATCTGCCGGGCCGCTACTTGGTCTTCAAGCCAGACTTTTGCAGACAACTGCTGCCTCGAGAGGGAGTCCCGTAGGGACAGTGCTTTTGGGCAAGCGGTACTCCGTAATCTCTTTGAGGTTTAGGCAACTCCTACCCTCCGGCCCTGGTGTTGGGCTACCGTTCAGGTGTGGTCTCAGAGAAGATTCTCTCACTGTTGCTGAGGCTCTAGAGGGAGCTCTATTTTTCAGCCTGGGTTCCTGGTAGCCCAGAGCTAGGGAGTCACCCATATGTGAGGACTGACTTCCTGCTTGGTCCTGGAGAAAGAGTAGTTACTCACCTGTAACAGGTGTTCTCCAGGAGCAGCAGGAATCAGTCCTCACGACCCTTCCTCCTCCCCTTGGAGTTGCAGTTGTATATAGTTCATTTTCTATTTGTGCTGTCTTTTAGCTATGTCATTAGACTGAGCAAGATGGCACCTTTGGACAGGAAGGGGACCGCACATGCGTGCCTGCATTCCCAAAGGCTTTCTTTGAAAGCTGGGGAAATACTCCGCATGGGGGCTCCGTCGACACTGACGTCGCCCATATGTGAGGACTGATTCCTGCTGCTCCTGGAGAACACCCGTTACAGGTGAGTAACTACTCTGTTTCTTTATTATAAATGCAACACCATTTCTTCTTTTTCCTTCATTTCCAGCATTCTAGATCATGTGATCATCTGATGCAAAGTGCTGATGCCAGTCCATTTCAGTTCGCTGACACCCAACAGATCAAGTTGTACATATTCCATTTCATTCTTGACCACCTCCAACTTCCCTTGGTTCATGCTTCGTACGTTCCATGTTCCAATGCGTAAGACATCTTTACAGCTTCTGACTCCCATTTCATTGCCAGCTACATCAGCAGTTACACGTCCCGAGGGCTTTGATCCAACCACATCATAAATGCTGGCTTTACTCTGAAAAGTCTTCATCTCTTCCCCAGTAGCTAGTTAAGTGCCTTCCGACCTGGGGGGGTCTCATCTTCTAGCACTATAGCACAATTTGTTTTGTTGTAACTATCCATTGGGTTTTCATGGCAAGATACAGAAGTAGATTGCCGGGCCTTTCTTCCGTGCAGTTTAAGTTTGGTGGTTTTGCCGTTGTCACAGAAATGTGATCCTCCGCCGTCAACACTATCCCATTCTGCTGCTGCCCAGATGGGTGGTTTGTCTTGGTCTGGCACCTCAGCTGAGACCTGTCAGAATCACTGATGCACCCAAGCCATCACAGCACGACAAGCTGCAAACCAAATGAGGGGGGTCAGTCCTACTCATTGGCAATAAGTAGGACTGGCTCCCCTCAGCTGCCAAAACACAGTGGCTCAATTGGAGATGTAAGCACATAAAAAACGACTGGCCCTACTCATTTTTAATTGCTCTAGTCCCTTCCCCTGAGCCCATCTTTTAAACGTGCTTGCTTTCACGTTTATTAACCGCAAATGCTGTTTTATGTGCTTACATCTCCAATTGAGCCACTGTGTTTTGGAATGTATCAATGTATGTACATACAAGAAAATGGGTTTATGCTCTGTTACTGTTCTTTGCAGCTCTCATTGCCAATGTGTTTTTGATATACTGTAGTGAGGAATGCCCTCAAGAAGAGATGGAAATAGGGGAAAATCCTGTTGGAGTAAATAACACTGCACTGACACACAGGATTTTCAAGTCAGAGATGAAAAAAGCACAGCTCTCTGCTGAGCTCAGGCCACACCTCAGCTCAGAGGAGGAGACAGGCTTGTTCACTGATTGGTCACGCCCAGGGGAAGGTCAGGGAGTGCAGGGAAGTGAACCCTTTTTAAATCCTCAAGCAATGCAGAGAGAGAGGAGAGAGACGAAAGAGACGGGAAGCAGTTCAGGAAGGAGTTCAGGAAGAACTGCCAGAAGGATAAGCAAGCTAGAACCTTGGAGCGGAGCAGAGCAGAACCTGGGAGCAGTGAACATTGGAGCAAGGAACAACCTTGGAAGAAACGTTACTGCAAGGTAGAGCCTGGGAACAAGAAAGCTAGCAGAGCAAATACGTGGAGTAACGGTAGTTGGACCTACAGCAGTCAAGGCTGTAACGGCAGCAGAGAGAGCCAAGGGGAAAGCTATCAGCCTAACAATTACCAGAAGGGCAGTGGAAATAGCAATAAGAAAGCTGAGTTCCAGAGCCTGGGAGATAGCAGGAGAGAAGGTACCAGCACTTATCTAAAAGGCCCTGTCAAAGGTAAAGCTGATATTTCTTATTTCAACTCCTTGCTTGAGAAGCCTTTTACTTATGCTAAAGTCCAAAAGACAAACCGAGCACAGTCAGCTAATAGCAAGTGGGGGAAGGGACTTACCCTTGCTGAGAGCTATCCCTCTGATAAAAGCAGGACAGCTGAACCCCCTGGGGTGGGAGCCATAAGCAAGCTTTTATCAGAAAAGGAGGATGGTTATCCTAATGAAAATGTGCACAGACAAGCTGAATTGCTTTTAAGCTAACTTCAGGAGTTTCTGGAAAGAAAGACATAGAAACATGATGACAGAAAAAGACCACAAGGCCCATCTAGTCTGTCCTTCCATAACAACTACAACAGTCCACTTTTTACCTTTAGAGATCCTCTGTGTTGGTCCCATGCTTTTTTGAATTCAGTTACTGTCCTCATCTCTACCACCTCCACTGGGAGACTATTCCACGGATCCACTACTCTTTCCTTAAAGAAATATTTCCGCATATCACTCCTGAATCTATCTCCCTTCACCCTCATCCCATGTCCCCTCGTAGCAGAACTTGCTTTCAATTGAAAGAGGCGCTCTCCCTGAACATTTATGCCACAGAGGTATTTAAACATCTCAATCATATCACCTCTATCCCGCCTTTCCTCTAAGGTGTACATATTAAGATCCTTAAGTCTGTCCTCATATGCTTTATAATGAAGCCCATTAATCATTTTAGTAGCAACCCTCTGCACCGACTCCATCCTGTTCACATCCTTTTGAAGGTGCGGTCTCCAGAATTGCACACCATACTCCAAATGAGGTCGCACCAAAGACTTATACAGAGGCATTATCACCTCCTTTTTTCTGCTAGCCATTCCTCTCCGTGTGCACCCAAGCATCCTTCTAGCTTTTGCCGTCGCCTTTTCTACCTGTTTAGCTACTTTAAGATCATCAGACACAACCACGCCTAGGTCCCGCTCTTCTTTAGTGGACAAAAGTACTTCACCTCCTATACTGTATTGCTCCCTTGGATTGCTGCAACCCAAATGCATGACCTTACATTTTTTAACATTAAATCCCAGCTGCCAAATTCTAGACCATTCTTCAAGCTTAGCTAGATCCCTCCTCATGTTATTTACACCTTCCTGGGTGTCTACTCTATTGCAGATTTTGGTATCATCCGCAAAGTCAGGGAAAGTTAATAAACCTGACAAAGATACCACTAACTCTAGCTCTGAAGAAAGTATGCAGGTGGATGTTTGTTTGCCTACAATAGAATATGATCCTTCTGCCATGGATTGTTCAACATGTCTAATAGAAGACAGCAGGGTTAAAGAGCATTGAAAACTGTATGAAAGAATACAGAGTAAGTTTGCCATACCTGCTGCCGCATTGGGAAAACTTTACAAGCTGTTTAACAAGCTTAATCACCTGTTGAAAGTAAGAAGCGGTGCTGTAAAGAAAAGTAGCTGTTTCAGTTTGTGTTTTTTCCTTGTATGATAACAAGAGGCAGTGCCTAGTGGAAAGTCAGAGGAACTGTGAAACAGCCAAATAGTGCTGAGTTAATTTCTGTTGCATTTCCTGTGTTTCTGTTTCAACCTTTATGTTGGAGTTGCATCCTTTTTGCGTTTGTTGTACTGAACTTTGATGCGCTGGAAGAAAAATCCCCACAAATAAATATTCTTGCAGCCTTTACTACTCGAGTCATAACTACAGCTCAGTCCTTAAGGGAGACAAGCAAACTACAGGTCCCAGAATTCCTGGTGACAACTGACACAGCTTTATTCCAAAAAGGACATTCCAAAGGCCACTCCTGCCTGTAAGCCCTTGGGCCCAGGTAGGAGCGTTTCAATACCAGATAAGAAGATACTGTGGATCACAGTGAGTGCGGTTTAATTTGTGTGTTCGTTTTTTGTTTTTTTTAATATAATTTTGTGTTTTCGTTTTATAATATGACTTTTATGTCGCGCTCCACCCTTTCCCATTTCTCAGTTAGGTTTCATTGTAATGAAGTTTTTGATTATACCTATGCACTTTGAAATCCAAAGATATACACAATTCTGGTTATGGAGTTTCCTTTATAGTTCACACGTTCTACTTAATGACTTAATCTTTATGGCTGTACACTATTTGTTTTCACTCAGTTTTTTTATATGATTTTTTATTGTATATTTATTGTTCTATTTGTTTTACTTTGGTTCTATATTTAATAATTTTAATATGATTTGTAGATGAATGACTGACAAGTGTGTGTTTTTGTTTGTTGGCGGTCAGAACATATATACCCCCTGACAAAGGCTTCCTGTGCCGAAACACACTCAGCCTAGGCGTTATCAATAAAGACTGGTTCCATGTATAGAGGGTCTTATCTTTCACTTTGCTCTCCAGTGTCTCTGGTTCTTCCTTACAAGTGCAAGTGCTTACTTAGGCCCTGCAGCCACCTCCCTCCCCCCCCCCCCCCCCCAGACCAGCTGCAGCCTCGGGAGCTCCTGGAGGGAAGATTAAATACAAATCCAAGCACACACATCTTCAGGAGCAGCCATCTGCACCCCGAATAAAGGCCTCAAACACCAGAGCTATGAGACTCAGACTCTCTGAGGAAACAGCCCCTAGGATAGCCAGACAGCAGGCCATGCCAGCTTAGTCTCCAGAGTACCCCTCCTTCTCTCAACCTCTGCGGGGGTTCTCACTCCGGACACATCATTAATATCACTCTTGAGGAAATTTGTGGAGGACAGTGTGCTGCTCCTGCAGACAGTGACTGTAGCAACAACCCTACAAAGCACTGCTCTTGAGGTCTCCTCGGACCCTTGCCTCCCCTCCCCCCCCCATTCCTAAAAGCTCCCCTTAGTCCACTGAAGGGTCCCCTTTCCCCTGGAAGAGGATACATGTTCCTCTGGAGTGTCCCCTTCTCCCAGGCATTGGACGCACATCCTCTCAGGGACACCTCTATGCCAGAACATGAATCGGAGGAACCTCCTGAAGACTATTCCTATCCTAAATTCCTCCAGAAGGTCTCCCAAGCACTCGCACTCTGTGACTCCCAAGCACTCGCACTCTGTGACCCCCCCAGACCCTCACCAACAAAAGATTTTTCAATCCATCCTGAGACGTGAAGTTCTCCCAAGGAAGTCGTAGCTTTTCCATCCTACAAGAGCTGCAGGCCGCCATCTGGAAAAACCCTTTGTCTGTGCACACCACCTCATGACACTTAGACCTTGGGTTTAAGGTTCTTCCAGCTCCCTGCTTCCTCCTCCCCCCCCCCCAAAAAAAAAAGCACAAAATTGTCCTTCCAAACTCTGCTGGGGAAAGACCAAAGGACACTGGATGCCATAGGTTGAAAGTCCTATCGGAGCAGCCTCTTAGCAGTGTGAATCCTCGCACACCAGCTTCAAATTCTGTACTACCATCATGACCACCACCTGCAACTGGATGAATTTTCTCATTTGCCCATGGAGGACCATTCTCAACTGCATGAATCTCAACTTATGATGCCTTTGACTCCAGCCACTATGATCTCTGCAAGATGTATGGCCTGGCTGCAAGTATTTGGCCTATGAGAAAACCTCTGTGACTGTCTGGCAGACACCCCCATGCCTGGGGGATAGCCTTTTTGGCTCAAAAGCATAGGAAGTGGTCTCTGAAGTCAAGGATCACTCTTCCACAGTCTGTGAGCTAGCAGCTCAACCAGCAGACCCCTCCACGCCAGCTCGCAGGGCACAGCTCCCTCAATACTGCAGAGCTATCACTTCTAGTGCTTTCAACAATTCTACCCTCACAGACTCTTCCAGCCTTGCTCTCGCCAGTAGTCACAACATGCACCTACTCCAGCCTATGCATAATGATTCCAGTCACGGGAGATAAAGCAACAGATACTACTACTTCTACTACTGAGCATTTGTATAGCGCTACAAGTCGTACGCAGCGCTGCACAGACATGTAAGAGACAGTCCCTGCTCATCAGAGCTTACAATCTAGTCAAGACAGACAACACAGAAGGTGAAGGCAGGGATAAAACAAGGGGGAAAGAAAAAGAAAAAGGAGATCAAGTGAGTCAAGATCCAAAGGCAGCGGCGATGAGGTGAGTTTTCAGCCTGGATTTGAAGAGGGTCAGAGAAGGTGCCTGGCGTACAGACACAGGTAGTTTGATCCAGGCGTAAGGTGCAGCAAGGTGAAAGGAGCGAAGTCTGGAGTTAGCAGTATAAGAGAAGGGCACAGATAGAAGCAGTTTGCTAGAAGAGCGGAGTTCTTGAGGGGGTTGTAAGGAGAGATAAGAGAAGAAAGGTAGGGAGGAGCTGTAGAGTGAATGCATTTATAGGTCAGCAGGAGAAGTTTGAATTGGATGCGGAAACGGATAGTGAGCCAATAAAGTGACTTGAGAAGAGGAGTAGTAGTAGTAGTTCTAGTTTTTGACTACTTGCTAGTGGTGGGGCTGGATACAATGCTTCAAAAAGGCCTGGAAATTGATTGCCACTGACCTTTGGGATCCAGGGTAGATACAGAATCAACTTCATAACATCTTCCAACCCTTCCCCCGCCACCGGTGAAGTAGCTTCCATTTCACCATCAATTTATTCTGCACCAAGAGATCTTAGACCACCTTCGCAGCAATGCTGTAGCTCCCATCCCTCCTGAGCCACGCCACCAGGGTTTCTACTCCCCTAGAGTCTTCTCCATACCACCTTATCCTAATGAGGAATGCCTTGATGTATGGCTGGGGAGCACATCTCCTCCATCTGACCACACAAGTAAAATGGTCGCTACAGGAGACTGCAAGTGTTTTTTTTTCTTTTTAATGCCCTAACGGCTTTTCGGCCCTAGGCCACTCACAAGATCCTCTTAATGGACGACCTTACCCTCACAGAGGAGATACGTGACATCATTGCAGCTTGTAGGAAACCTACAAGGCTTTCATGTCATCGAAAGTGGTCATGCTTTACTCCCTGAGTGAAAGACACCTGGACCCTTTCCACTGCCCATTAGAGCAGTTTCTCACCTACTTGCTACATCTCTCGCACTTGGGCCTGCAAACCACATCAGTTTGCTACCATCTCTCGGCCATTGCCAGTTCCCATGCTCCAGTGGATCTGAAATCCATTTCTGTTCATCCCCTAGTTTCACGGTTCAAGAAAGGCCTCATTAACACCAAACCTCCACTCCGACTGCCTCTCCCACCCTGGGATCTCAACATTGTTCTCTCACAACTTATGAAGCCTCCCTTTGAATCCTTGGCCTCAGCCTCCTTGAAATATCTCACCTGGAAGGCGGTCTTCTTAGTTGCAATCACCTTGGCACAAAGACTTGATGAATTGCAGGCACTGATTCACTACCTGCCATACATCCAATTCTTCCAGAACAGAATCATCCTATGTATGCATCCAGAATTCTTCCCCAAGGTCTTCTCTTCCTTTCATCTCCAACCAAGCTATTGTTCTACTGTCCATTCCAAGTCCATCTGCAGGTTCCCCAGAGGAAACCCTCCATATGCTAGACTGTAAATGAGGAAGAGTTGTTCTACCTCCAAGTAACCAAAGATATATGAGCTTCCTTGCAACTTTTGTCACATTCCATCCCAATAATCTTTCGATGCAGATCTCCCTGGACTATCTCCTCTTCCTGTATATCAGATTGCATATCCTTTTGCTACACCCAGGCGCAGCAACAGTTGCCTGGCCTTATAATACCCCATTGCCTACGGGCTACAATGGCTAGCATAGCCCTCCTATCCTCTGTTTCAATTCAAGACATCTGTAAAGCGGCCACTTGAACCTTGCACCACACCTTTCAGAAGCACTAGTTTGGGTCACTTCTCAGCTCAGGACCTTGCCTTTGGTCAGGTGGTACTTGGGAACCTTCTTGCTTCCTAAATATCCTTCACAGCTCCGAACTTACTCCACCACCATCTCCAGGACACCCGGGTCACAGATAATGGAATCCGAGGCAGTCCTCAGCTCTGGACTCGCCTGTCAAGTGCAGTTGCATATCCTTATCTGTGGAGAAAGCAGAGTTGCTTACCTATAATGGAAATACTCCATAGACAGCAGGGGTATGCAGCTGCACTTTCCCACCTGCCGCCTTCACACAAGTTTAAAAAAAAACAACAAAAAACCAGCTCCAGCAGGCAACGCAGAACTAAGGACTAACGCACCAAAGTTCAGCTAACTATAGACAGATAATCATACACACATGAACTGTTTTTTGCCTAGCGGCTGCTCAGCTATGAACTAAGAGACTAAGCTGGCAGGGTGGGAAGTATGGTGTTCATGCTTAGACAAGTCAAGACTGGTCCAAGTTAGGGAGAGCCGGCACATCGGAGACATCAAGTGTGGCTGCATACCCCTGCTGTCTATGTAGAACCCCTGTTACAGGTAGGTAACTCCAGTTTTCCCCTCCCTTTTCAGATTTTCACCAGTGGGCTATGCTTCCCTTTCCTCCGTTATTGTCAGCGGTTGCTTTTGACCTAATGTCCGTCTTCCCAAATGTAACCTGGTGCCACGCTGCAATTGGGGTCACTACTCGTTTTCTCTCGGGGCTCTTAATCGAGAGCAGACCCTTTTTGAATCTAATGCAGCAATCAGTGTTGCTCTCAAAAGACCTCTCAAACTGACTCCAGCTGCTAATGCCACTTTCTTTCAGGCCACTCCCTCCTTGTACTCGTGCATTCCCTTCCACAAGGAACTCTGTGGCCTCCAACAAGCAAGCACAGCCCTCTAAATGTGACTTCATCACTGACCTCCCAGCTTTAGGGCTGTAAGTGCCACTTTCAAATTAAGCCATCTCCAAGTCTCTGCTTCTCTCATTGCCTGCCTGCTTGCATAAGCTGCAAACCATGGCCTCTCTCCTGGCTCATCTCCCCACATTAGTACTTCCAAGTCTAAGCCCAAATACCACCACTGTAATGTTGCTCCAACCTGCAATCCCACCAGAGTACCTTCTGAGTTCTGACAGACAGCTAGCATGATCGCTGTGGGACTCTGTTATATTTTCTACCTACTTATAATAGTAGGGGTGGGTGCAGTGCACCCAACAGCACTGAGCTTTCTTTTTCAGTCATCTTCTGTTATGGCTCCTCCTGCATGGTTGCACTGCGCAAGCCAGTGCCCAAGCTCTGCTACTAACTGTGCCTGGTTGACTATCTAGCCCATTTTGTGCTAGGGCTGGACTTGGAAGGATATATTCTTTGGTTTGCCCTCACAAACCTACAAGGAGCCATCTTCCATATAAATTCAAGCACTACTACCTATTCATCCGTTAGAAAGATTCTTTGTGCTATATGCTCTCTGTTTCTTGATGTCTGCATAGTAAATTCACAGAAGACCTAACTATAGTGTTTTTTCATTCTCAATTAGGCAAGAAGCATGTATTCATATCTCTCTTGTGACAGCTTATCAGATCATCAGGCCTAAAGAAGACAAACTTCCCTATTTGTCGATTTTACTACACCTGTTAAGCGGACGACTTCTTATAAGATCACTATTTCAACAACCTGAACTTGAGCTTCAGAATAGAAGTGATGCGCATAGTTCTTCTGTTTCCTAGCTGCTATCTGCTGCGATGGACACAGAGTGAACTATGAAAGGACTCGCTCCCTGCAGTTTAGCAAGGACTCAGTTGGTAGTGTGACTGTTCAAATCCCCAAGACAAGCTTCCATTAGTTAATGTTTAACAAAACCTTGCTTGAATCTAGATTTGGTCTAAAACAGTAAGACAAGTTGAAAATCATAATAAGAAAAATCAGCAAATCAGTTGTTTCCTTAAGTAATTTTACAGGACGGGAAGGGTCATTATCTGTGCAGTATCCTTCAGAAGGCTGTCGTTTGATTCAATATTCTATTTTTCAGCATCTCAAGCAAGCTAATCCCAGTACAGAAAATTAACCAAATAAGGAAGTTCATAACTCTTAAGCAAGAGGGACTGATATCCCTCCTGTGTATGGGACAGCCTCCCATAAATCTAAATAATTTTTGTGGTGGAGAAGCAGGCTCAGAATGCAGAGAGAGAAAGAAAAAGCAGCCTTTTTTTTCTTTTCCCAAAGAAACTGCAGGCACAGGAAGGGTTAACACCCAAACTAAAGACAAGGATTCCCTACAGAGGAGTGCAGACCTAGGGACACGCCCTGTTCCCATGGAGACAGAGGAAGGAGATGGGAGTGGTTTGGGGGCGGAGTCAAGAGCCATAGGACAGCCCCAAACATTTAGGCAGGGAAGTTGCACTCACAAAAACGCAAAGAAACGTGAAGAGGGAAGGGGAGAGAAAGAGACGGAGTCACAGACACTGGCACGAGAGAAACAGGAGACACAGAAGCAGCTTGCACAGAAGCAGTTTGAAAGCAGGAACAGGGAGCTGAGAAGGCCAGTGGAGAGCTCAGAGGAGGATTCCTCTGAGGAGGAAATATTCTCCAGAAGCTCATGGCCTAGCCCTTCTCACTGTAAGGAGCCTACAGGAAGGAAGAGCACTACTGGCAAGGTGAGCCCTTTACAAGCTTTAAAAGAGCTGCTAAACAGGGAAACCTTTTCCTGCCCTTCCCCCACAAGCTCACGTTCTGCAAAGTGTGGCTGGGAGCAAGTCTTGAAGGTTTTACAACCTACAAAAGCTTCTCAGGCGGATACTAAGGAAAGCAGATATCTGAAGGAGCCTAGCGAGGAAGAAATGGACTTGGGGGACAGTTTTGATGCAAGCAGTGTTTCAGACATGGAGATAGATTGTACTGTCTGTGCCAAGGAAGAGTAAAAGAACTTAATAGGGGTTTAATGAGCTGGAGGAAAACCCAGGAGTTCTTGATTACTGAATGTGCTATCTGTGCTAGAGGAATAAGAACTGAATAGGGTTTGTTTAGCTGGAGAAAACCCAGAAGTTCTTAACAAGGATATTTTATGAAAAGCCCATAACTTTTAGCTAGACTTTTAATGGTAGCTTGGCTGATAAAAGCTGCCTGGATAAGAAAGCCAGGAAGAAGCTAAAAGTTCATATTGTAACTGGAAGAAATACTACTGCATTTGAAAAGTCTCTTGGTGGACCAGGGAATATTGCTATACCTGCTGTGAAGGTAACAATGGAGATTTATAGTGCCTCCTGGGGACCAGAAAGCAGACTGCTGTTGTAAAAAGAGTTTTTATATGTGGAACAAAGGTTTAAACTAAACCAAGCCAAGGACTGTTCAATAGGCTTGTGTTTATATGGGAGAAGTATCCTGACTTTGTGTCTTGTAAGCTTCAAACTATTCTTGCCAAAGAATTTAATTTGGTTAGGAAATCCTTATTTCTCAAATAAAGAAATATTCCTGCGACCTTTGCACTTGGCTCTAATCCTTTAAAGGACACAACTACATGCTATTTGGACTGAATCTATACAAAGGACAATCGGAACCCTCTCGTATCACTAGGCAACCGCCTGGCCACACGGGGGAGCTCCGACATTTTACATAGCAGTAAGTTCACGCATCATGGGCCAATACCGTTCTTTTGATCTGTTTGCCTTTTATTATATCCTTCTTAGTAACGTCCATCACATTTCTTTACTTCCAAGTTTTCTCGTGGCTACTATTGGACACAACAATTAAATTGGGCAGAAAAGGACCAAATGTGCTTCTGTCCTAAATAGTAATGGTTCCTGTACTATCTTTTTTTATTTAAAAAAAAAACACCCTCAAAGCCATCCAACCTTATGAGGGAGTAGTACTATCTTAGCCCCATTTTATAACTGATTTGATTTTAGAAAGAGACAATTTTTTGATCATACAGATCTGTTATGTATCTGGAGCCTAGTTTAGTGACACTGGTTTGCCTTTAAATTGAACATCAGTGCCTCCGATTACCTTATCAGTCACAGAAGAATTTTTGTTTAGCAGGTGACCCTTAAAGTAGATGGGTCCCGTTCTTGATGCTTGCGTTACCACAGAAGGCCTCTACTTATACATGTCAATCGATGGACCTGGTGCCTCTGAGACTCCATTTGTACCATTGGAAGAGCATTTTACAGCTGCTGTTCTATCGCCCATGCATTTCTGTGATTGTCTTGAGGGGCTACAGTCCTAGACAGGTTGACCTCTGTAGTACTTCATTCAGGTTTTTACCTTTCCTCTTTGAAACATCAAGCAAGATGTGGGTTCTTTGAATTGTGAATCCTAGACCACTGCAGAAAATCTCACAGCAGCTGTTCTGTAAAGCAGGACCAGTCTATCGGAAATATCTATCATCCAGGAATCATTCAAGTATTTGATCGCAATTCTATCATGTAGACAGCTCCTTTCCTTAACCTCCATGTTAAAAATATATGAAGAAATTGAGGGGGAGGGGGCCGAGGGAGGGTGTCTGTCAATGGTCTTCATATCCATGACAATGCCAACATCTTAACATGGCTGTTTACAACTGATAATCTATGCCTATCTCCCTTTCAGAATTCACTACATCTTGGCCAAGATGTCTTCTGTTACTACCTTGCCCAGGTCGCTTTAACCTACCACAATAAAATCAATCAATTTGCAAGGACTACTCATCCACATTGAGAACATCTTCAGCCCTTGAATTCTGAGCTTGGGAGTCGCCCGTGTGTGACAGAGTTTTGTCCTGCTTGTCAATGGAGAAAGTGAGGTTACTTAACTGAAACAGAGAAAAATGACCACAGAAAAAGGCCACATGGCCTATCTAGTCTGTCCTACTACAACAGTCCCCTTTTTTCCTTTAGAGATCCTCTGTGTTTGTCCCATACTTTTTTGAATTCAGATACTGTCCTAATTTGTACCACCTCCACTGGGAGACTATTCCATGGATTTACCACTCTCTCCATAAAGAAATATTTCCGCATATCACTCCTGAATGTATCCCCTTTCACCCTCATCCCATGTCCCCTCGTAGCAGAACTTGCTTTCAATCAAAAGAGGCTCTCCCCCTGTGCATTTATGCCACGGAGGTATTTAAACATTTCAATCATATCACCTCTATCCTGCCTTTCCTCTAAGGTATACATATTATGATCCTTAAGTCTGTCCTCATATGCTTTATAATGAAGACCACTAACCATTTTAGTAGCCACCCTCTGTACTGACTCCATCCTGTTTATAAACTTTTGAAGGTGCGGTCTCCAGAATTGCACACAATACTCCAAATGAGGTTGCACCAAAAACTTATACAGAGGCACTATCACCTCCTGTTTTTCTGCTAGTCATTCCTCTCCGTATGCACCCAAACATCCTTCTAGCTTTTGTTGTCGCCTTGTCTACCTATTTAGCTACTTTAAGATCATCAGACACAACCACGCCTAGGTCCCGCTCTTCTTTAGTGGACAAAAGTACTTCACCCCCTATACTGTATTGTTCCCTAGGATTGCTGCAGCCCAAATGCATGACCTTGCATTTTTTAACATTAAATCTCAGCTGTCAAAAAATAGACCATTCTTCAAGCTTAGCTAGATCCCTCCTCATGTTATCTATACCTTCCTGGGTGTCTACTCTATTTTGGTATCATCGGCAAAGAGGCAAACCTTACCCGACAGCCCTTCCGCTATATCACTAACAAAGATGTTAAAAAGAATCGGACCAAGGGCAGATCCCTTGGGCACACCACTGGTAACTTCCTTCTCCTCAGAGTGAGCTCCATTTACCTGTACCCTTTGTTGCCTCCCACTTAACCAATTTCTAACCCAAGAAGTAACTTTAGGGTCTATCCCTAGGGAGCTCAGTTTGTTTATAAGTCGCCTGTGAGGAACGGTGTCAAAGGCTTTACTGAAATCTTAATACACCACATCTAGGGCTCTCCCTCGGTCCAACTCCCTGGTCACCCAGTCAAAGAAATCAATCAGATTTGTCTGACAAGACCTGCCTCTGATGAATCCATGCTGCCTCGTATCCTGTAATCCGCTGGACTCCAGAAACCTCACTATTTTTCTCTTTCAGCAGCGATTCCAATAATTTACTCACCACCGAAGTTAAACTAACCAACCTGTAGTTTTCAACCACATCCTTACTTTTGCTTTTGTGTAAAGGCACCACATGAGCCTCTCTCTAGTCCCCTGTAACAGGGGTACTCCGTGGTCAGCAGAATAGAATCGGCCACACAATCCCTCCCATCTCTCCTTAAAGTTGACATTGTTTTTAAGCTATGAAACGGATTGTGCAGGAGAAGCAGCGTGTACACAGGAAAGAATAGTGGAGCCAGGGGTGGCCTTGGGGGGTGGGGGGGGGGAGAGAGAAGTGGGGGCCATGTGCAGAGACAGATTAGAGGGCCTCATTTGCATAAGTCAATAGGGGTTGAATACTGGCGCTGAAAAGAGGAGCCATGTGCAAAGAACACAATTGCTCGATGGTAGGGCCGGCCCAGAGAGCCTTTTAAGAAGTTCTGGCTTTGAGAGGGCAGATCCAAACTGGCAGCCCTCAAGGAAGACTACGTCCATGGTGTGCCCGATTCTATCCTGCTGTCCACGGAGCATCTCTGATAGAGGTAAATGACTTTGCTTTTCCCACAACCCTTGTGCTGTTACAGCTTAATTCTGATTACATTGAAAGGGAGTTTATATGAAACAGAGGGTATCACATTGTGAAGCAAGTTTATTATGGTTCGTTCAGTGAATGCAAAGTTTAAGAATATAGAACATGTTCATCAGAACTGTCTTGTTTGTTAAATTATTTTTGCAGTTTTCTTGTCTGACCAGATTTTGCCTAATAATTTTTTCTTCTTTTTATAGAAAATAAACAAGAGAAACTGGAAAGAAATAGAAGTTTTGATTCTTCTGTCCATAGCGTAGAGAATTCAAGTTTAGATTACTTATTGGCACTTAGCCTGCAGAATGAGCATAATCCAAGTACAGATGCTGATGCTGCAGGCCGTGCTGACTTCTGGAGGACCACCTATTCCAAGGATCTGAGGCCATCTCGGCACCACCTTAGACCAGCTATTGCAGATATTCTCTCCCATGATTCTGCAACACCTGTTACTTCAGATGAACCAAAATGTAAGTGTTTAGTGTTTTGGGGTTTTTTTTTGTTGATTTCAAAATGTCTGATGAGAGAAAACATTTTTTTTATGCATCTATGGGGAATTGGGTTTTTCTGTGGGCAGTTTATGTGCATTGTGAACCCTATGATACTCTGAGGGATTCAAAAGCAAAAAGGTAGTTCTTGCTGGTAAAGGCATAGGTCCAATTAGTCGGATTCTGTAGTGCTTTACAGTCCCTGGCATAAAAACCTCTGTGGCTTTTTCTCTTTGAGACTGGCTTATTAAGCCATAGGCTTTCTTTTTTCCATTTATAATTTTCATAGATGTTTAAAATAACAAGTTCCCCATACTCAAGCCACAAATATGAATTTCATAATCCTAATACACCACCCTATATTCCCTCACTCCCCCTCCTTGGTACAACATCCAACATCCTTTGGAAGCCCCCTATAATCCAAAACATTTTAAGCCTCCCATCGTCTTTATCACTTATCTCTCCCTTCTTTCCACCTCCTGCTTTTGCCACTTCTTATAACTGGTCCATTGATCCTGAAATGTGTCCCACCGCTTCTGTACTTGCAGGTGGTGCCAGCATTCTGTAGATCAGTCCAATCTTCTCTGCATTTCCAAGATTTATTTTTATTTATTTGAGCAGTTTTTCTATACCGCCACTTCCAGTGATCAGGGGCGGTTTACATCGAACAAATATCAGTTACAGAGAACATTGTTTTTAAACTATACTACATTGAACTGTTTACATACCAGCTATTCACATATGTGGAGTTTAGTGGAAGATGGTTGACATTTAACTATCTCCAGGAACAAGCAGGAATGAGTCTTCACATATGGGTATCATCGGTACCGACTGAGCCTGCGCGGGAACGCTCCCCAGCGTCCAATAAGAGAGCTTTTGGGAGCATCCCACGGCGCCTGCGTGCTGCCTTCCCGCCTTTCCCAACCGTCTCTCTCCAGTTCTTCTTTTCCGCGGAGCCAGCAGGTTGTGTTCCTGTCACCGCAGAAGAAGTTCTTTATTTTTTATTTTTTCTTTGTGTCGAGTCTGCCTTCTTCAACGTCGGACTGGTACCACCGGTCTTTCTTTTCTTTCTTTCAAAAAAAACCAAAAAAAAAAAAACGCTTTCTTTACTGTGCATTTTCAGTTTTTGGGCCCTAGGCCTAAAAATATTTTCCTCATGGAGAAGCCCGCGTCTGGGTTTAAAAAATGCACAAAATGTGGCGGTACTATTTCTGTCACCGACACCCATGACTGGTGTCTAAAGTGTTTGGGACCTGACCATTCCATCACGGATTGTATGTCCTGTACCATGATGTCTAAAAGAGGTCGGCAGAACCGAGCAGCCAAGCTCAGTACCCTGTTTCCCTCTGATGCAGCTTCGGTGTCATCGACGTCTTCCAGGGCTGCTTCTTCCTCTCATGGATCTCAGATAACCAAGCATAAATCTGGCCGGTCCTCGAAGGGCAGATCTCCCTCCAAGCATCGAGATACCTCCGGGCTTGCCCTCAAGGATTCCGCACCAGCAAAATTACCCCGGCGGGAAGCTTCGGCTTCCAAAGCATTATCTATGGGGTCACAGGTTGACATCGATGGCTCGGCCTTGACAGATCACCTGTTGCCGTGTTCTGGGGTACCGGTGGCTCCCACTGGTACCGACATCCAGACTTTGGTGGCATCGATGGATCAGAAGATTCTGACCATGCAGCGCACCTTAACGGCTTTCATACAGGCTGCGACGCCTCCGGTACCGCAGCAATCCCCGTTGCTGGTACTGGCTCTGGTACCGGTACTGGTACCGGTTGCATCGACATGGGCTTCGGTGTCGACTGCAACGGTACCCTGTCCTATGATGCCCATCGGTACTGAACCGGTACCGCTTACTCACGATGTCGATCCCACTCGATATTGTTATCGGACTTTACAGGAGCATCCAGACAGGCGATACTTTGATTCCTCTGAGGACTCTGAGTCTGAGGGTTCTGTAGAAGCATCGATACTTCTTCCTTAGGAGGAGTCTTCACCTAAACAAAGAATGTCTCCTCCAGAAGACTTGTCTTTTCAAGACTTTGTTAGGGAAATGGCTAGGGGCCTCTCTATCACAGTGGCCCCTGAGTCAGAACCCAGAGCCAAGGAGTTGGATATTTTACAATTATCCTAAAACTCCTAAGGAGGCAGCTACTTTATCTGTTCATGAGATTCTGTATGATCTCATGTTGAGGATGTGGGAGACACCTCTCACCACCTTTCCTCATTCTCGCAGGTTAGACACCATGTATCGTGTCCCTCCTTGTCCTGGCTTCCATAAGACTCAGCTTCCTCACCACTCTATTGTGGTAGAGTCTGCCATGAGGAAGATAAAGAGTGCAAAAAGACACTCATCTAATCCTCCAGGGCGTGAATGCAGGACCCTGGATGCTTTTGGCCGAAGGGTTTTCCAAGCTGCTATGCTAGCTGCTAGGATCAATTCCTATAGTCTCTATATAGGAATTTTCTAAAAGAGGTCACAGATCATCTGCAGACTTTAACCCCTTTCATTTCAGAGGATAAAAGACATGAGTTACTCACTTGGCTCAAACATGCCGAAGATGTCTCCAAATTTTCCAACCGTGCAGCCTTTGACTCTTTTGAGTGTGTAAGCAGAGCTTCGGCTATTGCCATAGGAGCACGCAGAATTGCTTGGCTACAAGCTTCTGATTTGGAGCTCTGGGTCCAAGATGAATTGGGAAACCTCCCTTGTACAGGTGAAAACCTTTTTGGTAAGGATTGGCAAGCAAAGGCCACTCAGATGGATGCTGAAAACTCTGCTTTGGATCGACTTTCAAAGTCTACCTCTGCTCCTGTTAAGAAAAGATTGTTCAAAAAAGACATCTTTTTCCAAAAAGGGAAGATACTATCCTGCTTATGGTCAGCAGGCATCTTCTGCAGGTCGTTTTGCTGCAAAGCGTCAGCAACCACCTAAACAGGCCAAGTCAAAGGCTGCTAGGCCTTCCACGGCCCAGCAGCCTCAGCCTCCTCAGGGCTTTTGACTTGCAACTAGAGAACCTAGCCTTTTTAGCTCTGGAAGGACCAGAGCCCCTTACCATCCCAGGAAGGTTGACTTACTTTGCTCCCAGATGGGAGCAAATCACAGCAGAGCAATGGACACTCTCCATCATAAGGGAAGGGTACAAGCTTCATTTCTTAAGCCTTCCCCCTCACACCATGGTGAAACAGTTCAATTCTCCAACATCTCTCCTCAACCTTCTAGGTCAGGAGATTGCCATCTTTCTTGCCCAAGGGGCAATAGAAGAAGTACCTCTTCTTCAACAAGGCACAGGGTTCTACTCCTTATTTTCTTATCCCAAAGAAAACAGGGGGCTACAGACCCATCTTAGATCTCAGAGAATTGAACAAATTTCTATTCAAGGAGAAATTCAAGATGATTTCTCTTGGTGCTCTGCTTCCATACCTTCAGAGTCAGGACTGGCTTTGTTCTCTAGATCTCAAGGATGCGTACACCCATGTCCTCATCCATCCAACTCACAGAAGGTTCCTTCGGTTCCTTTTTCAAGGAAAGCACTACCAATACAGGGTGCTTCCTTTTGGTCTGGCCTCTGCACCAAGGGTGTTCACGAAATGCATGGCAGTAGTAGCTGCATTTCTACGCACTCTAGGAATATTCGTCTTCCCATATCTGGACAACAGGCTCATTCGAGCTCCATCTCAAGCAGAGGCCAAGACTTGTCTAACCTGCACAATGCGTGTCCTTCAGTATTTGGGACTAGTAATAAACATCACAAAATCCAATCTCACCCCTACTCAGTCCCTCGAGTTTATAGGGGCTTGGTTGGATACCACAACTGCAAGGGCCTATCTTCCTCAGGCCCGTTGCCTACGCTTGGTGCAGTTAGCTTCCCAAATACAGTTAAAGCCCCATTTAACTGCTCGAGAAATGTTACAACTCTTAGGCCATATGGCATCCACTGTGCGTGTGGTTCCATATGCTTGCCTTCACATGAGGGCAGCTCAATGGACTTGGTCCACCCAATGGACTCAGGCATCAGGTTGCTTGTCAGACAAAATAGCAAACTCCAGTCGCCTCTTTTGGTCTCTCCAGTGGTGGAAGTCCTCTCCAAACCTGTTGTTGGGGTCCCCTTTTCAACGGTCACCACCCCAAGCAACCCTCACAACAGATGCTTTTCCAATGGGTTGGGGAGCTCATCTGCAAGATCTCTCCACCCAGGGCATCTGGTCTCCACAGGAGACTTCTTTCCACATCAGTCTCTTGGAGCTCAGAGCAATCTTCTTAGCTCTGAGTGTTCCATTCCCTGCTCAGCTACAGGACAGTCCTCATTCACACGGACAACCAAGTAGCCATGTTCTATGTAAACAAGCAGGGGGGAACTGGCTCTGTCGCTTTGCAGCGAAGCTTTGCGACTGTGGGCCTTCGCCAGAGAGCATCACATTCATCTTCTGACAGTATATCTTCAAGGTGTTCAAAACTCTTGGGCAGACAGACTCAGTCGAGTTCTGCTTCCACACGCATGGTCCCTTCACAGGGACCAGGTAGCCAGGTTTTTTCGAATTTGGGGAACCCCGGACATAGACGTATTTGCACGTCCGTGGAATGCCAAACTTCCCCGGTTCTGTTCCAGGATTCAGTGTCAGGGAGTTCAGGCCAAGGATGCCTTCCTCCTTCACTGGGGTCAAGACTTCCTTTATGCCTTTCCACCCATTCCCCTAATTCCCAAAACACTATTCAAGCTTCAGAGAGACCGAGGTTCTATGATCCTCATAGCACCACATTGGCCACACCAAGTGTGGTACCCTCTACTTCTGCATCTCTCTCAAGCTCCGTCCCTGGAGTTGGGCTCTGCTCCAGATCTTTTCTCCCAGGAAGACGGAACGTTGTGGCACCCAAACCCCCCAGTCACGCCATCTCGGCCTGGTTGCTGAAGGCCTAGACCTTCACGTTTTCCATCTCTCTCAGCAAGTCAGAGATATTATTCATCCTTCTAGAAAGCCTTCCACTAGACGTTCCTATGCTTTCAAATGGAAAAGATTTACCATTTGGTGTTCAGAGAAGGGTCTTAACCCTCTTGCAATACCTTTGAATTCTTTACTAGAGTATCTTCTGCATCTTTCCCATGCAGGCCTCAAAACAAATTCGGTAAGAGTCCATTTGAGTGCTATTGCAGCGTCCCTCAAGCCTCTCAATGGACAGCCTGTTTCCTCTCATCCTCTTATAGTAAGATTCATGAGAGGCCTTCTTTTAAATAAACCTCCCATTAGACCACCTCCAGTGGCATGGGATTTAGATCTGGTTCTTGGCCAGCTTATGAAGCCCCCCTTTGAACCTTAAGCCACCACCTCCTTGAAATTTCTTTCTTGGAAGGTTATCTTTATCATTGCAGTCACCTCAGCACGCCGCATCAGTGAATTGCAAGCCTTGGTGGCTAATCCACCTTATACAAGGTTCCATCATGATAAGGTAGTCCTTAGGACCAATCCACACTTTATGCCCAAAGTGGTCTCGCCTTTTCATCTGAACCAAGAGGTATATTTACCTGTCTTTTTTCCAGGACCTCATGCATCAAGTGCAGAGAGGAATCTTCATACTTTGGATTGTAAAAGAGCTCTTGCCTTTTACTTAAAAAGAACACAGCAACATAGAAAGTCTTCTCAACTCTTTGTTGCTTTTGATCCTTCTCATTTATTACTTCCAGTTTCTAAGAGAACACTGTCCAACTGGATTGCTCAGTGTATTTCTTTCGCCTACCAGAGTAGGAACCTATCTCTGGAGGCCCATGTCACAACTCAAAATGTGAGGGCCATGGCAGCCTCAATGGCTCATCTAAACTCTGTGTCCATTGACCAGATCTGTCGAGCGGCCACCTGGGCCTCGGTTCATACCTTCACAGCCCATTACTGTTTGGACAAGGACTCCCGCCAGGATGCCTCGTTTGGTCAGGCTGTTCTCAAACACCTGTTCCATTCCTAATCAACTCCTACCCACCTACCCTGGTTGGATGCCAGAGATCCATGGGGGAGGTAGAGTCCTTTTCAAGGACACACAACTCTGGGGTCTCTCCCTGGCATCTGCAGCTAGGGAGTCCCCATATGTGAAGACTCATTCCTGCTTGTTCCTGGAGTTAGCACAGTTACTTACCTGTAACAGGTGATCTCTGGGAACAGCAGGATTAAGTCTTCACAACCCACCCACCTCCCCTAGGAGTTGTATCTCTCTATCTATCTTTCCCTCTCTCTCTCTCTCTTTGTCTCAGCTTTAAAACTCGAACTGGAGAGAGGCGGTTGGGAAAGGTGGGAAGTCAGCACGCAGGCACCTTGGGATGCTCCCAAAAGCTTTCTTATTGGACGCTGGGGAGCGTTCCCACGCAGGCTCCGTCGGTACCGACGATACCCATATGTGAGTGAAGACTTATTCCTGCTGTTCCCAGAGATCACCTGTTACAGGTAAGTAACTGTGCTATATACATGATAGCTTTAGCAAGAAGTACCAGTATAGGGAAGTAGTTGAGGCAGTGTGGAAGTTAGGGAGGGATAGACCAGTTAGGTTAGGGCCGTATGGATGAGTTAAGTATTCATAATGCTGTAGGAGAGGTTATTGTAGTACTCGGCGACTAGAAGGGTTTTAGCTCTTTTCTAAATGTCTTCAGGTCTTTGATCTGATGGGGTCTGGTAGGGAGTTCCAAGGAGTGGGAGCTCTGTGAAGGCTCTGTTGCTGGTTGCTTGTTTAGTCTTGCAGATTGGGGGAGGTATTGCGAGAAGATTTTGATTACTTCTGCTGCTACTATCTGGCTGGATGTGTATCTTAGTTTTAAGAAAAAAGAGGGAGATGTTACTAATCAGTTTGAATGTGGTAACTATAATTTTGTATTTTATCCTACTGGCTATTGGGAGTCAGTGGAGTTTATAGAGTAAGGGGGTGATGTGATTCATTAGGCTTGCCTTGGATATAATCCTTGCAATTACATTCTGAGCTTATTGAAATGTGTGGTGGCTTTTCTTTGGCAGCCCTTGTAACAAACTGTTACAGTAGTCCAAGTGAGGGGTGATTAGGGCTTGGACTACTGTTTAGAAATTGTAGGTTTCTAGGAGGGGTCTGAGATGTTGGGTTGTTTTTCAATTTGTAGAAAATGGTTCTAGCAGTTTGTTTTATTTGGGCTGTCATTGTGAGTGGTCTGTCTATTCTCCAGGACCAAGCAGGAAGTCAGCCCTCACATATGGGTGACGTCGGTGCTGACGGAGCCCTCGTGCGGAGCATTTCCCCAGCTTTCAAAGAAAGCCTTTGGGAATGCAGCGTGCGTGCGCGGTCCCCTTCCCGCCCAAGGGTGCCATCTTGCTAAGTCTTTATTTTTCCGCGGAGCCCAGCGGATGTAGTTCGTGTCACCTGGGAAAAGTTGATTTTTTTTTTTTCTGTGATTTTTCGCATCTCTATCCGGTTCGACGCCTCGGCTCGGTACACTGGTATCGAGTCCAGAACTTCTTTTTTTGTTTTTTGTCCTTTGTGACTAGTGTTCGCGCTTTTTTTGTTGTTTTCACTGGAAGCCCGGTCTTCTGACCTTGCAGGGGCCCTTTTTCCCCCGATGGCTGCCAGCGGGTTAAAAAAATGTGATCAGTGTAAGAAACTTATGTCTCTCACCGACACTGATGCCTTGGGCCTGACCATGACCCGCTGGTCTGTGGCCTGTGCGGCAAGATGTCGTCGAAGGTGCTTCGGAGCCGTCGGCATCAACATGAGAGAATTTTTTAAGAGTCCGCATCCGGCCGGGCCCGGACTTCGTCAGAGGCCTTGACATCTCGGGAGTCTGACCCTGAGCGCTGTTGTGGGTCCTCTGAAAGGGGATCTCCCACCCGGGAGCCCAAAACAAAGAAGCAGCTCGTGAGGGCGGCGTCAGTGGAAGCACCTGGATCCTCGAGGGCCAGGTCACGTAGCCCCGACCGCCATTCCGGGCTCTCGGAGTCGGAGAGGCTGAACAAACTACTTCGCTTGGAGCCGGAGTCCCCGGGTCAGGTAACCTCTGTTGTCCTCGTGGACTCTCCTCCGGGAGAACAGACGTCGGGTCCGATGCCATCGGGGCCAGAGTCGGGGGCTGCTGCGTCTCCTGAGCTCGGTCTCAGGTTGACAGCCCTGGAGAGCAGCCTGGTTGCCTTCATGGAGCAGCAGCGGGTACTGATCGCCGGTCTGACTGGTGCATCTGCCCCGACCACCGGGTCCTCGCCGTCTAAGTCGGCCCCGGAGGCCGAGCTGATCCTCGAGTCAATCCTCGGCCAAGGTCTCCCTCGACTTCCTGTGCGGGGCCGAGGTCGTCGACGCCAGTGCCCTCGGCGTCGGGGCGGGTGGCATCGAGGCCCACATGGCCGGAGTCGGCATGGGAGACGGAGGATGAGGAGTCTCCTGACACCTTCCGGACCTGGTGCGTCCCGACGGACTCCCCAGAGTCCGAGCCTCAGAGAAGGTTCCCCCCTGGAAGGTACCCGGTTCTCAGATTTCGTCAGGGACATAGCCAAGGCTTTGGCATTCCCGGCGGACGCCAAGGAGGAGCCTCGAGCCGAAGAGCTCGATGCCCTCCAGTATGATTTTCCTCCGAAGGAAGCCTTTACTGTTCCGGTTCCTCTGATGCTGGCACGGCTGCTCTTCTGCATATGGGAAGCACTGACCTCGGTGCTGGTTCTAAGCAAGTGGGTCGATTCCTTTTATTGAGTCCGTAAGAGTCCTGGGTTCCAAAAGGCACAGCTACCGCACAACTCCATGGTTGTGGAATCGGCCATGCATAGGCTGAAAAGTCAAAAGATGCACTCCTTGGTGCCTCCCGGCCAGGAGGCCCAGAACCTGGATGCCCTCGGTAGAAAGTGCTTCCAGGGCTCTATGCTGTCTTGCCTTGTCTAGACTTACCAGCTGTACATGGGCATGTACTTACGGGACCTGGCAAAGGAGATTGCTGAGTTCTCGGCTGGCCTCTCTGAGGAACCTTGCAGAGATTCAAAGACTTGTCTTCAGGGATCCGGGAGTGCTAGAAGTTTTATATCTCGAGCAGCCTATGACGACTTCGAGGCTTCCACCCGGGTAGCCGCAGCCGGCATCGGTGCACACCGTCAGGCCTGGCTACCGTCGTCGGACCTAGAGTCATGGGTATAGGACAAGTTGGTCGATGTCCCGTGCTGAGGTGACAACCTGTTCGGCAAGCCCATGACTGAAAAGGCTGCAGAAATCGAGACCGAGACTCTCACCAGGACAGGACTGTCCAGAAAGACTTCTGCCCCTTCTCACAAAAAGAAGGGCTCGGGAAAGAAAGGGTGCTGCCTACAAAACCTACCCTCACTATCAGGCCTCTCCAGCTCCCCAACAGGGCCAGCAGGCCAAGGGGCAGGGGCATGGGCCCCATAGGCAGAAGACCCCCAAGCCGCCAACTCTGACTCCAGCACAGCAGGAAGTGGCGTTTTGACTCCCACAGCATAGCCTCTCCTCTGCCGGTGGCTCCACTCAGCACTGGGGGTCGGCTGACCCTGTATGCCTGGGTACTGAGCATAGTCCAAAAGGGCTATATGCTCCATTTCCACCAGCTACCCCCCTCCTACTATCTTCCTCCAAGACTCCCTCTACACAGGAACCTCCTCCTTCAGGAGTTGGCAAGTCTTTTAAAGGAACAGGTGGTGGAACCGGTGCCACACCACCTGGAAGGAAAAGGCTTCTACTTCAGGTACTTCCTAGTACCAAAGAGAACAGGAGGCCTCAGGCCTATCCTAGACTTGCGAAATCTGAACAAATTTCTGGAGAGGGAAAAGTTCAAGATGCTTACCCTTGGGATACTGCTGCCCTACCTCCAGCAGGGAGACTGGCTATGCTCCTTAGACCTAAAGGATGTTTAGACTCACATCCTCATCCATCCAGACCACAGACAATATCTCAGATTTGTGGTGGGAGGAAACCATTTTCAGTACAGGGTACTTCCCTTTGGCCTGACCTCTGCCCCCAGGGTTTTCACCAAATGCCTGGCGGTGGTGGCGGCTTTTCTCAGAAATCGGGATTTTTGTCTTCCCGTACCTGGATGACTGGCTCATCAGGGACCAGTCACTCCAGGAGCCCCGACAGGCCACTCTTCGCACTGTCTCTCTACTTCAGCATCTGGGCATTGTCATAAACTACCCAAAGTCCACTTTGCTCCCTTCTCAGAACCTAGAGTTTTTATAGGGGCGAGGCTATACACCCTTCAGGCAAGAGCTTACTTGTCCGACGACAGGGCCCACAGACTGATGGAGTTGACCAACCAGTTCCAAAGCAATTCTCATGTTTCAGCCAGGCACTACCTGCGGCTCCTGGGTCACATGGCATCCACGGTACATGTGACACCGAATGCCCGTCTGCACATGCGGGCTGCTCAATGGTGCCTCAGAGATCAGTGGACACAAGCCACCGGCGACCTCCGAGACAGAGTAAAGATGTCCAGACAACTTCTGAAGTCCTTTCAGTGGTGGCTACATCTGCCAAACCTGCTCAAGGGCGTACTTTTTCAGGCCCCAGCACACACCAGGGTGCTGACGACAGATGCATCCTTAAAGGGCTGGGGAGCACATTGCCAAGGCACGTGCACTCAAGGCCTGTGGTCCCCTCAGACCACACAGCAGATCAGCCTTTTTAGAGCGAGCAATCTGCTTAGCTCTGCAAACTTTCTGCCATGCTCTTTCTCAACAGTCTGTCCTAGTTCAGAGGGACAATCAGGTAGTAGTGTTCTACATGAACAAACAAGGAGGCACAGGGTCCAGGCTCCTATGTCACGAGGCACTGGACCTTTGCTCCTTTGCGGTCAAACTGCTTTGAGAAACCTGCCTTGTCTATCTACCTGGTCAGGAGAACTTCCTAGCAGACAAGCTAAGCAGGATTCTCCAGCCTCACGAATGGCAGTTGAATCCATTGCTGGTCCAGCAGATCTTCCTCAGATGGAGACTTCCATCCATCGATCTCTTTGCAAGTCCACTGAACCGTCAGCTGGCCAGGTTTTGCTCCCGACAGCCGCATCCCCTGAGGATGGCAGCAGATGCTTTTCTAATCACTTGGTCTACAGGCCTCCTGTATGCGTTTCCTCCCACGCCCCTGGTGGCCTGAACTCTGTTCAAGATCCTCCGGGACAAGGCCTCGGTGATTCTGGTAGCACCCAGATGTCCGAGGCAGCCGTGGTTTCTGCTTCTTCTGCAGTTGGTGGTGGAAGCTCCGTTCCCTCTGGGGCTGCAACACAATCTCTTGTCTCAAGAACAGGGTTCCCTTCTGCACCCCAATCTCAGGTTCCTCAATCTGATGGCCTGGCTGCTGAAAGGATAGTGCTAGCTCCCTTACTTCTACCTAAAGAGGTTGAGGAGGTGGTCTTGGCCTCTAGGAGGCAGTCCACCAGAAAGTCCTATGCCCTCAAGTGGCGTAGGTTTATGGTATGGTGTGCTGAGCGCAATGAAGATCCTTTCTCTTGCCTGGTGCCAGTAGCACTGCAGTATCTACTTCACCTTTCAGACCTAGGCTTCAAGTCTAACTCTGTTCGGGTTCACCTCAGTGCTTTGTCAGCGCACCACTCACCGGTGGATGGATAGTCTCTGTCGATTCACCCCTTGGTGTCCCGATTTCTCAGAGGTCTGCTTCTACTCAAGCCTCCGGTTCGTCCACCGGTGACTGAGTGGGATTTGAACGTGGTCTTGCAGCAACTTACTCGCCCACCGTTTGAGACGATGGCTACTTGACATTTGCACTTCCTCTCTTGGAAAGCGCTCTTCCCTCGGCCAGACGTGTGAGTGAACTACAAGCTCTGGTTTCTGATAGACTGTACACGCAGTTCTATAGGAACAGAGTGGTCCTCGGGACCCATCCCAAGTTCCTCCCAAAAGTGAGCTCCTCTATCCACCTCAGTCAGGAGGTGGTTCTTCCAACCGTTTTTCTCAGGCCGCATGCCAGCCGGGCTGAAACAATCTTGCATACCCTGGACTGTAAAAGGGCGTTGTCCTTTTTACATAGAACGTACGAAGGAGCATCAAAGAGCTACTCAGCTCTTCATCTTGTTTGACCCTAATAGGATGGGGTTACCTGTCTCTAAGCGTACGTTGTCCACTTGGGTAGCAGATTTCATCGCCTGGGCGTACAGGGCAGCCGACCTCCCCTTGCAGGGTCGAGTGATGGCCCATCGTGTCAGGGCAAAAGCCGTGTCAGTAGCTCATCTCTGCTCTGTTCCGTTAGCAAACATCTGCCGGGCCGCAACTTGGTCTTCAAGCCAGACCTTTGCAGCCCATTACTGCCTGGAGAGAGAGTTTCTGTTTTCGGCCAGGCTGTACTCAGCAATCTCTTTGAGGTTTAGGCAACTCCTACCCTCCGGCCCTTGTGTTGGGCTACCGTGCGGGGTGCATTCTCAGAGAAAATTCTTATCACGGATGCTGAGGCTCTTGAGAGGGAGCCATTTTTTCGGCTCTGGGCTCACGGTAGCCTAGAGCTGGGGAGTCCCATATGTGAGGACTGACTTCCTGCTTGGTCCTGGAGAAAGAATAGTTACTCACCTGTAACAGGTGTTCTCCAGGAGCAGCAGGAACCAGTCCTCACGACCCTCCCTCCTCCCCTGGAGTTGCAGTCCTATCCTTCATTTTGATTTTTGCTGTCTTTTAGCTATGTCATCAGACTGAGCAAGATGGCACCCTTGGGAGGGAAGGGGACCACGCATGTGCGCTGCATTCCCAAATGCTTTCTTTGAAAGCTGGGGAAATGCTCCTCACGAGGGCTTCGTCGGCGCTGACGTCACCCATATGTGAGGACTGATTCTTGCTGCTCCTGGAGAACACCTGTTACAGGTGAGTAACTACGCTTTATGATGCCTAGTTATTCACCTCATTCTTAACTGTGAGGGTGGTGGTGTGGAGTTTAAATGTTGAGGGGGTAAGGTTTGATTTCTTGTTGTAAAAAGAACTTCTGTTAGTTTTTTTTCTTTTTTTTTGTAAATTTCTTTTTATTAAAGGTTTCATGGTAAATACAACAAATAACAGTCCAATAGAAACATTCACAACAATAGAAAAAAGTACACAAACACCAATGAGCACGCTTGCAAGCGCGCTAAGCAAGCAAACCGATCAACACACTGGAAAGTAGGACATATTTATATGCATTCCCCCCTCGAAGCCCACTCTCTCCAGAGAGAACTCACCGGAAGCTCCCCCTTTGAATCCCCCAATCCCCTCCCATTAACCCTCCCCAACCCCCCCTTTCCCCCCCCTCTTCCCCCCCCCCCACCCTCGCGCATATTAACTCCCATTGAGCTCTCAACCCTTCAGGTAAACCAATAACGCATGCCACTGGTTCTGAAACTTCTCCACCGCCTGTCGCTGAATTGCAGTCAAGTGTTCCATCAATGCAATTCGTTGAAGCCGGGTCTCCCACGCTGCTAGATCTGGCAAATGAGGTTGTTTCCAGGCCCGAGCAATCTCGCTCCTAGCCGCCTGAAGACAAGCTCGAGCCGGACGGTCAATTCCACTTGGTACACTATCCAGCCGGATCCCCAGCAGCCCGAACCCCATATCCGCTTCCCTTTGCAACCCCAAAATAGAGTGAAGTAACCCCCACACCATATCCCAATAGTCTCGTACTTTCGGACACAACCACCACATGTGTACAGAGGTCCCCCGTTCCCCACAGCCTCTCCAACATTGATCGGAGGAGCCAGGAAACATCCGATGGAGCCGGTCAGGGGTATAGTACCAACGATAGAGCAGCTTATAGGATGTTTCCCGAATGGCCACCGAGAGCGCCTGGCGCCCAATGTCCAGATGGACCCTCCGCCATTCCAGGGGCCCCAGCTCCCTCCCCAAATCCCTTTCCCATTGCTCTTGGTGTGGAAACTTCCCTTTGTCCCCTCCCTGCCCCAATTCCCGATATAGTCGGGATATCAAACCCAGAGATCCCTCCCAACTTTGCCACATCACCACCCCTGAGTCCGGGGCCTCCTCCCATCCCTCCCGAATCCAGCCCTGGGTCAAAAAGTGCTTCACCTGTAGATAGGGAAAAAAATCACCTCCGCGCAACCGATAGCGCACCCGGAGGTCAGTAAAGGGAATCAACTGCCCCCCACTGAGAAACTTCCCAAAGGTGTCTAATCCCATACGTTCCCATCGACGAAATACCCCCTCCCTACCCGGTATAAAAGCATCCGTTGCCCCCACCGGGGTCAGCACTGTAAACCCCTGCCAACCCCCCCCCCCGTGCCTCCTCGCCTTCCTCCATTGCGTCGCTAAATGCCACAGGAAGGGGTTAGCCTTCCATCTCCCAGATGGCCATTTACCAAATATCCAGGGTAAATCCTTCAGCGTGAGATCCCCCGCCCAATATTGCTCTATCTCTCAAAACCGCTTAGCACTCCCGCCCATTTCCCGCCATTCAAACACCTGTCTCATTTGGGCAGCCCTATAATAGCGGGCCAACTCGGGGACCCCCAGCCCCCCTGCCTCCCGATCGGCATATAGGACGTGCCTACTCACCCGTGGCCTACTTCCCCCCCCACACAAAGGCAAATAGCAGGTTCTGTAGGGCCCGCAGCTCCTGCGAGGGGATCCCCACTGGAAGTGTTTGAAACAGATATAACAGACGTGGTAGTAGATTCATCTTCAGAACGGCCACTCTGCCCAGCCAGGAAAGCTCAACCCCCTTCCATCTGGAAAGATCCTTCCGCAGCTGGCCAAATATCACCGGATAGTTAGCGCAATATAGCCCCATCGGATGAGCAGTGACCTGTACTCCCAAGTATTTTATCGACCCCGCTGCCCACTTAAAGGGAAATGAGCTATGCAAACTCTCAACGACCCGTGCATCCAATGTAAGGGACATTGCCTCAGTCTTATCCCAATTCACCTTAAAGCCAGAAAGATTTCCATAACTCTGAAGCTCTCCCATCAGTAACGGAACTGAGACTATGGGCTTAGTCAAGGCAAAAAGCACGTCATCGGCAAAGAGTACCATCTTATGTTGCGTAGGCCCCACCGCAATCCCCTGGATATCCACGTTCGCCCGAATCTTGGCAGCCAGTGGCTCCATAACCAAAGCGAACAGTAGAGGGGAAAGCGGGCACCCCTGCCGGGTTCCCCTACCCAGCGGGAAAAAATCTGAAAAGCCTCCATTTACATTCACCGCAGCTACCGGCGCCGCATATAGGGCCCGAATCCATGCCCGAAACCGGGGGCCCAAGCCCACATAGGCCAACACCTCATGTAGAAAGGAAAAACTAACCCTGTCAAAGGCTTTTTCCGCGTCGATGGAAAGAAACATGGCATGCTGTTTTTCCTGCTGTGCCAGCCATCCGAGCTGCAACACCCTCCGGATCCCATCAGCAGGCTGCCTCCCCATAATAAAGCCCGATTGGTTGGGGTGGACCAGGGTGGGCATAAGCGGACCCAAACGAAGGGCTAAGACCTTGGCCAAGATCTTAACGTCATTGTTCAACAATGAAATTGGGCGATATGACCCACACACCGCAGGATCACGGCCCGGTTTAGGGATCACCGTAATAGCCGCTTGGCTCATAGAGGGAGGTAGGGCCTCCCCATTCAATACTGCATTAAACACTCGCACCAAAACGGGGGCCAGCTTCCCCATCATCGCCTTATAGAATGCCCCGGAGAACCCGTCCAAACCCGGGGCCTTTCCCGGGACCAGGGCCCTAATCGCCCTCTGCACCTCCTCAGTGGTAATATCCGATTCCAATTCCTCCCCTTCATGCTCCCCCAGTTGAGCGCTTCCCCGTCCATCATTGTAAAGATAGCCCCAAATGTCCCTCCCCTCCCCCGGGGGATCTGCAGTGTACAGCTGCTGATAATAATCCCTAAAACTATCCCGGATATCCCCCGCCTTGTAGAGCAGTTGGTCTCTGGGGCCTTTAATTTTAACGACATTTCGCCGCTGCCTCTGGGACCGGAGCTTGCCAGCCAACAACCGGCCGGATTTATTATCAAATTCATAATACCGTTGCCCCACCCTGTCCATCTGCCCAGAAATCTTCTCCAACTGGAGAGCATTCAGCTGCTTACGCACCTCCTCCACCTGACTCTGTAGCCGCCGTCCCCTCCTATCTTTATGTGCACACTCCAGCTCGGTCAACCGGCCTAGAAGACGACATTCTTCCTCCTCCCGTCTCCTTTTCTGCCTAGCTCCCATTTGGACCAAGTGGCCCCGCAGCACCGCCTTCAGCCCATCCCAAAGAATACCCTTTGACACTTCATCATTATCATTGAGGTCTAAATAGTCCTCAATCACTTTCTGGAGCTGCTGTTCCGCTCCCTTCTCCCGCAATAAATAATCATTCAATCTCCAAAATGTTCGCCGTCCACAGTCTCCAGATCCCCCGAACAGGACCTGCACAGTAGCATGGTCTGACCAGGTGACGGGGCCAATCTGGGCTCTCTCTAACCGCTCCCACCAAGAACTATCCCCCATCACATAATCTATGCGGCTGTAAGAGCCATGTACCGCCGAAAAAAAGGTAAAATCCCTAGTGGAGGGGTTAGCAATCCTCCAAAGATCTTCCACCCCCAACCCTTTCATCCATTGTCTCAAAAACTTGCTATCCCCACCCGCCCCCCCACTCTTATCATCCAAGTCAATATTACAAGCCCCACCTAGCAACACCTTTCCCTGGATCCGCCCCCCCAACCACAACCCCAGATCCCTCCAAAATTCCCGCCGTCCTGAATTCGGACCATATATGGAAATCAGGGTCACCCTTCCCCCCCCAATTTCCCCCCCAATTTCCCCCCCATCCTCTTTCCGATAAATTTGATCAACTAGGAGGGGAACCCCCTGTCCCACCAAAATTGCAACACCCCCCTTTTTCTTACCCCCCCCCCCTCTGCTGCAAAGTATCCCTGGTAAGCCCCCGAGCACAGCAACCGCTCATCCACTTGGCGCAAATGAGTTTCCTGTAAAAAGGCCACGCCCCATTTTCGGGACCGAAGCTCCTTCCACAGCAATCTCCGCTTGTGCGGTGAGTTCAGGCCCCGCACATTAAGACTGCCCACTATCAATCCCGCTGCCATAACCAGTGTGCATCCCACCCCCCTCGCACCCCACAGCCCAACCCCGCCCACTCTCCCAACCCCCTCTCCCCCCTCCAACCCACCCCCCACCCCTCCCCATATTACGGATCTCCAATCCGACCGCCTTCGAGGAAGTGGCGTTCCCCAGGACGTATCCCCCAAATTTCCTTCCCAACCTTCCCCCGCCCACATTTCCCTTCCCACCATCCAAATAAGTTCCCCAACAGTCTCCCAAACTTTAACATAATAACAGTATTAACAACAAAGAAACTGCAGTCAGCATTTTTGTGCACCCCCAACTCCACCCATTCCAGCCCCCCTCCGCCCCTCCCACTCCTTCGACCTCCCCTCCAACACCAGTAATGAAAAGGCCCTTAATGATAGCTTAGGCCAAAAATATGTGGACAAGTTCTGTAGATTACCACAGTCCATCACCCAGTGCCAATGGAAGCACCGCCTGAGTGCTCTTCTAGGAGGTCAGCTGGCTCTGTTGCACCAGAGCGACGCCGCAGCCGCTGTTCTCTCACAGGAACTCTCTCCCAAACCGATCGCCTCTCCTTCCCAGTGCCATGTTGTTCTGTGGCTGTGCTCAGCTCTGGAAGCCTGGGGGCCCCCTCTCTCTTCAAAATAGCCCAGGCCTCTGCCACTGTACGCGCCCGGAAGCTCCTGCCATTAACATCCAGCATTAGTGCGAAGGGAAACAGCCACCTATAGCGTTTCTGCTCAGACTGTAGATATGTAGTTACTGGTTTCATCTCCCGCCTCCTCTGCAAAGTAGTGGCGGAAAGATCGTGAAACACTTCAACTGTCTGGCCTTCCCACGGGAAGCGTCGCCGGGCCGCCGCCACCTTCATCACCTGTTCTTTTATGGCATATGATCCAAGGCAGGCCACAATGTCCCTCGGCAGCCCCTTCCATGCCGGGCCCAAGGCCCTGTGTGCTCTCTCCACCGCCACCTCATTCACTTCCATGTCCTCACCATGCTGCAAGAGGAAGCGGCACACTTTCTGTACTACCGCTGCGGCATCAGCGAACTCCGCAGTCTCTGGCAGGCCCCGCACCCGCACGTTATTTCGCCTCGAGCGATTTTCTAAGTCCTCGAGTTTATCTTTTAGGAGGCCTTGCTCTAGCTGGTACTGCTGCAAGAGGGCCTTCAGTTCCGTCCCCTTCTCCGCATGCTTATCTGCTTGCTCCTCAAGGGTCTCGACTCTATTGCCCAACTCCTGGATATCAGCTTTAATAGTAACCAGCGTCTCTTTCAACTCACTGCGCAGACCACCAATGTCCCGTTTAAGGGAGCGCATCCAGCCCCATATGTCTCTGCGTGTACAGGCGTTGTCGGCACGGTCCAATTCCTCCTCCATTTCATCTTCCGAGGCCACGCGCTCAGAGCCCTCTCGGCCCGCACGATCATTTTTCAGGGCGTAGGAGGACTGGAACTTAGCCAATTTTTTGCTGACTGACATCTCGAGCTCTTCCCAAACCCTTTGCACCACAATGTTGGGCTGGGGGAAAAGGCTGGCCGCAATTTTTCGCCTTAAAAGCTACGTCCCAACGGGAGCTCCCGATTCAGGCCGCCATCTCCCAGGTGACGTCACTTCCTCCTCGTTTTTTTTCTTTTAATTTATGTGAAGATTATTTGTGTTAGTCATGATTCTGCTTCGAGTATACATTTAATGGTGTTGTGGTAAGTTGTTTTTTTAGGTCTACTGGTGCGTATACCATGATATCATCTACATAGATGTGATATCGTCTTTTGTACTTTTTGAAGATTGCACATAATGGTTGAAGATATAGGTTGAACAGTAGTGCAGAAAGAGATGAGCCTTGAGGGATTCCCTGTTCTTGGGGGAAGGTGATTGAGCAATCTTGATCAATTTTCACAAATTGGAAACGATTGAACAAGTAGGATTTGAACTATTTGAAGGCTGTTCAGTTATACTTTATTTTATTTATTTGTGAAATTTTTATACTACCATTTCGGTTAATCACAGAGGTCTATAATAGAACAACTGGTACAATAAAGTTAACATTCGAACAAGTGCATGGGTACGAACAAAGCTTTACAAGATTCTGATTAATTTAACTTTTATATACAGTTAGTACACAATGTATATAGTACATTCTTCCTATCAGAGTCTTAGTCTGGTATGTATGATGTAAAATGTGATATGCACTATGTTGGGTCGGCCTCAGTAGTTATATAATTTTGTCCAAAGTGTTCCAAAAATAGAAATGTTTTAAGTTGTGTATGGAATGTGTTTAAATCTGTAACAGTTCTTAGCGTTTCTGGGAGGGAGTTTCAGAGCATACCTATCTAAGTCTCGCTAGGAGGATGTTGTGGTCTACATTATCAAAGGCAGAGAAGATAGCTGGAGCAACCACAGCTGCTATATTTCTGAGTAAGCTCCATCTGTTCCACTATTATACAAATCCTTGCAACCACTTTCCCAGAGTATTTCCTCTCCTTTCATAGGGAGATTTGGGTCCAGCTCAACATCTCTGCACATTTTCCCCAACCAGGTCTACCACCTTCTTCCAAAAATTCACAATTACTGGGCATGTCTATTACATATACAAAAATCCCCCTGGGCTATAGTTTGGCCAAACTTTATTCAGACCAGGTCCCTGTACAGCTGGTATAAGTGTGTATCTGCGTTCCACCATAGCTGCTGATACTGATGATTACTTGTTGCCATAAAATCTCAAAGTTTTTTTCTAAAGCTTTCCTACTTTTTATTTTTCAAATCTAGCCCTTTCCTCCTACTGTCAGTCAAGATCTTATACAAAATTGACAGCAATCTCTTGGTGCCATCCCAACTTTTAAAAACCTCCTCAAAGGGTGATAAAGGCCCCATATCACCCCCCCCCATGTCTTTAGACTGCGGATAGTGTTGTAGCTGCTAGTAATAAGATGTGCTCCACATTAAGCTAGTACCCCTACCTTAATTCTTTAAACTTATAGAAACCTCCTCCTCCTGGTTTAACAAATTGGCCTACCACTCTAGTCCTTAATCCTGCCCATCCTTATCCTTAAACACTCTATACATCATTCCCGGTGGAAATTAATCATTAGACATAGAATATGCCAGTATATACTCCCTTAACATTACAAAGAGGTGCCCTGAATCTCTCCCATACCTTTAGAGTGAACTCGACAAATGGTCTCCTTTGACCACCTCCTTGAAACCTTTCAACCACAATACTTTCCCTAAGGAGAAGTGCTGCTCCCTTACCCCTTTCCTCCATTTTGTTAGTGCCCTTTCTTGTGCTGCCACATAATTTCCAAAATCCAGGACCCCCAAATCTCCCTTTTTCCCTAGCTCAGTGAAGTACTGAACGCACTAGCCTAGGTAGCCTTCTACTTCAGATAAAATAAGGCAAAAACATATTTTTATTTGCAGTCTTATGTCCTTGCCAGTGACTGTTACAGATAAGCAAGAACAGCATCCAAGGTAGCACATTCATCTTAACCATTAAGGGAATCACTACTGGAAGAACAATGTATAAAAATTGGCTTGTTTGTGGTTGCAAATCATATCTTCAAACCTCCTTACCAATTTTATTGCAGGAAATTAGAGTACAGTATGTTTTCAGGGTATAAAATGAATGTGACAGACTGAAATATTGAAAGCTTTTCTAGAGGAATCATTGGAGAATAGACTAAGGGAATCATTTCTGTTTAAATAGATGAGGGGATACAGTTAGATACTTAGGAGTACAAATTAACAGTAATTGAGAAGTTCTGTATAAATTCCATTATGATCCTTTGCTGAAAACTATGAAGTTGGACTAGGAAAAGTGAAGAGGCTATTTTTCCTCTCACAGAAGGGAAGAATTGCAATATCTGTGTTCGCTCTAAGGAGAAGACAGCCCTGTTTGGTGCCCAAAAGAAAATCTTCAGAGTACCCTCTATTTACCCTAATCCAGGCTTTAGACATTGCATACAAAGCCCTTATCTACTCAATAAAACTTTCACCTGGCCCCCTCTTTTTATAACCTGTAACATGAAAACACACTCTACTTGTCAAAGGCTTTTTCTGCATAGACAACTAGCAGTATGGAATTTTTCTTTTACTGCCCTAGCTTTGCAAATCAAATGTAACAGTTTCCAAATGTTATCACTTGTGTCTAAGTATACACCCTGACTGGTCCTCCCTCACTCTTTTAGGGATCACTTTCTGCAGTCTGTTTGTACCATAGCCAGCAACTTGGCATCCACATTGATAAAGGATATTGACCTGTAAGATCCATATACACTTAGGTCTTCACTGGGCTTCAGTAGTGCTAGAATACCTGTGATATTCTTGGACTTGGGTACTCCCTCCTCTTCCACTATTGCATTAAACAGCTGCACCAAGTGATCCACTAAAACACTTTTGAAAATTTCATATAACTTAGCTGGGTACCCATTGAATTCAGAGCGTAGCCTAGGCCACCTTCAATGTATAATTGCTTGGGTGGTTTTCTCAACTAATTTCACTGCTTTCTCCTCCCCTAATCTGCTCTTTGAACAATCTTTCAAATATTCCCTTACTTCCTCCTCATTCTCCCGCTTTCACTGGCATACAGCTGTTGATAAAAATATCGTAAAAAAAACCTTAATTTCCAATGCCCAAACCTTCAATGCCCAAACCTTCAATGCCCAAACATCACATAACCTAAGAGAATGGATAACAGCACTCCAATCCTCCCAAACAACTGAATATATATAAAATATGATTCTAGCACCACTGTAAATAGCCCACCCTGTATATAGCTCAAACAAATCAAGCACCCAACACATCCCTCACACAACTAAGTTTTATCCTCACTGCATGTACAACACACACACTTTACCTGATTGCTTGCTGTGATACCACCTTGATTATTAAGATAAGGCGGTTTAGAAATACTGTTAAATAAATAAATAAATAAATAAACCTTAATATCCTTGCTCATCCTTTTATCTAAATCACCTGTTGACACATCTTAATTCTTAACCTACAGTAGTAGTTTACTTTGAGGCATTTGTATTTTGAAATGAGTAATAAATTAGGACATTGTCAAACTATTAATTTTCCCCTAATATGCTCAATTTTTCTATTCCTTCCCCTTGTATGTGCCTCTTCCAGCCCTTTTAATTCTTCATACATCTCCTTTTCATCCTGCAAACACTCGTTTGCGTCTCCTGATATTAATACTCATCTAACTGCTTTCATTCATAGAGGAAAGGTGGTATATAGAAGTGATATGTTAGAGATGTTTAAATACCTCTGTGGCATAAATGCACAGGAGGAGAGTCTTTCAATTGAAAGCAAGCTCTGCTACAAGGGGACATTAGGATGAGAAAGGGGGTAGACTCGGGAGTAATAGGCTGAAATATTTCTTTACAGAAAGAGTGGTAGATGTGTGAAATAGCCTCCCAGTGGAGGTGGTAAAGGCGAGGACAGTATCTGAATTCAAAAAAGCATGAGACAGAGGATCTCTAAATGTAAAAAAGGGACTTTTGTAGTTGATATGGAAGTACAGATTAGATGTGGGGTTTTTTCTGCCTTTATGTTTCTATGTGTGTGTTTCATTCCATACCATTTTATTCCTTCTCTTAACCCCTCTCTTATTAAACCTATAATATTCCTCCACCCTCTTTTCAATTTACTTACATAATTCCATATCTTCAAGCAAAGATTTATTTAAAAGTCAACATTTTAAACCCGGTTTCAAATAATCCTATCTCATCTATAATTAAGTGCTTGATCTACTCAAGTAATTTGGTGAGTTTCACGAATCACTTACCGTCTCAACTAATATGCAGTCTACTCAGAACATATCAATTCTGCTATAGCTATTATGAATATGTGAATAAAACATAATTGTTTAGTGTCATTTTTAGCCCTCCAGTTATCAAATAGATTCAATCTTGTGAACATCTGTACCATTTTTTTCCTTTGTATCCTCCTTCCCATACTTGCCCCTCCCCCAAATTATCCAGTTCGTCCCTTGTTGAATTCAAATTACCCCCCACCAAAAAATCAGGTCTGAGCTGAACCAGTCAATTTTTCCTTACTTTTTTTCTTTTTTGAGGAGATTAAGTCCCTTATTAGACTTTATTTTATTTACAGAGGCTTTAACTCCATTCTGACTGAAATCGATCAATGGGGTGTACAAATGCAAAAAACAGAATACAAACGATAACTTTGAATAGCCTGGATAAAGGCCTGCTTAGATAGTTTCATTCCCCTTAACAATTGTCATAGAGCAGGAGCTAATAAAAGTGAGGATATAGGAAAAGAAGCTGTCTGTCCCAAAACAAATGAAGTGCAGAGAATGCAATTGTCTAGCAAAACAGCTAGAGGGAGCAGGCGTGCACTTAAAGGTTGAGTGGACACACCTAGCTAATCAGCAGCACCTGAGAACTAGCCTTGGAAGCTCAAAGGCAGAAGACCTTTATAAGCAAGAGGCTGGAGACAGAAAGCAGGGCAGCACCGGAGAGCAGAGCACTGCTGAGAAACGGAGCAGTGGAACCAGGACTAGTGGCACGGCTGGAGGAACTGGAAGAGAACCAGAAGGTCCCAGGGAGAAAGACAGACGGAGGAGAGTCAGTCCTGTGGAAGTCGTGGTAGCCAGAAACTCCAGAGGTAAAGAGCTAAGAAGCAAGAAGCCAGGCTTGGAGAGAGGCTTACGCTCGCCAGAAAGCCCGGAGCCCAGATTGAAAGGTACCAGAAGCTTTCAAGAGAAAGATTGCCAGAGAGACTGGGTCCTAAGGGAAATACCTGAGGAGGACACTTCCAGCTATGCCTGTTACAGGAAACCAAGGTATGATGATTCTTTATTCATGAAGAAAGGCTCAGCTGCTAGAAGCCCTTATAAAACAGATGCCCAGTTTAAAGGAAGAGAAAGCAGGCCAGAGTTTCACCAGCCAAGATATAGAGGCTATAAAACAGGCCATGCTCATTTAAGAACCTTAGAACAATTGTATGGAAAAAAAGGGAACAGAAATAGGGACTGGCCAGTGATAACAGCCAGAGAAAGCCCCAGCCCAGAAGAAGATAATAGGGATTTTGAACCAATGCAAGTGGAGCATATAGACCCTATTCCCTTATCTCAGGAGTAATTGATGGATTGTTCCATGTGTGTTGTGGGTAGTTTGGAATCACTACCGGAACTGTGAGCCGTACAGATGATATCTTAAGAAGTTTCCATATTTTGTGCTGATTGAAAGAAGAAAGTTCAGACATGTAATTTACTCCAATGTTGAAAGAATCCTTGGTTAAATTCCTTTCCACAACTGTGAAGATTATAACAGTTTACTTTGTACTTTGAGTTTGTTTTATGCCTGAAAAGAAGGACTTTCTTTAATTTTTGTAGCCCAACGAATCTTTTTTGTGAAAAGGGAAATAAAAGCCTTATTCTCCCTCCATTTGGCTTACATGACTTATTTGCACCAGGAGCAGGACTGCATAGACCAGGCTGCACCTGGCCTTAAAGAACCCTCCTCTCCTAAAATTAACTATATGCCCAGCCTCCCCGTTCAGCCACCAGCCACCAGGGGGAGGTTGGCGACACAATGTATGTCCCCACTTCTAGATTTTGGAGGGTAACCCCCTTTATGGAGTTCTCCTCCGCCCCCCCCCCACCCTTTTGGGTACCCTCAAAGTCCCATAGTGGAACCTCCAGATTCCTCCTCTTCCCTTTCCATCTGTACCCATTGTGGAGTCTCACCCACTCCCTTCCACGTAAACAAGCCTTCAGCTGCACTGCAGCATAGTAAGTGGCTAAACATGACACCCCCAATCCCCTGTCCTCTTTCTTTCTATACATTACCAAGCATGCCACCCTGGACCCCCCCCCCCCCATATATGGAGTGGAGGAGTGGCCTAGTGGTTGGGGCAAGGTACTTCAGGCTGGAAGGTCGGGGGTTCAAATCCCACTAGAGGACAGCAACCTTGGGCCGGAAGGACTGGGGTTTCTAGTCCCACAGGTGCTCCTTGTGGTCTTGGGCAAGCCACTTAACCCTCCATAGCCCATGTTCCCTGTAAAATAGTTATCTCCAAGTTATAATGCCCTGTTCAATGTAATTTCAGTTTGTTCAATGTAAACTGCACTGATGCAGAATAGCGCGGTGTATAAGAGAATGTAAATAAATAAATAACCATGTTCTGAAGGAGCGTCAACTGTGCCCTCGATAAGATCACCAGCAGGGAGGTAAACAAAAAGACTAGCCGAGGGAGAACGTTCATTTATATCACTGCTATATGTCCCAGCCAGGGCAAGTATAGCCTTCTCCAGGACCAAGCAGGAAGTCAGTCCTCACATATATTTATTTTATTTATTTAGCAAGCATTTGTAGCCCGCTCCTTCCAGCGATCAGAAGTGGGTAGGATTACTATTGTGAAACTGCCGAATCAAGGCAGGTACAAATTTTGTTTACATACAGATTGTCAGAAAAGCACATCATACAGAGTTAACACTTCTTAGCTATGGGGGAGTTCATTTACATATATACATAAATACATATATACAGGATAATCTTCTTGGACTGTCGAATCAAGGCAGGTACAAAGTTTGCTTACATACAGATTGTCAGAAAAGCACATCATACAGAGTTAACACTCGGCGCAGATGAAGCCCCAGCGGAGCATTTCCCCAGCTTTCTATGAAAGCCTTTGGGAATGCAGGCACGCATGCACGGTTCCCTTCCCGCCTAAAGGTGCCATCTTACCTCAGTCTCTTTTTTTCCGAGAAGCCCACTGGACGTGTGTCCTGTTCTCCCGGTTAAAAGTAGATTTTTTTTCAGCGATTATCGCTATTTTTTCTCCCGGTTCGACGCCGGTTCCCCTCCCGCAGGGTTCGGTACACCGGTATCAAGCCCGATTCTTCTTTTTCGGTTTTTGCCCTTCGTGGCTGGCGTTCGAGGCCCTTTTTTTCCCTTTTCCCTGGAAGGCCGGTCCTTTGACCTTGCGGGGACTCTTTTTTTTTTTTTTCCCCCCGATGGCTTCCAGTGGTTTTAAAAAGTGTGATCGGTGTAAGAAATTAATGTCTCTCACCGACAAACACGAATGCTGCCTTCGGTGCCTCGGCCCTGATCACGACCCTAAGTCGTGCGGGCCATGTGGGAAGATGTCTTCCAAGCACTCCGAAGTCGCCAGCAGCAAAAGGAAAGGCTTTTCTCGGACTCAGCCTCCGGCCGGGCCCGGACCTCGTCTGAGGCCTCGACATCTCGGGATTCCTATCCCTAGCGCCGTCGAAGCTCCTCGGACAGGGGGTCCTCCGACCGGGAACGCAAGAGGAAGAAGCGGCTCGCGAGGGCGTCGGAGGAGGTCCCTGGCTCCTTGAGGGCTAGGTCTAAGACCTCCGACCGTCGCCCCGGGCCCGTGGAACATGAGAAGCCTGCCAAAGTTCCTCGCGTAGAGCCGGAGTCTGCTGGACACGTAAGCCCCGTAGTCCTCGAGGACTCTCCTCCCAGGGAGCCGGCGTCAGGCCCGGCGCTGCCGGGGCCCGAGTCGGTGGCTGCTGCGTCTCCCGAGCTGAGTCTCAGGATGACAGCCTTAGAGAGCAGACTGTCTGCCTTCATGGAACAGCAGCGGGCACTGATGGCCAGCCTGTCTGGCGCATCTGCTCCGACCACTGGGACATCGACTTCGAAGTCGACCCCGGAGACCGAGCCGATACTCGAGTCCATCATGGCTCAAAGTTGACCTCGGTCGCGGTCTCCCTCGACCTCCCGTTCGGGACCGAGGGCGTCGACACCGGTGCCTCCGGCGTCGGGGCGGGTGCTTCAGGGCCCCGGCAGCGCCTCCCTTCACCATCAGCTCCGGAGTCCCTCCCAATGCTCGGGCTTTCAGAGCCGCAAGAGTTTCCCTTTCTTCTCGTGGCTCTGTTAATCCCGCAAGGCTCATCAGAGAGGTCAGAGAAGCTCTCGCGGCTCTGAAAGCCCGCGCATTGGAAGGGACTCTGGAGTTGATGGTGAAGGGAGGCTCTGCCGGGCAGGCAGGGCCCCGCAGCGGGACATTTGATTCTGCCGCTGCCACAGCGGCAGCAGCAGCCGTTATTATTTTTTTTAACTGTCATGGCTGATGGGGGGAAGGGGGTTAGGACTGGTAATGGGCTATGGGGGGGGGGGGCTAAGACTGGAAGTGGGTTGATAGGGGGAGGGGGGTTAGGACTACTAATGGGCTATGGGGGGGGGGCCTAAGACTGGAAGTGGGCTGATGGGGGGGTTAGGACTGGAAATGGGCTGATGGGTTAGGATGTAATGGGCTATGGGGGCTAAGACTGGAAATGTGCTGAGGGGGGGTAGGAATGGTAATGGGCTATAGGGGGGGCTAGGACTGGAAATGTGCTGATGCGGGGGTTAGGACTGGTAATGGGCTATGGGGGGGCTAAGACTGGAAATGGGCTGATGGGTTAGGACTAGTAATGGGCTATGGGGGGGCTAGGACTGGAAATGGGCTATGGGGGGCTAGGACTGGAAATGGGCTGTTGGGGGTTAGGACTGGTAATGGGCTATGGGGGGGCTAAGACTGAAAATGGGGTGATGGGGGGACTTAAGACTGGAAGTGGGCTGATGGGGGGGCTTAGGACTGGTAATGGGCTATGGGGGGCTAGGACTGGAAATGGGCTGAGTGGAAGGAGGGCTTGAACTGCAAATAGCTGATGGGGACGGGGGCTTGGAATGGAAATGGGCTGTGTGGAAGAAGGGCTTGAACTACAAATAGCTGATGGAGAGGGGGGCTTGGCATGGAAATGGGCTGTAAGGGGAGAGAGCTAGGACTGGAAATGGGCTGAGTGAGGGGGGGCTAGGACAGGAAATGGGCTGATGGAGGGCTAGGATAGGACTGGAAATGGGCTGTTGGGGGGGGGGCTTGCATTGAAATGGACTCATGGAGGGGCTAGAACTGAAAGTAGGCTCATGGGGGGGCTTGGATTCGAAATGGGCTGAGTGGGGGGAAGCTTGGATTTGACATGGGCTGATGGTGGGGCTAGGAGAGGACTAGAAATGGGCTGATGGGGGGCCTGGATTAGAAATGAGCTGATGGAGGGACTCGGATGGGGGAGCTAGGACTTGAAATGGGCTGATGGGGGTTAGGACTGGTAATGGGCTATGGGGGGCTAAGACTGAAAATGGGGTGATGGGGGGCTTAGGACTGGAAGTGGGCTGATGGGGGGCTTAGAACTGGTAATGGGTTATGGGGGGCTTAGGACTGGTAATGGGCTATGGGGGGGCTAGGACTGGTAATGGGCTGGGGGGGTGGCTAGGACTGGAAATGGGCTGAGTGGAAGGAGGGCTTGAACTGCAAATAGCTGATGGGGACGGGGGCTTGGAATGGAAATGGACTGAGTGGAAGGAAGGAAGGCTTGAACTACAAATAGCTGATGGGGAGGGGGGCTTGGAATGGAAATGGGCTGTGAGGGGAGGGAGCTAGGACTGGAAATGGGCTGTTGGGGGGGCTGGGATTGGAAATGAGCTGATGGAGGGACTCGGATGGGGGAGCTAGGACTGGAAATGGGCGGATGCTGGGTCTAGAAGGGAGCGGATGCTGGGTGGGGCTGGAACTAGAAGGGAGCTGATGTTGGGGGAGGATTAGAATGGGATAGAGTTGGGAGAGTGAAAATATATTTTGTGTGGGAGGGAAGACAAATCTACAATTGGCCGGATATTGGGAGAGTAAGTGGGGATTGAGGATGGCGGGATAAAATTTGAGTGGATGAAATAGGAATGAGGAAAGAGCAAAAGGAGAGAGATTAGTATGTTAAAGCAGATGTAGAGAGAGAATGGAAAAAAACTAGAAGAGTGAAGAAAGGACAAATGGACAGCAGACGATGGAGAGTTAGCAGAAGACACGAAGAAACCAGAAGAAAGTGGCCTGAGCAATTGCAACTGAAAAAAAATGCACAAAAGGTAGAAAAATATCTCTTTATTGAATTTATTAACTGAAATATGCCAGCTCTGGGAAATGTGCATCATTAATGTCTGCACTTTGTTTAGTACAAGAGGAAATTAATTTATAGTTTTTTTTCTACAGTGTTGTTGGGCTTTTGGGGTTCCCAGTTTAATTATTGTCTTCCTGTTTCTACATTGTGATTTCTTGTTTGCTGAGGGTCTATGTTCTGCACGTGTAACTGAACTGAGGTATTCTGTTTATGTAATTCCTATTTGACATTGCCACTTGTTCTCTTTCCCCAGTAGGTCATGTATTGTTCTCTGAAATGTACTGGTTTAATATTTGTAGTGTTGCCTTTTGATAGGTAGGGTCTTGTGCTTTGTGAGTCCTGGTAGTGCTGTTACGATACGGCAGGTTTGCTATGGGTTCTAAATGGGCAGTGTTTGTAGTAGTTCCTAATGTGCCTGGCAGTTGGCACTGGATTATAGTAATGTAGAAATCTTTTAGTCTTTCTTTATCCATACACTCATTAAGAGGCATGTTTACTAAAAGTTAGTGTATGGTAACATTATGCAAATGAGGCCCTTATGCAAATTAGGCCCCGCACCGAGTCTCCGCACATGGCCCCGCACCCCCCTTGGGCCGTCCCTGGGTAAAACCTTTCTGTTAGGCTGTCTAAGCTCTGTGCCTTCCCAAGCTTAAGATTTTTTTATAGCTGTTCAGACTTCTTCCTCCATTTATCTCTCTCCCCATGTTATGCTCCTCATTTAATGTAAATGTCGGCAACTTGAACTCAGTAAGGAATTTGTCCTTCTTTGTCCCTCCCCCCTGTGATTTCACTTTAATATAGCTCTTGATAGAATTTCCTGAAAATCGGTTGTTTTTTGGTTGTGCAGAGGACTATCCTATTCTCCATATTCCTAATTCTACTTATATGGGCCGCCTGCCTTTTCGCTTTTAACTGTGTAGCTAGTAGTCTCCCCGTCCTGTTAGCCCCCTCAAAGTGGGCTTGCTTGAGCACAGTCAATTCATGTGCAATTTTCTGCACTCTCTGTTCCCCCTCAGCCTCGTCAGCTCCTCCAAAGGTTTTGGATCATGATCACATTGGTGGCTTTGTTTTAACCTCTCGATTTGAGCTACCGGTAATAGTTTTTTCCTGGCCCCCTACTCTATTAATATGAGCTGCCAGATTTATGAGATTTCCCCTAATGAGAGCCTTCATCCTGTCCCAGGTTGCACCCTTTTGTCATTTCCCTCTCCCCATTGAGTTCTATATACTCCTGGAGCACTTGTCTGATTTTCTGTATGTGTTCTTCCTTCTCCAAGATGGAATTATTCAATCTCCAAAATTTAAGTCCTGCCTCCTGAGCTCCTAACTGAAACAAAACACTTACTGGGCCATGGTCCGTCCATATAATTTGTCCCTGTTCTGCTCTTTCTACTTTTGCTACCCAGATTATATTCAATCTGCTATATGATCTGTGGGTGTTCGAAAAGAAAGTATATTGGCATTCTGCCGGGTGTCTACACCTCCATACACCAGTCCTAATCTTTCTTTAAATGTTGAGAGACCTTCATTCTTTTCGGTTTCCTGAGGTCTGGCCCCCACTATTGTCCAACCTTGGGTTGAGGGTTAGATTATAATCCCCTACCACTATGATCAGGACATGTCCAAACTCCTGCAGTTACTTAAGCAACCTTTCATAATATTCTCCTTGCTGCAAATTGGGCCCATATGCGCTTATGATCAACACTTCTTCCCCATCACCCCTAATCTCACTCCAACCCACTTCCCACCCGTATCTCTACATTCCCCCACTACCGCCCACCTGGCTTCCTCACTTACTAGAATTCCTACTCTCCCCTCCCCTTTTGGGTTTGCCCTCTGTCCCACCAGTATTACTTTATGCATAGCAATCCCTCCTGCCCACGCTTGGATGCGTTTCCTGCACACACAGGACCATAGCGTTTTATCTCTGACATTCCTGCTCCAAAAGGCAGTATTTACGTCACATTTGCAGCCCCTTGGCACTTACTATTGTCGCTGTGAATTGCTATTGCAGAGTCGGACTGCCCTTCTTCACATTTTTGCTTTTTACCTTGTTCCCTCACCCTTTTCCTGTGCTCCCCCATAATCTCCCTCCCTTCCCTCCCTTCCCCCCCATCTACCCCCCTCAAGTCAGAGGTTCCTTAGAAGTAGTGCGTACCCTGCCCTCCATACCACTTCTTCATCTAGCCCCCTTCCCATCAGTCTATTCTCACACACACCCTTTTGTGCTCTGGCCCCTTGTGTTTACTCCATCCCTCCCTTGAAATCTCCTGCACCCTGTACCTCCCTTCCCATTTGGAAACAACCTCTCCTGACCATCTGGCTTCAGAGCTCATCGGGCTATCACAAGTATACATATCCTGCAACTCCCAAGACTATCCCTTAAATAACACACAACTTTATCAACCCGTTACCCACCTGCCTTCTGCAATCCCCAATGAAAGCTGCACTTTGGCTTTCCTTTAATACACCACCTCCTACTTGCTCCCCTCTCTTCCTTTCTACCTCTATTCCTCTGGTCTCCTCCCTCTGTTGCCTTGGGGTTACTCTTGATTCCGCCCTCTCCTTTCACCACCATATCTCTTTGCTTTTACGTTGTTCCTCCTTCTTCCTATGCCAGATTCGCGCTGTTCGCCCCTTCCTCCCCTCCTCTCACTTCACTAGTCATTTCACTTGTTCTCTCAAGGCTGGACTATTGTAACACCGGCTTAGCAGATCTCCCACAATATCAACTCCGGCGCCTCCAATTGGTTCAAAACACAGCTGCACGTCTGCTCACCCACTTCTTCACCCGAAATCACATCATTCCTCTCCTCTTCCATTTGCACTGGCTTCCACTCAACTTCCGTTTTCTCTATAAAATTCTCATTCTCACCCATAAAGCACTACACACCGGCTCTCCCCAATATCTAGCTGACTCCATCTGCCTGCAGCCTTCTCCCCGTCTCCTCCGCTCAGCACACGGTAATCGTCTCTTCCTTCCCTTCCCCTCCTCAGCCCACCTAGAATCTACACGTCATTCCGACTTCTTCTTTTTCTTGGCCCCTGCACTCTGGAACTCCCTCCCCCCTTGCCCTTCGTACCGAATTGTCTTTTCAACACTTCAAGAGCTCACTCAAAACTCACCTTTTTCAGCAGGCTTTCTACCTCCCCAATCCCTAAAGTTACCTTGCCCCACCAGTTCCCTCATCAGGCCCTTTCTCCACCCTCATCACCTTGTCTAGCTATCCTTTTCTGTCTCTCCCTGTCCCTCTCTTTTCTATTTAAGCAATGGCGTTCCTTTCTTTTTCTTCTTTCTAATTGATTTGATTTTATTGTACACCACCCTGATGCATACGCTTGGGCAGTATATCAAGCGATGAATAAAGATAAAGTTACACTTGCTGCATCTTGTACATCTTTAAATGCAGGCATTGTCCTTCGCCTCCAACATACTCCATGGCCTTGACTTGGCCCTGACCAAGCCACTGCAATCTCGGTTCCTTCTGCCCTTCTCTCATCAATTGACACTTTTTTGTTGTGGGGCTCGGGCATTTGACATTCTCGCCGGTCTTTGGTCTCCCCGCTTTCGTTGCTCCCGTTGATGTCCTTTTTGCTCCTCCTGGCCTCACTGTTCATACTCCTGCCTTATGTCCTCTTGTTGATGTAATCCTGCCTACTTCATAACTTTCAGTGCTTCCGGCACCGTTTTAACCCGCCATGTAGTCTCCCTCTTAGTAAAGGAGAGCCCAAATGAGTACAGCCAGTGTTGGACTTCTGCTTTCTGAAAGGCTTGGGTGACCGGTTTCATATCCTTACTTCTCTGCAGGGTCCCTGCTGAAAGATCTGCATAAACGGCCACTGGATGCCCCTGCCGTTCAAAAGTGCCCAGGCCTCTCAATTTTGCCACTATTCTCTTTTTCAGTTTGTAATCTTGTACGCATATTATAATGTCCCGGGACCTGTTGTTCCTACTGGGCCCTAGTGCGTGATGCACTCCAGCACTATCTATTTTCACCCCCTTTGCGCAAGAGTTCCAGACATATGACTTCTGCCACTTTACCACTGTCTTTAAATTCAGGTTCTCCGGTATCCTCCTCAGCCCAAGGTTGTGCCGCCTGGATCTATTTTCCAGGTCCTCCGGTTTATACCACATTGCTTCTTTCCATTCTTCTCCTTTCTCCAACTCCCCCTTGCAGAGCTTCCTGTTGTTGCTGTATGGCCTCCAATCTATTTTCATGTTCATCTATTCAGCAGTTTAGTTCAATTAGCTCTTCTCTCATACTGCCCATCAATTCTCCCAGTTCTGCTTTTGCTACCTGCACCTCCATTTTTAGTTTGGCAAACCACTAACGCATTTCATCTCTTGTGATCTGTATTTGGATGCCCCCTTCATCGTCTCTGCGGCCATCTGACTTCCTCTTCTCCATACTTTCTCTCTGCACCTCACTTGGCCCGCCACTAGCTGCTATTTTGGCCTCGCTGCTCCCGGAGCAAGTGCCTTGAAAGGCACACTCTTTCAGATCTGCTGCCTTTCGCCGTGTAGTCATTGTCTGCTATCCTGGTTGGGGTGGAGTTTCTGGCTTGCAAGACCAGCTTTTTGGAGGGTTTATTTTTGCAGAATGTCAAGGATGACTCCGGAGCAGTTCACTCAGGCTGGCGTTGCGTTAGGTGACCTCACTTCCTCCTCCATTTCTTTTCATGAATATAAAAATCCAGGTGAACCCCACTTTGAAATCCAGGATTCCTCTCATTTGCCAGAAACTTCGCTTTGATCTGAATTGCAGCAGTAGAGAGAGCTTGATTTTGTTCCCTCCAAGAGAGAACCCACTCTTTCAAGTCATTCTTCAATTAAGGCATTTCGCTTTGTGCCCAGGACATGCGTGTTTTTGGGGTTTATTTTCTTAAGCTCCCTTTTTCTCCTTTTTCCATTCGTGAATGGGCGTCTCTCTCCAACCTCAAACTCGCTTGCTGCCACTCTGTTGGCTGTTTGTTCCGCTCTTGCAAAGGCTTTAAGTTTGAAGTTGGTGGTGTGAGACTTGCGTTTCATTCCTGGTATGATCCTGAAGGAATGACGAGACATGCAGTGTAAATGCTTGGGAGCACTATATAGGAAGGTTTCTTATTTGATTTCATTATTTCCATGTGTTATGTCTCTGCATGTTATTTATGTGAGCACACTGTGTGAAAATATGGTAATTGCCATGAAAAATGGTGTCTTAGTAGGCTAGCAGGTATGTGTGAGCATATAGTATGTGTGCTGTGTGGATGTGTCAGGATATCAGTGGTATAATGTGGATATCTTCATGGGCAGAGTTTAGCTGTTTTGGGTGGGGAGGGGTGGTGTGTGATGAGCATTCGTATTGGGTGTGCATGCTTGTAAGCAGTGGTGGTGTGCCATGGGTTGTGCATGCTGCTGGTGAGTAAGAGCCTCTGCATTTGTACATTCAAGTGTGTGCTTGTTGGTAGTGTGTCTTGGGACTGGATTGTGCGTCATGGTAAAGGTGTCATGCAGTGCATGTTGGGATTGTGCATGTGTAGAAATGCTAGCTTCTCTGTTCCCCTACACTCATGCCCTCTACCTCCCACCCTCTTGCGCTGTTTCTCCTCTCTACCTTTTTGCCACCCACCCATGTATTCTCTCTTTCCTCCTCCTTCCCCCCCCCACCCCATGCATGCTCCTAACTTCTATCCTCCCTTTTGCAACTTCACACTTTAACTCCCTCTTCTCTCTATCCCCGTCCCTGTCCCTTTCCCTTTACTCTGTTCCCTCACTCCTCCCTTCTTTGCTAACCCTGCCCCCTTAACCCTCCCAACTTGCTCTGACTCCTCCCCCTTTCTCCCTTCCCTTTGCTGATAGCAGCTGGGGACTTCCACTGGTGCTTCTAGAGCCACAGTTCCCCAGGGCCTGAAACAAGAGAAGTCCTATGCATCTATTTGTTAATGTATATGCCAACAGACAGATGTGTATAGACAGACAAGATTATTCGCAGGCTGGATCCTCGACAGTAGGTGTTGTAACTTATGAGAAATGCACCTAAAAAAAAAAAGCAGAGAAACTAGGGACTGGAGAACATTAGACTGCATTTAGGAAAATCATTTTTATTATCATTATTATTGTTTTGTTTACAATAGATACATTGTCCTTACATCAACACTTTTTTACAACAAATTGTAAAAGTCTTACAACTTGTCTCTTTCCTATTGCTCTACTAGCTTAACACCATTGTTACTAATAGGTCCGCCATCTATATAGGCCTATGGTAACCATAGCTTCTTAATAATATTAATATTAATAACAATAATTACAATGCTATATAAACCCTAATAGTGATGTCAATACTAACAATAGTTACAGTAACCTCTCTTAAATCATCAAAAGATTACATTTCTAAGAATTGTCACATATAAAGCCCCTTACTACTATAGTCTCCAACAGCCTCCTCCATCGCCTCGTAGTATTCCATGCTTACCACATTGATCATATTGGTTTCCATGTCCCCCGATTCTACCTTCCCTTCCCCTCTCCCCCCTTCCCCAGCTCCTCCTTCCTACCCCCCTTTCCTTTACCCCAATTTACTCATTCACCCAATTTACTCATTCACCCTCCATTCATTCACCCCCTGTGTGTTCATCTTCAGCCTAATTTTTCCTTATGTAATATTTACTATTTATGTTTACTATTGGGATCTGGTCTGTCTTTTTTCTTACTTTTCCTTCTTACTTTTCTTGTGGATTCACTCCACCCTACCCTGTGCCCGCATGTCCTGCTGAACTGGGTTTGAAATTGTTTCAAAGCACTTCAATTTGTTTCCTCCCAGTATCCGAGCTGTTCTCTGCTCCATATTCATTAGTTCTACTATGTGCTGTTCCCATTCTGAAATCTCTGGTGAGGCTCCTGATACCCAGTGGTGTAAAATGCATTGCTTACCCACTACAAAACCCTTCTCATACAATTTCCCCTGATGTTCCCCATCCAATACTCCTTCCTCCCTCAACCCGAACAGACACCACTCTGGGGAAAAGACTGAGTGGTGTAATATCCATCCGGTGAGTTTAGCCCACACCCCCTGCCAAAAAACTTGTATTCGTGCACAATACCAGAAACGATGTAGTAAAGTCCCCTTCTCCGTCCCACATAGCTTACACACATCTGTCAAAGATATGCCCGCCCTAGCAGCCCAAACATCATGAACATAAGCCCTCCAAAGAAATTTGTATTGTGTTTCCTGTAATCGCACAGATTCCGAGACAGATTCTATTGCCTTAAATGCCTTCTGCAACCCCTCCACAGTTAACCGATTCATTCCGTCCTGCTGCCACTTCTTTGTCAAATTCTCCTAAGCTCCCACATCACCTTCCGGGAATAACTCCCCTCTTAACATTCTCAGTTATTTTTCCCTCCAAGCCATTAAAGAGGTCTAACATACCTCCATGGTTCAAAAGCGTGCTGAATTCTTCCTGTACGCTTCTCACGTAATGCCTCTCCTGCAAATAAAAGTAGAAGTCCTTGGACTCCAAGTTAAATCTCTGCTGCAATGCTTGATATAAGTCTACTTCTGGGACGCAATTCATTCTCAGATGGCCCACGCTTCCCACTCCACACCGTACCCATCTCCTCGACACTATGCCCTGTGTGCCGGGCACAAATTTTCCATTACCTGCCAATGGAAGACAATCTGTCCCCCTCCAACATAGTTTTCTCTGTTGGCACAGCGCTTTCCACGCTTGTCTCAAAGGCCGCAGATAGCCCGACTCTCTCCAAGCAGGGGGGTAATTCCTTATATGGCTGATGTAGCAGGTACATCCTATGAAGATTCCCGGACATCTCATCTATCAATTCAATTGGTAGTGTCTCCGCAGTACCCAGTACTACATCTCTCAGGGGCCTTACTAAGCACGCTAGGTTATAAGTCCTCAAAAATAGCAGACCCGCCCTGCCCTCCTCTAAAGATTTCATTAGGGTGGAAATGGCAATTCGAGGACTCCGCCCCTTCCATAAGAATCTGTTAATGTGACTTTGCAATAGGGTCACATCTTTCCTCATTATCCATAATGGAACATGATGGAGGAGATCCATCTAGGGAGCTCCATCATCTTAAACAAGGCAATACGGCTTATGAGGGATATGGGCAGATCCTGCCACTTTTTTAAACAAGCCATTGTTTTTCCATCATTGGTCTGACATTTGAATTATAAAGCTGCGACAATTTCTCTAGTATGTGAATCCCCAAGTAGCGAATCTGCCCCTCCGCACACATCAACGGAAAATCCCTCTTCCAGTTTGACTTTACTCCACCTCCCACATCGAGCACCAAAGACTTAGTTTTATTTATTTGTAATCCTGAGAACTTCCCAAAGTTCTCAATGTTCTGGGGGTCTCGTAAGCATTAGAGCATATCAGCAAAGGCACTCACTTTAACACCCCCATTTTTCCACTCTATCCCCTTTATCTCCTCTGTTTTAGTGATTGATAGACAACAACAAAGGTTCTAACTGGAGCACAAACGGAAGCGGCGCTAGGGGGCAGCCCTGCTTCGTGCCTCGCCTTAATGAGAAAGACGCGAGTATTCCCCCCCCCCCCCAAATGTGACACAAGCCAACGGATCTGTGTAGAGCGCTGCGACCCATTTTATGAAATCTCCCCCAAATCCATATCGGTGCAGAATTCCAAACATGTAAGACCAAGAGACCCGATCAAAAGCCTTTTCTGCGTCTAAACTGACCAATAACAGTGGGGTCTCTCTGATAAGGCACCTTTCCATTCCCAATAGTACATACTTATGTTGTGGAATGCGTCTCTACCCTTCACAAACCCCGTCTGATGTGCACCTATCAAGTTCAGGAGCACCTTCTGTAACCTTGTTGCCAGGACTGAGGCTAATATTTTCATATCATAATTAATCAAAGAAATGGGCCTATATGAGGCTGGATCCTCCGGATCCTTTCCCTGCTTTGGAATCACAGATATGGCGGCTGTTCTCATTTCCCTTGGGAAAAGTCCTGTCTCTAGCACCTCCCCATAGAGGGCTGCTAAGGTCGGTGTCACTTGCATCTTGTCAACGGGGGCGCTGGGTGAGAATGTCCACAGTCTTGGCAAAGGCAAATATTAATATGACTTGCAAAGGATTGTGGGAAATGTAGTCCATTCATACCAGACTCAGCCGTTCACAATAAATTAGTTGTGCTTGCTCAAGGGTAAAGCAAAGAAGATATTTTATTTATGGGGTTATTTCTCCCAACACAGATATACTTGGTAGCACATAAAAAGGAATACTTGCTTTCAGTATTATAATTAGAAAAACAAATAAGGAAAAACAACAGCTGAACTTGATAAGCAATCAAATCAAAGCATAAAGACCTGGATGGGAACCAAAAGGTCTTTTCTGTAGGCACCTGCTAATATCTTCTTAGCAGTGCTTCAAAGAACAAACAAAACCCCACAAAGTAGAAAAAAAAAACTGTTCTTTTTCAGGGATAACCTCTTGTATCTTCACACACACTCAGAAGTGTCCCTTCAGAGCTCACTGGCAATTAGGCAAGGCTCAATTGCTAACAATTACCAGCTGAAACCCTCTTGGCTGGTTTACTTTCTATTACGTGGTTCAAATCCTACTCAGAAGCTTTTCTGAGTAGATTAAAGAACAAGTTTATATTTCTTTGTGATGGTTGTTGTATTTTGTGACAGCATATTACCACAGAAGTTTAGACAGAGAGCAATCCATGTATTCAACATCTCCCCCTTCTTCAACTATCATAGGTTCGATATCATGGATTGGCACAGAGGAATTTCTCAATGGAGCACTCTCAGGACAATACTTGTTTCCCTGCTGTCTTCCCAGTGAAGAGCTAGGGCATAGATCATACCTGAGCTTCCATGGCTGTTAGAGTTCCTCTCTAAATATCCTGGCCAGTATGTAGTCCAGTTCTTATGTCCAGCCTTCCAATCAAGATCCCTGGACACTGGATCTCTCTTCACATACCTTCTGGCACTGGTCTTAGGGTCCCTTCCAAGTGCAGCCGTCTCCCTCACAGGTACCGTCCAGGGATTCCTGGCTCTGCAACCCCACTGCTCTGGCTTTCCCCAGTCCAATGGTGTATGCTTGCCTCTGGAATGCCTCCCAGTATACGTACTGCTATGGACTCCTTTAGACCTTCCAAATGCTTTTCTCTTCTTTCTTCCAAAGTGTTTTTCTCTCTCTGTCCGTCAGCTCTGGCTTCTGCTGATGATGATGGTCAGGATGATCAAGGTGCTTCTGATGATCAAGATGAACATGATTCTCTGTAGAATAAGCCTTTCTTTTATCCTGCTTAGATGAATGCTCCACCCTAGCACAGCACAGCTGTGCTGAATCAAGCCCTGCCCTTGGAGATGAGTGCTTGGGGATTACCTCATAGCCCTCCTGATTGAACACACGTTTTCCCACTTCAGCTCCTCTAATGGCTGTTGGAAACCTGGTGCATTCTGGGACTGGTAGTCTTTTATGGAAACATTCTGTTTTATTATTTCTACCAGAACAGACAGGTTGCTTGTTCAGAGTCACTTCACCTCTATTATAGCTCCTTCCTGAACTATGATAAGCTTCCTTATCACATACCCCCCTGCTTAAGTTATTACGTACTGGTGTAACTGGTGAAACTTCTTCTTTACAGTCCGTAATACGGGAAAGGGCATCCGCATTTTTGTGTAACTTCCCAGCACGATGTTCCACTTGAAAATCAAATGCCTGTAAGGCCATGTACCAGCGTGTCAACCTGGCATTGTGGTTCTTCATTTGCTGCAACCACTTAAGTGGGGCATGGTCTGTGACCAATTGGAACTTTCTCCCTGTAAGGTAAAACCTCAACGCCTCCACTGACCACTTTATAGCTAAACATTCTTTTTCTATAGTGGAATACTTTTGTTCAGCCGGTGACAACTTCCTGCTCAGGTACATCACAGGATGCTCCTCCCCTTCATGACATTGGGATAGAACCGCTCCTAGCCCTACATTCGATGCATCTGTTTGAACCAGAAAGGGTTTCCTGAAATCCACTCCTTTCAGTACTGGTCCTGTACACAATTTCCCTTTTAGGACTGAAAATGCTTTTTCAGCTTCAGGAGTCCATTTTAACTGGTTTGGGCAATTCTTCCGCAGCATATCTGTGAAAATTGCACTTTTCTCTGCAAATTGTGGTATAAATCTGCGGTAGTATCCAATAAGTCCCAAGAAACTTCTTAGTTTCTTTGTTGTTGGAGGGGGAAAATTCCTGATGCTATCCACCTTGCTCATTAGAGGTTTAATTTTTCCTCTTCCCACTAGGTGGCCCAGGTATTTTACCTCCCTATTGGCAAAGGCACACTTCTTCGGGTTTAAAGTGATTCCCGCTTGCTTCATAGAGCACAAGACTGCCCTGATCCTCTTTAGATGTTCCGCCCAGGTGTTACTATGGATTATGACATCATCCATATATGCAAAGGCATAATTTTGGTGGGGGTCGAAGTACCTGATCCACTAACCTTTGGCAGGTAGCTGCCGCTCCATGCAGTCCGAAAGGCATCCTCTTGAATTGGAAAAGGCCAACGGGGGTGCTGAACGCAGTCTTCGGCTTCAACTCCCTGGTTAGAGGGATTTGCCAATATCCTTTTGTCATATCAAGGGTGGTTAAGTATTGAGCTTGTCCAAGCTGGTCCAACAGCTCTTCAATTCTTGGCATTGGATATGCATCAAAAACTGATATGGCGTTTACCTGCCGGAAGTCAATACAAAATCTTAAAGAGCCATCAGGCTTTGGCACCAGGACTATGGGGCTATTCCAGGGACTCTTCGACTCCTCTATTACTCCCATGTCCAACATTTCCTGGACTTGTGCCACTACTTCCTGTCTCTTAGCTTCAGGCAAGCGGTATGGCCTTTGACGAATTAATTTCCCAGGTGGAGTTATTATCTCATGGGCAACCAAATGTGTCTCCCCAGCTATGGGCGTCAACACATCTGGGAATTCTTTAAGCAATTTCCTAATTTCTTCCTGTTGTACCACTGTCAGGTCCTCACCTATTTGGGGCTCTGATTTTTCTTTACAATCAGATACCTGGGGTCCCAAATCTTCCTCTTCATTCACCTCCCTTTCTCAGGCACAGGTGGCAGCTAGGCTTTTAACCCCTTTGTCTTCAGTAGAACCAAAGCCTTTGGTTCCACGCTCAGAATTTGCCAAGGATGTGACCTCCTCCACAGGTGGAAAAGCCAGTCTCTCACATATCAATTGGGCAATTCTGTCTCCTGTCTTCACATGATAATCATTCTGTCCAAAATTAAATAACAGAACTTTAAGATTGCCCCTGTAATCGGGATCAATTACTCCCGCTCCCACATCGATGAAATATTTAAGGGCTAATCCGGACCTTGGGGCTACTCTCCCATAGCATCCAATAGGTATTTCCACTTGGAGACCAGTGTCAACCAGGGCTCTCCCTTGGCTAGGTACAGTCACATTTTCTATACTGCACAGGTCAAACCCAGCAGCTTGAGGGGTTGCCCGCTTAGGAGCTTGGGCCTTCTCTGTGACCCTATGGTACTTTAAGACAAATGTCTGCTTCGGGACAGTTTGGTCTTCTGGACGCTTAACCATCTTTTTAGCTGGGGTCTGAGGACTTCCAAACAAAGGCCCGGGAGCTATTACCATCATTCCTTCTCCCTCCTTCTTTCCTAGTCCTTCCACTAGACCTTGCTTAAATCTTGGCCAGTCTCTTCCTAGAACCAAATCCAGTGGTAGCCTAGGCACCACTGCTAACAGAACTTCCTCTTGTTTCCCCTAGGCACTTAACCATTAGCCTATAGGTGGGATATGATGTTGCAGCACCATGAATGCATCTGATGTGAACTTGGCTTTCAGGGGTTCTAGGCACAAATCCTCCTTGGGCCTCTATCCTCTTCCAAAGCCTCTTTGACAACATACTCTGGTCTGCCCCAGAGTCTAACAGAGCATTTGTGGTAATTCCCTGCACATCAACCATCAAAAGAAATCCTCCTTTGGGCTGTTTTAAATCAACACCCATTAAGCTAGTGTGTGTCTGGCATCCCCTTTCTAAATGTCCCCATTTTCCACATTTCTTTTTACTCCACTGTGTCATCTGGGCTGGCACAGTACATTTACTTTCAGAAACATTTTTAACCATTTTCTTTTCTGATACAGCACAGCTTGCCTCAGCACCAATCTTTACTCAATTTCTTTTAATTTAGGTAGTTGCGCCGCATTCAGGAAGTTTTCCTCCTCTTTATCCTCGTCCTCCGGGGTGTACAAGTCTAGGTAGAACTGCACTTGCATTACCTTTTGGGTTTCATTGTGTTTTACACCGTCCCTATCCTGAATGGTGGTTACCATTTTCGCGCCACTCCAGTCCTTCGCTAATCTAGCTAAAAGCTTCCCTGACCTATCACCATATCTAAATAACTGATGTCTGTGTAATACTGCATCGAATACGCTGCTCTTTCCTGCAGCACAGTATTTAAGCATTTTTGTGCATCTAAATACGCTCTTATCTGTTTACGCTCCGGAGTCACCAAAGCTATTCTCTTAATCTCTTGCAACTCTTGTGTTAATTTCAATACTCTTTCATTAACCCTTTTCCACTCCTTTACTACAAACGCAATAACGTGTCCCCGTATCGCTGCTTTCCCTGCTTCCCAGAATATAGCCACTGTACTCACTTGCTTCTCATTAAATTTTACGTATTCCTCCCAATACTTTAGCCAATATTTTTGAAATTCCTCATTCTTCCACAAGTGCTTGGGGAAGGTCCATCTACCTACACCCCCCCCCCCCGCCCTCCAATCCATCTTTATCATCGCATGATTAGTTATTACAATTGGCTCAATCTCAACACATATAACCTTCCCAAAACAGTTCTTTGAAACCAACATGTAGTCAATTCTAGACCACGAGTTGTGCACTCTTGACAGATGTGTGTAATTTCTCTCCTCCTCATGTAATATTCTCCAAGTGTCAACCAGTTCCCCCATTCTGCACAGATAACCCACTCCTTTCTTGCTCCACCCTCCTCTTCCTTTTGACTGTGACCTATCCATTTCAGGATTGTGGGGACAATTAAAATCCCCTGCTAATATTATAGGTATATTCGGCGCCCCAACCACCTTCTGTAAAATATTCTTAAAGAATTGATGATCATATACATTTGGGGTATAAACATTCCCTAAGAGCATTTCCTCTCCCTGTAACTTGGCATGTAAAAATATGAATCTCCCCTGTGTATCCACCTCCTCTCTGATAATCTCCATTTGAATCCCTCTCTTAATCAGGATTGCTACCCCCCGTTTCCGCCCTCCCGAGGAAGCAGCATATACTTGCTCCACCCAGTCTCTCTTCAATTTCTCATGCTCTTTAGGACTTAAATGTGTTTCTTGTAAGAATGCCACTTGGGCTTTCCCTCTCTTTAAAGCTTGCAATATTTTTGTACGTTTCATTGGGTTACTCACTCCCCCTACTTTCCAAGTAACAATACGCAAATCATGTTTCATTATTCACCTGAATCTTGAGTTCCATTTTCAACTCCCTTTCTGTGTGCTTTTCCTAGGGTTGCCCAGCCTCAACCCCGAGCTTTTTACCGTGCAGTGAATCCACACAATACCGCTTCCCCGGCTTCCATGATGCGTACACACTTATCCCACCAATGGCAACCCTCAAACCCCTCCCCCTTCCCCTCCTGCACTCGACTCCACTCATTCTCTCCCCCCCTTCACATCTCATTCGTACCTCACCCCCCCCTCCCCGTCCCCCTGTAAAACCATCTCATCTTCTATCCCCAGCCCTCTTCTGCTGAGGTCTAGTCCCAGCTGGGCTGCCTCGACACTTCCTCACTGCCCTCATTCATAAATCCACAATGATTCTTGTTTCTCACAGCTCTATCAGGCCACCATTATTCTTATAATCACAGTTCTGATTTTAACACTAACAGTCTTAATAGTGCTCTTGTGTCTATTTTCTTCCATGTCTTCATCCGTCGTTCCCTTCAGCAAATTATGAACCGCTTTTAAACTAGATTGATTCCCCTCTTGTCTTTTCTGCGCTGCAAATCTTACCACACACTTATTCCAGCCTCTCGCCATTCCTCCGGATATCTCTGAGTCTAACAGCAGGCTGATCGGATTTCTTCCTCCACACCCTTGACTCCCCCATTCTCCAGCTCCGCTACAAAACGTTTCGCCGTTATTGCTGACTTGAACGTATGGCTCTGCCCTTGATTCAAAACTCAAAGAACTGCTGGAAACGCCAGGGTGAATCGTATCTGCTTTTTAAAGAGAGCCGCACAGATGAGGGAAAACTCATTCCTTTTTGCCGCGACTGCTACTGAATAGTCCTGAAAAATCAAGTGTCTCTGATTGTCCAATACTAAATTCCCTTTCCTTCAATATGCCTGTAGCAGCTGTGTTTTATGCTGAAAATTGAGTATTCGGGCAATCACCACTCTCGACTTCTGTCTAGATTCCAACCTCGTGCCAATGCGGTGTGCCCGCTCAATTTTTATCTGTCCAATTAAACCGTCCAGACCCAGTTCTCTCTGGAGCCATTCTTCAAGTAAAGGCAGCAGCATGTTGTCTGTCGTTTGCTTCTGGCACCCCTACAATTCTCAAATTGTTTCGGCACGACCTATTTTCTAGGTCATCCAACTTCGCTTGCAGGGCCTCAATCTGCTTAGGTTGTTTGCACTTTCTCTCGCTTGCTGTCCTCCTTCGTCTTTGATGGTCGCCACGTGGTGCTCCAGCTCCTCCATTCTCCGTCCGACTTCTGTTAGCGATTCCCCCACTGCCTCCAACTTCTTTAAAATTTGGGGTCCATCAGTTTTACTACCTCTCTCACTACGTCCTCTGTTGCAGAGTCTGCGCTGTCCTTTCCCGGGGAGGCCGGCTGCGACACCGTGGAGGTGGAGGCCCCAGATTTGCTAATTTTCTCACGGTCCTTTTTCATTGATATCGGCATGATAGCTCCACTTTATTATTCCACGCAGTGGTAGTCCCCCTTCTACTATCCCCTAATCTCACTGTTTCTATTCCTGCAGTAGGGCAGCGATAAAGTCGTTGATTTATCCTCAAGGCAGCCCCGGAGCAAGCAAGGAAGCCTCCTTACTCACTCATGCATCACGTGGGACTCCTAGACTGCATTTAATTAATATTATGGTAAACAATAAAGCCCCAATGGGCTGTCTTCAGTACCAATGAGCTTTACTTGTAAAAAGTATGGAGACTGTGGCTCTTAAGAATCTGGCATGCGTACCTGCAGGAATTTTACAGGTGGCACAAAAGGCCACAGAACCTCTAGACTGTATGCAGGCACCTCGGTGCACACCTGTAAAGACTGCTAATACTTCTAAACAGAGCTGAAGTCAGGAGGGTAGGTTGGGTACTCCAGCTTCCACTCCACCTACCTTATGTCTGTTTGCTCTACCTCTGCATTCTCTCCAGACTTTTTAAAACCCTGTGGGAAAGGAAAATCATAAGAAAAAAGAGTCGGAGCCTTTAAATCATGTAAACATACAAGAATTTTGTCCCTTTAAAAAAAAACCTTCTAAGCACTCTCACTCAGCAGATAAAGCTTTTTTTTAACTCTTTATTTTAAAAAGGAAATAGTTATGTATAATTCCTCTCTCTCTCTGGACAGCAAACTCATTCAATAAACTTCAAATGGAATACCAAGATACTGGGAAGTAAACCACTCATTTTTGAGACCAGCTAACATAGTGGGCCTACTATCTTATCGGATTTGTTCATCTGTGTGTTTTCATCGCTGTCAGTTTGCAGATATGTTTTTCCTTTTTTAGCAGTCTACTCTGGAAAGCCAACACTGTGGTGACCAGAGCCAGTCTCCAGGCCCTAGCCACTTGCATCTGGTCACCATGGTATAGCAGATCAATAAACTTTGTCCTTTTGTCCACTGTACTAGATATCTGTAACAAATAGATAAGACTTGTTCGAAAGTTCTGTCAAGTTTAAAATGCCTCCTTAATAGTTGGACAAGTCCACCATATATGAATCATATCACCAACCATACCTCCTCCTACTACTCATTTGTATAGCACTACAAAGTGGATGCAGCGCTGTACATACATAGATGTAAGACATGGTCCCTGCTCATCAGAGCTTACAATCTAATCAAAACAAAACACATAGCAAAACTGGGGACTAGAGTATGGTAAGATACACATAAGTAGCGGACAAGAGTGAGGAGCATTAGGATCCAAAAGTGGCTTCAAAGTGGCGAGTTTTTAGCCTGGATTTGAATAGGGTTAGAGAAGGAGCCTGACGCACAGACTTGGATAGTTTGTTCCAGGCATATGTAGCAGCAAAATGGAATGAACGAAGTCTGACGTAGGCAGTGGCAGAGAAGGGCACAGATAAAAGGATCTGCCAGAGGAGCAGAGCTCTTGAGGGGTGTAGAGTGAGATAAGAGAGGAAAGGTAGCGAGGAGCTGCAGGATGAATGCACTTATAGGTCAATAGGTGAAATTTGAACTGGATGTGAAAATTGATAGGGAGCCAGTGAAGTGACTTAAAGAGGGGTTACATGAGCATAGCAACACTGGTGAAAGGTAAGCCCTGCAGCCGAGTTTTGAACAGATTGAAGGGGAGAGAGATGATTCAAAGGTAGACCAGCAAGGAGCAGATTACAATAGTCAAGGCAGGAAGTGACTAGTGAGTGGATAAGGATCTTAATAGTGTGAGTAGAAAGGAAGGGATGAATTTTGCTGTTGATAGAGAAAGAAGCGGCAGGTTCTGCAGTTCCTCCAGCATAGATAGGAGTGGGATGCAAACATTCACGAAGTATGGCAGGTATAAGATATCAATTCAGTAATACTTATGCACTCGCAATAATATTTGCTGAAATAGAAATTTTAGGTATATTAGCTAGCCATTCTTTTTTACGTCAAAAGTATAGCCCAATATGTCCTCCCACTTAACCATTTATTTATTTATTTATTTATTTGTTTGGTTGTGTTTATATACTGCTTTTCGTAAAGATCAAAACGTTTTACAGAGAGCTAAAATTATACAAGCAAACATTTACATTGAAACGGGCAACCCTATACATTGAACAAGAGGTGGGAAGTTTGGGATGGTTAACTACATGTTGCTGAGCCATCTACGTATTTTTGTAGCTTTTAGTGTTCATTTGTAGAGGGTGCAAAGTGGAGGGTGAAGAGATGGGTCTTGAAGAGTTTGCGGAAGGTTAGGAGGTCTGTGCTGATTCTTAAGTTGTCAGGGAGGGAGTTCCAGATGGGGCTTAGAACTCAAAAGCTCTGGTACGAGCCTTTTGGGAGCTTTTTGTCATAACTTGGGGGGGGGGGTAGTCATGGTGGAGGCTCTCCATGGTCTGTTTGATTGGTACGGTGTGATGAGGGAGCAAAGGTGGATGATTGGTGGTTTAAAGCTTTGTGAATCATTAGTAGGATTTTGTAGAGTATATCCTGCTTTGCAGAGGGAGCCAGTGAAGGTGTCTGAGGATGCGAGTGATGTGTTCGTACTTGGATGTTTGTGTGATGAACTTTGCAGCCAAATGGAAAGCTGTTTGGAGAGGTTGAAACATTGATTTTTGGGAGTCCTTGATATGCTGACTACTGCAGCTCAATATGGGGTGTTGTGAGGGCTTGTAGGGTTGAGTGGAAGTTTGATGGGGTGTGGAGAGGGCAGAGGTGTTGTAGTGTAAGTATTTTGTAGTAAATTGCTCTTGCTGTATTTGCTATTGTAGTCTTCGGCGTGAGGTGGTTATCAAGAGTGATTCCCAGATACGTTTGATTTGAATTTCGGTGTTGAGGGTGATTTGGGGGGGGGGGGAGTGAAGGAAGCATTCCTGGTGATGCGTACAGCTTCTGTTCAGGTAGGGGAACTGCTGTTAGACCCAATTAAGCTCCAGTGGCTGAGGATACTTCTCATTCCTTGGAACAAGGGGACCAAACAGGGGAACCTTATCCAAAAATTCTTCAAAGACTTAGTAAAGCTTTTTTCTTTCTCCACCCCAGTGGCGCACCTCATAAGAAGGAGGATTTCAATCTATTATGCATTCTATTAGTACACTATGTGAAGTTTTGGCTCTGTTCACAAAGTCTTCCAGGATATGGAGTTAAAAATCTGGCAGACACATCTGGCCATTCCCACTGTGTCCAAAAAGTAGCACCTCAAGCATAAAGGTTTGCAGCTCCTAGAGCATACAGTGATTCAGCTTCCTCATCATTTTGCTAATTGAGGGAACTTCAGTAAATGTCTTCAGAATCTTAGATTTTTTTTCAATGTATCACCATGTGGTTGGTAAGAAGGATTACTGGATTTTTATGCTTAACCTGTGCATTGCATCTCATTGGCTCCTCACCTAGCTTCAGCAGTTAAGATGCCCCAAAGATATTTTCTGGGCATTCAACCTCCAAAATTCCTTTCCTTTTATTGACTGAGATTGAGGACTGTCAGTACCAACTTTGTTCCAGTCATGATGCATATGATAAGGCATCTAGAGCAGCAGCAGTCGCTATTGGAGCTCACAGGATAGTGTAGTTGTGTGCCTCTGGACTTTGTGAAGACTTGCATGAGAGGCTGGCCAGATGCGCCTTGTCTTGGTGATAGTCTCTTTGGTGAGAAAGGTAAAGATGCTGTCTGTGACTATGAAGGATAACTCCTCAATAGGAAGGGAGCTTTTAGCTCATCCTTCAGATCAGTCCACAGTCTTTGAAAGTCTCAAGTTCTGTATTAATGCAGACACTATCCATCCCAATTTTTCCAAGTTCCCTCCTATCATTGGCAGTATCGGCCATATACTCGCCCTTCACCATAGAGGCAACGGACTCCATCATATGTGACATCAGCAAGAGTCAGAAAATGGGTCACTTCTTCTTCCTCTACTTCCTCTTACAGTCAGAAGCCCCTTCTGGATTTTTTGATGCCTTGCCTCTGAGGGGCAGCTTCAGTACAGCCTGGCAGGGTGCTGAGCATCATATCCCATGACTACAGGCTCAACTTTCAACAGTTTCCTTCAATGCACCACCTACTGGAGTCTTTTAAACATCCTCATTACCATCTTTTTCAGCTTCATCAAGAGGTCCACACCTTCCTTTGGGCATGTGCTGATAACAGTTCCTTTAGAGCAGTGGTTCTCAACCTTTTTTGTACCGTGATCCCTTTTACCATTGGTCAATTTGTGGTGACCTCTAATGATAAAATCAAATGCGTCTCTCTTCCTTTACCGTTAACGCATTGTCGTAATCATTTGTTGATGCCTTTGCAATATATTTTTATTTATAAAATTTACTTATTCTGATAAATTATTGTGGTTTAAATAACAAGTAACAATATTTGATTTCAAAGTTATGATGATTTTGTAGTCAAATCACTAATATGAAATAAAATTATTTTTTCTACCTTTGTTGTCTCACCTGTTTATTCTCTGATCATGCTGGTCCCGATCTGAGGCTTCTGCTTTCCTGTCTTCTCTTAGCTCTCTTTCTGTAGTCTATGGTCCATCTGCCATTTCTTATCTCTTCTTTTGTTTTCTTCACTTCTTTCCATCAGCCTATTTCCAGTCCCAGTAACCCTCCCCAGTATCAGCCCCTTTCCAGTCCTCACTCTCAGTACCTTCCAATGTCAACTTGCATTCCCATGACTGCCACTGGTCTTTATGTTATAATGTAAACCGCGCTGATGCCGAATAGTGCGGTATATAAGAACTTGTAATAAATAAATAAATAAATAAATAAAATTCCCTTCCAGTCCCCCTCCTTCCCCACTGACCAGTCCCTTCTAGTACAAATACCATGGCAGCCCCTCTCAGATCCACCCCCTTCCAGTTCCATTCTCCCATCCCCTCGTAAGAGCCCATTTGTAGCCTTAGCCCTCAGTTTTCTTCCAGGGCCAGCAGCTCTATCCTCCCCTTTCCACAATCAGCCCATTCCCATTCGAAACCCCCCAATCAGCTCGCTTCCAGTGCTAGTCCCCCCTAATCAGCCCAATACCAGTCCTACCCCACCCATCAGCTCATTAGCAGTCTTAGCCTCCCCTAATCAGCTCATTTCCAGTGCTAGTCCCTCCTCAACCCCATTACCAGTCATAGCCTCCTCTAATCAGCCCATTTCCAGTCCTAACCTCCCCGATCAGTTCATTTCCAATGCTAGCCCCCCATCAGTCCATTACCAGTCCTACCCCCCCTATCAGCACATTACCAGTCCCACCCCCCCTTGATCAGTCCATTCCCAGTCCTAGCCTTCCCTAATCAACCCATTACCAGTCCTAGCCCCCCCATCTGCCCATTATAATCCTAACCCGCACTGTCTCTCCCCTCTGTCCAGCATTTATCCCCCCTGTCCAGGATGTCCCCCTGTCTCTTCCCTCCCTCCCTGTCAGCCCCCCCTCCCTCCCTCCTTCCATCCATACATCAATGTCAGCCCCCCTCCCTCCCCCCCTCTGTCAGCCCCCCTCTGTCCATGTCGGCCCCCCTCCCTCCCTCCCTCCCTGTCAGCCCCCCCTCCCTCCCTCCATATCAGCCCCCCTGTCCATGTCAGCCCCCCTTCCTCCCTCCCTCCCTCATGTCAGCCCCACTGCAGGTTCCCTGCCCCCTCCTCCCCTCTTCCTGTCTGCCTGCTACTACCGTGTTCTTCTCATGCAGCCGCGGCTCCCTGTCTCTTAGGGAACCGCGGCTGTGCCTGTGAAACTGTTGCGGAGCCTTCCCGTCTCTTGATGGGCTCTGTGCAGCATTGTCCCGCCTCCAAAGGAAGTGGTAAACAACTTCCTTTGGAGGCGGGACAATGCTGCACGGAGCCCGTCGAGAGGCAGGAAGGCTCTGCAACGGTTTTACAGGCACAGCTGCAGTTCCCTAAGAGGCAGGGAGCCGCGGCTGCAATAGAAGGGAAGCAGTGAGTTTGCTGCTGCCGAGAAGCGGACTTGGCAGTGGCAGTAACTTGTGTGCTTTTTTTTTTCTCAATTTTAACGGCGGAGTAAAGCGACCCCCATGTTGAGAACCGCTGCTTTAGAGGATTGAGGACTCTGGTATTACTCTAGGTATTTCTCATTTTGAAAAAAAAATAAGGCAGTCTGTGCTCTAGACTGGATCTCAGAGGCCCAAATTGTTTTCATAAAGTTGTTCAAGACTGTTAGCTTGTGTCCTTGAATTTGAAAAACACATATGCACTTTCCAATTTGTCAGGAGCATTTGCAATTTCTCTGCTTTTTTTTCAAAGATCAGCATTATGAGTTCTGAGTAGGGCCCTTTGGGCTTTTGTTGACTCCCAGGATATTCATAAAATGTTGAACTGTAGTTATGGGACATTTTGAGGGAGGCAGGCCCTGTACATTGTCCCTTATGACATTCTTCTTTCTGCACAGTGTCAAAGGTGTAAGGGAGACATTTCAGGTCACTATAATCTCTCTAAGCAAGCTGGGATTTTTCATCAATTTTGTGAAAACTTCCTTTGTTCTTTCTTGGAATCTTCACTTTAAAGGAGCGTGGCTTCAGACCAAACAAAGCAAAGTTTTTAACCAAGAATTGGCACTCTGCCCTGGTTTCTCTGTCTAGCCATGAAGCATTTCATTTTAGCCTGCTTCATCTGGTTATTAGGTCACATGGCAGCTATAGTGCAAGTCCTTCCTTGTAGTGAGACTCTGAATGTGCTCTCTGCAATGGCATTTAAAATCCCTCTATTTTTTTTTGGACCCATCTGAACTGTCGGTGTTTCTAAGTACCCGGAGAACTATTGTGTTACAGGCAGAAAATGCTGCTGAAGGCTAAAATGCTGTTAGTCTGTGCCTTACTAATGCATTTCCTTTCAAATTATGGTTAATTGGTATTTCTTGCCATCCCCCTTATTTTGTGGGCTAGTGGAGGTGGTCTTTTGTTGTTTGTAAAATTTCCTTAAGAGTTTGCTAGTTTCTTATTGGTTTTATATTTGCCAGATGGCTCTTTTTTTTTCTTTTGAGTGTATTTATATGCTTGATTTTGTTGTGAAATACATATATATAAAATTAAAAAAAAATCCCTCTATCATCCATTGTCCGTGAAAATATGAAGCACAAAACAGACTTGTCACACCTCTACACTGTTGCAGCAATCCCTTAAATGTGGTGGACCATTTGAACTGCCATTTTGCTATCTAAGTTTGACAGTGGACATTACACTAGGTTGCTGGACAAGCTGAGAGAAGGCTTATTCTTAAACTTGGTGCTTCAAGCCATTTTCCATGTTCTGAATTCCTTTTGCATTTGTTTGTCAGAATTTCAATTACCTTTCCCATAAGCCAAGTTGCAGTGTTTTATGTGAACAAGCAAGGTAGTTTATGACTTTTGTATCATGAAGACTCAGAGATAAGAGATCTTACTCTCCACATGTTTGCAACTTGCAAGCTGTTTATCTGCCTGAAAACCAAAACCAGTTGGCATACAACTCAAGTTGCTATTTGAACTCTCATGAATGGACTCTAGCCAATAGAGGTCGACTTCTCTTCCAGAAATGGGGAATGCCTGTGATGCAATGTCTGCATTCCAGCAGAATCGTAAATGCCCTCTTTTCAGTGACACCAGCTACACAAGGCTTTCACACAAGTGAAGTTAGTGGAGGAGTGGCCTAGTGGTTGGAGGAGTGGCCTAGTGGTTGGGGCAAGGTACTTCGGGCCGGAAGGTCGGGGGTTCAAATCCCACTAGAGGACAGCAACCTTGGGCCGAAAGGACTGGGGTTTCTAGTCCCACAGGTGCTCCTTGTGGTCTTGGGCAAGCCACTTAACCCTCCATAGCCCATGTTCCCTGTAAAATAGTTCTCTGTGTGCTGTGCTTTCCTGTCTAATCAATGTGTTTATACCTCAAAAATTTCCTGTCATGATTTGACAATTTCCAATCTGTAATCAAACCGCTGCTGATCGCTGGAAGTAGCGGTATACAAATGTATACTAAATAAAACACAATACCTTTCTTCTTAAGAACACAAGAAATGCCATACTGTGTCAGACCAAGGCCCATGAAATCCAATAGCATGTTTCCAACAGTGGACAGTCCAGGTCACAAGTACCTTGCAGGTTCCCAAAAAGGTACATAGGTTCCACAGTGCTTGTGCCAGGATAAGCAATGGATTTTCCAGGACCTCTTTAATAAATGGTTCATTAACTTTTCCTCTAGGAACTTGTCCAAACATTTTTTAGCTAAACTAACAGCTGTTAGCTACAGTAACAGCTTTTACTACATCCTCTAGGTAACTAATTCCAGAGTTTGATTACACGTTGAGTGAAAAAATATTTTCTCTTATTAATCTTAAATGGGTTACATTGTAGCTTCATTGTGTGTCCCCTAGTCTTTCTACTTTTTTGATGGAGTAAACAACTGATCTATGTTTACCCGCTCTACACCATTCATTAATTTATATACCTCTATCATATCTCCCCTCTGCCATCTCTTTTTTCCAAATTGAAGAGCCCTAACCTTTTTAAGCCTTTTTCCTCATAGGGGTATCCTTCCATCCCCTTTACCATTTTGGTGGCTCTTCTCTGTACCTTTTTTAATTCTGCTATATCCTTTTTAAGATATGGCGACTAGAATTGCACACAATATTGAAGATGCTGTTACACCATAGAACGATACAGAGGCATTATAATATCCTTGGTTTTCGTCTCCATTCCTTTCTTTATGATACCTAGCATTCTATTTGCTTTCTTGGCCACCGCTGCACACTGGATGCGGAGGGTTTCAGCATACCCACTGTGATGCCTAAATCTTTTTTTTCCTCGGTGGTGGTTCCTAATGTGAAACCTTGTATTGTGTATCCTCTTTGGGTTCTTTCCCAGGTGCATAATGTTGCACTTGTCCACGTTAAATTTCATCTGTCATTTTGACGTCCAGTCTTCCAATTTATCAAGGTCCTCTTGAAATTTTTCACAATCCTCTTGTGTTTTAACAACTTTGAATAATTTTGTGTCCTCTGCAGATTTGATCACCTCACTTGTTGTTCCCCTTTCCAGGTCATTTATGAATGTTAAAAAGCAGCAGTCCACAGATCCCTGGAGTACTTGACTATTCACCTTTCTCCATTGAGAAAATTTGGCCATTTAGCCTTACTCTCAGTTTTTTATCTTTTAACCAGTTCCTGATCCACAATAGTACACTGCCTCCTATTCCATGACTTTTTAATTTTGCCAAGAGTTTTTCATGAGGGTCATTGTCAGAGGCTTTCTGAAAATCCAGATACATTTATTTATTTATTTATTTATTTCACATTTCTTATATACCGCCTTTCATGATATCAAGGCGGTTTACATTGAACAAACTGAAATTACATTGAACAGGGCATTATAACTTGGAGATAACTATTTTACAGGGAACATTATATTGACTGGCTCACCTTTGTCTTCCTGTTCATTCACACTGTCAAAAAAATACAACCGATAAGTAAGACAAGACTTGGCTAAATCCATGTTGGCTTTCTCCCATTAAACCATGCATATCTTCATGTTCAGTAATTGTATTCTTTATAATGGTTTCTACCATTTTGCCTGGTACTGATGTCAGGCTCACTGGATTGTAGTTTCCCAGATCATCCCTTGAACTTTTTTTAAATTTTTTTTTAAATTGGCATGACATTAGCCATTCTTCAATCTTCAGGTACTACAGCCGAATTTAATGATGGTTCACTAATGGTAGGTCTGCAGTCTCATATTTCAGTTCTTTAAACACCCTTGGATGTATATCATCTGGTCCAGGTGATTTGCTACTCTTCAGTTTATCAAATAGTTATAATACATCTTCCCGGTTTATCAATATTTATTTCAATTCTTCTGATACATCACCTTTTAAATACCATTTCAGGCATAGCTAACTTTCCTTCATTTTATTTTTATTTATTTGGTTTTATATACCGCACTTTTTAAGATCAGCGCGGTTTACATAGTAACAACTAAATACATTGAACAAGTACAAATAATACATAGAACAGGTATACAAATTAAACATGTTTAAATAATAGAATGAAGCAAACGAAGCACAGTAAAGACCAAAGCAAATAATTCATTCAGGCTCTGTGCTTTGACCTTGTCCTCCCTTAGTGCCTCTATCTTCTAATGGTCCAACTGACATTCACAGGTTCTTTTTGCTATGAATGTATTTGAAAAACTTATTATGCTTTTTTTTTCCACAGCAAACTGATATTTTTCCTTCAAATTCTCTTTGCCTGCCTTATCAATGCCTTTCATCTAACTTGTTCTTTCGTCATTTGACTTCTTTTTTTCTTCATTTCCTGGAAGATGCTTTTTTGGCTAAAGCAGCCTCCCTGACATCACTTTTAAATCATGCTGGCAGTTTTTTAGCCGCCTTCCACTTTTCTTAAAATGTGGAATACATCTGGCCTGGCTTTCCAAGATAATATTGTTGAACAACGCCCATGCTTGATCTAAATATTTAACCTTTGCAGCTACTCCTAGTTCTTTCTTAACTATTTTCCTCATTTTATCATAGTCTCCTTTTTGAAACTTTAAAAGATAGTACTGTGGATTTTATTGTCACATGCAATCATGCTATGATCACTATTGCCAAATGGCCCGAAACACTCTTGTCTCTTGCACCAGATCCTATGTTCCACTAAGGACTAGGTCCAAAATAGCTTCCCCTCTTGTTGGTTCATGAACCACCTGCTCCAAGAAGAAGTCATTTATGTCATCTAGAAACTTTATCTCCCTAGCATGTTCTGCTGTGACATTGACCCAGTTGATACTGGGGTAATTGAAATCACCTATTACTGTGGTGTAGCTTTTTTTTTTTTAGCGTCCCTGATTTCTTTTAGCATTTCATCATGCATCTGTCTATTCTGGCCAGGCAGTCAGTGGTATATCCCCACTGCCATTGCCTTCCTCTTTTTACATAGAATTTCTATTCATAGAGATTCTACAGTGTATTTTGTTTCCTGCAAAACTTTAATCCTGTGTGACTTGATCCCTCTCTAACCCAACATCAATTTGGTCTATCCTATTATTGTGATATAGTTCGTACCCACATATCTGTGTCCTATTGGTTGTCCTTGTTCTACCAGGTCTCTGAGATACCAATTATATCTAACTTTTCACTTAGTGCTATATATATTCTAACTCTCCCATCTTATTTTTTAGACTTCTATCATTTGCATGCAGGCATTTTAAAGGTTGTATTTTATTCATATTAATCAGGTTATCAATTAATAGTGGTAATTTAGAATCTTTCTGTTCCATTGTTAAGGGCATCTGGGTTACTTCTATCTTTATTGGAACCTCTCTGTTGGGATACCTTAACTTCTCTCTTTTACTAGTTTCTTTCAAGGCTACATCCTTCCAAACCATGCACTCTTGGGCGACTGTCGGCTTTGCCCTATTATCTAGTTTAAAAACTTTTCTGTCTCCTTTTTAAAGGTTAATGCCAGCAGCCTGGTTTCATTCTGGTTAAGGTGGAACCCCTCCCTTCCTCGGAATGTTGCCAGATCCTAACAAATCCAAAACCCTCTTGATTGCACTATCGTCTCATCCACTCATTGAGAGTCTGGAGCTCTGCCTGTCTTTTGGGTTCTGTACGTGAAATGGGAAGCTTTTCCAAGAATGCTACCCTGGAAGTTCTGGATTTGAACTTCCTACCTAAAAACCTAAATTTTGGCCTCCAGAACCTCTCCCACACTTTTCTATGTCATTGGTACCAACATGTACCAAGACAGCAGACTCCTCCCACGCACTATATAAAATCTTGTCTAGGTGGCGTGTGAGGTCTGCTACCTTCACACCAGGCAGGTATGTTACTAGGTGATCCTCATGTTCACCAGCCACTGGGCTATCTACATGCCTAATGATTGAATCGCCAGATATTACAGCCATCCTAACCCTTCCCTCATGGGCACATGTTCCTGGAGAAACCCCCTTGCTGTGAAAGGGTTTTACTTCACCTGGAGAGCATGTCCCTAGCTACAGGATCACTTCCTGCCACACCAAGGTGATCCTTTCCTTTCACGTGACCCCTCACCTCCATGGCAACAGAGAGGCTGTTAAACTGTAAGTGGGACTTCAGTACTACATCCCTGTAGGTTTCTTCTATATACCTTTGTCTGTCTTAGCTCCTCCAAGTCTGCTACTCTAGCCTCCAGAGATTGGATTTGTTCCATGAGAGCAAAGAGCTCCTTATACCTAGTGCACCTGTAAGACCTTTTGCCAACTGGGAGAAAATCATTTATGTGACATTCACTGTAAAGGACTGGATAGCTCCCATCTCGCTGCTGGACTGCTGTCTGCATTTTAGTTTTAAGGTTTTGTTTAGTTAAAGTTGCTAGGTATACTTGTACTAATACAGCTATACTTGATAAGTTTAAGGGACTTTGCTCACCTCAAGATGAATTAACTTCAGGGCCTTTACTAATTTATTCCTGATGAGGGTACACAGCTGAACCTGAAAATGAATTTGACCACCTCTTTCCCTTTAATAGATTTATTGTCTCTTAAACCTAAGATTATGCCTGTGGTGGGTGGAAGGGAAAGAACACTTAGTAAAATCTGGCTTGCTACACAGTGTCCTGGCCTGTGCTTCTAGGGTAATCTCTTAACAACTTCCTGAATGATTTACACAGCCCTTGGTTTGATAGAGGAAGCCTTTTAAATTGCCCCTTTGATCTGTCCCTTAGCTTTAACACCTATTTAAAATGATTTTACAGGTCTCTTGATTCCTAATAAGAAGGCCCCCTTTTGTAAAGGTCTCTAGAAAGAAATAGTTCCTACTCAAAGAATATTTTCCCTATTCTACCTTCTATACTAAGCTATACTATGATTTGATTTAAATGAAAAGCTCTTTGGTGGTATTAAACCCTGACTGACTTAAACAAAAACAACGAATTCTAACATACACAGCTTTATCAGCTTTAACCCAAATAATTCCCTTTTCCCACAAGATTTAGAGAATTTTCCAGCAGGTAAATACTTATAAGTGCAGATTTCTTTCCAGCAGCAGCGGTCCATTTTGGTAGCCCTTCAAGTCTTCAGTGGACTTATGATCTCCACTATCCCTTTTCTGCCATTTCTTCTTCTGTCAAGAGTGGTTCAGATAGTCTTGTGTGACAGAACCGGGTTATTCTGGTAACCCGATACTGGCCATACCGCCTTTGGTTTCCATGGCTTGTCAATTTAATTCAACTGGAAATGCTTATGTTAGGAGCCCACCCAATTCTCCTTACTTAGGAGAATGGTACTCTGCTTCATCCCAATCTCGTGTCTCTCTCACTTACAGTATAGATTTTGAAAGAGCACTCATTTCTTCTTTGCCTGCCTCCAAGGACATGCTACAAGTATTTCGCCTCCAGGAAGTTGTCTACTTACAAATCTAATAGCGCAAAGTGGAAGATATTTGCCCTTTGGTGTGCCTGTCATGTCTTGTGAAGTTACGACGTGCCCTGTTCTGCACTCCGACTATCTCCTTGAGCTGTTCAACTCAGGGTTGCAGATTATTTATGTGCGCTGTCATTTGTCCACTATTTCTGCTTAGCACATTGTTAGCCAATATCCTTACTTCCTCTGCTTTTTTAATTATGAAAAGTATTCTACATATTAAACCTCTTATTTGATGTCCTTTATCTTCTTTAATGGGGCCTAAATTCTATCTTTGCTCAACTTTCTCATGCTGCTTTTGGGCCAAGCATTAAGAACACAAGATATGCCATACTGGGTCAGACCAAGGTCCATCAAGCCCAGTATCCTGTTTCCAGCAGTGGCCAATCTAAGTCATACGTACTTTGCAGTTTCCCCCAAAAGTCACAGGTTCCACAATGCTTGTATTGGGTCAAGCATTGATATCCTGGGTCCCTTTTTAATAGTGGTTTATGGACCTTTCCTCCAGGAACTTGTCCAAACCTTTTTTAAACCCAGCTACACTAACAGCCTTTACTACATCCTCCGGTAACAAATTCCAGAGTTTGATTACACGTTGAGTGAAAAAATATTTTCTTTTATTAGTCTTAAATAGTTTACCCTGTAGCTTCATTGCATGTCCCCTAGTCTTTCTATATTCTGATGATGTAAACAATCGATCTACTTTTACCCGTTCCACTCCGTTCATTAATTTATAGACTTCTATCATATCTCCCCTCAACCGTCTCTTTTCCAGGTTAAAGAGCCCTAACCTTTTTAGCCTTCTTCATAGGAGTATCCTTCCATCCCCTTTACCATTTTGGTGGCTCTTCTCTGAACCTTTTCTAATAACCTTTTCTAATTGCTACACCATTTTTCTTGGAAAGTACTTTTTCTCATTGCCATCACCTCTGCTAGACGAGTAAGTTTCAGACCCTAACTAATCAATCGTCTTGCCAGTTTTGTTGTTTTCCTGAGATCGCACTCTAATCCTGCTGAGATGACTGCATTCACTGGAGTGCAGAAGAGAATGCCTATACCACTTAAAGGGTATGCAGTCGCTTGAAGATGCACAGCTCTTTATCTCTTATGATCCTAATTATGTAAGACATGCCATTTCCAAAAGACTTTCTCTTGCTGGTTAGCAGATTATCTTTTTTTTTTTAACAAGTTGGTGAGCCTTTGTCAGGATAAATCTCCATGCATAGGTTGCAGTCTAAGCTTACAAGTTTTGCAAACCTTTGGCCTACTTCAGTTGTGGACATTTGTAAAGCAGCAACATGGTATAATGCTCACTTTTTTTACATTATGATTTGGATGTTTCTTCTCATAGGCAGCTCATACTCCACAGCCTTTTTGCGTAGTACTTTTCTTACTGGGTGATTGCATATTTAAATACTACTGAACATCAGCTTTGTAATCGCCAAGGTATGTGGCTATATCTTCTCCTGCTTGTCCTCTGAAAGCCAGAGTGTTTACTTGCGATGGGTGTTCTCCGTGGACAGCAGGAGACTGGAATCACATAACTAGCCCCACTTTCCCCTCTGTCTTTCAATGCTGTATTATTTACTAGGAAAGGAACTGCACCAACACAATCGTGGGAGCTCCTGCATGGCTCTCCTGAGCTTTTGGTGAGCTGTATGTTCTGACTCGGGATCACATGGCACCAGGTATGTAGCTCCATTCTCCTGGTGACCACGGAGAACCGCCCCCCACCCCATCACAGTTAGTACATCATAGCTTGATTGCTTGTCTTGTACTGTCCTTACCTCTCTAAAATATAGCAACGGTAACATGTTAATGAAATGCTCCATTACAACCATTGTCAAAGTAGATGAGAGTGTAGTTCAGCTTTCCTGTGACTGCACTTATATCATGCCTGTCACTGTTCTGAAGATCCAAAATTGTTCAGGAGAAAATGGTTGATGTAGTTAAGAGGCCTAAAGAATATGAATATATAGATATAGAGATATAGAGAGACAGACAGACAGACCCACACCCACACCAGTTTATAGACGTATCAGAATTCTGGCCAACAGGCCATAAAGACCTCTGTTATAGAATATCAGGCCCAGGATATCTGTTTCCTGTTGGAAAGATTGCACACCTTTTGACTTAGCTGGGGGCATCTTTAGGAGGAGATGCAGAGAGTACTTTAAATAAAAGGTTTTTGAACCTATGCATTGATTTCCAGAATGCTTTCTGGTTTTTGGCATTGCTGGATCTAGCTTAAAATTAACCTAGTAAATTCTTTCTACTTTTTTATAGCTTTGATTTGCTTATAAACTAGTCTTTTTGTATTTTATCGTAACAAATTCACCTTCTTTTCTATAGCTAATGATATTATGCTGCCTTGTGAGTTCTGTGAAGAGCTCTTCCCAGAAGAGGATCTAATTTTGCATCAGGTACGTTTAAAAAAAAAATCCCTTATGCATTAGTGCGCATGTATAAAGAGCTGAGACATTCTGAGAGTAAAGAAATTTTCACTATGAAAAACAGTTTTCAGAAGAAATTTTCAGATTGTTAATTGCCTCTGCCTTTGCTATCTCTAATGTTTTTTTAGCAGGTTTTTGTAGAACCTAAAGGAAATTAAGACTTTATAGATAGCTGTCCTAATCTTAAACAGAAGTCTCAAAAAGCAGTATACGCTGCAAAGATAATGCATATTTTCTAATCTTTTGCCAACAGACTGGCTGTAACCCTGACAGTGCTCTGGCAGCGTTCCGTAAAAGAAGTTCCTTCCCTGGACAGCCTCAGGAACAGGCTGAGCACTTTCCAACTTTCTTGGAACAGATGCAAAGTCCTGGATTCATAAGTAGGGAGTTTACATCTTCATCAGAAGAACCCCCTACTCTAGAGCCAGAAGGGAGCATCATCATTCCATGTGAGTTTTGTGGCATTCAGCTCGAGGAAGAAATCCTGTTTCATCACCAGGTATGTGGTATATTTTATTCCCAGTTTTGCTCAATGCTGGACCCTGCTGCTTGTTTGGGCAAGGTTGGGTCTGAGGGGTGCATAACACAATGATCTGGGTCCCTCCCCCAGTAATTCCCCACTTCGCTTTGGGGGAGGGGGCTTGCCTAGCCTAGCCTATGGAGGCCCCAATTCCTGGGAGGGGGCCTGGATGTCTAGGCCAAGAGGTCAGCCAAATCACAATGGGGGTAGGAGAAAAAGGTTCAGTGGCATAGTAAGTGGCACAGGCTAACCGGGAGGCAAGCCAGATGGTAAGCTAAGGGGTCCATGCAGTTTATGGCTTTTCCTTACTTCCTGGGTGCATGGGATACTACCGGTGCAATTGCATGGGTCTGTATTCCTTAGTGAGTTCGGAGGGCCTTTTAGTGGCAGTAGCACATGATTCCAGGGGGCTGTGCGGCCTGTGGGTCCTGTGGAAGTCTGCGGGGGCCTTTCTCCAACACAGGTTTCTGCCATGCTTGAGAATCTGATCTCAGAGCACTTCCTTATGCCACAACAGGCTGACAAGGGTTTAAACACAGCTGAAGTTTCTTTCTCGATGTGCGGGCTCACAGTTTTTGCAGGAGGCGCAGTTGTGATGGTCTGAGGAAAGCCTGATGCAGAGGAGACTTTTGGGAACCCGGGGAGGGGGGGGCGGGACTCAATCAGCCAGGAAGGCCACCAGAAGGCTGTCAGTTCTCCAGGAACAAGCCCGAAGTCAGCCCTCACATATGGGTGGTGTCAGCACCAACAGAGCCCTCGGAAGCATCTCCCCAGCTTTCAAAGAAAACCTTTGGGAGATGCCACCACACATGCATGGTCCCCTTCCCAACCAAGGGTGCTATCTTACACAATCTCCCTTTTTCCATAGAGCCCTACAGACGTTCATCTTTCTTCCCTGGAACAAAGTTGATTTCCTCATGCACTTCTGCCCCTTGGCTTTGGGACTCGGAACCTGTTTAGGTTTTTTCATTTAGCGCGATTTCATGCCTTTTCTAACCGCTGGCCACGTCAAAGGTCTTCAACCCCCAGAAGCCCTTTTTGCCCCAGTGGTCACCGGATTTAAAAGTGTGATTGGTGTTTCAGGAACATGTCCCTTATCGACTCACATGATTGTTGTCTCAGATGTCTCGGTGCCGACCATGACCCAGAGGAATGATCCCTGTGCAAAAAGATGTCCGCTAAGACCATCCAGAGTTGCCAGCAGAAGCAGGATGACATCTTCCCCAGGTCAGACTCAGGCTCTGGTATCCCCAGTAGCCCCTGCTCTAAGGCCCCACAAAGACCCACGGAGTCGTGTAAAGCCCCCGCAGTACCTGAGTGGACATGTGGATACTCTGAGAAGAGTTCCCCAGAGCGAGAGAGCATAAGAAGAAATAATCTTCGAGGACCTCTTCCTGGGAAGGGGACTCGCATGGCAAGTCCCTTGCGAGGTCCCATAGCCCCCGGAGGGTTTCCGAGGAGTCGGAGCAGTCGTGGCCGGCCAAGATACCCAGGACACGGCCCTCAAGCAATGGATCCAGGGGAAGCTCCTTGATGTCCCTTGCCTCTGTGAAAACCTCTTTGGCAAGCCGATGGAGGACAAGGTGGCAGAGATAGAGACCAAGTATGTCACCAGAACTCTGGTCTTGAGGAAGACCTCCACTCTTCCCAGGAAGAAACCATTGGGGAAAGGGCCTCCCCTTCCACTGGAAAGGCCAGCCTTATCCTCCATATCGGATCCCTCAGACCCCGCAGCAGGGTCACTGGGGAAAGGGAGCAGGCCAGGGCCCATGTAAGCCTAAGGGCCAAAGCCCCAGATACTAGCTACAGCCCAGACTGGGTCGGGGTTTTGACTCAGAGCATAGCTTCTCTTCCCATTGGGGATCAGCTACTGATGGGGGGGGGGGGGCATCTGATTCATTTTGCCCACCGGTGGGCTTCCATCACCACCGACCTCTGGCCACTTCAGGTGGTCAGGGAAGGTTATCTCCTTCATCTGGACCAGACACTTCCATCTTTCTTTCCAGGGGAGCCCCCTCAGACTCCCTTGCACCAGGCCCTGCTACTGCATGAACTTGCAGGCCTTCTCAGGGACCAGGGCTCAAAGGAAAGAGGTTCTACTCCAGGTACTTTCTGGTCCCAAAAAGAACAGGCAGAATTCAAAATGGCATGGGATAGACACTGGATCTTTTATAGCAACAGGCTAAAATCAAAATAAACATAACTATCTCTTATATCTCAATAAATAGGGGTGACCTACACTGAGCGGTGGGTACACCCCTAAACAAAGGCATTGGAAGGGGTGACCTGCACGTAGCAGCAGGTGCACCTACTCTTGCCACCTTGCTGGACAGACTAGATGGATCATATTGGTCTTTATTTGCCATCATATCCTATGTTACCATGCCTAAGGCCCATTCTGGACTTGAGAAACCTGAACAAATTCCTGTTGCGAGAGAAGTTCAAAATGCTCTCCCTTGGAATATCGCTGCCCTACCTCCAGTAGGTATATTGGCTATGCTCCTTAGACCTAAAGGATGCTTATACTCACATCTTTATTCATCCCATTCACAGGTAGTACCTAAGGTTCATGGTCGAGGGCGACAACTATCAGTACAACAGGGTGGCCGCCTACCTCCGTCTCCAAGGGGCCGTCTTCCCATACCTGGACGACTGGTTAGTAAAGGGAGACACTGCCTCAGAGATGCAACAGGCCATGGCCCACACCATCAAGGTCCTACAACATTTGGGGTTAGTGATAAATCACCCCAAATCTCACCTCACTTCAACACAGGACCTGGAGTTCATAAGGGCTCACCTGGACACCCTCCAAGTCAGGGCTTTCCTCCCCCTGGACTGGGTGGATCGCCTCAGGGCTCAGGTGACCAAAGTGCAGCGTTATCACGCTGTGTCCGCATGGTCCTTGTTTTGCCTGCTCAGCCACATGGCTTCCACAGACCATGTGGTCCCCAACGCCCGTCTCCACATGTGGGCAGCTCAGTGGTGCCTCCGCTCACAGTGGACTTAAGCCACTAGCAGGCTCTGGGACAGGATCTCTGTGTCCCATCAACTAGCAGAGTCATTGGATTGGTGGCAGGATGCCTAGCACCTGTGGAAGGGCACACCCTTTCAACACTCAAACCCCCAGAGGGTCCTCACTACGGACACTTCCCTACTGGGCTGGGGTGCCCACTGTGAGAAACTGTGTACGCAGGACAACTGCTCTCTCGAGGAGAGCCAGCAGCAGATCAACCTGCTGGAGCTCAGAGCCTTTTTTTCTGGTGATCAGGGCCGTCCAGCCCCGCCTGCAGCATCAGTCGGTGCTGGGCCAAATGGACAACAGGTCGCAAAGTTGTACCTGAACAAACAAGGGGGCACAGGGTCTCACTGCCTCTGCCAGGAGGCAGTAGGCCTCTACTCGTACATGATCAGTCAGGGAATGCTCTTCAGGGCAGTATACATTCCGGGACAGGACAATATCCTAGTGGACAGACTGAGCAAGGTTCTCCAGCCACACCAGTGGAGCCTAGACCTCAGGGTGGCGCAGTGGCTATTCCAACTATAGTGAACCCAAACCTGGACCTCTTTGCCAGCCCTGCCAATGCTCAGCTGCCCCGCTTTTGTTGTCCCCAACCGCATCCGTCCCAGGTAGCAGCGGATGTCTTCCTCATCTCATGGTCTGAGGGCCTATTGTATGCTTTCCCTTCCATGCCACTTATTGCATGGACCCTCTTCAAGGTCCAGCAGAACAAGGCTTCCATGATCTTGGTGGCTCTGCTGTGGCCCAGACAGCCTTGGTTTCCCCTGTTACTCTGCCTCTCGATGGAGCTCCCAGTCTCTTTGGGGAATTCCCCAGGACTACTGACCCAGGAGGAGGGTTCGATTCTCCACCCTAACCTGGGATCCCTGTTGCTAACAACATGGCTGCTGAACGGGTCGTCCTAGCACCCCTCATCCTCCCCATGGAGGTGGAAGAAGTTCTCCTGGCCTCTTGTAAGGACTCGACGATACAAGCCTATGCCTTCAAGTGGCACGGACTCTCGGTATGGTATACAGAGCAATGGGTAGAGGCATTCTGCCCAGTGCATACAGTGCTGCAGTAATTGCTCCACTTCTCGCAGACCGGACTCCAAGCCAACTCAGTCAGGGTACACCTGAGTGTGCTCTCCGCGAACCATCACTCCATAGAAGGCAAGCCTCTTTCTGTGCAGCCCCTCATCACCCAATTCATGTGGGACTTGCTGCTCTCTAAGCCTCCCATCCAGCTGTCTCTGGCGGAATGGGATCTTCACGTGGTTCTGATGCAGCTTACTAAGCTGCTCTTTTGAACCTTTGGCTACCTGCCATTTGTGTTACCTGTCCTGGAAGGAGGCCTTCCTGGTGGTGCTTACCTCTGAATGCTTAGTCAGTGAGCCACCCTACATCAGGTTCTACAAGAACAGGATTGTGTTCCACACCCACCCTAAATTCCTTCCGGAGGTGGTATCCGCCTTTCACTTCAACTAAGAGGTGGTGCTCCCTACTTTCTTTCCACAGCCCCATGCTAACAAGGCACTAGCCGTTCTCCATACTCTGGACTGCAAAAGGACCCTGTCCTTCTATCTGCAACATACTCGGAGCCACCACAAAGCCTCACATCTTTTCGTTTCATACAACCCCAGTCGACAGGGGGAGGCTATCACCAAGTGGACCCTGTCCACCTGGGTGGCAGACTGCTTCGCCTTTGCCCACGATCAGGCTGGGCTATCGTTGGAGCGCCTGGTCATGGAGCACAACGTCAGGGCTATGGCAACCTCTGTTGTGAGCCTGTACTCTGTCCCTATGGCAGATATCTGCTGGACCACTACCTGGTCCTCAGTCCACGCTTTTGCAGCTCACTGCTGCCTGGAGAGGGAGTCCTGTTGGGACAGTGCCTTCAGCCAGACTGTACTTCATAATCTGTTCGGAGTTTAGGCAACTCCTGCCCTCCAACCCTTCTTGTTCAGGCTACTGGGGTCATGGTTCTCCCTGGACATTGGGTTCCTCAAGAGTCTGTCCTCAGATTCGCTTGCGGCTGCTCACGGCTGGGCCATGCTTTTTTTTTTTAAAGGTTCTTGGTAGCCTGTAGCTAGGGAGTCCATATGTGAGGACTGACTTTCTGCTTGTTCCTGGAGAAAGCATAGTTACTCACCTGTAACAGGTGTTCTCCAAGGACAGCAGGAATCAATCTTCACAACCCTCCCTCCTCCCCTTGGAATTGCTGTATAATTTTTGCCATCTTCTTTGGTCGGCTCTAGTTATGTCATCTGACTAAGATGGCACCCTTGGGCGGGAAGTGGACCATGCATCTGTGGTGGCTTCTCCCAAAGGCTTTCTTTGAAAGCTGGGGAGATGCTTCCATGAGGGCTCCAGCGATGTCACTTATATCTGAGAACTGATTCCTGCTGTACCTGGAGAATACCTGTTACAGATAAGTAACTACACTTTTCACCTGGTGGGGATAGTTGGGACTCGGTCAGCACCATTTTCCCCAGAGTTTGTTTTACTCCTCCACCATGCCTTCTGCATGAATCGGGGCCTGGAGCAGGAGGGGGCTCCAGAAACGGTGGCTAGAAGTGTGAAAGAGGCCATACTTCCATGGTTCAAGGCTCTGGATGAGCCAGTGGGCAAGCAACACAGGAGGGAAGAAGATACCCGAGATCCGGAGGCCCGTCGGAGCGATGAGAGCCCTCAGGCGAGGAGCTGGAGGAAGGAGCTTCTGCAGGGTAAAGACTCATCAGTCATTCAGGTTTTATGGCGTGAGAAGCTGACGGTGCTTATCTTGCACTCTCTAGCAGCCCTGACCATCAGTGGGGAGTCTGCAGAGGTGGAAAAGCGTTATGGGGGACCCTTTGCTTCAGGGTATCCACAAGCCTATAAACTTCTTTCCCCTGCATAGTGCAATCCGGGACTTGATTTTGATAGAATGGGAGGTGTTGCAGGCCGGCTTAAGTGTCAGTCGTTCCGTGGCCTACCCATATCCCATTCCCCCAGAAGAGGAGGAGGAATTAGATTCCTTCAGTATATGTCATGGTCTCCATGGTGACCAAAAAGACGACCATTCCAGTTGAAGGTGGGGCCACCTTAAGGGACCCTCATCGCCATAAGTTAGAGAGCATGTTAAAACAGTCCTTTGCAGTCCTGTCTTTGACCCTGCAGGCCTCAGTATGTAGTCCCTATGTAGTCAGGGAATGTTTGTGCTGGGTATAGAATTTGCTGGAGACGGGAGAAGGCTCTTTTGAACAGCACCTTAGAGGCAGCTAAGCTGGAATCTGGGTCAGCTTATTTAGCAAATGCTCTATATGATCTGGTAAGAACCTTGGCGAAAAATATGACCTCTGGTTTTGACAAGGTGCCTATTGTGGCTCAAGAATTGGGTGGCAGATGGCATCCAAGAGCTGGCTTAGTAAACCGCTCTTCACGGGAAAAGTGCTCTTCGGGGAAGCTCTGGAGAAGTTAAGGATTTAGGGGAATCTAAGGCCCAGAGACTGCTGGGAGGACAAGCTTAGAGGGGCTAAGGTGGCCATGTTGTGTTGGGGCTGGTATTGAGATGTTCGCAGATTGCGTGGTTCGCGCTTAGGGCCCTTTTCAGCGGTTCTGTTATTTCCTCTGAGGTCAGTCTTTTTAGGGAGGCCAAGGAGGAGGTAGGGCCTACTTGGCAGGGGCTGCTGGTGCCTCCAAGAAGTCAAAATAAAGGTTTGCAGACCCAGGGGGAGGTGGTGCCAGTGGTAGGTCGTCTCATGGCCTTTTATTCCACCTGGGTCCAGTTCACATCCGATCAGTGGGTCCTCCAAGGCGATTCACGAGGGTTACTTGTTCTAGTTGATGCGGCCCCTCTCTGACACCTTTATGCTGTTCCCCTGCAAGTATCCCACCAAGGCAGAGGCTGTGGTGCTCAACAGACTCATCCAGCTCAAAGCGGTGGTAGAGGTGCCCCAGCAGAGTGTGTGGGTTCAGTCGATACATATATTTTATGGTACCCATGAATCCTTTTGGCCCATCCTGGACCCTAAAGCATGTCAATGGGGCCCTGTGGATACCTCATTTTCACATGGAAACATTACGGTCCATAATCATGATAGTGAGGAAGTGTTTCTGATCACCTTGGACCTCTCCAAGGCTTACTTACACATTCCTTTTTCTTGGAACAAGCAAGAAGTTAATCCTCACATATGGATAACGTCTACGCCAACAGAGCCTGCACGGTAACCTCTCCCCAGCTTTCAAAGAAAACCTTTTAGGATATGTACCACACATGCACGATCCCCTTCTTGCCTAAGGGTGCCATCTTGCCTCTGCCTCCTTTTTTTTTTTTTTTCTATAGAGCCTACCAGATGTGTCTATGTTCCTCCCCCCACCCTCCCCAGAAAAAGTTGGTTAAATTTTTGTCTCTTCTTTTCTTTCTCCGGTCATGTATCGGTCCCTTCTTGCCCCCCCCCCCCCCCCCCCGCAAATACACTTGACTCAGCACAGCGTTCTCAGGTTCTTTTTTTCTATTTTTCCAACTGCATGGTTTATGCCTTTTCCTGGCTGGGCCAAGTGAGTTTGACCTCACGGAGACAGACTTCCTCGCCATGGCCTCAGTCAGTGGCTTCAAGCCGTGCGACCGCTGTGCGCACATGTTATGCATGGACCCATACGACTGCTGCCTTTGATGCCTCGGGCTGGACCACGATCCTTTGGTCTGCAGTCTCTGTAAGCAGATGACGCCCCATGCCCTCAAGAGCTGTCATCGGTGCGAGTCCATCTTCCAGAAGACAGACTCGGCCCTGGAGTCGTCTGAGAGACCATGGGACTTTGGATCCTTGAGGAGACTGAGCTGCCTTAGAGCCATGGAATGCTCCAGGAAGAGCCAGAAGTCATAGAAACATAGAAACATGATGACAGAAAAAGACCACATGGCCTATCTAGTCTGTCCTTCCATATCAACAACTACAACAGTCCACTTTTTACCTTTAGAGATCCTCTGTGTTGGTCCCATGCTTTTTTGAATTCAGTTATTGTCCTCATCTCTACCACCTCCACTGGGAGACTATTCCATGGATCCACTACTCTTTCCGTAAAGAAATATTTCCGCATATCACTCCTGAATCGATCTCCCTTCACCCTCATCCCATGTCCCCTCGTAGCAGAACTTGCTTTCAATTGAAAGAGGCTCTCTCCCTGAACATTTATGCCACGGAGGTATTTAAACATCTCAATCATATCACCTCTATCCCGCCTTTCCTCTAAGGTGTACATATTAAGATCCTTAAGTCTGTCCTTGTATGCTTTATAATGAAGCCCACTAATCATTTTAGTAGCCACCCTCTGCACCGACTCCATCCTGTTCACATCCTTTTGAAGGTGCGGTCTCCAGAATTGCACACTATACTCCAAATGAGGTCGCACCAAAGACTTATACAGAGGCATTATCACCTCCTTTTTTCTGCTAGCCATTCCTCTCCGTATGCACCCAAGCATCCTTCTAGCTTTTGCCGTCGCCTTTTCTACCTGTTTAGCTACCTTAAGATCATCAGACACAACCACGCCTAGGTCCCGCTCTTCTTTAGTGGACAAAAGTACTTCACCTCCTATACTGTATTGTTCCCTTGGATTGCTGCAGCCCAAATGCATGACCTTACATTTTTTTTTTGAACTTAAGTTTTTATTCAATACCTTTGTGATACAAAACACCAACTGTGCAGAACAGGTATATCTGTACCATTAACTGAACATGGTTTGCATTCTTACCAACTAACTTCTCTGATAGATTCCGCCACTGTACAAACTTTCTATATTACATCAACCTATAACATCACCTACATTTGTATGGCATATTTCGTTTTCTATTCTTTTTATAATTACTTAAAGTTTATTCAACAATAACATGAACACCATACCCAATACACAACTTCTGTACCACATTTTGTTTCAACCCATATGAACCTATTATCTCTAGCAGCTCTTCTGTTGTCACTAATTGAGCCCTCTATAACCCCGTCCCTTGCTCCGCCCCTCATTCTGTATCCTGCGGACTTTAATTACCTCCCCAACCCTACCCCCCTCCCCCTCCCCTTCTCACCAACCCCTTCCCCCACATCCCTACCTTGCTATAATATCACCTGTAGTGACCTTCATACTCCCTCCTATATTACCCCTATTTTCCCCTCCCCACCCCTACTTAACCATCGCCACACCCCCTCCCACTGCCTTTCCACCTTCTCCCCGTTCCCCTTCTTTAGCCCTGTTAATTTATGCATTTGATACAAATCTGTCAAGCGCCTTACATATTTCCCTTTGGGCGGCATAACCCCCTGCTTCCAATGTTGCGCTATTTCACACCGAGCCGCAATAATACATTGCCACACAATACTCCAATTCCCTTCTTCCCCTGCATGCTTCTTTAGTAGGAGACATAACTCCGGTGTCAAACTAATTCTGGCGCCTATTATGCTTTCAATGATGTCCCCAATATTTGCCCAATACTGCCGTACAGCTGGGCACGTCCACCACATATGCAGCCAGGTTCCTTTCTCTCCACACATCCTCCAACATTCATCCGTCCCTCGAGCCCCCGCTTTGTACAATCGCTCCGGCGTCAGATACCACCTAGACAACACTTTCCATCCATTCTCACGCAGGGACGTGGCGATAGACACTCTCGCTATGTCTTGAGCTATTCGCTCCCACTCCTCCACCCCCCACTCTACCCCTAAGTCCCTCTCCCAAGCCTTCATATAACTTAATTTCTCTCTCCCTCTCTCTGTTAGTCCTTTGTATATTCTAGAAATGACCCCCTTCCTCCCCAGCGAACCCAGACAGCTACCCTCAAACCATCCTGGGTCCTGCCAGTGCCCTCTCTGCCTAAGGAGTGAACCCAACTGTAGATAGTGGTACCGGTCAGTTTCTTTCAACCGGTACAGGTCGCGAATGCCCTCAAAATCTCTTATACCTTGCCCAAAGACTATCTGAGACACTCTTTGCAGCCCCTGCTGCGCCCATCTTTTCACTACCAGCATATCAGGGCCTATTCCCCCTTCACAGCAGGCCAGCAATGACATCCCACGCGCCCACTTCTTCTCCCCTATCAACCTTTTCCTGTGTACCTGCCACACCCACAAGGTATGCCCCACCAGTGGCTTCTCCCCCTTGCTCCCCTTCCCCCCCCAGACGAGTCTTTCCAGCTCACCGGGCCGTAATCCCGCTTCCTCCATCAGCACCCAGTGCTTATGGTGCTCCCTCAGCCATGAGTACACCGCCCTCAACTGTGCTGCCAGTTAGTATTTCCTGAAGTTGGGTACCCCCATACCGCCCTCTATCCTTGCCACTTGCAATGTTTTAGCAGCCACCCTGGGTCTTTTATTTCCCCATATGAACCCCTCGACTTGCTTTTGCAGCTTAGCTAGCATCTTTGTGGGTATCGCTACTGGCAGCACTTGAAAGAGAAAAAGGAACTGGGGGAGCAACATCATTTTCACCACTGCCACTTTCCCCAACCACGATACGATCCCCCTATTCCAGGTCCCCAATTGTGCCTCTACTTGCCGAAATGCCTTCGAATAATTCAGCTCAAATAGGTCCTCCAGGTCCCGCCCTAGATTAACTCCAAGATACCGAATTGATTTGGCTGCCCACCTAAATTTAAATGTTTGTTGTAGGTTCGTTTGCTGCTCCTCCCCTACTGACAAGTTCAAGATTTCTGACTTAGTCCAATTGATCTTAAACCCCGCCATTTCCCCATATTCCTGTACCTCCCTCATCATCCCTGGCACCGTTTCCTTCGGCCTAGTGACCATAAGCAGGATATCATCAGCAAACATGGCTAACTTGTATTCCCTCTGCCCTACAGTCACCCCCATAATTTCTGCGCTCTTCCTTATTCTCCCCGCTAGCGGCTCCAGCGATAAGGCAAACAATAAAGGTGAGAGTGGACACCCCTGTCGCGTCCCCCTCCCCATCAGGAAGAATCCTGAATATCCTCCATTTACGCGCACACACATAGTAGGTCTCTCATAATGCCTTTATCCAGCCTACAAAACTATTCCCAAACCCCATGTGTTCCATTACGGAGAAGAGAAATCTCCACGACACCTGATCGAAGGCTTTTTCCGCATCCAACGACAGAAGCAATGCAGGCTCTGATTTGCGTTTTACTGACCATATTACATTTAACGCTTTCCTGATGTTGTCCGCCACCTGCCTCCCAGGTATAAACCCCGCTTGATCCTCATGCACCAGCTTCCCCAGCACTTTGAGTCGCCCTGCTAACACTTTAGCCAGCAGTTTTGCATCAATGTTTATTAATGAGATCGGCCGGTACGACACACACTCCAACGGATCCTTACCCATTTTAGGGATCAGTGTTATTCCCGCCCACCCCATTGTTTCCGCTAATCGCTCCCCTACCCTTGGGATATTGAACAGGTGTGTCAGGGGCCCCACCAACTCTCCCTTAAATTTTTTATAGAAGCTGGCCGTCAGCCCGTCTAGGCCGGGGGCTTTCCCTGTTTTTAGACCCTTAATCGCCACCGCCACTTCTGAAGCCTGTATCTTCCCTTCAAGCGCCTCTCTTTCCCCTTCGTCCAAATGGTGGAGTCCAGCTGTCGCTAGGTAATTCCTCATTTCGTCTTCTGGTCTATCCACTTTAGCCTCATATAAGCCCCTATAGTACTCCACAAATGCTTCCCGAATTTCCTTCTCATCTCTAGTAACCCCCCCTCCCCTTAATCTGCACAATCAAGGACATATTCCGCTTCTGCTTTAGTCTCCTCGCCATAAACTTTCCTGCTCTATTCCCTCCCTCAAAGAACTCCTGACGTAATAATTGTAACCGATAATTAATTTTATCTGCTTCGAGCGCATTCAGCTTAGCCCTAGTCTCTTAACACCTCCCCCCTCAAATTCCTGCCAGCACTACAAGCATCAGCCTCTTCTAACTGCACCAGTTTCTGCCTCAGTTGGAGCTCCTTTTCCTCCCCTTCCCTCTTTATTCTCGCCCCCCACTTGACTAGTGTGCCTCTCACCACCGCCTTGAAGGCATCCCATACCACACCCTTTCGAACTTCTCCCATATCATTGAGCGCAAAGTAGTCTGGTATCAGGCTTTGTATATCTTGCACTACCCTAGTATCGCTCAAAAGAGCCTCGTTCAATTTCCAGAAGCGGATCCCCCTATCTTCTCCCCGTCCCCTCAGTGTCACCCTCACCGGTGCATGGTCCGACCATGTAATCGGCTCCATCTCCCCTTCAATAATTCTCCCCGCGATCTCCTTCCCCACCCATATAGTGTCTATCCTTGAGTATGTACCGTGTACTGCTGAAAAGAAAGAGTACTGACGCCGGCTTAGGGTTGAGCAATCGCCATGCATCAATCAAATCATTGGCCTTTATAAATTGCTGGTACCGACTCCTATCTGCCCGCCTCCCCTCCCCCCTCCCCGTGGAGTCTCTCCCCACCTCCCAAGTCATATTGAAGTCTCCACCACATATCCTCGTTCCGTCCCCCAAAGCATTCATTTTCTCATCCATTTCCTCCCAGAAATCCTTTTGGGCCCCTATGGGTGCATACACATTAGTCACACAGAACCATTCATCCCCTATCCTCATTCGCACTAATAGGTATCGACCTCCTCTATCCCTAATTACAGTGTGCATCTCCACTTTGAGTGTCCCACTGACCAGCAACGCTACCCCCCCTTTCTTCCGCTCTCTCAGATTAGAAGCAAACACTAACTCTGTATATCCTTTGGGTTTCACTAACGATTCGTGTCTGCGTAACAGATGAGTTTCTTGCAATAGGACCATTGAGGCTTTTTATCTTGTTATTTCTCTGTACAATTTCTGCCTTTTAAAGGGTGAATTTAAACCTTTCACATTTAGAGTAATAATTTTCAGATCACCTGTGCTGTGCCCTCCCCCTGATTCGCCCCCTTTGCCTGCCCTGTCCCTTCCCCCCCATCCTCCCCCCCCTCCCCCATCCCCCCCACTCTCTCTTCCCCTCCCCCCGTCCACCCCAACTCCCACCCCTGACCAACCTCCCTGTAGGGAGTATCGACTTCCTTACTCGTGACTGTCTATCGAGCCTAAGCCTGCCCCTTCCCTCCCCCCCCCTTCCCCCTTCTCCCCCTTCCTCGCCGCTCCCTCCCGCCTACCGTCCCTACTCCCACCCGTCAGCCTCATCAACCCCCTTACCCCACTCCCCCCCAATGCCTTACACAGTAACTGTAGTCAGAACAACATGCAGAGTCTTAATATTCAGCTCGCTCCAGTTTTCTCAGCCGGCATTCCAGCGCTCCCTCGATGCAGCCTCGCCACTCTTCTCCCTCCAGCTGGTGTTCTGTGCCATCGCTGGGCATTCCATTTTGTAAATGGATTTCCCGTGGCTTTTGTACTTCCATTGGACGGCTGTGCTCCCTCTGGCAAGTGTGTTGCGCCTAACTCTCGTAATGCTTTCCACGCTTCCTCGATCTTCCCTTTACTGTAATCAGCAGTCCGAATGGAAACAGCCATTTATAGCACAAATCTTCGCGCCGCATATACTCTGTCACTTCTTTAAGGTTTCTTCTACGTTGCAACGTTCCGAGGGACAAGTCCTGGAAAAATTCCAGCTTATGTTCTTCCCAAACATACTGTTTCATTGTCCTTGCGGCCCAAAGTAGTTTTTCCTTACTTTTGTACGAGCTGAGACATACTACTATATCTCGAGGTTTGTTGTCCCGCACCGGGCCCAAGCTTCTGTGTGCTCTCTCTATCAATACGTTCGCTCCTGCCTCCTCTTCCACTGCATCTGCCGACTTTAGCAGTGAACTGAATATTTTAGCCACAACTTCTTCGGAGTTCTTGTATTTTGGCTCTTCCGGGAGACCTCGTACCCTTATATTGCATCTCCTAGATCTATCTTCGAGGTCCTCCAGTTTCACTTGTTCTTCCCATCCTTTTTGTAACTTTTCTAGTGTTGCACCTTGTTGTTCCACCTGCACTTCTGTTTCTTCCACACGACTGCCCAAGTCTACGAAATCTTGTCTCAGTGCTTGAATTGTCTCTTTTAATTCCTTCTTTACCCCACTGAGCTCAGACTTAATCTCCTCTTTCAACTCAATGAGCCAGTCCTTCAGCATGATCGTTAGCTCTGAGTTGCTCTCGTTCTCCACCCTCCGTTCAGAGTCATTTAGGGCCTGAGGATGCAATTTGTCTTCCTTATCTCCTTCTTTTCTTCCTTTGGGTGTAGCATAGGTGGAGCGAAATTCAGCTAGCTTCTTGACTGACGGCCCACTTTTACTTTTCTCCATGGTCTCTCTTCCGCCCTCCCGACTGGATAGCTCAGCTGTCACAGGAGTTCCAGTCGCCGACTTCCTTGCTGCTTACCGCCCTCTATCCCCCACCTCCGGGCAGGACTTTTGCTAATAGTGTTATATAGCGCAGTACAGTAGGTAGCAGTGCTCTTTATTAAATCAGCTGAGGCCAGTCTGTTTTATTAGGATCTCAGGCACTTTGCTCCTCCTGGGTCACTTAGTTCTCCAGCTCTCACTCTGGCCCAGAAGTTACTGTATCAGCATTCCATCGCACTGCCCTTGCTGCTCACTCCTCTTCACCCGCTCGGGCCTTTATCTGCTCTGCAACGTGCCCCCTCGGACTCTGCTCCGGAGCCAAAACAACTGCTTCTCCACCTCCACGGACTGCCCTTGGGTAGAGTGCTCCTTTACACTTTCCCGCCTCTCGTAGGAGCCACCGGCAGCCCGCCGCTTCAATTCTGGAGTGGGGGGTGTTTCACTCTTCAGCCTTTGTGCCTCTCGTTCACTCTCCTCGCTTCCCCACCACGCGGTGCTGCAGTCAGCCTCCTCTTCCCTCCTCCACGTGGTGTTTCATTGCCCCGGGGCCTCCGCTCGCTCTCTTCCCACTTTCTCTTACCGGGCTGCCTCTGCTCAGTTTCTGCTTCTGCCGGCCGTCCAGTGCTGCGTCGCGTTCCCTCTCCGGTTCTCCCGTGCGCCGCACTCACATCAAGGCTCTTCCTCTGCTTTGCTGCACCGTCTCGATCACCTCCGCCCAGCGCTGCAGGCCGCCGGTGCGAGCGGCTCCGGGTAAAGCCCCTTCACGCTCGTTCTTGCACAGCTATTTGGAGCAGGGTCTCTAAGCGCTCCCACATATCGCCTTGCCTTTCCTCTAATTTGGGGTATTTACACCCGTTTTTGCAGGCGTTGGCAGCGGAGCCCGATCACTTCGCTGCCATTCCGCTCGGTGACGTCACCGGAAGTCCGACCTTACATTTTTTAACATTAAATCCCAGCTGCCAAATTCTAGACCATTCTTCAAGCTTAGCTAGATCCCTCCTCATGTTATCTACACCTTCCTGGGTGTCTACTCTATTGCAGATTTTGGTATCATCTGCAAAGAGGCAAACCTTACCCGACAGCCCTTCTGCTATATCACTAACAAAGATGTTAAAAAGAATCGGACCAAGGACAGATCCCTGGGGCACACCACTGGTAACATCCTTCTCCTCAGAGTGAGCTCCATTTACTTGTACTCTGTTGCCTCCCACCCAACCAATTTCTAACCCAAGCAGTAACTTTAGGGTCCATCTCTAGGGTGCTCAGTTTGTTTATAAGTCGCCTGTGAGGAACAGTGTCAAAGGCTTTACTGAAATCTAAATACACCACATCTAGAGCTCTCCCTCAGTCCAACTCCCTGGTCACCCAGTCAAAGAAATCAATCAGATTTGTCTGACAAGACCTGCCTCTGGTGAATCCATGCTGCCTCGTATCCTGTAATCTGCTGGACTCCAGAAACCTCACTATTTTCTCTTTCAGCAGCGTTTCCAATAATTTACTCACCACCGAAGTTAAACTAACCGGCCTGTAGTTTTCAACCACATCCTTACTTCCGCTTTTGTGTAAAGGCACCACATGAGCCTCTCTCCAGTCCTTTGGCACCACTCCCGACTCTGAGGCATTGAAAAGGTCAGTCAGTGGAGTTGCTTGAACGTCCCCAAGTTCCCATAGTATTCTAGGGTGTATCCCATCCGGTCCCATCGCTTTGTCTACTTTACGTTAAGCTAGTTTCTCACGAACACAGTGTTCTGAAAATTGTTCAAGATGTCCCTCGCTTCTGTTCCTATTTGTGGGTGTTTTCTGAGGTCCTGCTCCTGGTTCTTCATCTGTGAACAGAGAACAAAAATATTTGTTCAGCAATTCCGCTTTATCCTTATCAGCTTCTACATATTCCCCCCCCCCCCTGCACCCTTGAGTCTGACAATACCACTTTTGCCCTTCCTCTTCTCACTAATATATCTGAAAAATGTCTTATCCCCCCATTTTATTGCATTGGCTATTTCCTCCTCCTTTTGAATCTTTGCCTTCTTGACTACTTTGCTAGCTTCTCTAAGTTTTTCCAAATACAGATGCCTGTCTTCCTCTCTCTGTGATCTCTTGTATTTCATGAAGGCCTCCCTCTTTTTCTTCACTTTTTCAGCTACTTCCTTCGAAAACCATAGCGGTCTCCTTTTCCTTTTGCCTTTATTTACCATTTTAACAAAAAGGTTGGTTGCCCTTAAAATAACCCCTTTCCGTTTTTGCCCACTGTTTTTCTACATCCCCCAGCTGTTCCCATCCCACTAACGACTCCCTGAGGTATTGGCCCATCTTCGCAAAGTTGGTCTTCCTAAAGTCTAAGATCTTCACCTTGGAATGGTTTCTAACAGCCCTAGTCCTAATACTGAACCACAGTCCTAGAAGATCTTGTCAGGGAAAGTAGGGGAAGTCCTATGGGCCCCGGACCCACTGCCCCTGACGTGAGACTGAGGGTGACTGCCGAGATATGCCTACAGAATTTCCCTGACAGGAGCCATTGATGACACGAGATTGGTGTCAGGACCCCAAGGCCATCCTCATTGAGGACTCCCCCTCGACTGAGCCGGTGCTGGGCTTGAAGTCCTCGATGCCCCACCGAAAGCTGCGGAGCCATCTGGCCTCGAGGCCGGGATAGTGGCCTTGTAGCATTGTTTGTCTGTCTTCATGTCCCAGCAATGGACTCTAATACCCGGTTCCTCCGGGTCATCACTCCCAGCCACCGGCCCTCCACTTTGAGGGACTCCCTGGAGGTAGAGCTGATCCTTGAACACTATCGGCTTTGAGATGCCTCTGCGTTGCTCCTGGTCCCAATCCTGTTGGCCCAGTCTTCGCCGCTCAGTGCCCTCTGCTCTGAGCACAGGGCCACTGAGGCACCAGGGACATCGGGGCCGGGGTGTGACCCCGAGACCCAGATAGCCCTGGACTCCTCCAGTGACGCTGAGTCGGACTGGGAGATCCAAGGACATGTCCCCGGACACCTGCCGCCACTGGGATGTGCCCTCAGACCAGTCTCCCCCAGAGATTCAGCACTGGTCCCCACCCGAGAAAATGACCTTCCTCGACTTTGTGAGCGATATGGCAAAGACCCTTGCTTTCACCACAGTTGGAGGACCCTCGCACAGAGAATCTCAAGATCCTCCAGTACGAGGCTCCCCCTGAGGCTCCAGCACCTCCCATTCTATCCTCCTCCAGTACGAGGCTCCCCCTTCCTTCCTGAAGCTGCTGCTCTGCATGTGGGAGACCCCTCCTGCATCGGTTCCTGATCTCCAGGAACAAGCAGGAATAAGTCCTCACTTATGGGTACGTCGGAACCGACGGAGCCTGCGCGGGAAAGCTCCCCAGCTTCCCAGGAAGGAAGCTTTTGGGGTCTCCCACTGCACATGTGAGCTGCCTTCCCGCCTTCCTGCCTTCCTGACCAGCTCTCCTCAGTTTCTCTTTTTCCGCGGAGCCAGCAGGTCGTGTTCCTGTCACCGCTGAAGAAATTATTGTTTTAGTTTATTTCTTTAGACCGTGTACCTGCCTTCCCCATACCGAAACCGGTACCGCCGGTCTCTCTTTTCTTTTCTTTAAAAAAAAAAAAAAAAAATCTTTGCACAACTTGGTGACTTCGGTTAGGCCTCAGGCCTACACAAATTCTCCTAATGGAGAAACCAGCCCCTGGTTTTAAGAAGTGTACAAAGTGTAGTGCTGTTATTTCTGTCACAGACACCCATGAATGGTGTCTTAAATGTTTGGGACCTGACCACTCCATTCTGTACTGCCCATCCTGCTCCCAGATGTCTAAACGTGGTTTGCAGAACCGGGCAAACAAATTCCATGTGCTGTTTGCTTCAGATAATCCAGCATCACAGTCATCCAGGTCTTCCTCTCCGGATGGATCTCAGGTAACCAAACCTTCTTCGGGCAGGTCCTCAAAGAGCAAATCTCCTTCAAAGCATCGAGAGGCTCTCACTTTTGAATCTGAGGATCCTGCCCCAGCCAAACAACCCCGGCGGGAAGCTCTGACTTCCAAAGCACTATCTATGGGGTTACAGGTTGACATCGATGGCACGACCTCGACTGATCACCTGTTAGACTGCTCTGGGGTACCGGCCCATACCGGTACCGACATCCAGGCAGCAGTGGCGTCTATGAGCAATACTGTTCAGACCATGCAGCAGGCCATGCTGGCTTTTATTAAAGCTGCGACGCCCTCGGTACCGCGTTAAGCAGTACCGGGTCCGGTTCCGGTATCGTCTCCCATACCGGAACTGAGACCATCGACTTCCAAACACATATCGGTTCCGCATGCCGGATCCGGGTTTTCACCCGATACCAATCCCATACCCGGTATGCCCGATGTCGATACCGATCGGTATGCGTATCGTGCGTTGGAAGCAAATAGAGAATACTCTGATTCTTCTGAGGATTTTGACTCCTCTGAGGACTCTGATGAGCTGTCTCTAGTTCTTCATGAAGACCCCTCTTCCCCAAAGAGGAGAATGTCTCCACCAGAGGATTTGTCCTTTCAAGACTTCATTATAGAGCTAGCTAAAGGACTTTCTATTACCACATCCTCTGAAAAAGAACCTAGGTCAAAGAAATTGGATATTTTAGGATACCCTAAGGTTCCTAAAGAGGCAGTCACCCTGCCTATCCATGAAATCCTTCAAGAACACTTGATGGACTTATGGGAGGCTCCTCTAACGTTGTCTCCTTACTCTCGTAGGTTGGACACCATGTACCGGGTCCCTCCTTCTCCTGGGTTTCAAAAGACTCAGCTGCCTCACCATTCCATTGTGGTGACGTCTGCGCTGAAAAAGATTAAGAGCACCAAAAGGCACTCTTCTACCCCTCCAGGGCGAGAATGTAAGACCCTAGACTCTTTTGGCAGGAAAAGTTTCCAGGCTAGTATGCTTATAGCCAGGATTAATTCTTACAGTCTGTATATGGGCATGTTTCTCAGGGAACTTGCCCTAAAAGTACGGCATTTTGCCCCCTTTATCCCGGAGGATAGAAAGGAGGAGTTCATTTCTATAATGAAACAGCTTCTAGATGTTTCTAAGTTCTCCAACAGAGCAGCCTTTGATTCCTTTGAAGGTGCCGGTAGAGCTTCGGGCATTGCCATTGCAGCCTGACGACTTGCTTGGCTCCAGGCCTCTGACCTAGAACCCTGGGTCCTGGATGGCTTACGGAATCTGCCCTGTACAGGTGAGAACTTATTTGGTAAAGACTGGCAAATTAAAGCCACTGAAATGGACGCAGAAAATGCTACATTGGATAGACTTTCTAAGTCTACCTCTACTCCTGCCAAGAAAAAGTCTTTCAAGAGGCCTTACTACAAGAAGGCCAGATTTTCCACAAATACTGGCCAACAATCTTCTCAGCCTCGCTTTGCTGCTAAACGTCAGCAACCTAAACAGGCAAGGTCAAAGCCTGCAGCGTCTGCCACTCCTCAGCAGGCTCAACCCCCTCAGGGGTTTTGACTTGCCCCTAGAGAACTTAATATTTCTGGCTCTAGAACAACCAGAGCCCCTCACCATTCCCGGAAGGTTAGCTCACTTTGCTCCCAGATGGGGGCAAATTACATCAGAGCACTGGACCCTCTCTATCATCAGAGAGGGCTACAAACTTCATTTTTCCAACCTTCCTCCACATACCATGGTGAGGCACTTCAATTCTCCCCCATCTCTCCTGGACCTGTTGGGTCAGGAAATCTCTTCTCTCCTTGCCCAAGGGGCAATAGAAGAGGTTCCTCTTCTTCAACAAGGGACAGGATTCTACTCCCCTTATTTTCTCATACCAAAGAAGACAGGGGGATTCAGACCTATCCTAGATCTGAGAGAATTGAACAAATTTCTGTACAAGGAGAAATTCAAAATGCTTTCTCTAGGCATTCTCCTTCCATACCTTCAGAGTCAGGATTGGCTTTGTTCTCTAGATCTGAAGGATGCGTACACACATATACTCATCCACCCATCCCACAGAAAATATCTAAGATTTCTGTTTCAGGGAAAACATTTCCAGTACAGAGTACTTCCCTTTGGTCTGGCCTCTGCTCCAAGAGTGTTCACCAAATGCATGGCAGTGGTGGCTGCATTTCTAAGAGGTCTGGGAATTTTTGTATTCCCATATCTGGACGACTGGCTCATCCGAGCTCCATCTCAGTCACAGGCCCAGATTTCCCTGGACCGCACCAGGTACATTCTGCAGTATCTGGGACTGGTGGTAAACCTTCCCAAGTCTCAACTTACCCCTACTCAGTCTTTGGAATTCATAGGGGCCCAGTTGGACACCACCACTGCAAGGGCCTACCTACCTCGAGTCCGGGGCCAGCATCTGGTGTGCTTGGCCTCCCAAGCTCAGTCCAGCAGTCACTTGACAGCCAGAGAAATGCTGCAACTTCTGGGCCACTTGGCCTCCACGGTACACGTGGTGCCCTACGCTCGTCTTCATATGAGAGCACCTCAGTGGACCTTGGCCACCCAGTGGACTCAGGCATCAGGAGCGCTCTCCGACCAAATACTCACCTCAAAGCGTCTGTTTTGGTCCCTCCAATGATGGATGTCCACCAAGAATCTGTTGTTGGGGGCCCCCTTCCAACTTTTGTTGCCCTAAGCAACCCTCACAACAGATGCCTCCCAAACAGGGTGGGGAGCCCATCTACAATCCCTCTCCACTCAGGGTACTTGGTCTCCACAGGAGACCACCCTTCACATCAACCTCCTGGAACTGCGAGCAATCTTCTTTGCCCTCAAAGTCTTTCGTATCCTTCTTGTCAACCTGACCGTCCTAGTTCAGACAGACAATCAGGTGGCCATGTTCTACGTAAACAAACAAGGAGGGACATGCTCTCTGTCGCTTTGCAACGAAGCTCTCAGATTACGGGCCTTCGCCAGAGAGCATCAAATTCATCTTCTGGCAGTATATCTTCCAGGGGTTCAAAACTCTCGGGCAGACAGACTCAGTCGAGTTCTGCTTCCACACGAATGGTCCCTACATATGGACCAGATAGGCAGAATCTTTCAGAAATGGGGAACCCCGGACATAGACCTCTTTGCAAGTCCGTGGAATGCCAAACTTCCCCGGTTCTGTTCCAGGACTCCGTGTCAGGGAGCTCAGGCCAACGACGCCTTTCTCCTGCATTGGGGTCAGGAATTCCTATATGCCTTTCCACCCATTCCTTTGATTCCCAAGACTCTGTTCAAACTCCAGAGGGATCACGGATCGATGATCCTCATAGCTCCACGCTATCCACGCCAAGTGTGGTTCCCTCTTCTGCATCTCTCCCAGGGACCCTCCCTGGACCTGGGAGCTGCGCCAGACCTTCTGTCTCAGGAGGAGGGGACTTTGTGGCACCCAAACCCCAAGTCCCTACACCTCAGAGCTTGGTTACTGAAGGCCTAAGCCTTCATGACTTCCATCTTTCTCAACCAGTGAAAGATATCCTTCATGCTTCTAGGAAACCCTCCACGAGGCGTTCCTATGCTTTCAAATGGAAACGCTTTTCCATTTGGTGCGCTCAACAGGGTCTTGACCCTTTAGCACTTCCTTTGAATTTTCTATTAGACTATCTCTTGCATCTTTCTAATGCAGGCCTTAAGACAAATTCAGTACGAGTCCATTTGAGTGCTATTGCAGCATCTTTAAAACCTATAAATGGACAACCTGTCTCCTCTCATCCGCTTATTGCTAGATTCATGAGAGGCCTGACTCTAACTAAACCTCCCATCCGGCCTCCTCCAGCATGGGATTTGAACCTAGTTCTAGGTCAGCTTATGAAGCCACCTTTTGAACCATTGGTTTCTACTTCCTTGAAATTTCTTTCCTGGAAGGTCATTTTCGTTATTGCAGTCACTTCGGCTCGCCGCATCAGTGAACTACAGGCCTTAGTGGCTCATCCACCTTATACCAGGTTTCATCATGATAAGGTGGTCCTTAGGACGAATCCCCACTTTATGCCCAAAGTGGTCTCGCCTTTTCATCTTAATCAAGAGGTATATCTACCTGTCTTTTTTCCGGCTCCTCATGCATCCAGTGCAGAGAGGAACCTTCATACTTTAGATTGTAAAAGAGCTCTTGCCTTTTACCTCAACAGGACTCAGCCACATCGAAAGTCTTCCCAACTTTTTGTGGCTTTTGATCCTTCTCATTTGGGACTTCCAGTCTCCAAACGTACACTTTCCAATTGGATTGCTCAGTGTATTTCCTTTGCTTACCAGAGTAAAAACATTTCTCTGGAAGGCCATGTCACAGCTCACAATGTGAGAGCCATGGCCACTTCTATGGCTCATCTTCACTCTGTATCCATAGATCAGATCTGTCGAGCCGCCACCTGGGCCTCGGTTCATACCTTCACAGCCCATTACTGTTTGGACAAGGACTTCCGCCGTGATGCCTTGTTTGGTCAGGCTGTCCTCAAACACATGTTCCATACTTGAACAACTCCTGCCCACCTTCCCAGGATGGATGCCTGAGATCCATACGAAGATGGCGAACCCTTGGAAGGGGATCTCCCAGGCATCTTAGCTAGGGAGTCCCCATATGTGAGGACTTATTCCTGCTTGTTCCTGGAGATAGCACAGTTACTTACCTGTAACAGGTGATCTCTGGGAACAGCAGGAATTAGTCCTCACAACCCACCCACCTCCCCTAGGAGTTGTATCTTCTATCTATCTTCCTTCCTCTCTCTATTGTCTCAGCTATAAACTCGAACTGAGGAGAGCTGGTCAGGAAGGCGGGAAGGCAGCGCGCATGTGCAGTGGGAGGCCCCAAAAGCTTCCTTTCTGGGAAGCTGGGGAGCTTTCCCGCGCAGGCTCCGTCGGTTCCGACGTACCCATATGTGAGGACTAATTCCTGCTGTTCCCAGAGATCACCTGTTACAGGTAAGTAACTGTGCTTTCCTGCTCAGTACAGTCAGTGCTGTTTCAGGCAGGACTGAAGTCCAACTCCATTAGGGTGCACCGTAGCACACTTGTGGCACACCACCACCTTATAGAGGGCAAGCCCCTCTCCTCAGCCCCTCATGGCTCGCTTCCTGAGGCGCCGCCTCTTTCCGATTTTATTTTATTCCCCCCCCCCCCATCCGCCCTCCAGTGGCTGAGTGGGACCTTAACTTTGTGCTCTTGAAGCTCACCAAGCCAACTTTTGAGCCTCTCTGCTCCTGCCACCTCAAGTATTTCACCTGGAAGGTGGTGTTCCTTGTTGCACTCACATCTGCTTGTAGGATCAGCGAGCTTCAGGCATTGGTGGCGGATCTGCTGTACAGTAGGTTTTACGGAACAGGGTCATGCTCTACATGCACACCAAGTTTCTACCTAGGTGGTGTCTCCGTTCTGCCTTAACCAGTAGGTGGTGCTTCCCACCTTCTTTCTGTGGCCTAACCCCAGCAGGGCGGAAGCTGTTCTCCACACGCTGGACTGTAAGCGAGTGCTAGCCTTCTACCTGCAGTGCACCCAGGGCCATTGCTGAACCTCTCAGCTCTGTCTCATATGACCCCAGTCAATTGGGGGCTGTAGTCTCTAAACGCACCCTGTCCGCTTGGGTGGCGAACTGCATCACCCTCTCCTATGAGCAGGCCATTCTCTCACTGGAGCACAATGTCACAATGCACATTGTCTGGACTATGGCGGCTTCTGTGGTGAAACTTCGTTCCATTTCCTTGTGTGATAAGGAAGCTTATCATGACTTAGGAAAAAGGGAAAAAGAAAAGGAATTCACCCTTATAAAAGGACCTATTTTTCAAGGTCAGAGAAACAGAACCCCAATCACACCTAGAAAGCAGGAAATTCACAGCGGGGATAGGTTTCAGAATTCCCCTAGTGGAGTAAAGGTGAGGGAATGCAGACCCAAGGTAAGAGACCCTTACGTCACTGAGTTTCCTAATTACTCAGCTGCATGGAGGCAAGCTGATCTCCGTCACCTGAGGGGAGAAGAGGTGGGGCTGAAGCCTTGGGAAATTAAAATAAAAAACGAAGTGAAATACTTAGGAGTTATTATAGATAAACATCTCACATTAGATACCCATATCAGAAACACTACAAAGAATATTTACTTCAAACTCAAATTACTTAAACAACTTAGACCCCTCGTATACATACATGATTTCATCAGTATAATTAAAGCCACCATAACCCCCCACTTTGACTTTGCTAATCTTATATTATTAGGTACATCAAAACAAAACATTAAAAGACTTCAACTAGCACAAAATTCAGCAGCTAGGATAATAACGAAAACACACTCTCATCAACATATAACACCGATACTAGCATCCCTTCATTGGTTGCCAATTCAAAGCAGGATAATATACAAAACATTAATAACTACATTTAAAACACTATTCGATATGGCACCAAGCACATTAAGTAACTTAATTACTAAAGAACATTCAAAACCTACTCAAAGAAAAGGTCAATTAAAGAAACTAAAACCCCCCAAAGACTTCATAAAAACAAATCAACAAACAACAAAGCGTTCTCACATGCAGCCCCAATAGCCTGGAATTCCCTTCCAGTTGAACTAAGAATGTTAACAGAGATTAACGAATTCCGCAAAAAATTGAAAACCCATCTATTTACAATACACTACAATAGTACAGACCACTCCTCAAAAGAACTAGATAAAGGCTAATCAGTTTTTGTCTGACATCTCACAATAACATAAAAAGAAACCCCCCCCAGATGATTCTGAACTACTCATTACGATTATACTCCACATAATATGTATATGTATATAATGTATATAATGTTTCAATGTATATAGTGTTGCACTGTTCTGTGCTATTCTGTTTAATTTTTTCTGTTTACTTTACATTGTTTATTGTTATATGATGTTATATGTAAAACAAACTTAGCTTTGTTGACTGTTGTTATTTGTGAACCGCAGCTGATCTCTGGAAGCTGCGGTATATAAATGCTTGTTAAAATAAAATAAAAATAAAATAAATAAATAAGTCCAGGATAGATTATCCAGAGGACACGCAGAGAGTTCCAGAGGACGCGCAGCGGGTTCCGGGGGACACGCAGAGAGTTCCAAAGGACACGCGGAGAGTGCCAGAGAGACTGCCACTGAGAGATCAGGGAAAGATCCAGGCAGAAACCCAAGCTGGAACACAGGCAGAAGGAACACAAGCTGGAGGACAGGACGAGGAGGTACAGGAGAATGGTGGCCAGTGCATGAGAAAGGAGAAGCTGACACAAGTCCAGAGCCAGGTAGAAGCCTTAGAAGTTTCTCTAACACGGAGCAGTGCAGAGTTGCAAGGGATACACTCAGCTCTAACGAGAGGCAGTCAGCTGAGCCCTGTATGCTGGAAGGAGAGATTGAACCTATGCAAATAGGTGAACCAGATGTAGCTTTGAATGAAGGCGAGGCCTTCATGGATTGCTCTTTATGCCAGTCTTTAACTACGGAGGAGTTGAAAGAAAGCCAACCATTAAGAGAAAACCTTCTGACCGAGGTACGCTTGAAAGCCTGTAGATAATTTGTGCATGTCCTGTGTTAAAGAAGAAATACGTTTGCTGAGAAAGTAAGAGCAAGCTGAAGCTCTCTAATTGTGCTGGTTAAACACCTGCTGTCCAGAGCAGTGCAGCAGCTAGAAGCCGAGCTAACAGAGAGGAAATAAAGCTCTGATTTGCTTTTGAATATTCCAAAAGCCTTGCATAGGGCATGGTTTGCTTATGAGAAGTTTTATCCTTGGTGGAAGTTTTACTTTGTTTATAAGGAGACAAACAACCTGGAAGTGTTGGGAATGTAAGAAAAGAAATCTGCTTTAAGGAAAGCTGTTTTTGTTTGCTTTAACCAGCAATGCTAGCCAAGGCTGGTAACATTGGCTGTTAAAGGACTTTATCTTTGAGCTGAAGAACATTATAAGCTGAAATTTTGCTTTGAGTTTATTTATGTCCTGATGTGTATTGGGAAGAATCCTGGAGAAAGAATCCAAAGGTGATATTTGTGAACCTAGCGTTGAATTAATAAATTTCTGTCATTGCCTTATCATTCAAGTCAACTACAAGTGTTTTTGTTTACCTGAAGCCAAGTGAATTGTGACTGAACTACCTTTCCCAAGAGGCATTGCAAAAGAACCAGTCGGTCAAAGGCTAGAAGGTGAACCTTTCTATGATAACCACGCCCCTCCATACTGGATGTAAGGGACAAGGGCATGACATTTGTCAGAAATCTGCCTGTCAGTCACCTGGTCCTCAGTCCATACCTTTGCAGCTCATTACTGCCTAGAGAGGGAGTCCTGCTGGGACAGCACCTTTGGCCAGGCAGTAGGGTCATTTGTTTGGGATGTAGGCAACTCCTGCCCTTGCTGTGTTCAGGCTACCGGTGCTCTGGTTCCTTGCAGGACACTTGGGTCGCTCGAGGGTCTGTTGTCTTTTTGACTCAGTTGCTGCTGCTCACGGCTCACCCTTTTTCTGGTCACCTGTGGCTTTTTACAGTTTTTTTTGTAGCCTGTAGCTGGGGAGTCCCATATGTGAGAACTGACTTCCTGATTGTTCCTTGAGAAAGCGTAGTTACTCACCTGTAACAGGTGTTCTCAGGGGATAGCAGCAATTGATCCTCACAACCCTCCCTCCTCCCCTTGGAGTTGCTCTTTTTGCCATCTTTTGCTATGATATGCCGAGGCAAGATGGTACTCTTAGGCGGGAAGCGGACCATGCATGTGTGGTGCATCTCCCAAAGTCTTGCTTTGAAAGCTGGGGAGAGGTTACCATGTGGGCTCTGTCGGCGCTGACATCACCCATATGTGAAGACTGATTCCTGCTTTTCCTGGAGAACATCTGTTACAGGTGAGTAACTATGCTATCGGATGAGACCACTAGAGATTCCTTTGCTTTGCTCTTCTGTTTGGTCACTTTCAGTTCTGTGCTCTGCTGTTTTTTATTAGCCACAGCATCTCAGACCTTTATGAAGGTGATTTGGTGATGGTAGCGGCAGCACTTTGAAGAGAAGTGTTAGTACACCATTACCTGGACAACTTGACTGATAAGGGCAAGGTCACTCCAGGAGAGTCTGAGCAAAGCACAGAGTGGTGGAATGCCTCTAGGGTCTGGACTGGGTAGTGAATTTTGCCAAGAGTCAGGTTTGACCAGCTCAGGAGGTTGTATACATGGTGGCTCGTTTCAATAACAAGGCGCAGGGGTGGTCTCTCTCCCACCAGACAGGATCCTGAAGATCCAGGCCCAGGTGGAGAAATTCTTCAAGGTGCAGTCTCATGCTTTGGGAGACTGCTTCTTCAATTGCTAGGGTCCATGTCAGCGACGTTGGATCTGGTGCCCTGGGCCAGAGAGTGGTGGTGTGTCAGTGGTCTACCCAGAGATACTCCCTCTGGAGGAGATTGCAGTGCCCGGACAAAGCAAGGGCCAGCCTCCAGTGGTGGTTGGGAAGGAAAATGTGTAAGCAAATTCCGGCTGATCCCAGCAGATTGTAGATCACTGGGATCAGCCGGTGATGGGTCTGATGGCAATAGCAGACAAGGGCGAGGAGAGGGCATCCTGTATGTTTCCTCCTTGGGTGTTGATAGGCAAAGTACTCTGTGGGGTGGAAATCCATGGGGGACCTAGTGGTTCTGATAGCACCAGATTGGCCACGGAGACCGTGGTATGTGGACTTGGTATGCTTACAGGTGGCTCAGCCCTGGCGGCTACCAGAAAGGGACACCTCGTGGCACAGGACCCTGTTGTGTGATGCCACATGTGGATCAGTTCTTGCTTATGGCCTTGCTCTTGAGAGGGCATTATTGAGCAACAGGTTACTCACTGCAGGTCATTAAGACACTTCTGCGGGTGAGAAAGCAATCCAACCTCTGACATATGTGCGAGTCTGGTAAGTGTTTGAAGGCTGGTGCAAGGAGAGGGATCTTAAACCTGTCTCTGCCTCACTACCGGATATTCTGGCATTTCTTCAAGTAGGAGTAGATAAAGGGTTGGCCTTAGGCTCTCTGAGTGAATGCGGTGGCCTTGGCTTGTTCTAAGGGCTTCATTCAGGGAGCAATCATAGCTTCTCACCCCAATGTGGTACATTTATTGAGGGGAGTGAAGCATGCATGGCTGCTGGTAAAGCATGTGTGGTGCCTTCTTGGGCCCTGAATCTGGTCTTATCGGCATTGGGTCAGCTTCTGTTCAAGCTCTTGTAGTGGTTATCTCTGAATGATCTCCTCCTGAAGGTGGCGTTTTTTTAGTGGCTATTTGCTCAGTGAGACGAATTTCTGAGCTGAAAGCCCTGTTGTGCAGAGAACTGTGTGGTATATGATTTGAACTAAGGGGCATTTGGTTTTGTCGGATACCATACCATAACTTCAGAGCATTTGTGATCTATTTCTACAGTTAATTGCATAAACAAGTTTTGAAGCTTAACACTCCTTGTGACCTTGGGCCTCAGGTAGCTATCTGATTGTAAATTTATCCTTGAAACTTACCATTATTGTATTGCAGGGCATAGACTAGTAATTCTATAAAAATAAATATTATTTGTTTGGCCCCTAGTGGCAGGTCTGTGGAGGGAGAAGTATGAGAGATGCTTTTGGTGTTCCTAATTACCCTCTAGGTGTGCTGTGGAGCCCTTGATCCATGTGCTGGAGTACGGCCAGTTGCCTTTTCTTTTTTTCCTGGTTTTAGCTGTTTTCCATTCCAGGCTAGAAAATACTAATACAATAGTTAGCACATGATAACTTATTTGCTAGATTGGAGTACAATTTATTTTATTTATTTATTTATTTTATTTTAGCTGTATTTATATTCCGCTTTTCACCTGGTCAAAGCGGTCAATTGGGGGATACATTTAACACGAGGGGATATGACACGCATACGTTAATACTTACAGGGAACATGGGCAATGGAGGGTTAAGTGGCTTGCCCAAGACCACAAGGAGTGCCTATAGGACTAGAAATCTCAGTCCCTCCGGCCTGAGATTGCTGTCCCCAGGTGGGACTTGAACCCCCGGCCCTCTGGCCTGAAGTACCTTGTCCTAACCACTAGACCACTCCTCCCTCTTAATTTGGGTGATTGAGGAAAGTTACCCATCTACCCTATTGAAAATGACCACAACTTGATAAAAATATGGTCATTTTTAATAAAGCAAGTTTAAAAAGTACCCCAAATTATGCACATGCTTGTGTTTGTCCTCCTTTGTTTTCGTAAGATGGTCTTTAAGCTGTCATCTGTTTAGAATTTAATTTTACAAAATCTTTAAAAATATATTTCTATTCATTTGAGTGCAAACTTCGAGCATGAATAGTTACCGTACGGAAAAAAATACCTGTTTATGCTGTCAGGGCAGGGCTGTATGAGTCTACAGATTGGTAAATCAGTTTAGGTTTGTAAACTATATTTTGTCCTTAGATAAATCTGCCCCTAAGCATTATTTTCTTTAAGATTCTGCTCCTTATGTGAGTACAAGTGAATTTAGCATGTAATAAGCCTAAACTCAACTCTGTTAAGTGATTATATCCAAAAGATCTGATATACTGCTTTTCGTTTTTTACAGCAAAGTGGTTTAAAATAAGAGTAAGTAGCCTAAACATTTAACAATGTGTGAAACAGTAATTGTTATCAATTTCACATGGGAAGGGGTGAACAGCACAATTTTTATCAATTAACATAACATATATACTGTAGCAGAGAGACACTAGGGTCAAAGGATGTGGTCGTCTGATTCAGCCATATTGAAGTTGTGAAGGGAAGCTCTTCATTCACTTTTCTAAGGTGAGGCGGAAACTTGGCTGATTGGAACTGGCTTTCTTAAAAATTGTTTCATGTCAAAGCATTTAAGACTTCAAGAACCCTAAAGGTGTTTGAGAGTTGGGTTAATATTCTGATTTGATTTTCCTTAAGCATTTAGACATGCTTCAGGATTGTTTATAACTTGAGAGCTGGGACCAATAGTAAATAGGCCTGGAAGACCATGTCTTTTCACGTTTCCCTCCTTAATGGAGCCTCTGGGTTTTCCCTTATTTTCTCATTACAAAGGATGTCTTCTGCTTTTTTTGAATTTTAATACTGCTTAGCCCTTACCACTTAGGTAGGAAGACCTTGCGTCCACTATAATTTCTATGAAGACACTTCATATGTTGGTCTATCCCTTCAGGTTTTTTCATCTCTTGGCTGGACATTGTTTTGACATATGGAGGGCTAGGATTCAAAGAACTGCCCCTTTCCTCATTCTGTACTACTAAAAAGGTGTAAGCTAAATCCAAATTCTGTTTTTTATATCAAGATACTCTGCTCTAGAATATTTTCCACCAAGAAATTCTTGTTGTACATGCGGGTTCTAGAATTATGTATCTTCAGTGTACATAGATGGATTTCTATGCTTTACTCCAAAGGGTCTGGCCCTATGCCCTCTAGCTCAGCACCATTGGTATATGTTTTGGGTAGGGGGGAGCCTTATTAACCAAACTGCTCCACCTCTGAAGCTCTATAACTGATACTTTGTGGGGCAAAACATTGATCAGGCTAGTGATCCTAGTGGCTCACTCCTTCATTACTAAGGTTCCTTCTTAGGTACATGGGAGTCTACTGCATGCATTTCTATTGTCAGGGGAGGGGTAACACTCATGTGATTGTAATCACAGTGGACAGACAGGACTCCTGGGAGTCCTGTAGAGTTTGCCTGCCCTAGGAATTTGTTGTTGGAGGATGTAAGTGCAGCTGGGTTTAAAAAAAAAGTTTGGACAAATTTATGGGCTTTTCCTCCAGGTACCATTATTAAAATGGACTGTGGAAATCCCCTTGGGATAAGCAACATGGATCTGTCTACTTTTTGGGACCCTGACAGGTAATTGTGACCTGAAAACAGGAGACTGGGCTTGATGGACCTTTAGTCTATCCCAGTATAGCATAGCTTATGTTTTTTTTGGAGTAATTAAATTGCAAGACTGGTTGCCCCATCCTTGGTTGTAAGAATGCAGGTAGCAGACTCCATACATATTAGAGAGAATGTTTGTTTGTTTTTCCTGTTCATCCCTCTAGATCAGTCATGGGTTTGTTGTCCTACCAGCAGACGGATACTGTGAACCACTGGTGTGATGACGTTGTCCCTTTATAGGGTCCTGTGCATGCAGCCCGCAGCAGATGGTGGTGAGGTAAATCTGTGCAGTCTGGATCAGCCTGGGAGGTTTGTGGGCTCTCTGGCATCCCCTAGATTGGGTTATTTTTATTTATTTATTTTATTTATTAAGTAAAACGTTTGGGGTGGAGATATAAGGGGAACAAGAGCAGGTTTGGTGCCTACCAAACGAGGGGTCCAGATCAACTGAGGTTGGCCTACAAGGCAAGGGGTGCAGAACCCAGGAACAGGGTCTCTTCTCTTCTCACTTTGCCCCCTGTTCTTCGGAGTGAGTTGGTATGCAGTGTGTGGCTTTTACATGCCTTCTCCCTGACCTTTGAGAGAGGTCCCATAAACATTGAAGGAGAGGTATTTGATGCCTGTGTAAAGTTTAAAAAAAAAAAAGAGGAGGGGGGATGAAGCAGTAATGCCCTATCTCCAGGAACAAGCAGGAATGTAGTCTTCACATATTGGTATCGTTGGCACCGACGGAGTCTGTGCGGTAACGCTCCCCAGCGTCCAATAGGAAAGCTTTTGGGTGCATCCCACAGCGCCTGCGTGCTGCCGTCCCGCCTTTCCAACTGTCCCTCTCCAGTTCTTCATTTTCCGCAGAGCCGACAGGTCACATACCCTGTCACTGCAGAAAGGTTTCGCCTTTAATCTTTGTTTTTGTGGTCGCATCTGCCTTCCTTTGACACCATACCGGTACCGCCGGTTCTTTCTTCTTTAAAAAAACCAAAAAATAATAAATTATAGTTTCTGAGGTGTTTTACTTTAGAAACTTTTTTCCTTGGTGCTAGGTGCCATTTTGGGCACTAGGCCGAATTTCTTCCTTAAAAATGGAAAAACCTACTTCAGGTTTTAAGAAATGTTCTAAATGTGGCGGTACTATTTCCGTCAGACACCCATGATTGGTGTCTCAAATGTTTAGGTCCTGACCACTCTATTTCAGAAAGCCTCTCCTGTGGAATGATGTCAAAAAGGGGCCGGCAGAACCGAGCTACTAAACTTAGCACCCTTTTTCCCTCAGACGTGGCATCTGTTGCATTAATGTCCTCCAGGGCCTCATCTTCCTCCCTTGGATCTCAGGTAATTAAACATAAATCTAGCCTGTCCTCAAAGGGTAGGTCTCCTTCTAAGTATCAAGATGCCCCTGGCGTTGCCCTTGAGGAATTTTCACCGGCAAAACTGCCCCGGCGGGAGGCTTCGGCTTCCAAAGCACTAACGGGGCTCCAGGATGTTCTCGAGGCCTCAACCTCAGCAGAACTACTGGCGCCATGCTCTGGGGTTCCGGCCACTTCTACTGGTACTGACACCCAAGCATCGGCAGCGTCGATAGACCAGAGATTCCTCGCTATCGAACGCAGTCTAGCGGCTCTTCTCACGGCTTCGGTACCGTTGAAACCACTTCAGACACCTCAACCGATACCAGTACCAACACTGGTATCAGAACCGGTACCGACTGCATTAGCATCGACGGGTATGCCACCCATACTGAGTCAAGTGTCTGTCTCTGGCATCCACAGATTGGTACCGGAACAGCCCGATACCGATGTTGATCACCGGGATCGGAGGTATTTTGAATCCTCTGAGTCTGAAGACTCCGAAGACTCTGCCGATACAAGAGTACTTCTCCCCGAGGATGCCTCTTCTCCTCAGTGCAGAATGTCTCCGCCAGAGGATATGTCCTTTCAGGACTTTATCCGTGATGTGGCCCGAGACCTTTCCATCACAGTAGCTCCTGAAAAAGAGCCTAGGGCAAAGGAATTGGAAATTCTCCGATACCCTAAGGCTCCCAAAGAGGCAGCTACTCTATCTATTCATGAGATTTTACATGATCTTATGCTAAGGATGTGGGAAACACCTTTAACCACATCTCATTCTCGAAGACTCGATACCATGCATCGAGTTCCACCTTGTCCTGGCTTTCAAAAAACTCACCACACCATTCAGTGGTGGTGGAATCAGCCATGAGAAGGATGGAAAGTGCAAAGAGACATTCATCCAATCCCCCAGGTCGTGAATGTAAGACTCACGATGCCTTTGGGCGTCGATGCTTCCAAGCTTCCATGCTCTCAGCTAGGATCAGTTCCTATATCTTGTATATGGGAATGTTCCTTAAAGAGGTCACAGGAGACTTGGAGCTTATGAGCCCCTTCCTTCCTGATGACAAAAGGCAAGACTATCTTACTCTAGTCAAACATGCTCAGGATGTTTCCAAGTTTGTAAATGGTGCAGCCTTTGACTGTTTTGAGTGCATAAGAAGAACCTCTGCTATTGTCATTGGTGCACGTCTGATTGCCTGGCTTCAGGCATCTGACTTGGAAATTTGGGTACAGGATAAATTAGGAAGCATTCCTTGCACAGGAGAAAATCTCTTTGGCAAGAATTGGCAGGAGAAGGCTAATGAGATAGATGCTGACAATATCACCTTGCATAGATTGTCCAAATCTACAGCCGATCCTGCAAGGAAAAAATCCTCTAAGAAACCATTTTTCAATAAGAGAAAAAGTTTTTTATCCTCCCTATACCCAACAAGGACACCGTCCAGGTCAGACTGCCCAAAAGGGACAACAGCAACAACCTAGGCAACAAAAAAAAGCCAAAAGCTGCAAAACCTCAGCCACATCAGCAGGCTCAGCCTCCTCAGGGGCTTTGCCTTCTCTCTAGAGAACTTTGCCTTCCTGCCCCCTGAACGGTCCAGAACCCTCGACCATCCCAGGCAGGTTATGTCATTTTGCCCACAGATGGTACCAAATAACAGCAGAAAATTGGACTGTGTCCATTGTACGAGAGGGGACCAAGCTTTATTTTCACTGCATGCCCCCTCCTACAATTGTAAGACAGTTCAATTCTCAGACCTCTCTCGACAGTCTCTTAGGTCAAGGAGTAATAGAGGAAGTACCCATTCCCCATCAGGGTACAGGGTTCTACTCCCCCTATTTCCTTTTCCAAAGAAAACAGGGGGACACAGACCCATTTTAGACCTCAGAGAATTAAACAAATATTTGTTCCGAGAGAAGTTCAAAATGGTCTCTCTAGGAACTCTGCTGCCATACCTTCAAAGTCAGGATTAGCTTTGTTCTCTAGATCTCAAGGATGCGTATACTCATATTCTCATCCATCCAAATCACAGGCGATTCCTCCGATTCCTGTTTTAAGGAAAACACTACCAATACAAGGTTCTTCCCTTTGGCCTGGCTTCTGTACCAAGAGTGTTCACAAAATGCATGGCTGTGGTAGCAGCATTTCTCCGCACTCCGGGAATATTCGTCTTCCCTTACTTAGATGACGGGCTCATTCAAGCCCCTACAGTGCCAGAAGCCAGCTCTGCTCTGTTTCGCACAATCCTTCAGTATTTGGGACTAGTCATAAACCTCCCAAAATCCAATCTTGCTCCCACTCAGTCCCTAGAGTTGATAGGAGCTCATTTGGATACCAGACAGACAAGGGCTTTCCTTCCGCAGCCCCGATGTCTTCGCATAGTACAACTAGCTTCCCAAGCAGTGCTCAAACCTTGTCTCACTGCTCGGGAAATGCTACAATTGTTAGGCTACATGGCATCCACCGTGCATGGGGTTCCTTATGCTCGCCTCCATATGCGAGCAGCCCAGTGGACATAGGAACATAAGAACATAAGATATGCCATACTGGGTCAGACCAAGGTCCATCAAGCCCAGTATCCTGTTTCCAACAGTGGCCAATCTAGGTCATATGTACCTAGCAGTTTCCCCAAAAGACACAGGTTCCACAATGCTTGTACTGGGTCAAGCATTGATATCCTGGGTCCCTTCTTAATAATGGTTTATGGACCTTTCCTCCAGGAACTTGTCCAAACCTTTTTTAAACCCAGATACACTAACAGCCTTTACTACATCCTCCGGTAACGAATTCCAGAGTTTGATTACACGTTGAGTGAAAAAATATTTTCTTTTATTAGTCTTAAATAGTTTACCCTGTAGCTTCATTGCATGTCCCCTAGTCTTTCTATATTCTGATGATGTAAACAATCGATCTACGTTTACCCGTTCCACTTTGTTCATTAATTTATAGACTTCTATCATATCTCCCCTCAGCCGTCTCTTTTCCAGGTTAAAGAGCCCTAACCTTTTTAGCCTTTCTTCATAGGAGTATCCTTCCATCCCATTTACCATTTTGATGGCTCTTCTCTGAACCTTTTCTAATAACGCTATATCCTTTTTAAGATACGGCTACGAGAATTGCACACATTATTCAAGGTGCGGTCTCACCATGGAACGATATAGGGGCATTATAATATTTTGTTTTATTTTCCATTCCTTTCCTTATACCTAGCATTCTATTTGCTCTCTTGGCCGCCGCTGCACACTGGGCCGAAGGTTTTAACATGGTATCCACAATGAGGCCTAAATCTTTTTTCCTAGGTGGTGGTTCCTAATGTGGAACCTTGCATAGTGTAACCATAGTTTGGGTTGTTCTTCCCTAGGTGCATAACTTTGCACTTGTCCACATTAAATTTCATCTGCCATTTAGATGCCCAGTCTTCCAATTTATCAAGATCCTCTTGCAATTTTCCACAATCCTCTTAGGTTTTAACAATTTTAAATAGTTTTGTGTCATCTGCAAATTTGATAACCTCACTTGTTATTCCCTTTTCCAGGTCATTTATGAATATGTTAAAAAGCAGCGGACCCGGGAGAGTGTGCCTGGAGCTGCGGGACCTCCCCGGACCATCTTGCCTGCACGGGAGGCTGCTGGAGCCCTGGTTCCCTTCCTGTTTCCTGGCCGCAGTACCCCAGCGTCATCGGAAGGGGTTTAAAAGGTGTCCCCTTACCGCGGGACGCGGCCGCGGCCGTGTTTGAAGGGGCGTGTTTCAAGGGGCAGGACATGCCCCTTCTGAGCACTTCGGAGCTTGAGGAGTACCGGAACGATTGTACACATTGGAATGGGTAAACGGAAAAAGAAGGTGATTGGGGTTAGTGCAATGAATCCATCTAAGACTGTTAAAGCAGTTGGTCCTATGGACAAGCATGTTGTACTAGCCCCTAATGAAACTGTGAATGAATCTTCACCATTGTCCAATAGTGTGTTTTCTTCTGTTGGCTCCTCAAATTTAGAAGGGGGTGATATCCCTCCCCCACTAGCTAAGGGTGATTTAATGGTTGAGTTAACCTCCTCTCCTATCCTAGGTCAGGGGGACTCTCCTGTTTTTTCCTCTGTAGCTCCTCTTCCTGTGTTGAGTCCTCGGGCTGGGGCAGTTCCCCTCCCATGTGTGATTTCAATAGGTGAGGCGCCAAAAGTTTCTACTGAATTAGACACTCTTAGACACCTGCGTCCCCTACTAGACCACGAAGACTTCAGAACCATCTACCAAGCACTGATACTGCCGCACTTCGACTTCGCCAATTCCATTCTACAAGGACTCCCACAATCCACAATAAGCTCCCTGCAACTCGCAATGAACACCGCTGCCAGGGTTCTTCTAGGAGCGGCCAGAAGTGAACACATTACACCTATCCTCAAAGAGCTCCATTGGCTCCCTATACACGGAAGACTTACATTCAAAACCCTCCTTCTCACATTCAAGGCCTTAAATGGTTTATCGTCCACATCACTTACCAAACTCATCCAATCCGTCCCATCAAATAGAAATAGGAGACATGCAGCATTAAACTCACTAACAACCCCAAAGGCTATAACAACGTGCAGCCTATCAACATCAAACAGAGCTTTCATGTTTAGCGCACCAAAATACTGGAATGCTCTCCCACCTGATCTCCGCGCCATAACCGACCTAACCCAGTTCAGAAAGGCCCTTAAACTGCACCTTTTCATCAAATACTACCCTACATGAACCGTAACATAACAGCCTCACCCTAGTATAATCTACAATATCCCTCTTGTTCCAAGCATCACTGCTAATTTTATGTAAATAGTTCGAGCATGCTATCTAGCTAATAGATTATATACTCCATGTAAATAGTTCTCCCATGTTATCCAAGTTGATACTCCTGTTATATGTAATACCAAACAGCCTGTTGTTCTGGTTCCTTTCTGTTATTTGTAAACCGCGCTGATGTCAAAGAGTGCGGTATATAAGAAGTTGAAATAAATAAATAAATTGGATGAACCTTCTGCTCAGTCTCTTAAACAGGATGTGTCCTTATCAGATTTATGGAGTGTTTTAACACGTGTGGAAGCTTCCCTAGCTAGGTTAACGCCTCAATTTGCAAAGTTTACTCAGGAGACAGTTGATAAGCTTGCACATCAAGATGTATGTTTAAATTCTTTAGATTCTCGTTGTTTAAAATTGGAGTCTCAGGTCTCCACAGTGCATGGTGCTCTCTCCTCCTCGATAAAGGATAGTTTGTTGTTGCATCGTCAACATGAACAATTTGAGAATAGTCTTAGAGCAAAGAATCTTAGATGTCTCAATTTTCCTAAAACACATTATTTGTCTGCTGATATTTTGTTTCGTAAATATTTGAAGGAAATATTGGGATATCAAGATTCTTCAACGATTGTTTTTAATAACATTTATTATATACCTAGCTCTAAAAAGGAAGTTAAAGGGGAAGGAGATTTGGATGTACTAGGTTCAGCGGAGTCCTTGAATATTTCTCAGTTTATAGAATCCTCATTGGATGAAATTTCAGTGAGAGCAACCTTATTGGTCTCTTTTCATTCTGAAAGTGTTAGGAATGAGATTTTGAAATGTTTCTTTATTAAAAAGAATGAATTATTTTGTGGGCAAAAAGTTAATATATTTCCTGATGTATCTAAACAAACTCAGACTCGGAGGAAAAGCTTTTTGGCTCTTAAGTCCAGAGTCCTTGCAAGTGGTGCTACATTCTTTTTAAAATTCCCTTGCAAGTGTTTGATTACCTCAGGGAAATCTTCCACTTCAGTTAGAGGAGTTTTTGAAGTCCTGTAGTGGGGATTGATATTTAGGTTCTACTTGGCTAGTTAGATTTAAAAAGGATTAAGAGATTGGGTAATGTCTCGCTTCTTTTTCCTCTTTGGTATTCTTTAATTATGTTTATTTTATTTTGTATGCTGGGTATGCTCTCCCATGATGTGGGCTTGTGCTTTTTTCTTTGTAGTATTGATTTCTTGTTTGTAATCTTTGTATTGAAGTTTTTTCTTTTCATATTACGTTGTAATATTGATGAAAACTCTATAAATAAATAAATTAAAAAAAAAAAAAAAAGCAGCAGACCCAGCACAGATCCCTGGGGTACACCACTATTCACTTTTCTCCATTGGGAAAATTGCCTATTTAGCCCTACCCTCTGCTTTCTATCTTTAACCAGTTCCTGATCCACAATAGTACACTGCCTCCTATCCCATGACTCTTTAATTTTGCCAAAAGTCTCTGATGAGGGACCTTGTCAAAGACTTTCTGTAAGTCCAGCTACACTATATCAACTGACTCACCTTTGTCCACCTGTTTATTCACACCTTCAAAAAGACATAACAGATTAGTAAGACAAGATCTTCCTTGTCTAAAGCCATGTTGGCTGTCTTCCATTAGGCCATGACTATCTACATGCTGAGTAATTTTGTTCTTTATGATGGTTTCTACCATTTTTCCCGGTACTGACGTGAGGCTCACCGGTCTGTAGTTTCCCGGATCACCCCTGACACCCTTTTTAAAAATTGGCGTTACATTGGCAATCCTACAATCTTCAGGTATTACAGATGATTTTAATTAAAGTTCACAGATTACTAATAGCAGGTCTGCAATCTCATATTTCAGTTCTTTCAACACCCTTGGATGTATACCATCCAGCCCAGGTGATTTGCTACTTTTCACTTTATCTAATAGTTGTAAGACATCTTCCCGATGTATCGATATTTCCGTCAGTTCTTCCGCACTTTTAAATACCACTTCAGTCATGGGTAACATCCCTACATCTTCCTCCCCAAAGACCGAACTTCTTCCTCCCCAAAGACTGAACTTTGACTCAGTGGACACAGGCCTCAGGCTGCCTGTCGGACAAAATAACAAACTCAAATCGTCTTATTTCGTTCCTCCATTGGTGGCAATCACTCAGAAACCTTCTGGTGGGGTCTCCTTTCCAGCAACCCCTATCCCAAGCCACCCTAACAACAGATGCATCACAGGTGGGATGGGAAGCCCACCTGCATGATCTCTCTACCCAGGGTACCTGGACTGCACAGGAGGCCTGTTTTCACATCAACCTCCTGGAGCTCAGAGCAATCTTCTTTGCTCTTCGAGTATTTCACACCCAGCTCAGCTACAAGACAGTCCTAGTTCAAACGGATAATCAAGTAGCTATGTTCTATGTGAGCAAGCAGGGTGGAACAAGCTCTCTGTTGCTATTCAACAAAGCTTTGCGACTATGGGCCCTTGCCAGAGAGCATCAGATTCATCTCCTTGCGGTGTGTCTTCCAGGCATTCAAAATTCTTGGGCAGACAAACTCAGTCGAGTTCGGCTTCCACATGAATGGTCTCTTCATGCAGACCAGGTTGCCCAAATATTTCAGATTTGGGGAACCCCGGACATAGACCTCTTTGCAAATTCATTGAATGCCAAACTTCCCCGGTTCTGTTCCAGAATTCCAGCTCGATGTTGTCAGGCAAGGGACACCTTCCTCCTTCACTGGGGTCAGGGTCATCCCCAAAAGCCTATTCAAGCTTCAGAGAGATAGAGGTCATATGATCCTCATAGCTCCACATTGGCCACGGCAAACGTGTTATCCTCTGCTCCTACATTTCTCTCAAGTTCCGCCTCTGGAGTTGGGATCCGCTCCAGATCTTCTTCTCTCCCAAGAGGATGGTATGCTCTGGCATCCGAATTCCCAGCCTCTGCATCTCAGGGCCTGGTTGCTGAAAGCCTAGAACTTCAGGATCTTAACCTTTCCCAACAGGTAAAGGATATCCTTCATGCTTCTAGGAAACCCTCCACAAGACGCTCGTATGCCTTTAAGTGGAAAAGGTTTACCATATGGTGCTCGCAGAAGGGTCTTAACCCTCTTGCGATACCTCTGGAATCGATACTGGAGTATCGCCTTCATTTGTCAAATGCGGGTCTCAAGACAAATTCAGTAAGAGTCCATCTTAATCCTATTGCAGCTTCTTACAAGCCTCTAAGTGGACAACCTATTTCCTATTTATTAGAGGCCGCCTTTTAACAAAGCCTCCCATTAAGCCACCACCGGTGGCATGGGACTTAAATTTGGTGCTTGGGCAGCTCATGAAACCGCCCTTTGAACCATTAGCCACTACATCTTTGAAATTCCTTTCTTGGAAAGTCATCTTTCTCATTGCAATCACATCAGTGAATTGCAAGTGTTAATGGCTGATCCTCCTTATACAAGGTTCCATCATAAGGTAGTTCTTAGGACTCATCCACACTTTATGCCAAAGGTGGTTTCGCCTTTCCATTTAAACCAAGCGGTTTACCTTCCTGTATTCTTTCCGAGGCCTCATGCCTCCAGTGCAGAAAGGAACCTTCATACCTTGGACTGTAAAAGAGCTTTGGCCTTTTACTTGCAAAGGACACAGCAACATAGAAAATCTTCTGAACTCTTTGTTGCTTTTGATCCTAGTCATTTGGGACTTAGAGTTCTTTTAGAAACTGGATCTAACTGGATTGCTCAGTGCATATCCTTTGCCTATGAGAATAAGAACCTTCCTTGAAGGCCATGTCACAGCTCACAATTTGAGAGCCATGGCAGCCTCAATGGTTCATCTTCACTCTGTGTCTATCGACGATGTCTGTCGAGCAGCTACTTGGGCTTCGGTACATACCTTCACAGCCCACTACTGCTTAGACAAGGACTCCCGCCGGGATGCCTTGTTTGACCAGGCTGTTCTTCAACACCTTTTTCAGACTTAATCAAATCCTACCCCACCGTCCCTGGTAGGATGCCAGAGATCCATGGGGGGAAGTATGGCCCTTACACAAGGCCTAACAATTTCCTGGGGCCATCTCCCTGGCATCTGCAGCTAGGGAGTCCCCATTTGTGAAGACTACATTCCTGCTTGTTCCTGGAGATAGCGTAGTTACTCACCTGTAACAGGTGATCTCTGGGAACAGCAGGAGTTTAGTCTTCACAACCCACCCACCTCCCCTAGGAGTTTTGTATCTCTCTTTCTCTCTCTTGTCTCAGCTGTAAACTCAACTGGAGAGGGACAGTTGGAATTGGCGGGAAAGCAGCACGCAGGCGCTGTGGGATGCTCCCAAAAGCTTTCCTATTGGACACTGGGGAGCGTTCCCACACAGGCTCCATCGGTACCGATGATACCCATATGTGAAGACTAAATTCCTGCTGTTCCCGGAGATCACTTGTTACAGGTGAGTAACTATGCTTAAAAGAGACAGGCTTCTGGGGGGCTAGCAGGCCAAATAGAGCAGGCTCCCTCTGTTCTCATCTATGTCAGTGGGAACAGAGGGTTGGGGCCGCAGATTGCTGAAACAATACCACAAGTCAGAGTCTCGGATCATGGCAGCTTAGGCTGAGCAGCCTCTGCCATGCTACTATGGGAGTAAGCACCATGTGGATCAAGAATTGAGGCTGAGCAAAACAGAGCCCAGTAGCAATGCTGTAGGGAGATGGCTTGTGACAACATAATTAAGGTGTCTCTTGGGAAGGGACTTTTGTGTTTAAATGAAGTTGTGATTTTGGTGGGAACAGCAGCCATTTCACCAGGGTTAATACCAGTGCTCCTCATGCTGAAGGGACATCGGTCTGTAGTCCCTTTGGGAGCCAGGAAGACATTTCTCAAGGGGTTACCACCTTTGGTGTGTGATCTTGCTCTGGGGATTGGTTTTTCCCCAGTTTGTGCTGCTGTTACATCAGGTTTATTGCCTTGAGCAAGGATTACTTCCAGTTGCTCCCATAAAATCTCTGAAAGTGGTACCCATGGTTCAAAAGGGCCCTTAAACATCAGAAAGGCAAAGATTTGATACCGGAGGAGTTTTTGGCGGAAACTGGCTCTCTAGGGTCTGCAAATTCTGAGTCCTATGAAAAATGCACTGGAAGACTCAAGAGCCGGGGATTAGTCATTTGAAGGTCCCTTCAGGGGAAGATTCTACTTTAGTGTTTCACTGAGAAGAGTTGGCAGGCCTGATGAGCAGTGGCCCAAAAAGAAGCTCTGGAGAGCAGCCACAGGAAGGCACCAATGCTGGAGGGTATACGAGCCCACTAAAGCATTTCTGATCCACAGGGCCATAAAGTATATGATTGTGGTGGAGTGGGACATTCCAAATGCTGTACTGAAGGGGGTGAGATCTATGGTTAGGCTTTACTCGGCCTCGTTGGAGGAAAAGCAGAGATTACATCTGCCACAGGTGGATGCCTTAGTTATGGTGGTCACAAAAAAAAGTACTAGCCCAATAGAAGGGGGGTGGGGGCAGCGCTGAAAAAGCTGCAGGACTGCTGAATGGAAGCCCTCTTGAAGCAATCCTTTGTAGTGTCAGCTCTAGCCTTACAAGCAGCCACTTGTGGAGGTTACATGGCTCAAACTTGTCTTCATTAGACCTTGCAGTTGCCTGAGGTGTCACTTGCAAGTCTTGGAAGCAGTCTGTCTGGAAGCAGGGGTGGCCACCTTGGTGGATGCCTTGTATGATCTGATGCAAGCATCAGCTGAAAACATGGCAACTGCAGTCATAATGCATCATCTTAGGTTTCAGAATTGGTTTGCAGATGTAGCCTCTAAGACATGGCTGAGCATATTGCCCTTTGCTGTTTGGAGAGGACCTCAGAGCTGGTGAAGGATTTAGGAGAGTCCAAGGTCCTGAGACTGCTGGAGGACAAATTTTGGGGATTTACTTGTTTTTCTTTGACATGCTGTTTCCTGGAAGCCCGTTCATCCAGTATTGGCCAGCGAGGCTCTCGAATTCTCTATGGAGTAGATTTTTGTCTAAGGGGCAGTCCTTTTGAGGCAGTCATAGAGGAGGTTGATATGGTGGTTTGAGGAGCATGGCCAGGGGTTGTGCAACCCAGTGCCTGGTGGTACCAGTACTGGATTACAAGGAGCAGGGTGATGAAACCACACTGTGGAAGTGTATAAAAACTTTATTCAAGTGTCCTGAGGCCCCTCCCTACAAGGTCTGTATTTCGGCAAAACTAAGCCTTTGTCAGGAGCTAGGGACCTCTGTTAAAAGCATAAACGACAGTTTATAATGTAGGTAATAAAAATATAAAGTAAAATAAAAGTTTGATAGCATAATGGAGGAATAAAAGCATGCAAACAAAAAATTAAGCATAAAATACACCAAAGGGGAATACATAATTAACACAGTAGTATCAGGACTGTCCGAAAAACATGGAAAGGAGCAGTCTTGCAGAAAGGTCTGCTGTGAAACGGGATTATTTTGCAGGGTATATCAAAAGCATGCCTGCTCACAACAAAGGTATATAAGCCCCCTCAATAGATACACAGGATCATAAAGAACAGAGGAATATATCTTGTGCAGTCCAGCAGCCTGGCCTGGGTTTGGAGATTTCATGACATTATTGATGGAGGATTCATTGACACTTCTGTAATGCTCGGTCTGCTGGTTTGGGGTCTGGCCTGCTTGCTGGATGCATATCAGTTCTCTCTTAGGCTTGGCCTTTAATAGAGCTAGGATTAGAAAGAGAGTTCTAACAAGGTTATTGGAGTGTTGACATCTAGGAAGAATTCTACCTCCTGGCGCCAGTAGCGAGAAATCAGACCCTTCTCTTCAGGAAGACTTGGAGAAGGGACTAGCATGGAATTCCTTGAGAGTACAAGCTGCAGCTGTTGCTGGTTATAGAGGCTAGGTTCAGGGTTGGCCCTTGTCCATGCATCCTAACTTGGTTCATTTTCTCAGGGCAATGAAGCAACTGAGACCACCTTGGTATCTTAATTTGGTCCTCTTGCCTCTAGTACAGGGCCCTTTTGAGCCCCTCCTGTCAAGCTTCTCTGAAAGATATTACCTTGAAAACTGTCTGTTTTTTGGTGGCAGTTTGATTGATGGAGAATCTTGGGAAATTTAGGCCTTGTCCTTTCGGGAACCCTTCTTGATGTTGAAGGAAAGTGATTCAAACAGTTCTGTCCTTCTTGTCCAAGGTTATGATCATTTTATGTTGAACAGTCATTCACTTTATCAGTGCTTTGGACTTTGGATGCCTCCGTAGCCTTGGAGTGTTCATTGGTTGGTTGTTAGTCAGGCTGTTAGGATTTATTTAAAGAAGACTGACTTCAGAAAATAGGATCATCTTTGAGGTCCACCGAAAAGGACATAAAGGGGAAACAGCTCCCAAGGTATTAGTAGCACACTGAGTTAAGGAAATGATAACTGCAGCATACATTGTGCATGGTCCATGTGGTCTCAGGCTTTAGGGCTCATTGGATGAGGACTTGGGTGTCTTTGTGGGTGGAGCATAGGTTGGTTCCAGCATGGGACATTTATTTATATTTATTTAACAGGTTTTTTTAATACCGTCTTATCATAAATTCAAAGCGGTTTACGTTAAGTTCAACTGCAAGTTTACATAGAATAGGGAGGTCAGACTTGGAATCTTAAACAGTTTTACATAGGACAAGGTGGTTAAACTAGGAGTTTAAACAGCATTAGTGATCATCATAACAAAATTGCAGTAGGGGAGCAAAATATAACAAGGGGTATATATAGTGATTTGGACAGGGGAAGAAGGAAGGGCAGGTGAGGGGGATGTGGCTTAGGCATGGCTGGGGTATATATGGTAGGCCATTGCAAAGGTAAGAGCATAGGACAGATGACATACTAGGGACGTGTCAAAATGAGGTGTGTCAGGGGTTGGGGCCATAGTGCTTGGTAAAGGAATATTTTTATAGTTTTCCTAAAGTCCATTAAGTCTGACTCTTATGCGCTGTGGGAGCGCATTCCACAGTGACAGTGCATATAGTAAAAACGCTGTATTATAGGTTACTAGGTTTTTATTATGGGTATGCCTAGCTCTGCTTTCTTGGGACTTTTCTGCGGTTGAAGAATGCCTGGGGATAGCTGGTGGAGGGTTTTAAAAATGATGAGCATTGATTTGTATTTGGAGGGGTTAAATATTGGTAGCCAGTGCAGCTGCTTTAGAGTTATGTGAGCGCTTTTTGTGATTCCTGTACTTATTCATGCTGCTAAGTTCTGGACCACTTGTTGCGGATAGATGTGTTTAGGGAGGCCTTGGTATATTACATTGTAGTAGTCTAGTATAGGCATGATCATAACTTGTCAGACTGTCCTAAAATCATTTTTGAGTTTCTGGATTAATCTTAGTTTATGGAAGGCTTATTTGGTTGTTTTGTTGATATGCAACTGGAAATTTTGGTTCTGATCAAGGATCACACTTAGATATTTCACTTCATGTTTTACTTCTAGGTCGTTATTAATTTCAGTGTCTTGAGGTATGAGTGATGTGCTCTTAGTGATGAGAGCCTCAGATTTCCTATAGTTTGTGAAGATTTGTTTGCACAACCAATTTGATATGGCCTCAAGGCATGATGATAATTTTGAATAATCAGGTTGGTCTATATCGAATGGAGCAAAGACCATTATATCATCTGCATATATTCAGTATTGAATTTTATGCTCTTTTATTATGCTACATAGAGGTTTGAGGTATATATTGAAGAGCAAGGCTGAAAGGGGCTGAATCTTGAGGGAGATACCTAAAGGTTGGTTAAATGATATTGACTGGTATTCTCCAGCACATACTTGCAGTTTCCTATCTGTAAGGTAGGAAATAAACCATTGTAATTTGTAAGGCAGTGGCATGCTCTTCTTTGCATGCTTTTTGCTGAGCACTATTGATTTGGATATGCAGGCTAGACAGAACTTGGCTTTGGGGTGAGGGTCATGGCAGCAGATTTGGGTAGATCCCACTTGCATTGATGTTGCTCATGTACTTTCCCATACGTCTAGACTGGTCTGGAGGGACAAAGAAGAAGATAAAATTGTCTTACCTGTTCATTTTCTTTCCTTGAGTCACTCTAGACCAGTCTAGAAACCTCCCATGGACAGGGCATTCTGCTGTTTTGATACTGATAGATCCAAGCTGATTCTTGGCATTTGTTGCTTTTTGTTGGTTTGTGGCCCTCTTGTTTGCAGAGGGGTTGTTATTTTGGTTGCTTTGTGATAGAGATGCTGGCTGTGATGTCATCAAACCAGTGGCTCTCTGTTTCCATTTGCTGACAGGAAGGCATAAACCCACATATCCAGATTGGTTTGGAGGGACTCTAGGAAAGAACATTAGCAGGAAAGACCTAATTTCTCCATCCATCTACAGGCTTCAGCACTGTATGCAGCCCTCTTGGATGAAATTATGGTAGGGATTGTGTAGCAGTATTGGATTATTTGGATTAGCAAAGTGAAATTTGAAATAAAAATATCAAAAGCTCTGAACAAACACCGGAGTATTAAATAGCCAAATGCACAGCTACAAAAATAATTTTACTGTTGTCTGAAATCATTCAAAAGATCAGTGTAAAGAAGAGGACACCTAAAGAGACCGTTGGCTATAATTAAATAATGAATTTTCTACCGCGCAGTAGATGAGTAGCCTAGTGGTTAGAGCACTGACTTGGCAACCAAGAGACCAGGGTTCAATTTCTACTAGCACTCCTTTTGGCCTTTGGCAAGGCACATAACCCTCCATTGCCTTGAAAGAAAGGTCAGGCAATCTACTTCTGGTCACACTGCTGAGAAAATCCAGGAGTTTGTTGGGTCACCAGGAGTCAGCATAGACTTGAAGGCACATGCACTTTCTACTGTAGGTTTCCATAGATTAATCAGTTTTTCTCTTTTGGTAATTTTTCTTTAATTCTAGGATCAGTGTGATTTACGGCCATGTACTGCAAGCCCAGCAGAGAAAATACTACCAAGTCCAGAATGGCCCTCTGAAAATGATATGGGAAAAACTGAATCACCAGAAAGTCATCCTAAACAAATACAGCATCAAGGTACAGGATAAACTGAGTGCTGCAAGCATTTAATGGAAGAAGCTGATTAGTTCTGAAAGAATAATTTTATTTAAAATTATATACAACACATAGCTCAAGCTAGTAGAAGTTCTTGTCTAGCTGCTCAGTTCTTATACCCAAATGACTAGTGAGCAGGCACAGTTGAGGATGCGAGATCAGTCTGCAGATGGTATAACCACTCTGCTGCAGTGGAGGAAAGTCCATATCCTAGAGCTGATTCAACCATTAGGCAAGATTAAGTAGTTGCCTAGGGCAGCAACTTCTGAGGAACAACGATGATTAGCACCATTCAAAGCAAAACAATAGGTCCTGGCAGCCATGCAATCTCTGAGCCATCAGCATGCTCTTTTTAACTGCAGATAGTGTGAGCACACACATATACAAAACAAAGCTTTTAATCTTAGTTTGACTTCCAATTATGCATTTTTATATTATTGTTGTGGGAAGAGTTGTGTTGCAGTGATATTTGGGGAGCAGGCATAAGGCTGAAGGTTTGCCTAGCGTGCCCATTAATCTTTATACTCTGATCATCTCTGCCACCTCTCTGACATATGTCAGGGTGGAGGGTGTTTGAGGCATGGTGTAATGAGAGGATATAATCCTCCCTGGCATAAATTTTGATTATCCTGACCACCTTGCACAATGATCTGCTGAAGGGTTTTGTGTTGAATTTCCTCAAAATGCAATTGCAGAGAGTGTCCTTACTGTATCACACCTAGATATTTCACGTTTCCTGAAGGGGATGAAACATCTTGGGCCTCTGGTAAGGATGATCATACCTTCTTGAGATCTCAACCTGGTTTTGAGGGCCTTGAGAGAGGTGTCAGTAAAGGATCTAATACTTATGGCTACATAATTTTGTAGCAATCTATTCAGCTAGGTGGATATCAAAATTCAGGCCACTTTAGTGCAGGGAACCATTTTTGGATTTTTCAGATGCAGGAGTTTTGCTTCACATAGTGCCCTGTTACATGAGACAGTGGGTACCATCTTAGGCAGGGATACCTCCTGATTACTTATCTTCTAAAGGACGGTCATGCAGAGAATTCTAGGGAGCTTCACCTGATAAAGCAACAGGAGCCCATACAAAACTATCTCGAGGTTACCAATACCTTCAAAGTCTAGATCATTTGTCCACTCCCTTCAATAGCCCAAAGAGAGGTGGAGCAACAAAGGTTTTATAACCCAGTGACCTAAAGAAGCTATAGCCATAGCTTATGCTTAGAAGAGGCTACAAATTAGAAACACGCAGACAAAAACTGAACTGGAACATCCAGATCGAGTACAGCAATACTGCCAAAAGGGAAAGAAACACATTTCCTCCTGTACTTTGCAAAATACTAAAATTTAAGAAATGTCCAACTCCCCAAATTAAATGTAAACTAATCCCTAAAAATAGAAAGCCTGCTTTCAAAACACCTGCCACAAAATCAATTTGATATGTAGGCCAGAGTCTCTGGCCTGCATATCTAAATGGCAAAACTTAGCAAAGGAATACAAGGAGATTGAACTAGCTAGCCTAGCATATATCTACTGGAGGACAAAGTCAACAAACTGATTTGGTTGTATGGCTCAAAGATCTTTAAGAACTAAATGCCCCTTATTCTGTACTAAGTGAGGGTCTGTCTGTGTTCCCTCTGTGTGATCAAAGTGAAGGATTCAGCTAGCATATAGTTCCTGTGTAGGGAGCTGTAGCAGTTCTGTTTTCCCCGTAGGAGTATTGGTGCTCTAGAACTGTGGTTCACAGATATGTCCTAGAGATCTCCCAGCCATTTAGATTTTCTGGATCTCTGTAATGAATACTGAAGAGATTTGTATTCACTGCCTCTACTGCATGTAAAGTTCTCTTATGCACAGGACTTGACCAAAAGAAAGTGGAACCGTGGAGCTAGGGCAGAGATGGGCAGACTGAGGCAGGAGCGTCAGGAGAAGAGGATCTGGATCAGGGAGCAGAGTATTTTTTTCTCTCTGCTTTGTTCTAAGCTCATCCCTTCCCCTCCTTTTCTCTGCAGGCTGTCTGGAAGGGATGCGATGGAGCAGAACATCCAAGCTGCTCTGAGTCTGAAAAGAAGTGGTGGGACTGAGATCCAGGCAGTTCTTATGCATATTCATTGTGGCTATCCTGAAAACCCACCTTGCAGGGGCTCCCCTTTGGGAATACTGTGCTAGAGCTTGATGTAGTATTAATATTGCCTTTTCATAGATAGGGTTGTCGAAGTGTGAATCCTGGGAGTTAATGCTGTTTTGATATAGTGTTTGCTATATAAGTTCTGAGTATCATTTTGCAGCTTTTGGTACATTGCAAAGGGTCTGACAATGCAATGTGTGTGGTGTTCCTGAGTTGATCATAATTGTAATGTTTGTAGAGGGAAAGGTCCTAGTACAATTGTGTTGCAGAATGTAGAGTGAGGGATTTATATGGAGATGCTGTCCCATCCTCTCTTTAAATTCTAAACTTCATTCCTCGTAAGATTAAGCATTTAACTGAGAGGGAATTTATTTATGTATTGGGGAATACGCATTAGCCTTCATTTAAAGCCTGTACGGCAACATATTCATTAATAAAATATATTGAAGGATAAGTCTTAAGTGGTAGAGCGGTTTTATCTAAAGAAAATTACAGGCTTATGCAATAATTTGAGCACTCAAATTTGAGTTTTGTCTGTTTTGCTGTTCTGGCGATGACAATCTCTTCTTCCTTAGGCAATGGAGATGAGCTTGGCCTTTCTACTAGGTAAATTAGGCAGTCACTTAGGGCAGCAGACCCTGGTGACTATCCCCCCCCTGAAGTGGCAGCCAAACTACCGCTTTAGTGCCATGGCACCCTTTAAAATGCCTGTGTGCATGCATGCAGTTATGGCCTGCTGCTGCTGTCTGTTCCAGCAGGGCGTTGAGGGGGGGGGAGCAGGAACATCAGGCTGAGCACAACATGCACTTTAAGGTCCTTCATGTGCTGAAGCGGTAGTTGAGCTGCCATTTCAGTGCAAGGAGGGATGGCTGTGCAGCCTCCCCTCCCCCCAGCTGAGAAGATGGATGCTGGGGGAGGGGGGTGGATATGGCAGGCTAGGCTGTGGCACAGAGGGTATATGTGGTATGGAGGGCCTTGCTAGGGCAGCAGAAACCCTTGGGCCAGCCCTGAGTGGAGAGTTCTTCTTTATGCTAATTTTTTAAAGATATTACTGGCCTCCCCTTTTTTTTCTCCTGTTTTTGAAGCATTTGTTGTCCTATTTTATATCTTATCAAAATAGAAAGATACAATATGATAATCCCATCCTGTAGAAAGCATGATATAAGGCCTGTTGAAGGATGAGGTTAAGATGGTTAACAATAAAGGGAGATGTGAAATGGAATCGGTCAGAAATTGTGTATTCCCTTTAATTAACACAGTTGAAAATTCATTTTGTGTATTCTATTGAATCAGAAGAAAAGTTGTATAATCTAATTATAAGTTTGAAGTTTGGTCTTGATTGGAGTAAGTGGAAGGGCGTCACAGTACTTCACAGTTTCCAATTCAGCTGGCAGGTTTCTCTTTAACAGTTTTTATATCCTGAACCCAGTAAAAGCAATAATTCAGCCTATCATGCTATACTCCCATTGAAGGATTCATTAAATGAGGATGCGTGAGGGTGAAGACTTGGAAATCGAGTGAATTTGGGGGGAGGGGGAGAAGGACTTGATAACCTGCTAATGGGGTAGGTATAAGTGGTGGTGATGGGGAAGTGTTATGAGATAGGTGTAAGAGAAGGGGGATGAAAGGCACTATCAATTTTTTAATAGTAGTTTTATCTGGGTGGCTGAAACTGGCTCTGATTTCTTATCCCATATTACACTATTTCCAATAGCATGCTAGTGTGTCTTCAGATCTGATCAGGTATGCAGTGGCAAAAATCACTACATTGCACAGGTTCAGATCAGCACTTGAGATCTACTCTCAGCAATTAGCCACCATTCATGTCCCTTGTTCCTATCTTCTCTGCACATATGTTGTCACACACATGATACTGCTGCACATCGCAGTCCTTTTCCCCCATATTTAAATTAGCTAAAAAAGATAGATAAAACAAAAACAGTTTGAAGGGCTTTATATGCATAATACTGTGGGGTTTTTTTTAAAGTTTTTCAGTCCCAAGGCATATCCACTTTCAAAAATACAGTGTGGCATACTAACCTCTGGATTATGCAGTGTGGATATGGGAACTTAGAAAAACATAGGCCATGTGGTCTTTTTCTGCCGTCATGTTTCTATCTACTCTGCCCTTCCATATCAACTACAATAGTCCCCTCTTTTTTTCCTTAAGAGATCTTCTTTGTTTGTCCCATGCTTTTTTGAATTTGGAGGATATATAGTTGAAAGAAAAGCTAGGGAAGTACTGAAAGACACAGCAGAGGCTGGAAGGTCTCCGAGGTGATGTGTGTGTGCTGCATAAAGCAGGTCTCAGTTCTGTCTGTACCCCAAATGCTGTAAATAGGAAGGAGAGAGGTTCTGGCTTCATAGCTTGTCCTCCCTAAATGCTCCCTGTCTAGTGATGCCATTGCATGCAATTTATCTATGTACAAGATATGTGCTGTTTTCAGAGACTGCGCTACAGTTTCTGGTGCCCCCCCCCCCCCATATGTCCACAATGGTGGGAGGGACAGTCCTGGGCATTTTACTAGGGTGGCAAGGAGAGGTGAAGATCTGTGAGGTCATCTTATCATGATACAACTAACTGCTATATTTCTATTTTATTTTGCTTAGGAGACCTTTCTACTCACTGCTTAGATGATGATGATGATGATACTCATAAAGTTAACAGAACTTCTCAATCTTTAAAGCAAAGCAATTTAGCTGTCACCAGAGGGGTGTGGCACAAGCCGCCTAATGCTGCAGGAGATGGAGACATTCCAGGCTTGGTAAAACAGGATACTACACATCGGCTAATAAGAAGTAGAAATAGCGCGGACCTTTCAGCAATCTATTGTCCTGAAAGGCAGGTGGTGGCTGGTCCTCAAGGGCCTACATTTAGACAAGCTGCAAGGTATTTGTTTTTCTAATCTGTGTGGAAAATGTTGAATAACTATAGTGTAACCAGACTTCTAAGATGATGTTGCTTTAGTATTTGAAGAGATTAGGCATTAGTGTAAAACTCATTTACTGTGTGTAGTAGCCCATTCCTGCTCAGTCAGGACTAGCTTTAGGGGGGGTGACTACACAGGGCACTTTTTTTTTTTTTTGCGTGTGTGTGAACGGTATCACCACCTTTTTAAGAAGATGCTGCTGCATTCTCTAATGGTTTCACTTCCAGGACACAATTTTCCCAACATTTGTGTGCTAATTGCTGCGGGGGAGAGAATGCCTATGACTGCCTCTTCTGCTAGCTTTGCTATAAAGTCTGAATGGTGTAGGGTCCTCCTGTGCTGACTTTATATCTAAGCTAGCAGAAGAGGTAGTTGCAGGTGCTGCTCTCCTGCCAGCAAAGAGGGTGAGAGGAATTCATTGAGACTGTGAGAGTATTTTACTGGCTGAGGGAAGGGGAAGTGATTCATATAGGATTTATGGAAATAAGGTAGGGTGGGCTTAGTTTTCTCCATGGATATCAGGCTAATTCCATAGATGGAAGTACTCTCCTAGGACTTAGGAAGGCCTTTCTCATTATGTGCTGGTAGCCCTATAGCCTTTACCCACCCTACTTCTACTCCAGTTATTTTTTCCACCTTGCCACTAGGATGCAATCTTGCTATCCTACACAGAACAGGTGTCCCAACATCTAAGTCTCATGGTCCAAAGCAGCAGTAACCCAGAAAAAAAAAAGCCAGAAGAAAATGAATTTCCCGTACAGGATGGATGACCCTGTTCTCCCTACTCAATGTATTATGTTCCTACCTGATTGTCCAACTCAGTTATCATAATTTGATTGGCCAATTGATCTCTGAAAACCCTTGGAGCATTCATTGTTGCTCTCGGTTCTGGGAAATTGATCCAATAGAGGCTTTCCTGGGCAGACCAAATCTCCTGAGTATGGAACCCATCTACATGACCAGTCTGGCATTACCTTTCATGAGCAATTTTTGGAAGGGAAAATTTTGACCAGTTTTAAATGATTTGTTCACCAGGAAATAGTCTTGGAGAGGAGGTATGACAGATACATCATCACTGTCCACGGTGGAGACATGCCAAGGGAGTAACATGAACGATTGACTCATGTGGCCCAACATTCTTAACATGGCTCTTGCTTTCTCGGTTGTACTTCTTCCATGATCTACCACCAAGCACTTGAGTCATGTCCAGCAGATCGCCAATGAATGCCAATTAGTGTGAAGAGCTCAAGTGCGATTTGGGGTAATTTAATGACTGTCCCTAGAAATTCTAGCAGCTGGAAGGTGATGTACAGTGATTCCTGAATTCATTATCACACCCAGATCAAACCCCAAGAATACAATATCTATAATTGCTCCCGCACCCACTTCAGAGGAGGAGGAGTGGCCATAGTTGCAAAAGCTAACCTACACCTCTGGAACCTTGCGACAGAAAGCTCAGAAGAAGCAGATGCTCTCACAATCGCCAATAAACACCTATTGATCTGCCTGGGATAAAGAACACCTACTGCAAATTCGGATCTATCAGACATCCTCAAACAAGTATCTAAGAGCTGTAACAGCACAAAAGAACAGATTAAACTCTGAGATTTCAACCTTCCCTCAGTACAAGAGAAACATGCTGAAGCATTCATGGAGGCTATGGAGATGACCCAAATTGTCCGCACCCCAACACATGAGAGAGGGCAACATCTTGGAGCTCGTATTCCTCAATTCCAAATCCAGTAATGTGGGAAAACAACCCTAAGATTACAGCTGTACCATGGTCTGACCACTTTATTACCTTCATCATCTCCTAACAACCATTTTCCACCAAGGATGAACCATGGCCAACACGAAGGTTCAAGCCATTTATGTTTAAAACGTTTTATTAATATCATTAACACCATAAATATATAGGCCAGCTGAACACACAGGTCCTTATACCAATAATCTAAGTACAATTACTGTCTGTGACCCATAACCAGACATTCACCATTAGAAACAACTCAATTAACAATAATATATTTATCCCTCTCTACCTCCCCCCTCCTTCCCCCTCATCCTTCCCACCCTATCAGAGGCTTTCTCTGCATCAAAACTAACCAGCAGAGAGGGAATGCCCTGTCAATACACCCACCCAAGAACCCCTAAGATACGTCGTACATTCTTAGTTGGATAGAGCCCCTGTACAACCCCATTCTGACAAGTGTATCAAGTTGGGAAGGTACAACGCCAAGCGATCGGCTAAGATCTTCGCAAATAATTTAAGATCTCATTTGATTAATGAAATTGGACGGTATGACCCCCACCTCTGTTGGACCTTTCCCTGGTTTGGGTAGTACCACTATGTGGGCTGTATTACTATTGTATTTAAGGACTCCAGTATCCAGCCAAGAATTGAACACTGCCACCAACACTGGGGTCACTTGCGCTGACACAAGTTTGTAGTATTTGGCTCGAAACCCATCTGGTCCCGGAGCTCGACAAGTGGCTGCCTTGTCAATACCTCGCTGAACTTCTACTGTCACTGGGGCCGCCAAGTGCCCCTGTTACTCCTGTGTCAGCTGTGGTGACGCAACCCCAGCAAGGAACTGTCTAATCCAGGAGTGTGAGGCATCTTCTCTCAAATTTAATGTATGGTAATAGTCTACAAAAACCTTTCCAATTGCTGTAGCTTGTCTGAGTTCTCCCAGCCTCATCCTTTATTAGTAGAACAAATCAGGATCCCTGGTTCTGTGCTAGGCAGTGCGCCAGGGGTTTCCCAGTTTTATCATCAAATTTATATAACTGGTACTTATAACAGACTAAAGACTTTTTGGCTCTCTGCAGCAAAGTGTTAAGGGTCGCCTGAGTTGTGAGCACCTGTTCCCTATTAAACCACTGTTGGGTGGTTAGCCAGTATCCAGCATTCCCTACAAATCTGTTTTTCCAATCTTAAAATCCTTGCCGTCATTTCTCGCCTCCTACGAATTCCATAGGCTGTAATGTCACACCTCAATACTACTTTAGATGCTTCCCAAAAGAGCTCCACATCCACTCGGTGAGCCTGATTATTCATAGCATAATCATTCCACTTATCTATCAAATAAGCCTGAAAATTTTCATCCTGACATAAATCTAATGGCAAACATCAGGGCACTCTTGTTACCGACTGAGCATCCGCCTATCCAATCTAGCCAGACCGGCGCATGATCTGATATTTCGTATGGTCCAATTGTCGCCTCTGTTATTGTCTGAAAAAGCTCCTCTGAGACCAGTATTGCATCTAAGCGTGCACTCGTCCCATGTGCTTGTGATAGATGCGTGTAATCCCTCTCCATTGGATGGAGGGTACGCCACACATCCATTATTTGACACCTCTGGCGAAACCGCCTTAAGTGCCGTATTGTGTAGATACGATTACCCCGTTGTCCCCCTGAAACATCCAGAGTTGCGTCAAATACCCCATTCCAGTCACCCCCTAAAATGTTTGGGGATTCAGGCATTTTTGTCAATCTCTGTGGCTACTTTAGCAAAGAATTTTGGGTCTGGCACATTAGGTGCTTATATACGTCCTAATATCACCTTTTGCCCCTGCAGATCACCTTGTACCAGAATAAAGCGGCCCTCTGGGTCAGCCACTGTGTGTTCAGCCTGGAATTCCACTCCTCTCTGAGTTAGGATTGCAACCCCACCCTTCTTACCTCATGCAGAAGCCCCATAGATACGTTCTATCTTACCCCCTTTCAACTTATTCAAGTCCCCAGTAGCCTGATGCGTTTCTTGTATCAAAATAACATCTCCTTTATGCCTGTCCAAAGCTCGTAAAAGTTTACGCCGCTTCAATGGGTTATCTAACCCACACACATTCCAGGAGAGTACTCTCAGTCCACCACATTGATCTGCTGCACATTGTCTGAGGGTACATCTTTCCTTTATTTATTTGGGGGATCCTCCCAGCCTAAGACCACCCCCCCCCCCCCTCAGTCTCCCGCAGACAAATCAGTCCTCCTCTTTTGGCCTTTAGGTGTCTCTGTATATTTAATACCCCAATATACCCTGTATCCCCCTGTTCCCCATCCCCATTACACCCCTACCCCATCCCTTATCCCCTGTATTGTGCACCTCCCTCTCCTTTTCCACTAGTCACGCTTGATATTGGTCCTTCCCATCCACATCTTCCTTTTGCTCATATTATCTAGTCCATCCACCCAGTAACCCGAGACATCTCCACATCCCAAGGGAACCTTCTTGCCCTTTATCTTGCCCTTTATCTTGCCCTTTATCTCCTTCATTGCTTTAAAAAAAAACCTGTTACCCTTAGAGGGTTGGTACATAAATCGGGAAGTCAATAAACATCAACATTTTAGAACAGAATCAATACCCTTGTCTCTCTAGGCACTCATAAGTCTCCCCTCCGTATAGCAAAACAAACAAGAGGAGAAAAAAAATTAACTAACTGTAAGGGGCCATTGGTATGCAGAGATCATGAGCCTCCTAACAAAAAGGTTATCTGGGAGCAGTATGTGAGTGTCTGTCATGTTCTCTAGCGGCCATTCAAAACCCCGCCATTGATTTGGGCTGAAATACCAGCTAGACTTTATTTATTTTTTTAAGCTTAATTTTTATTAAATTCTTGTCCAGTAATCCAGCAGAAGCCAACTCCGCCAATCCAATTGCAGGTCCAATAGCAACAGAGTACACATCCTTTATACAATAAAAAATTGAAACCCTCCACCAAGTCCAATAAGTCCAGAATTCTTCGGCCCTGTCCTGTCTTCCCCATTGAAGAGCTGCCATTTTCTGCAAGCTGCAGAAATCCTGTAGGCAGGCGTGAAAAAGTTGCAAGTCCATGGGCACAACAGCCTTCCAATGCAAGGCAAGCTCCTTTTGCTACCAAAATTGCAAACTTCAAAAAGTCCCAACATTTTTGAGATACATCATGCAACAAGATAATTCTTGGGTGTGGATCCAGCCAGAATCCCACGAAGTTTTCCATCCATGCAATACACTTCCCCAAGAACTTTTTAAGCTCGGCACATACTTCCTTTGGGTGACTATTTCTCCACTTGCCTAGATCACTCCCCCTTTTCATAATTTTGCATCACATACCAGTGATATAGCACAATTTTCTCCAGGACCAAGCAGGAAGTCGGTCCTCACATATGGGTGTCGTCAGTGCCGATGAAGCCCCAGCGGAGCATTTCCCCAGCTTTCCATGAAAGCCTTTGGGAATGCTGGCACGCATGCGCGGTTCCCTTCCCTTCTAAAGGTGCCATCTTACCTCAGTCTCTTTTTTTCTGAGAAGCCCACCGGACGTGTGTCCTGTTCTCCTGGATAAAAGTGATTTTTTCGTCGGCGATTTTTCGCTATTTTTCTCCGGTTCGACACCGGTTCCCCTCCCGCCGGGTTCGGTACACCGGTATCGAGGCCGTTTATTTCTTTTTCGGTTTTTGCCCTTCGTGGCTGGCGTTCGCGCCCTTTTTTCATTTTTTCCCTGGAAGGCCGGTCTTTTGACCTCGCAGGGGCTCTTTTTTTCCCCGATGGCTTCCAGTGGTTTCAAAAAGTGTGATCGGTGTAAGAAACTTATGTCTCTCACCGACACACACGACTGCTGCCTTCGGTGCCTCGGCCCTGACCACGACCCCAAGTCGTGTGTGCCATGTGGGAAGATGTCTTCCAAGGCACTCAAAAGTCGACAGCATCAGAAGGAAAGGTTTTTCTTGGACTCTGCCTCCGGCCGGGCCCGGACCTCGTCTGAGGCCTTGACATATTGGGATTCTGATCCCGAGCACCGTTGAAACTCCTCGGACAGGGGGTCCCCCGACCGGGAACGCAAGAGGAAGAAGCGGCTCGCGAGGGCGGCGTCGGAGGAGGTCCCTGGTCCCTCGAGGGCCAGGTCTAAGACCCCCGACCACCGTCCCGGGCCCGTGGACCAAGAGAAACCTGCCAAAGTTCCTCGCATGGAGCTGGAGTCTGCTGGACACATAAGCCCCGTTGTCCTCGTGGACTCTCCTCCCAGAGAGCCGACGTCGGGTCCGGCGCCACCGTGGCCCGAGTCGGTGGCTGCTGCGTCTCCCGAGCTGAGTCTCAGGATGACAGCCTTGGAGTGCAGATTGTCTGCCTTCATGGAGCAACAGCGGGCACTGATGGCCAGCCTGTCTGGTGCATCTGCCCCGACCACCGGGACGTCGACTTCGAAGTCAACCCCGGAGACTGAGCTGATACTCGAGAACCTCGTGGCTCGAAGTCGTCCTCGGTCGAGGTCTCCCTCACCCTTCCGTTCGGGACCGAGAGTGTCGTCGCCGGTGCCCCCGGCATTGGGGCGGGTGCCTCAGGGCCCCGCGGGGTCGGACCCTGACTCCTCGGATGAGTCCGCTTGGGAGACGGAGGACGAGGAGTCTCCCGATACTTTTAAGACTCGATGCGTCCTGTCGGACTCACCACTGTCTGAGCCCCGGAGTAGATCCCCTCCGGAGGACACTAGGTTCTCTGAGTTCGTTCGGGATATGGCCGCTGCCTTGACTATCGCTGCCGATCCCGAGGAAGAGCCTCGAGCCGAGGAGCTCGATGCTCTACAGTACGACTCTCCTCCGAAGGAGGCCTTTACTGTCCCGGTTCCTCCGATGCTGGAACGGCTCTTCTTCCGAATGTGGGAGGCACCGGCCTCGGCGCCGGTTCTGAGCAAGCGAGTCGATACCATCTATTGGCTCCGCAAAAGCCCTGGCTTCCAAAAAGCACAGCTACCACACCATTCCATGGTTGTGGAATCGGCCATGCATCGTCTGAAGAGCCAGAAGATGCACTCTGCGGTGCCCCCCGGCAGGGAGGCCCGCAACCTCGATGGCGTCGGTAGGAAGTGCTTCCAGGGGTCTATGCTTGCTTGCCGTGTCCAGTCTTACCAGCTGTACATGGGCATGTACTTGCGAGACCTGACCAAGGAGTTGGCCGGATTCTCTGCTGGTCTCTCCGGGGAACCCTTGCAGAGATTTAAGACCTTCTCCTCGGGGATTCGGGAATGCTCCAAGTTCATTTCCCGCGCCGCCTACGATGGTTTTGAGGCTTCGGCCCGAGTTGCGGCTGCCGGCATTGCGGCTCGACGCCAGGCGTGGCTGCAGTCATCGGACCTCGAGCCATGGGTTCAGGACAAGTTGGTCGATGTCCCCTGCCGAGGTGAGAACCTTTTTGGCAAACCCATGACCGAGAAGGCCGCTCAGCTCGAGACAGAGCACCTTACCCGGACAAGGCTGTCGAGGAAACCTCTGCCCCTTCACATAAGAAGAAGGGCTCGGGTAAAAAGTCCTTTTACCCGAGGAAGGGCACTGCCTACAAACAGTACCATCAGTATCAGGCTGCCCCCCAGGGTCAGCAAGCCAAGGGCCAGGGTAATGGGCCCCGTAGGCAGAGAACCCTCAGGCCCCTGCTACCACTCAGCAGGGTGGGGGTTTTTGACTCCTTGAGCGTAGCCACTCCGTCCCTGCTTTCCCAGCCCTGCACAGGCGGTCGCCTTGTACTCTTTGCCCACCAGTGGCCTCTCATTACCACCGACAGTTGGGTGCTGGACATAGTCCAAAAGGGCTATGCCCTGCATTTTCATCAACTGCCTCCTCCTTACTTCCCAGGGGAGCCCTTGAGGCCTCCCCAGCACACAGACCTTCTCCTTCGAGAACTCCAAGGTCTGTTGGTGGACAGGGCGGTGGAGCCTGTGCCTCCCCACTTGCAAGGTCACGGATTCTACTCCAGGTATTTCCTGGTACCCAAAAGGACCGGTGGCCTTCGACCCATTCTGGACCTCAGGAACCTCAACAAGTTCCTAGAGAAAGAAAAGTTCAAGATGCTTACTCTTGGAACACTTTTGCCCTACCTCCAGCAGGGAGATTGGCTATGCTCCTTAGATCTAAAGGATGCGTACACTCACATCCTCATTCATCCAGACCACAGAAAGTACCTCAGGTTCATTGTGGGAGGAAACCATTATCAGTACAGAGTACTGCCTTTTGGCCTGGCCTCTGCTCCCAGGGTCTTTACCAAGTGCCTGGCAGTGGTTGCGGCCTACCTGAGAAATCAAGGCATCTTTGTCCTTCCCTATCTGGACGACTGGCTCATCAGGGGTCAGACGTCCCTGGAGGCCAGACAAGCCACCCTCAGAACCATTGCTCTGCTTCAAAACGTGGTCTTTGTCATAAACTTCGCAAAGTCCACTTTGCTCCCCTCCCAGAACTTGGAGTTCATAGGGGGCAAGGTTGGATTCTCAACTGGCAAAGGCATTCTTGCCAGAAGTGTTGGGAAATTTGACTTAGGTCTGCTTATATATTGGCTTTATATGGCTGCACCCTTACCTGGTGAAACTACACAACATATGGAAGGCACAGAAGACAAGCATGTGGGTATAAAGGAGTAGATGCGGCCTGCTATGGAGGATTCTGGGTAACCATATTCTGCATAGGAGTATGCAAAATATTGGGCCTAGTAATATCAGCAAGAAAATACAGGTCAAGCAAAGAATTCAAACTAATGAGCACAAAATACTCTTTTTTGCCCTGCACGGTTTCAATTAGTGCCAAGAAGGAAAAACACAGGAAGGGGCAAAGGTCACAGGCCATGCATAGATGAGCAGACCTAAAAGCAGATCCAGATGTATAAAGGTCACAGGCCATGCATAGATAAGCAGACCTAAAAGCAGATCCAGATGTATAAATGTAAAGGGATCCTCCCCTGGGGAAAAGTGTTGCAGGACGCCTGGGGCCTTGCAGACACTTAAGAACTTATGATGAATTCACTGAAACTAATTTGAAGCAGACATTTGAGACAAGGAGAAATGTATATAAGGCAGCCATTTTGGAGGATCATTGGGCAGTGCTTTCTCCCCATACAGAGAGAGAAAGTGCTGTCCGCCATCTCTAGACAGGCTTTGCTGTTCTGCATGACACTATTATTTTGTTATGCTAAAATAAAAGTTTTTGTAATTAAAGCAACTGCTGTCTAAGTAATTCTTTGATTGGTGATATTTGGGCAACTGCTTGTGGGAACTACCCAGAATCCTCCATAGCAGGCCGCATCTACTCCTTTATACCCACATGCTTGTCTTCTGTGCCTTCCATATGTTGTGTAGTTTCACCAGGTAAGGGTGTAGCCATATAAAGCCAATATATAAGCAGACCTAAGTCAAATTTCCCAACATAAGACAGGGCTCAAAGACTGATGGCCGTGGCCAAACAGTTCCTAAACAGGTCCCTGGTCTCCGCCAGACTCTGCCTCAGACTTCTGGGCCACATGGCTTCGACAGTGCATGTGACTCCCAATGCCAGGCTCCATATGAGGCCTGCACAGTGGTGCCTTCGGATTCAGTGGTCTCAGGCCACAGGCCACCTAAGAGACAGGATAAGGGTGTCCAGACCCCTTTTGGCCTCCCTCAGCTGGTGGCTCCATCCACCCAATCTGCTGAAGGGGATGCCCTTCAAAATGCCAGAATACTCTGTGGTCCTCACCACCGACCCCTCTCTGCGGGGCTGGGGTGCTCATTGTCTGGACAAGTGCACTCAAGGCCTCTGGACTCCCTGGGAGGCAGCCCAACAAACCAATCTCCTAGAACTTCGAGCTATCCGCTTAGCTCTCAAGACTTTTTCTCCGGCCCTAGCTCACCGCTCAGCCTTGATTCAAACAGACAACCAGGTAGCCATGTTTTATGTGAACAAACAGGGCGGGACTGGGTCGAAGCTCCTTTGTCGGGAGACTCAAGACCTCTGTTCCTTTGCCCTAAAGCACAACATGCTTCTCAAGGCGGTGTACCTTCCAGGCCAGGAGAACTGCCTGGCCGACTGGTTGAGCAGAATTCTGCAGCCCCACGAGTGGCAGCTGCATCCCTTGGTCGTTCAGAAGATCTTCTTGAAGTGAGGTCTCCCTTGGATAGATCTCTTTGCCAGTCCGCTGAACAAGCAACTGCCCAAGTTCTGCTCCAGGCAACCCCATCCTTTGAGGATAGCACCAGATGCTTTTCTGATGTCCTGGTCTCAGGGCCTCCTGTATGCGTTTCCTCCCATGCCCTTGGTGGCCCGAACTCTTTTCAAGACTCTTCAGGACAAGGCCTCGGTCCTGCTGGTAGCTCCCAGGTGGCCGAGGCAGCCTTGGTTTCCCCTTCTGCTTCAGCTGGCAGTGGATTCCCCACTACCTCTGGGGTTGCAGCCCGACCTTCTCTCACAGGAGCAGGGTTCCCTTCTGCACCCCAATCTCAAATCTCTCACTTTGATGGCCTGAAGGCTGCAAGGGTAGTTTTGGCTCCCTGGGGCCTACCTCAGGAAGTTGAGGAGGTTGTCCTAGTCTCTAGAAAACAGTCCACTAGGAAAACCTATGCCCTCAAATGGAAGAGGTTTTCTGTGTGGTGTCAGCTACGTACAGAGGATCCTTTCTCCTGTACTGTGCCAGTAGTGCTTCAGTACTTACTGCACTTATCAAATCAGGGACTTAAGTCCAATTCTGTTCGGGTCCACCTCTCAGCTCTAGCAGCTCACCACTCACTGTTGGAAGGACATTCTCTGTCAGGTCACCCCTTGGTGTCCCGCTTTCTCAGGGGCTTGCTTTTGCTCAAGCCCCCCATCCGTCCTCCTGCTCCTGAGTGGGAGCTGAATGTGGTCTTGCAGCAACTGACTCGGCCACCCTTTGAGCCGATGGTTACTTGCCCTCTACGCTTCCTTTCCTGGAAGACTCTATTCCTGATAGCCCTCACCTCGGCTAGGCGAGTGAGTGAGCTTCAGGCCCTGGTCTGTGATAGGTCTTACACCAGGATTTATAGGAACAGGGTAGTCCTTAGGACTCATCCAAAGTTCCTCCCCAAGGTAGTCTCCTCTTTCCACCTCATCCAGGAGGTGGTTCTTCCAACATTTTTCCCTAGGCCTCATTCTAGCCAGGCTGAAGCAGTCCTGCATACCCTGGACTGTAGGAGGGCCTTGTCCTTCTACCTTGACCGTACGCAGGGACATAGAAGGGCTACTCAGCTCTTCGTCTCCTTTGACCCCAATAAGTTGGGGCTGGCTGTGTCCAAGCGTACCTTGTCCATCTAGGTGGCTGACTGTATCACCTGAGCTTACAAGGCGGCTGACCTTCCTTTGCAGGGTAGGGTCACGGCCCATCGTGTCAGGGCAATGGCTGCCTCAGTGGCTCATCTCCGCTCTGTGCCCTTGGTAGACATCTGCAGGGCTGCAACTTGGTCTTCAAGCCAGACTTTTGCGGCCCATTATTGTCTGGAGAGGGAGTCCCGTAGGGACAGTGCTTTTGGCCAAGCAGTACTCCGGAATCTCTTTGAGGTTTAGGCAACTCCTGCCCTCTGTTGGGCTACCGGTGGAGGTTGTGTCCTTGAACAGCCTTTCTTTGATGCTGTGACTAGAGGGAGTTCTCTTGTTCAGCCTGGGTTTCTGGTAGCCCGGAGCTAGGGAGTCACCCATATGTGAGGACTGACTTCCTGCTTGGTCCTGGAGAAAGAGTAGTTACTCACCTGTAACAGATGTTCTCCAGGAGCAGCAGGAATCAGTCCTCACAACCCTCCTTCCTCCCCTTGGAGTTGCAGTTGTACATAATTTGATTTTACATTTTTGTGTGCTGTTCTTAGCTATGTCATTTGACTGAGGTAAGATGGCACCTTTAGGCGGGAAGGGAACCGCGCATGCGTGCCAGCATTCCCAAAGGCTTTCATGGAAAGCTGGGGAAATTCTCCGCTGGGGCTTCATTGGCGCCGATGACACCCATATGTGAGGACTGATTACTGCTGCTCCTGGAGAACACCTGTTACAGGTGAGTAACTACTCTATCCCACTGCCCACCACATTCATTGCCATAGATAACTTTTTGATATTACAAAATATCTGCTCTCATTTCTTATCCTCCAGCATGCGTCTCAGATCCTGCTCCCACGACTGCAGGTGGTCGGGAGAATCTCCCAAATTACTCCCCAAAATCCAATGGGCCTGATTTTCGAAGGCCTTTACATGGGTAACTTTCCTAGTTACCCGTGTAAAGGCCTTATCCAGGACTTTCAAAAGGGATCTACACGAGTAGTGTCCTAACACACTCAGATGCTATTTGCGTAACATTGGGGCATTCGGGAGCACAACAGAGGTGGACCATGGCGCTACCCGTGTAGCACTAATTTTCAATGCTACATGGTTAGCGCTCTGCGCCTTAAAGATAGACGAGGGAAAACCTCACCTATTTTTAAGGCGCTGGGGCTGACAGTGTAGCATCGGAAACTGATGCTACATGGGTAGCTCCTGCAGCCACCTGGCTGTGCGGCGACACCTAGATTTTCGATGCTGGGGCCACATATGACCCTGGCATGGAAGATCTGGGTTAGGCTGGAGGTGAGCAGTCTATGTGCCGACACGGCGCATAGCACCATCCAACTGAAATTCGGGCCCAGTGTATTTTAGAAATAATCCTCTTAGGCCCCCACCTCCCCTCTCACAAAGTTTCAAAAAAGTTTTTTTCCCTTGTCCATATCCACAGCAACCCCCCCTTCAAATGTCTTATTTTGAAAGTAGCCAAATTAGTTAGACCACACAAGAGCATAACTTGCATGCAGAAACTTGAAACTTTGCAGTTCCCCATCAGAGAATAACTTCCCCACCAGATCCAAACTCTTACCCTCCCACCTCTGAAACACCCCAGCCACTAGACCCAGGGAAAAGTTGGGGTTCCCCCCCCAGCTGGAGGTCAGATAGGACACCCATTTGCCCTCCAGAAACTTCTTATGCTATCTCCCTAAGGCCCCTAAAGTAAAAAGGATAAAAGTGCTCTGAATTGCAACCCACCTCCCCTAAACCTGCCTGTTCCAACCATACCCGAGCCCCAAGAGGACCCCCCACCACAGCCTGTTCTAACACAACCGAGGGCAAATTAGGTTGCCGAGTCTTCTCCCAGATCACCTTGAGCAGTGCTGCCATAAAATAAGCACTCAACTCCGGAACCCCCCCCCAACCCATCCCTCCTACTATGCATAACCAGGAGGGCGGCCCCACCAAATGTAATGAAAACATTTCCTACTAACCCTCCTAAAAACCTCCTCAGGTATAGCCACTGGAAGGGACTGCAAAAGGTAGAGCTTTCATGGCAAGATCTTAACCCAACCAAGAAAGATGTCTGCACCACTCCAGCTCCCTGCCTAACTTCTCTCAAGCCTTGGTACCAAATAAATTCGAAACTGCAGAAGGATCATTTGGACCTCCAGAACTGAAGTGTGCCTGTAGCTTTCTGTTTCGTTACAAGGCCAGAGACTTATCAGCCCCCTCCCCCCTTGTAGTTAGCCTGGTAAAGCCCTGTGTGATCTGATATGGGCTGTACCCCAAATAAGAAATACTCCGTTTGGTCCATCAGAACTCAAACGTCTAGTGCAGCCTCTCTAAATTAGGTGAGATCTGCAAGGGTAAAATCTCAGATTGACATATTAACCTTAAACCCACTGAAGGGCAGTGATATCTGGGGATGGTTCACTGAAAAAGTATCTGCAAATAGGGAAACCTGGTAATTCACCAGAATGCCCCAAATATCTGCAGTCGACCATATTCGGGCTGCCAGTGGCTCCATCAAAAGAGCAAACAAGGGCAAAAAAGGGCATCCCTGCTGGGTCCCCCTGCCCATCTTGAAGAACTCAAAGTAGGCACTATTAACTTTCACATAAGCTTTAGGCTTGATATAAAGCACTCTAACCCACTCTAAGAAAGCCGCCCCAAATACCAACGTCTCCAAAATACAAAGCATGAAAGACCAACTCACTTGATCGAAGGCCTTTTCTGCATCAGTAGACAGCAACAAGGAGTAGCCACCTAGTGGTTAGAGCAACTGCCTAGTACCTAGAAGATCAAGAGTTTGATTCCCACTGGCACTCCTTGTGACCTTGGGCAAGTCACTTTACCCTCCATTCCCTTAGAAGTAAAGGCTTGGCAATGTACTTCTGGTGACCCAGCTGCCTCTGGGTTTTCTTGGCAATGCATCACCTTGAGTCAGCACTAAAATAAATAAATAGCAACAAAGTTGGGTCCACCACCCTTCTAGCCATCCAGATCAAGTTCAGCATTTTGCAAATGTTATCACCCGCCTGCCTTCCTCCCGGCCATGAACCTCACCTGGTCACTATGAATTAGCTTCAGAATAACCTTAGTAAGGTGCTGCGCCAAAATCCGTGCAAGGAACTTGATGTCCAGATTGAGCAAAGAGATGGGCCTGTATCCCCTACAATCCCAGGGGTCCTTCCTTTCCTTTGGAAGAACAGAAATCCCCACCCACCCCATGGTATCCGCTAAGCGCTTCCCCCACTCTTCACTCCATTAAAGTCTAACTAGCCTCCCTTCCAAGTGGTTCGTGAAAATCTTAGAGCTGGCCAGGGAGCCCATCAAAACCTGGGGACTTCCCCAGTTTCAAAGCCTTAATCCCCAAGTGCACTGCCTCCCCCTCAATATCCCTATCCAAGTCCTCCCACATCTGTGCCTCCAACTGCTGAAGAGGGACCAGTGCCAGATAACAATCCATTGCCTTCTTTCCTCTCCATCGCCTGCCTCATAGAGATCACAGAAAACTCTCTAAACCTCTCTCATAAAGCCTCTGATGCCCGGAGTTCTTCTCCCTACTTCCTAAATAACTTGCCCACCCGCCCCTATTTGCACCACTGTTGTAGCTTAGTTGCAAGCAAGCGGTCTGCCTCGTTCTCCTTTTTTTCTCTCTATACCCAGCTCTTGGTGCACTCCTCTCCTTCCATGGTATTTAGTACCGTTTTTACACTGATGACTCTCAGATCTACTTCTCTATACCTGAAATCTCTCTGGCAATTTAGGCCTGGATCTCTGCCTGCCTATCTGACATTGTTGCCTGGATGTGTCTCCGCCATTTGAAATTCAACATTGCCAAAACAAAGCTGCTTGTTTTTCCCCCTATAGCCCCCTCCTTCTTCCTTTCTCAGTCTCTATGGATAACACACTGTTTCCTCTGCTCGCAATCTTGGGGTGGTCTTTGATCCTCCCTGTCATTCTCCACACGCATTCAATTGATAGCTAAAATGTGTTTCTTTCTCCGACATCTTTCTGAACATACCAATAAGACACTTATCTATTCTTTAGTTACCTCCCTACTAGACTATAGCAACCTCCTCCTCGCTGGTCTCCCTTTGAGCAATCTCTCTCCCTTTCAGTCTGTTCAAAACTTGACTGCACGGCTAATCTTCTGTCAGCCTTGATATGCCCATATAACCCCTTTTCTTAAATTGTTTCATTGGCTCCCTATCTGTTTCTGTTATCCAGTTTAAGCTTCTCCTGACCTGTAAGTGCACTCATTCCGCTGCTCCTCACTGCCTTTTTCTCTTATCTCTCCCTACACCCCTCCTTAGGAACTCCACCTTTCTGGCGGATCGTTTCTGTCTGTGCCCTTCTCTTCCACTACCAACTCCAGACTTCGGTCATTTCTTCTTGCTGCTCTTTATGCCTGGAACAAACTACCTGGGTCTGTACGTCAAGCTTCATCTCTGGCCCTTTTCAAGTCCAGACCTCTTCGAGGCTGCTTTTGGATCCTGATCCACTTAGTCTCCTATGTGTTTCCTTACAATAACCCCTAGATGTATTCTTATCGTCAGCAGTTGTATTGTCTGTCTTAACTAGATTGTAAGCTCTGATGAGCAAGGGCCATTTTTTACATGTGTCTGTTCAGTGCTGCATACGTCTAGTAGAACTATGCAAATAATTAGTAATTGTTCTCGTGCTCATAAACTTCCTCACACTTTGCATCTGCCAATCCACCTTGTTCATCAGCTCTGCCCTTGAGGCCCTGCATTTTATGGTGTTTACACTGGACAGGCTTACTTTGGCACAATTGACTCACCTATTCATTCTCTTGATCTAAACCCTCAGACCCTTGATCTCCCTCTCCTTTTCTTTTTTCTTAATTAGCCTACCCTTAACAGCTGCCTTAAAACCATCACAAACCCTGCCTGCAGAAACCCACCCTCTCCCCTCCTCATTTAAGGGAAAATAATCCTCAGTACACTGACCCACATCCTGCGCTACCCGGGGATCTTTTAAAAGTTCATTCAAACACCAAAACCTGTGCCCTCTCCCCCTTCCTCCACCCTCTTGCTTCTCTCTGATTTGAGTTTGCTTCTCTCTGATCAGAGAGGAGCAGTGCTTTTTACAGTGCTCTGCTAGAAAAGTGGATTTTGCCTCCTGAGACACCTTGCTGTGAATTCTAGCTGTTTATTTAACTATTTATTGTTTGTCTAACTGTTTATTTAATTATTTATTGTTTGTCTTAGTGGTGTGCTAGTTCAGCTTTCTCAGCTGTAATTTACCTTGCCTCTCTCAACTAACTGGGCTTTTTGTGGTACCCCCCTCCCCCTCTCCCCCCTGCTGAGGGTTCAGGACAGGGTACCTTGTAACTGCCCTCTTTAATAGGACTTATCTCCCTCCCTCCCTCCCCCCCTCCCCAGCACCCACCCCTGGGGTAATTGTAGTTTTATAGGTACTTGCACATCTTAGAGGAAAGGGGCTGCTCTCAAGTGCAGCTCGTTATCCACATCAGTCACACACGGAGGACCTGAGATTAATTAATTAATTAAGCTTTAGGTACACAAGGTGTATTAGGGGCATTAGATACACTTTTATTGGTATAAGCATCTACACCAATCCTTATTATATACAGAATTTAAAAGATCTAAACACAAGTTTTAAACTAAGATGCAGACAGAAGTCCAGCAACGAGATGGGGGTTCTCCGGTCTTTTGCATTGAGTGTCACATGTATGATTTTCTCCCAGCTGGTGAGAGGTCTTACGTATGCACTAAGTGCAAAGAACTCTTTGCTCTCAGGGAACGAGTCCGTTCTCTAGAGGCTAGAGTAGCAGACCTGGAAGACATAAGAAAGACAGAGAAGTACATGGACATGACCTACAGGGATATAGTCCTGAAGTCCCACCTCCAGTCTGGCAGCATCCCTGTTGCCATGGAGGAGAGAGGTCACGTGACAGGAGAGCATCACCCTGGTGTGGCAGGAAGTGATCCTGTAACTAGGACCTGTCCTCCAGGTGATGTAAAACCCTCTCGCACCGAGGGCGTTTCTCCAGGGCCATGTGCCCATGAGGGGAGGGTCAGGACAGCTGTTATAGTCGGTGATTCAATCATCAGGAATGTAGATAGCTGGGTGGCTGGTGGACGTGAGGATCGCCTGGTAACATGCCTGCCTGGTGCGAAGGTAGCGGACCTCACGCACCGCCTAGATAGGATCGTAGATAGTGCTGGGGAGGAGTCTGCTGTCTTGGTACATGTTGGTACCAATGACATAGGAAAATGTGGTAGGGAAGTTCTGGAGGCTAAATTTAAGCTTTTAGGTAGGAAGTTGAAATCCAGAACTTCCAGGATAGCGTTCTCCGAAATGCTTCCTGTTCCACGTGCAGGACCCAAAAGACAGGCAGAGCTCCGGAGTCTCAATGCGTGGATGAGACAATGGTGCAAGGATGAGGGTTTTGGATTTGTTAGGAACTGGGGAATATTCTGGGGAAAGGGGGGGCTCTTCCGAAGGGATGGGCTTCACCTTAATCAGGATGGGACCAGACTGCTGGCATTAACCTTTAATAAAAAAGAGATAGAGAAACTTTTTTTTTTTTTTTTTTTTCCTTTATTGTTTATCAACCAGAAGGCCCAAGGGCCATGATACAGTAAAGAGAATACAAACACATTAACAATCCTCAAACTCCCAACCCCCCCCTTCCAACCCCCCCCCAACAGAACTGTCACAATACAGTCGAAGACCCACTCCCACACAATCAGAACACTAGGCCTGGCATCAACGGTAGGGGCAAACAAAATGCTTTAACCCTGAGCCCCTTGACACCAATTAGAATATTGATCCCACACAGATTGAAAGCGCAAGGGCCGTTTGACCCGCAACGCCGTAAGGCGGTACATCAGATAAAGGTGAGCAACCTGGTTCTGGATCATCAAAAGAGAAGGTGGCTCCAAACTCCGCCACTGTCGCGCAATACATTGGCGGGTCGCAGTGCATATAATCCCACACCACCCCGCCAGGTCGCCGGAAAGAGAATCACTCCCCACTGCAAGCAAGGCCATACAGGGACCCCAGGGAACAGGCCGCCCAACCACACAACCACACCAATCCTGCACTTCCCCCCAGGTGCGTTGGATGGCCGGGCAATCCCACCAGATATGCATAAAAGAACCCACACCTCCACACTGTCGCCAACAAAGTGCTGGGCCCCCAGCCATCTCTGCATCCGCTGCGGTGTGAGGTACCAGCGGTACAGCATCTTATAGTTATGCTCCAACACAGTGCTGGCCACTACGCCAGTCAGCAAACCCTTGCACACCCCCTGCCATTGCGGCCCCTCCCACGACCGGTTCAAATCACATAGCCAAGCCCGCCTATGAGACCAAACAGCACAGTCCGTAAAATCCATTAATCTATACAAGGCAAAAATTAACCCTTTAACCTGCCCCCTAGAGAGGAGCTCATCTACCGCCGCTCCCCGCTCGCCCTGCCCCCTCCGCACCATGGACTGGGAAAAATGAAGCACCTGCAGGTACCGAAAACGATCCGCGGGGAGGAGCTGAAAGCCACGCACCAGGTCTTCAAAAGTAACCCAGTCTCCCCCCTCATGTAATTGACCCACAAACTGCAGACCCCTCTCTACCCACCGGGCAAAGGTGGGGTCCTGAAGTCCAGGGAGGAAATCAGGGCTGCCCACAATTGGAATAAACTTTGAGGCTCCCCGCCCCCCATACCACTTCAGGCGCCATTTGCGCCAATAGCCCAGAGTTAGCCTTAGGAAAGGATTCTCCCCCATCTCCCCACCTCCCGTCCCCCATAGCAAGCCTGCCAACGTGTGGGGTCGTGGCACAGACGTTCCAACCAGGATCACCCATTCCGCCTCTTCCCGAAACACCCATTCAAAGGCCTCTCGCACCCGGGCAGCCTCATAGTACCGAGAGAACAGCGGAAGCCCCATCCCACCCTCTAACTTAAGTGCGCATAACACAGTCCGCGCCACACGTGGCCCTCTCCCACGCCACACAAATTTGGAACACCGAGCTTGGATCTTCGCTAGGAAGGAACGGGGCACCCTTATGGGCAGATTCATAAACAAATAGAGCAGTCGGGGCAATGCTATCATTTTTAGCAGCGCAATCCTGCCCAACCAGGACACCTCAAAACTCTCCCACCTCTCCAGTTCCCGAAACATATTGGCACAAGCCAGTGCATAGTTAGCGGCAAAGAGCTGCCCAAACTATGCTGTAATCTGCACCCCGAGATAACGAATACTATTGCGAGCCCATTTAAATGAGAAGCGCTGCCGCACCCGAGCAGCCTCCCTATCAGTAAGAGAGACATTAAGCAGCTCCGATTTGGAGACGTTCATACGAAAGCCCGAGACCTCCCCATACCGAGCCAACTCCACCTGAACCGCCGCCAGGGAACCTTCGGGGTGTGTAAGGAAAAATAAAACGTCATCGGCAAACAGGGATATCTTATGCTGTACCGTCCCCATGTGTACGCCAGAGATCTCCGCACAATCCCGAACACGCTGCGCCATGGGTTCCATCGCCAGAATGAAGAGCAAGGGGGACAAGGGGCAGCCCTGCCGCGTTCCCCGTTGTAATGCAAACGCCTGGGTAACAGCACCGTTAATCTTTAAACACGCCAAGGGCTGATTATAAAGGCTCCGGACCCAGGACAAAAAAGCCCCCTGCACCCCCACTTTCTCCAGGGTTTTAAACAAAAAGGACCAACTCACTCGGTCGAAGGCCTTCTCAGCGTCGACCGCAAGCAACGCCAGAGACGTTCCAGCTCGGGAACTCTGCCACATCAAGTTCAGCGCTCGACGAATGTTATCGGCCGTATACCGACCGGGGACAAACCCCGACTGATTGGGGTGAATCAACCGTCCCAGACTCGGCAAAAGCCGATTTGCCAAAACCCGGGTGAAAATCTTAAAATCACTGCCCAATAGGGAGATGGGACGGTACGCACCGCAATCTGTGGGATCCTTCCCCTCTTTGGGGATGAGACTAATCCCCGCCAGCCGCAAAGATGATGGTAGCGGGCCACCATCACTGAAAGAATTATACATCGCTGTGAGGGGCTCGACGACCTGCCCAGCAAAGACACTATAAAAGATATTAGAGAACCCATCCATCCCCGGGGCCTTATGGGACTTCAACCCTTTAATCACCGAGAGCACCTCCTGCTCCCCTATGCGCTTAGACAAATCCGCACTAGCCTGCCCAGACAACCGAGGGAGCTGAACACCCTCCAAATAAGCCGAGAGCACTGCCTCGCCCGGGTCATGCTCCGGGGTGTACAAGTTCCGATAAAATTGTACAAACCTATCTTCAATTTCCTGAGTGAGCCAGAGCAAACGGCCCCGCTCATCCCTAATCTTGAGAATAGCATTGCGCGCAGTCCACTTCCGCACCTTGCGAGCTAACAACCTCCCTGCTTTATTACCAAATTCAAAGGTGCGCTGTCGTAACAACTGTAGTTTATACTGTATCTCATGAAGGTGAATTTCACTCAGGTCTTTTTTGAAGCCCCACAACAACTCACGCAAGGCCCTATTGGACGGGTGCGCCTTCAGCTGGTTCTCAGTCTCCCGAATGGAACCCAGGAGTTTCTCCTGTTGGGCCAACCGGGCCTTTTTTTTATGGGACCCCACCGAGATCAACTTACCCCGCACCACCGCCTTCAAGCATTCCCAGAGGGTTCCCGGGCCAACCTCGCCCGTATCATTCAGAGAGAGATAATCAGAGATAGTATCGCGGACCTGAAGCACCACCTCGGGGTCATCCAACAGGGACTCATTGAGCTTCCACCACGCCCTACAGGGGCCCTGCTTGCCGAGCCGAAGCCGACAGGTCAAGGGGGCATGATCCGACCAGGTGCGCTCACGGATCACACATTCCTTCACCCCCCCCAGCAGAGTTTTATCAATAAAGAATAAATCAATCCGGGAGTAGGTGCCGTGGACGGGGGAATAATAAGAGTAATCCCGTTGGCCATAGTTCACCTCCCGCCATACATCTACCAGATCCAGCTTGCTCACCAAGTGTTTCAACTTGAGGCGATGGCTCCTGGGGGTAGAGGCCGCCCCTCGAGAGGTATCCACCAGGGGATCCGGGGCAACATTAAAATCACCCCCCATGATCAATTTTCCAACGGCCTTCCCCAGGAGCACCCCCTGCAAGGTCAGAAAAAATTCTCCTTGATTTACATTCGGGGCGTAGGCACTAACCAATGTGAAAGTATCTACCCCTAGTTGAAGTGTTAGGAGTACATACCTACCTCCGGCGTCCCGGATGCAATCTGTCACCATCCCAGTCACCCGAGAGGAAAGAAGAATCCCCACACCCCCCCCCGTCTCCGTTCCCGCCTATTGGAAGCAAAGAATTGCTGAGGAAAGTGCCTATGCCCCATGCACCGCTCATCCCGCACCCGAAGATGGGTCTCCTGGACAAAGACAATATCACCCCCCAGCCGATCACATTCCTTGAAAAAAAGTTGGCGCTTCCTGAAAGAGTTAAGCCCTTTAGCATTAATTGTCACCAAGTTAAAGGAAGCCATGGCCTAAGGCACTCACCCTCCATATACATAAGGTCTTCGAATACAAACATGACCCCTCCCCACTCCCTTCCTCCCCCCTCCCCCCCCTCCCCCCTACACAGCCCCCACACACCGACCTGCGGCAGCAAGACCGCAGACCCAAAAGCCCCCCGATCAAACAGTATAAAATCACATAGCCCCATATAAACATACAAAAAAAATAAGAAGAAAACACACAACCCCCTAGAAAAAAGCAACCCCCACCTGAAAAACAAACAACCAACCCACATGTCGGACCAGGAATATCTAGGAACCCCAGTCAAGAAAAAAGAAAAGGCCTCCCACAGGCCCCGCAGGCCCACAGTTCAAGTGTCCACAGTAGACTGGGTCCGAGAGGGTCGCTGCCTCCGCAAACGTCTGTCTGCCCCGGCTGCACGGCTCCACTGAAGATGACTGGGCCGCTGCGCTCCACTTTTTGCAGGGTCATCAGTCGCAGTCAGCGGCAGCGACGGTATGTCCGACCAGCCCACCTGCTGCATGCTCTCAATCGCTGCCTCCACAGAGTGCACCGCATAGGCTTTACCATTCAACGAATACTGGAGCCCCACCGGGAAAAGCCACCGGTAGCGAACATTCTCATCTCGCAGCTTTTTAGTGACTTGATGATATGCGCGGCGTTTCCGCATAGTAATACCAGAAATATCCGCATAGACTTCCACCTCCGCCTCGTGCCATCTGATACGCCCCAATTTCCACGCTGCGGCCAGCACTAGCTCTTTGGTGCGGTATTCGTGCAGGCACATAAGGACATCCCGAGGCTGATTATCTCGGCGGGGACCCAACGCCCGGTGTGCTCGATCCACGCGCAGACAAACAGAGTCCATAGCCACCTCCGCCCTCTGCAAGACCGCCGCACAGAACTCTTCCGCCAGCAGCAAGTAATTAACTGAGCCTTCTTGCTCCGGGAGGCCCCGGATCCGCAGGTTCGCCCGGCGGGACCTGTTCTCCAGGTCCTCAACCTTTTGCCAGACCTCCTCTTGCAGCTGGCTAAGCGAGTCAAGTCGTTGCTCCACCAGGGCACACTGGCCCACATGCTCCTCAAATTGTGTTTCCACCTCTTCCAGCCGGCTCCCCAGGCCAGTCAGATCCCCTCTCACCTCCTGGAGCCAGCTATGGACCTCCGACTTAAGGCGCTCAAAGTCCTGCCGTGAAGCCTCAAACCACCCCTGCAGGTCTGCACGAAGGGCCTGAATCTCACTAGGCCCTCCACCATTTCCTCCGACTTCAGCTGCACTGGCGGATTCACCGCGACCCGCCGCTATCTTGGTCGCTGGGGTCCGCGGCCCCGTGGAGGGCTTAAAAGTAAAGGCTTTTAGGTCCGCACTTGCTTTTTTCCGCCGCCATTCGGTCCGCAGTGTAGGCTCCACCAAATCCGTTGCCTCGGGGGTGCTAATCAGGGGGGAGTTAGCAGCTAATCAGGGCATTAAGTCCACTATCGGGACGGAGCTGTGGAGTCAGGCAGCCATCAGGTATCCGACGCCACCGGAAGCCATAGAGAAGCTTTTAAACTAGAAAATAGGGGAAAGCCGACAGTCACCCAGGAGCGCATGGTTCGGACAAAGGTATCCTTGAAGGATACTACCAAAAGCAGTGAGGTTCCAAAAGGGAGTATAGTAGCCCAAATGCCCTTGAGTAAGGAGCAGACAGAGCATAAAGATTCCAAATTACCCCTGCCTACCAATAGCCAGATTAATATGAATAAAATACAGTCTCTAAAATGCTTGTATGCCAATGCTAGAAGTCTAAACAATAAGATGGGAGAGTTAGAATATATAGCACTAAATGAGAGGTTAGATATGATTGCACTCTCAGAGACATGGTGGAAGGAGGATAACCAGTGGGACACTGTGATACCTGGATACAAACTATATCGTAATGATAGAGCTGACCAAATTGGTGGAGGGGTTGCGCTCTATGTTAGAGAGGGCATTGAGTCAGAAAGGATTAAAGTTTTGCAGGGAACAAAATTTGCTGTAGAATCTCTATGGATTGAAATTCCATTTATGAAGGGGAAGGTGTGATGGCAGTGGGAGTATACTATCGACCGCCTGGCCAGAATGAACAAATGGATGATGAAATGCTCAAAGAAATCAAGGAAGCTAACAAAAGTCACAACAGAGTAGTAATAATGGGTGATTTCAATTACCCCGGTATCGACTGGGTCAGTGTCACGGCAGGACAAGCTAAAGAGATAAAGTTTCTAGATGGAATAAATGACTGCTTCTTGGAGCAGCTGGTTCATGAACCGACCAGAGGGGAAGCCATACTGGACCTAATCCTTAGTGGAACGCCAGATCTGGTGCAAGAAATAAGGGTGTTGGGACCACTTGGCAATAGTGATCATAGTATGATCATGTTTGATTTAATTAGTGGAGGACAGATAGTAAAGGAATCCACAGTATTACCTTTTAACTTTCAAAAGGGAGACTATGATAGAATGAAGAATATAGTTAGGAAAAAACTAAAAGGAGCGGTTCCAAAGGTTAAAGACTTACAGCAAGCTTGGGTGTTATTTAAAAATACTATCCTCGAAGCCCAGACCAGCTGTATTCCACGCATTAAGAAGAGTGGAAGAAAGTCCAAAAAACTGCCAGCATGGTTTAAAGGTGAGGTCAGAGAGGCTGTTGCTGCCAAAAAAGCAACCTTCAGGAAATGGAAAAAAGAGCCAAATGATGAAAACTGGAAACAGCACAAGCACTGGCAAGTTAAATGCAAAGCATTGATAAGGCAGGCAAAGCAGGAATTTGAGAAGAAACTTGCTACGGAAGCAAAAACACGAAATAAAGACTTTTTCAAGTACATTCGTAGCAAAAGGCCTGTGAGAGAGTCAATTGGACCATTAGATGATAGAGGGGTAAAAGGGGCAGTAAGAGGAGACAAGGCTATAGCGGAGAGACTGAATGAATTCTTTGCTTCGGTCTTTACTGAGGAAGATGTAGGGATGTTACCCACGACTGAAGTGGTATTTAAAGGTGATACTGCAGAGGAATTGAGAGAAATATCGCTACACCGGGAAGATATATTACAACTATTTGATAAACTGAATAGTAGCAAATCACCTGGACCGGATGGTATACATCCCAGAGTGTTGAAAGAACTGAAATATGAGATTGCAGACCTGCTATTGGTAATCTGTGAACTTTCATTAAAATCATCTGTAATACCTGAAGATTGGAGGGTCGCCAACGTAACACCAATTTTTAAAAAGGGTTCCAGGGGTGACCCAGGAAATTACAGACCGGTGAGCCTGACGTCAGTACCAGGGAAAATGGTAGAAACCATCGTAAAGAACAAAATTACACAGCATGTAGATAGTCATGGCCTAATGGAAGACGGCCAACATGGCTTTAGACAAGGAAGATCTTGTCTTACTAATCTGATATGTTTCTTTGAAGGTGTGCATAAACAGGTAGACAAAGGTGAGTCGGTTGATATAGTGTATCTGGACTTCCAGAAAGCTTTTGACAAGGTCCCCCATCAGAGACTTTTGGCAAAGCTAAAAAGTCATGGGATAGGAGGCAGTGTACTATTGTGGATCGGGAACTGGTTAAAAGATAGAAAGCAGAGGGTAGGGCTAAATGGCCAATATTCCCAATGGAAAAAAGTGAATAGTGGATTACCCCAGGGATCTGTACTGGGTCCGCTACTTTTTGACATATTCATAAATGACCTGGAAAAGGGAATAACTAGTGAGGTTATCAAATTTGCAGATGACACAAAACTGTTTAAAGTTGTTAAAACCCAAGAGGATTGTGGAAAACTGCAGGAGGATCTGGATAAATTGGAAGACTGGGCATCCAAATGGCAGATGAAATTTAATGTGGACAAATGCAAAGTTATGCACCTAGGAAAGAACAACCCACACTATTGTTACACGATGCAAGGCTCCACATTAGAAACCACCACCCAGGAAAAAGATTTAGGAGTCATCGTGGATAACATGTTAAAACCCTCCGCCCAGTGTGCAGCGGCGGCCAAGAAAGCAAATAGAATGCTAGGTATCATAAGGAAAGGGATGGAGAATAAAACAAAGGATATTATAATGCCTCTGTATCGCTCCATGGTACGACCGCACCTTGAATATTGTGTGCAATTCTGGTCACCGTATCTTAAAAAGGACATAGCGTTATTAGAAAAAGTACAGAGAAGAGCCACCAAATTGGTGAAGGGGATGGAAGGCTACTCCTATGAAGAGAGGCTAAAAAGGTTAGGGCTCTTTAGCCTGGAAAAGAGACGGCTGAGGGGAGATATGATAGAGGTCTATAAATTAATGAATGGAGTGGAACGGATAAACGTGGATCAATTGTTTACGCTATCAGAATATAGAAAGACTAGGGGACATGTAATGAAGCTACAGGGTAAACTATTTAAGACAAATAAGAGAAAATATTTTTTCACTCAACGTGTAATCAAACTCTGGAATCTGTTACCGGAGGATGTAGTAAGGGCTGTTAGTATAGCTGGGTTTAAAAAAGGTTTGGACAAGTTCCTGGAGGAAAGGTCCATAAACCTCTATTAAAAAGGGACCCAGGATATCAATGCTTGACCCAGTACAAGCATTGTGGAACCTGTGTCTTTTGGGGATATTGCTAGGTATGTATGACCTAGATTGGCCACTGTTGGAAACAGGATACTGGGCTTGATGGACCTCGGTCTGACCCAGTATGGCATGTCTTATGGTCTTATGTTCTTATGTTCTCTTCTTGAGGCACAGGCAGACTGGCGCATAGTCCAAAAAAACCAATGCAATCAGTCAGTCAATCTGAACATCAATCACCCTAGAAATATTGGTCCCCACCACCAAAAAAAAAAATCTATCTTAGAATACGAGCCATGTGGGGGGGGGGGGGGGGAATGTATAGTTCTGCCTCCTGGGGTATAGCTCACGCCAAAGGTCCCGAAGGCCCCACTCCCAGATGAATCCCTTAAGCAGTCCCCCGTTCCCCCCCTGTACTATCCTTGCCCAGATCCAAATAAATATTGAAATCCCCCACCTCCCCCCCCCACCAATATCCCATCTCCCATTTCTGCCAGTTTTTCTGCTAACGCCCTAAAAAAACTTCCTTGAGAGCCATTGGGACATGCACATTTACCAAGATAAACTTCTCCTCGCCTAAGAATGCCTTAGCCATAATATAATACCCATCGATATCCCTCTCTACTTGCACTACCCAAACTTCCATTCACTTAGAAAAAAGGATTCCCACACCTTGCCACCTTTCTACCTCTAGTTGAGGAAGCAAAAAACTGTCCCGAGAAGTGCTTTGTCTCCATTGAATGCTCATCGGTGGCAAAGGTGTGTCTCCTGGATCATACCAATATTGATGCAGCCATCACCCAAGTGATGTCACTTCCTCCCTGCCAGCTAGGCCTTCTGCTGCCATAGCCAACAGCAAGGAGACTTGCTGTGAGTGGAAGGAGGATACCTATGCCTTGCCCTCTGCTTTGAGATCTCCAAGCTGAAGTGGAGGCTGGGATGGAAATGAGTATGAAGAGTATTATTTAAGTGTCTCAGTATGCTGCTTGATCATGGTCATAGTCTCTCGCACCTGAAGAGATTTTCTGCATGGTGCATCAGTGAGCTGCTTGTTGTAAGTCTGAGTCCTGGATCCATGAAAGTCTCCAGGTGTCAGTACTCATGGAGAAGGCCTTTTGCTATATCAAAAATATCCTAGGTTACTCAGTGTATTTTCCATATTCTTCTTCCAGGTAAAGCTGTGCCATATCAATCCCTACTGAGCCAAGGGAAGGAGGAAAGTCTCCCCCCCCCCCCCCCAACAAGTCCAGATTGCACACAATATTCCCACAATTCCATGTTAATGAACAGCTGATAGGATGTGATGTGGGAAGTCAGCATAGCATTGTGAAAAAATTTCCTCCCAAGAGAGTTAGGAGTCCTAGACTTCCTTACCATGGATGCTGAACAGTGAATCTTGGAACTTTCTGAATCTTTGGAGAGGAGATTTGATAACCATAGAATGGTGTGGCAACTGGAGCTTTTCAGGAACCTTCTGGACTTAATGTACAGAGTCGACCTTCTTAATGACTGGAGACATAGACAGGGTCTCCCTCTATGTTGATGCTGCCAGTGCTGGTGCAGCTCCTGAGGCCAAGAAAACTGATGTCGCCACTGCTGATAATTAAGGATTGGTCTTACCTGCACCAAAAAATCATTTGCTTTGCTCTTGTTGATCCTTGAGCCATCTTTGGCATCTGTCAAAACAAGACCTTGATACTGTTCATGGTTGGGCCTTAAGCACTTCAAACACCATTTGTGTTGTAATAGATATGGTCTCGCTGCTTTGGGTGCACTTCTTAAACCAACTGGCCAGTTTGTGGGACATTTTCTGGAAAAGGTTTTTCAAGACAGCCATTTGATTTTTCTAACCCATCTGGATCACCTGAGGCTTAAATGCAGCCTATAGTGGCAATGTGATCAAAATAAAGGAAACTTAAAAGCAATGAAAAACATCAAACTAAATATACTAAAAATGTAGTGAATGTGCAGACTGACAAACATATGTATGTGGCTCCATGGATCAAGGAAGACTAAGGGAATAAGTTGCAGCAGCAGGTGGAAACTTGTGTACATCTATAGTGGAACCAATCCAAAATCATCTAGGAGCAGCTGGAAAAGATTCCCTTGTGGGGTTCTGTTAGTGATGTCAATCATATGTGAGCACTTAATGTGCTGAGAATGGAGGTTCTTCATGGACAGCAGGATGTCAACTACACCAACCCGTTCACTTCACCTATGGATGAACCTGCAAACCCCCCCCCCCCCCGAACATATGTAAAGGGGTTACAGCTAGTGACTTACAGGAGTGGAGGCAGCATGGGTACTGGGATATAGGGCTACCTGGATCATGCTCAGAAAGACCTCCCTAGCCATCGGATGACATCCTGCTTACAGGTAAGCAACATCACTTCTCTGGGAACATGCAGGAAGTCAGTCCTCACATATGGGTGACATCGGCACTGACGGAGTCCTCGCGGAAGCATATCCCCAGCTTTCAAAGCTTTGGGAGATGCCACCACGCATACGTTGTCCCCTTCCGGCCCAAGGGTGCCATCTTACTCAGTCTCCTTTTTTTCGCAGATCCCTTCAGATGTCTGTCTGTCTTCTCCCAGAAAAATTTGTTTTTTTTGTGCTCTCATATTCTCCCTCTGGGTTGCACCAGTTCTCTTCCCATCACCTGAGCCTGCTGCTTCAGCATAAAGTCTCAGTTTTGTTTGCGGGGGGGGGGGGGGGGGGTTGCCTTTGGCGGCTTTGTGCCTTTTTTCCCAACTGGTAGCACTGTGGGTCTTCACTCTCGCCTGGGTAATTTTTTCACCCATGACTACCAGTGGTTTTAAAAATTGTGATCGGTGCATAAAGATTTCTCTCACTGATACTCACTATTGTCTAAGCTGTCCTGGACCCCCATCCTGGAATGGCTCATGCTCTGCATGTGAGAAGCACCAGCGTCTGTTCCAGTCATGTGCAAGTGGCTCAGCTCAATGTATCTGGTCCGCTGGACCCTGGCTTCCAGAAGGCACAGCTGCCACATAACTCCATGGTTAGGGCGGTAAGGAGGGTCCGCACCTTGGATGCCCTTGGCAGAAAGATGCTCATCGGCCAGATCCAGGCCTGTCAGCTGTATGGGCATGTACCTGAGAGACCTGGTGAAACAACTCTCACTGGGTTCTCGGCTGGTCTCTCCAAGGAACCACCGCAGCATATCAGGAACCTGTCCAAAACTGTCCGTGAGTGCTCCAAGTTTGACTCGAGCAGCCTACGACAACTTCGAGTCGGCAACTCGAGTAGCCGTGGTGGGCATCAGTGCCAGGCGCCAATCCTAGCTACAGTCTTCCAACCTCGAGCAGTGGGTTCAGGACAAATTGGTCAATGACCCATAGCAAGGGGCGAACCTCTTTGTCAAACCCATCACGGAGAAGGCTGCCAAGTTGGAGACCGAACTAGTGACGAGGACCAGGTTCTCCAAGAAGACTGCTACCCTTCCCCAACAGAAGGGCTCGGTGGAAAAAAAACCCTTTTACCCAAGGAAAGGAGCTACTTACAAAAACTACCCACATTTCCAAGACTCCCCAGCTTCCCAGCAGGGTCAGTAGACTGAGGGAAAGGGGCATGGCCCACGTAAGCAGAAGATTCCCAAGCCCCAGGCGCTGGCTCCAGCCTAGCCTGGGGGGAGCTTTTGACTCCTTGGGCATAGCTTCTGTTCCCCAAGGAGGACAGCAGCCCACAGGGGAATGTCTGATTCACTATGCCCACAGGTGGCCAGCCATCACCACAGAGTCCTGGGCACTCAAAGTGGTCAGGGAGGGCTACCTCCTCCACCTGGCACAGATACCTCCCCCGTTCTTCCCAGGAGAGCACCCCAGGTCTCCCCTTCACTGGGATCTTCTACTACAAGAACTCGCAGGCCTTCTTGAGGGCAAGGCAGTAAAACCAGTACCCCAACATTTCAGGGACAAAGGGTTCTACTGCAGGTATTTCCTTATGCCAAAAAGGACAGGGGGTTTAAGGCCCATCCTGGACCTATGTTCCTTGGATCTGAAGGATGCTTATACCCACATCCTCATTCACCCCAGCCACAGGCAATACCTGTGCTTCATGGTGGGGGGAGGCCACTACCAATACAGAGTACTACCCTCGGATTGGCATCTGTCCCAAGGGTCTTTACCAAATCCCTGGCAGTGGTGGCCACTTACCTCAGTCTCCAAGGGGTATTTGTCTTCTACCTGGACGATTGGCTCATAAAAGGAAGCACAGCCACCGAGATGCAGCAGGCTATGGCGCGCACCATCCATGTCCTACAGCATCTGGGGTTTGTAATAAACCACCCTAAGTCCCATCTCCCGACACAGGGTCTGGAGTTCATCGGGGCAAAGCTGGACACCGGTCCAGGCAAAGGCCTTTCTACCCATGGATCAGGCAACCGTCTCAGAGCATTAATCGCAGGCATGCAGCACCATTGCTCAGTGTCCGCCCTGCTCCTTCTGCACCTACTTGGCCATATGGCCTCCACGGTCCATGTCACCCCAAATGCCCGTCTGCACATGAGGGTGGCTCAGTGGTTTCTTCGGGACCAGTGGACACAGGCCACCGATTGGCTTAAAACAGTGTCTTAGTGACCCACCAGCTAGCAGACTTCCTGATGTGGTGGCAGGACCCGCAGCATCTCCTGGTGGGGATACCCTTCCAAACCCTGAGCCCCTGAAGGGTCCTCTCTATGGATGCCTCCCTACTGGGATAAGGGAGTCCATTTCAATGAGCTTCACACCCAGGGCAGCTGATCACAAGCTGAAGACAACCAGCAAATCAACTTCCTGGAGCTCCAGGCTGTATACTTGGCCCTACAAGCTTTTCACCACCATCTGAGCCACCAGCCTGTGCTGATTCAAACAGACAACCAAGTAACAATGTTCTATGTGAACAAGCAAGGAGACACAGGATCTCACATCCTCTGTTGTGAGGCGATGACACTCTGCTCCTACGCACTCTGTCAGGGAATGCTCCTAAGGACAGTTATTTACTTGGCCAGGACAATGTCCTGGTGGACAAACTTAGCAGGGTCCTTCAACTGCATGAATGGCAGCTGGATCCCAGAGTTGGCCACCCAGCTCTTCTGACTTTGGGGGACCCTGTAGGTGGACCTCTTCACCAGCCTGGACAACTGCCAGTTGCCCCACTTCTGCTCCCTGCAGCCTCACCTGGGCCAGGTAGCAGTGAATGCATTTTTCTCATCTCATGGCCGGAAGGTCTCATGTATGCCTTCCCACCCACTGGTGATTTGCCAAGACTTTTTCAAGGTCCTGCATGACAGTGTCGCTGATCCTGGTGGCCTCCCCCCCCCCCCCCCAGTGGCCCAGACAGCCATGGTTCCCACTGCTCCTTCGGTTATCAGTGGAGGAACCGACACCCTCCCCCCCACCCCAGGCTCTTGTCTCAGGAGGAGGGCTCTCTCCTGCACCCCACTCTGGGATCCCTGTCGCTGACAGAGTGGCTGCTGAAAGGCTAGCCTTAGCCTCCTTCATCCTCTCAGGGAAAGTAAAGGAGATCCTATTGGCCTCCCGTAAGGCTTCCACCAGGAGAGCCTACACCTTCAAATGGTGCAGGTTCTCAGTGTGGTGTGCGGAGCAAAGGGTGAACCCATTCTTCTGCTCTGTGCAGCTGGTGCTGCAGTACCTTCTCCACCTTTCGCAATCCGGGCTCAAATGTTAGAGTGCACCTCAGTGCCCTAGCAGCACATCATCATCCTGTTGACGGCAAGCCCCTCTTGGCTCAGCCTCTGATAGCCCACTTTCTGAGGGGGCTCCTGTTGTTGAAACCCCCCAGTGACAGAGTGGGACCTCAACATGGTGCTGTCACAGCTCACCCGCCCACCCTTTGAGCCCCTGGCCACCTGCCATCTCAGATATCTCTCCTGTAAAGTCGTGTTCCAGGTGGTGCTCATCTCCGCTAGCAGGGTCAGCGAGCTCCAAGCTCTGGCGGCAGAAGCGCCGTATACCAGGTTCTACAAGAATAGGGTCGTGCTATGCACACATCCCAAATCCCTACTGAAGGTGGTGTCCCCCTTCCACCTCAACCAACAGATGGTGCTCCCCACCTTCTTCCCAAGGCTTCACTCCAGTAGGGCAGAGACCATCCGTCCTTCACTCCTTGGTCTGTAAGAGAGCCCTGTCCTACATTCATCATACCCAGGGCCACCTCATTTCCTGTGATCCGTCAGCTGGGACAAGCGGTGACCAAGCAGACACTGTCCACCTGGGTGGCGGACTGCATCACTCTCACCTATGAGCAGGCTGGGCTCATGCTGGATGGCTGGGTCACGGCACACAGCGTCAGGGCCATAGCGGCCTCTGTGGTAAACCTGCGCTCCGTCTTGATGTTGGACATCTGCTAGGCTGCCACACCACCTCAGCTCATTACTGCCTGGAGAGGGAGCCCCAATGGGACAACACCTTCAGCCAGGCCAGTAATCTTTTCGGAGTCTAGGCAACTCCTATGCTCCGACTCTTCTCTGTTCAGGCTACTGGAGTGTTTGTTCCATTAGACACATGGGTCCTACTGCAGTCTATTCTGTGGACTCAATTGCTGCTGCTCTGCTCCCTTGAGGATGACCGTGGTTTTTCCTTACTTGCTTTAAGTAGCCTGTAACTAAGGAGTCCCGTATGTGGAGATTGACTTCCTGCTTGTTTCCAGTGAAAGCGTAGTAACTCACCTGTAACAGGTATTCTCTGGGGACAGCAGGAATCAGTCCTCACAATACTCGCTCCTCCCCTTGGAGCTACTATATATCTATTTTTTGCCATCTTCTTTTGTCGGCTAGCTATGTCATCTGACGGAGTAAGATGGCATCCTCTGGCGGGAAGGGGACCACGCATGTATGGTGGCATCACCCAAAGGCTTTCTTTGAAAGCTGGGGAGATGCTTCTGTGAGGGCTCCGTCAATGCTGGTATCACCCATATGTGAGAACTGATTCCTGCTGTCCCCGGAGAACACCTGTTACAAGTGAGTAACTACGCTTTTCCCATGGGGAACATGCTATGTCCCTAGGGCTACTGGGGCTACATTTTAAATCTTGCAGTAACGAGCACTGCTCAGTTACTCGGGTACCAATACCATCATGAGGGGAGGTATGCCATTTCTCCCTCCTTGCATTAGGTGCCACAAGGGCTAAAGACCATGTTCTGTTTTAATAATGGTTACGGTGACATGTAACCTGTCCAGAGACCCCAGCCACCGTTTGCTCCTGTCTCCTCGCTTCTCCTCCCCGAGCTCCCCCCCCTCCCCGAGCTCCCTCCACCCTCCTACCCTAGCCTACCCCTCCCCTCCACTGTATATAGCACCTTGTAAATAGCTCATGCTGTATATATTGCCTCAATTAAGCCACACCTGTGTACACCCACACAAATACTACTTACTATCCTACCACTGCATGCAGACACCCCCCCCTTTAAATTTGAATCATCTGAAGTGAAAACCACTTTGATTTTAGGATAAAGCAGGATATAAATCCATTTAAATAAATAAAATATTTTTTTTTGCTTCTTTCTATTGTAAGGAATGATTTGGCCAGACTTCCAAGGGCTCAAAATGCTGTTGCCAACAGAAACAGGACTACAAAGGTAAGGCTTAGTGTATCTGCAACCTTTTTTTGCCTTCACAGCCCATGGAGGACATTTGTGACATTGAAGGATGTGAGCACATGGGCTCTTTCTTTATGATGCCTTCCATCCTTCAAGTTCCTGATGGTGTTTTGCATGTTGTTCACAAAGCAATACCTAGGTTACTATCTAGAGCACCTGTAAGGGCAGGGATTAGTTCCACGATGTGCAGGAAGTTTTTATCCTGTTAACCTTCCCCATGGCAAAGGCTTCTTGTGATGGTGGGAGGGAAGTTCTCATGCTGCAGCACTTATATTTTGAAGGTGCCATCTTGTACGATTAGAGCAGATCATCATCTCACTACCCTGGAATGTTTTTGGGTTTGCTTTCCTTTAGAACATTTAGGATGAGGGACAACTGTATGCAAACCCTTCGTTTCCAACTTACACTTAAGGAAACTTTAGTGGAATGGGACCAAATGTGATATGGAGGGAAAAAAATCTATGAAAAGATGTATTGAGTTTGAAAATGGACTGAGGTTCCAGAGAACTTGAGCCTTCTCTCCCTCCTCCCCCCCCCTAAAAAGCCCAGTGCATTCCAGTGGAAGTAGTAGCCTCAGCTACTGTGGCATACATTGATTCACTGTGATAGAGTAGTTAGGAAATTACTGTCCTCTCTTGGTAACGGACAAAGAAGTAAAACAAATGCACACCTAAAGAGGTTGGAAATAATTCATGAGACCTGCTCTGTGTTCTTACTCCTATTGCTGATAGCCTGGCCATTGGTGATTCATGTGTTTCCTTTTCTTATTTGTAAATTCTGCTATGCAACCTAGTAACTGAACTATATAGCTTTAATGGTTATGGATATCCTGAAAAGCCAACTGGCTCTGGTCTCCCTAGGAGAGGTTTGGGAAGCCCTGGCTTATGAGTCTTTTGAAGATTCAGTATTTTATGGGTTTTGTTCCGCATACTATGTGCAATAGCAATTGCAGCGTTGGTGTCTTAACTTGGAGCCTCATATGTTTTTGCTATAGATCCTGTTTTGACTGGACATTTTTCAAAGATTGTCAATAGTGTATGTCTGTATAGTGCTGTTATTGTCAATAGTGTATGTCTGTATAGTGCTGTTAATGTATCTGATTAAATATTATGGGCCATATAGCCAGTGGCAGCAGCTAGCCACTGCTGAACTGTAGACACAGATATTCAAGGTTGGGGCCATATTCAGGGGTGATATTCAGCTGCTGCCCAGCTTTTACTATGCCTGACTTTTGCTATGTTGTGTTAACTGGGCAGTGGCTCAATATCTCTGCTGCCTAGTTCTCCGGGACCAAGCAGGAAGTCAGTCCTCACATATGCGTGACATCACCAACGGAGCCTGCATGGGAAATGCTCCCCAGCTTTCAGAGAAAGCCTTTGGGAGGTTGACAACACATGCGGGTCAGTTTTCCCGCCTGAAGGAGCCATCTTACCTCAGTTGTCTTTTTTTCCATGGAGCCCTCGAGATGTCAGTCTGTGTCCCAGAATTTAGTTGATTTTCCTTGACTGGTTTTCCAGTTTGCGTGTTTGTGTCTTCCTGCCCGACTCCGAAGACGTTGATGCCTCGGCATCACTGATTTTGTGTTGTGGTTTTTTTTGAGGGGGGGGGGTTGTTTTTGGCATATGGTGTGTTTTTTTTTTCCTCTTGTGGCCCCCCTGGGTGGCAAGGATATTGGTGTCCTTTGACTTGGCGGAAGCTGTCTTCCCAACCATGTCAAAGCCACCCAGTGGCTTTAAGAAGTGCGCCTAGTGTTCTCAGATCATTTCCATGATGGACCACCACAGCTGGTGCCTTCAATGCCTCCGGCCCACCCATGAGCCCTCAACCTGTATTCTGTTTACAGATGACACAAAAAGAGCTGAAGAATTGGACACGGCAGTGGGAGTTGCTGTTCAGTTCAGAGGCATTGGCATTGACCACAACTTCACCCTCGAAGGCCCCCACTGAGAATTTAGCTTCACGTGGGGATCGGACTCACTCAGAGCAGAGAGATCATGGGACACTGGGAATGGCTGCTCTCCTTTGAAGAGGAGAACTCCCCCCCCCCCCCCCCAGAAGGTACAGTCTTCGGCCCCTTTGGTGTCAAAGGGCAAGGCAGAGTCCAAAGCTAAATCCCATGGACATCACCATCGCAGCCCTTGACGTGATTCCAAGGGCCAGGAGCGGCCCTCCAAGCTGCCCCGATGGGAGAAGTTGCCTCCTGAGACTGTTAACATAGAGGAATCCCCGCTGAGGGAGCCAGCCTCACTGACTGTTCGGCTGGCGTCTGAGACATCTCTCCTCATGGAGAGGATCCAGGCATTGGAGCATGGCCTCGTTGCCTTTGTGGCTCAGCAGGCTCCCAAGGAACCGATCATCTCCGGTTCTTCAGTGCTGCTGACGACCCTGTGGTCAATGGGTGCCTCACCTACTGAGGTGCAGCCCGTTTTGGAGACATTTGCCATCTTGGGCAGTTCCTGTGAGCGCTCTTGTTCCCACTCGATACCATGGGTATTGTCACCAAGATCATAGAGGTTGAAGGTTACCGTGAATCTTCCTAAGTACCATTGCTGGGAGTGTCGGTCAGGGAGGTACTTTGAGTTCCTCACTGACACTGAATGGGAGAAGGAGAAGGAATCGCTCGAGACAGTCCGACACCATGACTTTCCCTCCAATCCCTCACAACCCACTCGAGCACAGGAGGTTTCCCCTCAAGGACCTCTCCGTCCTTGAGTTAATTCAAGACATGGGAAAGGCTCTGCCCTTCACCATAGAGGCAGAGGAAGAGCCTCATGCAGAGGAACTGGAGATCCTCCAGTACTGGAGTCCCCTGAAGGAGGCCATCACGGTGCTGGTGCACTCCATTCTTGAAAGTTTGGAATACTGTACTGAGAGATACTGTGTATGGTGCTGATGGTCAGCAGGCACCTCGACTCCCTCTACTGGGTGTGCAAGAGCCCTGGGTTTGAAAAAGAACTGCTGCCTCAGAACTCCATGGTGGTGGAATTGGCCTTGCCCCAGATTAAAAGTTCCAAAATGCACTCTTAGGTGCCCCCAGGTCAGAGGCAGACACTATGGACTGCTTTGGCAGAAAGTACTACCAGGGCTTGATGCTTGTGGCCAGAATCCAGGCATACCAACTGTACATGGGTTTGTACCTGTGGGACCTAGCAGGGGAGCTGACTGGGTTCTCTGCAGGTCTTTCTGGAGAACACCTAGAGTGCTTCAGGAGTCTGGTGGGGAAAACAAAGGAGAACTCTAAATACATCACCAGGGCTGCTTATGATGTCTTAGAGACCATGGCCAGGGTGGCTGCAGTGGGCATCTGTGCTCACTGCCTGACATGGCTACAATCCGCTGATTTGGAACAATGGATTCAGGACAAGATGACCGATTGTCCCTTGCAGAGGGGAGAATCTCTTTGGCAAACCCATGACGGAGAAGCTGCTGAGTTGGAGACTGCGTAACTCACCATGGCTCGCCTTTCAAGGAAGACCTCTAATCCCGATAGAAAGAAGGCCTTGAGTAAAAAGTCTCTATCCAAAAAAGGGAAGGTACTATGGCACATACACCCTGTACCATTCATATCAACAATCCCAACCAGGGCAAAAGCCTAAGGTTCAGGGCCAAAAGCAGTACCCCAAGCCTAAAATCCTTAAGTCCCAGCCAGCGCTGCCACCACAGCCTGGTTGGGGCTTTTTGACTCCTGCATGAGGACCATGGCCTTTCTTCCCTTGCCCAACTCCGTTCCACCTAAAATGGAGGGGCGGCTGTTATACTTTGCCCACAGGTGGCCCATCGTAACCTCTGACACCAGGGCCCTCCAGGTGGTCCACTAGGGATACTAGTACCCACCTTTCCAGGGGAGTACCCTCTCCAGTAACACAATTGCGTGCTTCTCCAACAGGAGATCCAGGCCCTCTTAGCAGATCGGGCTGTGGAATTCGTTCAACCATTTCAGGTAGGAAGAGGGTTCTATTCCCACTATTTCTTGGTCCTCAAGAAGACTGGTGGCAACAGACTCATTCTGGATCTCCACAGTCTTGATTGTTTCTTGGAAAAGGAGACGTTCAAGATGGTCTCCCATGGAATGTTGCTGCCCTACTTCCACCGGGAAGATTGTGCTCGTTGGATCTCAAAGATGCCTACAGGCACATCCTAATTCACTCCCATGCACTGTTGGTACCTCTGCTTCATGGTCGGCAGACAGCACTATTAGTACAAGGTTCTACCCTTCGGCCTTGCCCTCCGTCCCACGGATCTTCACAAAATGCTTGGTGGTCATTGCCACCTCCCTTCGGACCCAGGGCATCTTTGTTGTCCCCTACTTGGGTGACTGGCTCATCAGGGGTGCAACGCTGGAAAGAGGTCCTGTCATCTGTGACATGCACCATTCAAGCACTGGAGCAGGTGGTGCTTGTCATCAGCTAACCAAAGTCCCACCTTCAGCCTTCTCTGTGCCTTGAGTTCAATGGAGCTCTCCTTGACACTTCTCTGGCTCAAGTCTTTCTCCGGGCAGCCCGGGCCCAGTACATAACTGCCCTGGTGCACGAGGTCCAATGTTGCTTGTTGGTCACAACTCGACAAATGCTGTGCCTCCTTAGTCAGATAGCCTCCACTGTCCATGTCACTCCCCTCAGCCTCTCTTCACATGTGTCAGGTGCAGTGGACACTCTGCACTCAGTGGCATCAGGTGATCAACCATCTCTCGGACAGCATCATGGTAACTCCGCTGCTCAAGGAATCCCTCTCCTGGTGGCAGTACACAACAGCACCTGCTTGCAGGCCTTCCCTTCCAGACCCTGCTGCATCAGAATGTGCTGATGACGGTTGCCTCCCAGCTGGGCTTGGGCACACTCTTGGATGACCTGCACAGACAGGGTCTGTGGACAACTGCGGAGAGCCTCCATAAAATCAATTTCTTTGCGCTCTGGGCCATTGCAAATGCCCTATAAGTGTTCTGGCAACAGCTCTCCAATCAGGTCATCCTTATACAAACGGACAACCAAGTGGCCATGTTCTACATCAACAAATAAGGCTGCACAGGCTCATTTCTCCTCTGCTGGGAAGCAGTCCATCCCTGTAAGTTTGCCTGCATGCACACCATGCTCTTCTTGGCGATTTATCTACCGGGGAGCTCAGTGTGTTGGCAGATTGACTTGGCAGAGTTCTCCAACCGCACAAGTGGTCTCTCAACACCCAGGTAGCCAACTGTATCTTTCAGATGTGGGGCACCCCATCCATGGACCTTTTCGCCGCTCCTCAGAACACCAAGCTGCCGCAGTTTTGCTCCAGGGTCCTCTGCAGCAATCGGATAGCCTCCAATGCCTTCCTTCTGGAATGCAGTGATAGCCTTCTCTATGCCTACCTGCTGACTCAATTAGTGGCCAATACCCTCTTAAAACTGCAGGCAGACAGTGCCACCATGATACTCATGGTGCTATGTTGGCCCAGACAGCCCTGGTTTCCCCTGCTGCTTTAACTCTTCTGGAGGCTGCAGATTCCTCTCGGCTATGCACTGGATCTGCTAACTCAAGAGGAGGAGGAGAGACCCTCCTCCATCCCAACCTCAAATCCCTATCGCCCATGGCTTGGATTCTGTGCGGCTAGCTCTTGCAAACTTCAGCTTACCAACAGATGTTTAAGAGATTCTTTTTGCCTCCCGCAAGGACTCCATCAGACACACATATGCTTTAAGGTGGCACAGATTTTCACTCTGTGGACAGAGTTTTAGACCCCCTTCTCTTGCTCTGTGGAGATGGTTCTATCTGACTTGCTCCATCTCTAACTCTAGATTGAAATCTAACTCTGTCAGAGTGCACTTCAGTGCCTTGGCAACTTACCACCATGCAGTAGCTGGTAAGCTTCTTTCTGCCCATCCTCTCATCAGATGGTTCATGAGGGGTCTTTTGTTGTCCCATCCCCTGATTTGGCTCCACTGGTTGCATGGGACCTGAATGTTGTCCTTGGCCAGCTGTTCGCTCCACCCTTCGAGCCACTCGCCTCCTGCCTTCTCAAATTTCTTACCTGGAAGGTTGTCTTCTTGGTAACGCTCACTTCGCTATGCAGTCAATGAGTTTGAAACTCTGGTAGCGCATCCCCCGTACACCAGGTTTCACAGGAATAGAGTGGTTCTCCATACTCATTCCAAGTTTCTTCCTAAGGTGGTTTCTCCTTTTCACCTCAGTCGGTCATTGGTCCTGCCCACCTTTTTTTCCAAGCCTCAAGCCAACAGAGCTGAAGCCTCCTTCCACACTTTGGATTGTAGCAGAGTGGTGGCTTTTTATCTGTAACGCACTAAAGCCCACCGCCACCCCTCTTCCCCCCCCCCCATCTTCTTTTTTTTTTTTTCCTTTTCACCCTAACCAGCTGGGTGTCAGTCTCCAAACGCACCCTCTCCATGTGGGTGGCAGACTGCATTTCCTTTGCTTATGCCCAGGCTGGGCTCAATTTGGATGGCCATGTCACGGCACACAATGTCCGAGCTATGGCAGCTTATGTAGCTACCTCAGCCCAGTCTCTACAGTAGAGATTTGTAAGGCTGCTACATGGTCATCTGTCTACACTGATGTCTGGATGCGGATTCCTGGCATGACAGCACCTTTGGTCAAGCCATGCTCTGGCACCACTTTGGGAATTGATGCAACTTCTTCCCATCGGCCCATCTGTCCATCCATGCTACTGTACAGTCGAACTGATGTTGATGCCTCTGCTCATTTCTGACTTTCAGAACTGTTCAAAGTTTTTTCACTGTTCACAGTTCGGTTTTTCTGGTTACCCTGTTGGGTTATTTACAGGGTTTTTTTTGGCAGCCTGTAGCTTGGGAGTCCTATATTTGAGGATTGACGACTTAGGCCATGTGGTCTTTCTGCCATCATGTTTCTATCTAGTCTGCCCTTCCATATCAACCATTACAAAAGTCCCCTTTTTTTCCTTAAGAGATCCTCTGTGTTCCATGCTTTTTTGAATTCAGATAGTCCTCATCTCTACCACCTCCACTGGGAGACTATTCTATGCATCTACCACTCTTTTCTTGGTCCCAGAGGAAGTATAGATCTCCAGGAACAAGCAGAAATGAGTCTTCACATATGGGTATCGTCGGTACCAACTGAGCCTGCGCGGGAACGCTGTCCAGCGTCCAAAAGGAAAGCTTTTGGGAGCATCCCACAGCGCCTGCGCGCTGCCTTCCCGCCTTTCCTAACTGCCTCTCTCCAGTTCTTCTTTTCCGCGGAGCCAGCAGGTCGTGTTCCTGTCACCGCTGAAGAAGTTCTTTATTTTATTTCTTTGGTCGCGCATCTGCCTTCTTGGACGTCGGACCGGTACTGCCTGTCTTTCTTCTTTAAAAAAAAAAAAAAAAAGACGACTATTTTCACTAATGTGCTTTTTTCTTTGGCCTTAGGCCTATGAGAAATTCTCCTCATGGAGAAGCCCGCTTCCGGGTTTAAAAAGTGCACGAAGTGCAGCGGCACTATTTCTGTCACTGACGCCCATGACTGGTGTCTAAAATGTTTGGGTCCTGACCACTCCATCACGGATTGTGAGTCCTGTTCCATGATGTCTAAAAGAGGTCTACACAATCGAGCAGCCAAGCTCAGTACCCTGTTTCCCTCTGATGCAGCTTCGGTAGCATCGACGTCTTCCAGGGCTGCTGCTTCCTCCCATGGATCTCAGGTAACCAAACTCAAATCCAGCCGGTCCTCGAAGGGTAGATCTCCCTCCAAGTATCGAGATGCCTCCTGGCTTGCTCTAGAGGAATCCGCACCGGCAAAATTACCCTGGCGGGAGGCTCCGGCTTCCAAAGCTTTATGGGGTCACAGGTTGACATCGATGGCTCGGCCTCGACCGATCACCTGTTGCCATGTTCTGGGGTACCGGTGGTTCCCACTGGTACCGACATCCAGACATTGGTAGCGTCGATGGATCAGAATATTCTGACCATGCAGCATGCCATTACGGCATTCATACAAGCTGTGACGCCTCTGCACCAAGAGTGTTCACAAACTCCGTTGTCGGTACCGGTTCCGTCACCAATATCGGTTCCAGTGCCAGTACCGATTGCATTGACATCGGCTTTGGTGTCGACTGCAGCGGTACCCTGTTCTGTGATGCCCATCGGTACCGAATCGGTACCGATCACTCCCGATGTCGATACCACTCGGTAACGCGTATCAGGCTCTGCAGGAGCATCCAGATAGGCGATACTTCGATTCCTCTGAAGACTCTGATGCATCAGAGGTCTCTGTCGAAGCATCGGTAATCCTTCCTCAGGAGCCCTCTTCTCCAAAAAGAAGAATGTCTCCTCCAGAAGACTTGTCTTTTCAAGACTTCATTAGGGAAGTGGCCAGGGGCCTCTCCATTTCAGTGGCCCCTGAGGCAGAGCCTAGAGCCCAAAAAATTGGATATCTTGCAATATCCTAAGGCTCCTAAAGAGGCAGCTACTTTACCAATTCATGAGATCCTTTATGATCACATGTTGGGCATATGGGAGACACCTCTCACCACCTCCCCTCATTCTCGTAGGTTGGACACCTTGTACCGTGTTTCTCCTTGTCCTGGCTTTCATAAAACTCAGCTTCCTCACCACTCTATTGTGGTGGAGTCTGCTATGAAGAGGATAAAGAGTGCAAAAAGGCACTCATCCAATCCTCCAGGAAGAGAATGCAGAACCTTAGATGCTTTTGGCAGGAGAATTTTCCAGGCCAATATGCTTGTTGCTAGAATCAACTCCTATAGTCTCTATATGGGGATGTTCCTAAAAGAGGTTACCGATCACCTACAAACTTTATCTCCTTTAGTTTCAGAAGATAAGAGAGGAGTTTCTCACCTGGCTTAAACATGCCCAGGATGTTTCCAAGTTTTCTAACCGTGCAGCCTTTGACTCTTTTGAGTGTGCTAGCAGAGCCTCGGCTATTGCCATAGGTGCACGCAGAGTTGCTTGGCTACAAGCTTCTGATTTGGAACCCTGGGTCCAGGATGGACTAGGAAATCTTCCTTGTACAGGTGAAAACCTTTTTGGCAAAGATTGGCAAGCAAAGGCCACTCAAATGGATGCTGAAAATTCTGCTTTAGATAGACTTTCGAAGTCTACTTCTGCTCCTGTTAAGAAAAGGTTGTTCAAAAAGGGATTTTTTCCCAAAAAGGGGAGATATTATCCTGTTTATGGTCAACAGGCATCTTCTGCAGGTCGTTTTGCTGCAAAGCGACAGCAACAACCTAAACAGGCCAAGCCTAAGGCTGCAAGGGCTGCTACGGCCCAACAGCCTCAGCCTCCTCAGGGCCTTTGACTTTCAACTAGAGAACTTAGCCTTTCTGGCTCTAAAAGAACCAGAGCCTCTCACCATTCCAGGAAGGTTAGCTCACTTTGCTCCCAGGTGGGAACAAATCACAGCAGAGCAATGGACCCTCTCCATCATAAGGGAGGGGTACAAGCTTCATTTCTTAAACATTCCTCCTCACACCATGGTGAGACAGTTCAATTCTCCAACATCTCTCCTCGACCTTCTGGGTCAGGAGATTGCTACCCTTCTTGCCCAAGGGGCAATAGAAGAAGTACCCCTTCTTCAGCAGGGCTCAGGGTTCTACTCCCCCTACTTTCTTATCCCAAAGAAAACAGGGGGCTACAGACCCATACTAGATCTCAGAGAATTGAACAAGTTTCTATACAAGGAGAAGTTCAAGATGATTTCTCTCGGTGCTCTCCTTCCATACCTTCAGAGTCAGGATTGGCTTTGTTCTCTAGACCTCAAGGATGCGTACACCCATGTCCTCATTCATCCAACACACAGAAGGTTCCTTCAGTTCCTTTACCGAGGAAAGCACTACCAATACAAAGTGCTTCCTTTCGGTCTGGCCTCTGCACCAAGAGTGTTCACAAAATGCATGGCAGTAGTAGCTGCATTTCTACGCACTCTAGGGATATTCGTATTCCCATATCTGGACGACTGGCTCATCCGAGCTCCAGACTTCCCTAGCCTGCACAAGGCATGTTCTTCAGTATCTGGGACTTGTAATAAACATTCCAAAATCCCATCTCACCCCTACTCAGTCTCTAGAGTTCATAGGGGCCTTGCTGGATACCACAACTGCAAGGGCCTATCTTCCCCAGGCCCGTTGGCTACGCTTGGTGCAGTTAGCCTCACAGATTCAGTTAAAATCCCATTTAACTGCTCGAGAGATGTTACAACTGTTAGGCCACATGGCATCCACGGTGCATGTGCTTCCTTACGCTCGCCTTCACATGAGAGCAGCTCAATGGACTCTGTCCACCCAATGGACCCAGGCATCAGGGTGCCTGTCAGACAAAATAGCAACCTCCAGTCGCCTCTTTTGCTCTCTCCATTGGTGGAAGTCCACTCAAAATCTGTTGCTGGGGTCCCCCCTTTCAACAGGTGTTATCCCAAGCAACCCTTACAACAGATGCCTCTCCAAGAGGTTGGGGAGCTCATCTACAAGATCTCTCCACTCAAGGCATCTGGTCTCCACAGGAGACATCTCTACATATCAACCTCTTAGAGCTCAGAGCAATTTTTCTAGCTCTCAGAGTCTTCCACACCCTGCTCAGCTACAAGACAGTCCTCATCCACATGGACAACCAAGTAGCCATGTTCTGCGTGAACAAGCAGGACGGGACTGGCTCTCTGTCGCTTTGCAACGAAGCTTTGAGATTGTGGGCCTTCGCCAGAGAGCATCAAATTCATCTCATGGCAGTGTATCTTCCAGGGGTTCAAAACTCTTGGGGAGACAGATTCAGTCGAGTTCTGCTTCCACACGAATGGTCCCTCCATGGGGACCAGATAGCCAGGATCTTCCGAATTTGGGGAACCCCGGACATAGACCTGTTTGCAAGTCCGTTGAATGCCAAACTTCCCCGGTTCTGTTCCAGGATTCCGTGTCAGGGAGTTCAGGCCAGGGATGCCTTCCTCCTTCTTTGGGGGCAAGACTTCCTCTATGCCTTTCCACCCATTCCCCTAATTCCCAAGACACTGTTCAAACTTCAGAGAGACAAGGGGTCTATGATCCACACAGCACCACATTGGCCATGCCAAGTGTGGTACCCTCTACTTCTGCATCTCTCTCAAGCTCCATCCCTGGACTTGGGATCTGCTCCAGACCTCCTGTCCCAGGAGGAGGGAACGTTGTGGCACCCAAATCCCCAGTCTCTTCACCTCAGAGCCTGGTTGCTGAAGGCCTAGACCTTCAAGATTTGCATCTTTCTCAGCAAGTGAAGGATATCCTTCATGCTTCCAGAAAGCCTTCCACTAGAAATTCCTATGCTTTTAAATGGAAAAGGTTTACCATTTGGTGTGCAGAGAAGGGTCTTAACCCTCTTGCAATACCTCTGAATTCTTTACTAGAGTATTTGCTGCATTTATCCCATGCAGGCCTTAAAACGAATTCAGTAAGAGTCCATTTGAGTGCTATTGCAGCATCCCTTAAACCTCTCAATGGACAGCCTATTTCCTCTCACCCTCTTATAGCAAGATTCATGAGAGGCCTTCTTTTAGCTAAACCTCCCATTAGACCACCTCCAGTGGCATGGGACTTGAATCTGGTTCTTGGCCAGCTTATGCAGCCACCCTTTGAACCCTTAGCCACCACCTCCTTGAAATTCCTTTCCTGGAAGGATATTTTTCTCATTGCAGTCACTTCAGCTCGCCGCAACAGTGAGCTGCAAGCCTTGGTGGCTAATCCTCCTTATACAAGATTCCATCATGACAAGGTAGTCCTCAGGACCAATCCACACTTTATGCCTAAAGTGGTCTCACCTTTTCATCTGAACCAGGAGGTCTATTTACCTGTCTTTTTTCCAGGACCTCATGCATCAAGTGCAGAGAGGAATCTCCATACCCTGGATTGTAAGAGAGCGCTTGCTTTTTACTTACAAAGGACACAGCAACGTAGAAAGTCCTCTCAACTCTTTGTTGCTTTCGATCCCTCTCATTTAGGACTTCCAGTCTCTAAGAGAACTCTGTCCAATTGGATTGCTCAGTGTATTTCTTTCGCCTACCAGAGTAAGAACCTTTCTCTGGAGGGCCATGTCACAGCTTATAATGCGAGGGCCATGGCAGCCTCTATGGCTCATCTAAATTCTGTGTCCATCGACCAAATCTGTCGAGCGGCAACCTGGGCCTCGGTTCATACCTTAACAGCCCATTATTGCTTGGACAAGGACTCCGCCGGGATGCCTTGTTTGGTCAGGCTGTTCTCAAACACCTGTTCCATACCTAATCAACTCCTACCCCCCATCCCTGGTTGGATGCCCGAGATCCATAGGGGGAGGTAGAGCCCTTCTCAGGGACTCACAACTTTGGGGATCTCCTTAGCATCTCTAGCTGGGGAGTCCCCCTATGTGAAGACTCATTCCTGCTTGTTCCTGGAGATAGCACAGTTCTCCAGGACCAAGCAGGAAGTCAGTCCTCACATATGGGTGACGTCGGCGCCGACGGAGCCCTCGCGGAGCAATTTTCCCCAGCTTTCAAAGAAAGCCTTTGGGAATTGCAGCGCGCATGCGCGGTCTCCTTCCCGCCCAAGGATGCCATCTTAGCCAGTCTTCTTTTTTCCGCGGAGCCCTACAGACGTACCTGTCGTGTCCCCGCTGAAAAAGTTGATTTTAGTGATTTATTTCTATTTTTTTCTTCGGTTCGACGCCGGTCTTTTTCCTGCCCGGACTCGCGACGCCGTTGCGAGTCCTTCTATTTTTCGGTTTTTCTGATTTTTGGTCAGTTTCGTTTTTTCGGTTTTTCGCTGGCAGCCCGGTCCTTTGACCTTGCAGGGGCCCTTTTTCCCCCGATGGCTGCCAGTGGTTTCAAGCGGTGTGTTCAGTGTGACAGAAATATGTCACTCACTGACACACATGATAATTGCCTCCGCTGCCTCGGCCCGGATCACGAAGAACTGATCTGTGGGGCCTGCAGCAAAATGTCCTCCAAAGCATTAAGGAGTCGGTGGCACCAGCGGGAACGAATCTTCGCTGACCCTGGCCGTACCCGGACCTCGTCGGAGGCCTCGGCGTCCAGAGGTTCCAGCTCTGACCATCGCCGAAGTTCCTCCGACAGGGGTTCTCCCTCCGGGGACCATCGAGAAGGTAAAACCCGCGAGGGCGGCGTCGGTGGACGCTCCTGGCTCCGCGAGGGCCAGGTCGCATAGCCCCGATAGCCGTCCCGGGTCTTTGGAGAAGGAGCACCTCCCGAAGCGACCTCGTCTGGAGTCGGAGTTGCCTGCTCGGGTAAGTCCTGTAGTCCTCCTGGACTCGCCTCCGAGGGGTCCGACGTCGGGCCCGAGTCGGGGGCTGCTGGGTCACCTGAGGTCAGACTCAGGTTGACGGCCTTGGAGAGCAGACTATCTGCCTTCATGGACCAGCAGTGGGCATTGATCGCTAGCCTCGCTGGCGCCGCTGCCCCGACCGCCGGGACGTCGACGTCTAAGTCGACCCCGGAGACCGAGCCGATCCTCGAGTCCATGCGAACTCGAGTCGATCCTCGGTTGAGGTCACCCTCGGCCTCCCGTTCGGGACCGAGGTCGTCGACGCCGACTCCCTCGGTGTCGGGGCAGCCGACGCCTCCGCCTGCTCGAGCCGACCCCACTGATTCCTCCTCGGAGTCGGCCTGGGAGTCTGAAGAGGAAGAGTCACCTGATTCGTTTCGGACTCGGTGTGTCCCCTCGGACTCACCTGAGTCCGAACCTCGGAAGCAGTCCCCTCCGGAGGATGCCCGGTTCTCGGACTTCGTCAGGGATATGGCCAAGGCTTTGGCCTTCCCGGCGGATCCCGAGGAGGAGCCTCGAGCCGAAGAGCTCGACGCCCTTCAGTATGACTCTCCCGCCAGGGAACACTTTACTGTACCGGTTCCTCCCATGCTGGAACGACTACTCTTCCGCATGTGGGAGAGTCCGGCATCGTCGCCGGTATTAAGCAAGCGGGTCGATTCCATCTATCGAGTCCGCAAGAGTCCTGGCTTCCAAAAAGCACAGCTACCGCACCATTCCATGGTAGTGGAATCGGCCATGCATAGGCTTAAGAGCCAGAAGATGCACTCCTCGGTGCCTCCTGGCAGGGAGGCCCGTAACCTGGATGGCCTCGGTAAGAAGTGTTTCCAGGGCTCTATGCTTGCTTGTCGGGTCCAGACCTACCAGCTCTACATGGGCATGTACCTCAGAGACCTGGCTAAAGAGGTAGCCGGATTCTCCGCTGGGCTGTCCGAGGAACCTTTGCAGAGGTTCCTGGCCTTGACAACTGGTATTCGGGAATGCTCCAAATTCATGTCCCGAGCAGCCTATGATGGCTTTGAAGCATCGGCTCGAGTGGCCGCAGCCGGCATCGGTGCCCGCCGACAGGCTTGGCTTCAGTCGTCTGACCTTGAACCCTGGGTGCAGGACAGGTTGGTCGATGTCCCCTGCCGAGGTGAGAACCTCTTTTGTGCAGCCTTTTCAGCCATGGGCTTGCCAATCGAGACGGAGACTCTCACCAGAACTAGGCTTTCTAGGAAGACCTCCGCCCCTTCCCAGAAAAAGAAGGGCTCGGGAAAGAAGTCCTTTTACCCGAGAAAGGCGGCTGCCTATAAACACTACCCTCAATATCAGGCCTCCGCAGCTCCCCAACAGGGTCAGCAGGCCAAGGGACGGGGTAACGGGTCCCGTAGGCAGCAAGCCCCCAAGCCTGCACCACCGGCCCCTGCTCAGCAGGGTGGGGGTTTTTGACTTCATCAGCATAGCCTCTCCCCCTCAGCTGGTTCCTCCCAGCACCGGAGGCCGGCTGGTTCACTTCGCCCACAGGTGGTCCAACATCACTTCAGATGCCTGGGTGCTTCAAGTCGTAAGAGAAGGCTATCTTCTCCACTTCCACCAGGTCCCTCCCTCCTATTTCCCGGGAGAACCTCCACGACTCCCTCTGCACAGAGACTTACTCCTTCAGGAGTTAGCAAGTCTTCTTCAGGAGCAGGCGGTGGAACCGGTGCCCCACCACCTGAGAGGTCAAGGTTTTTATTCCAGGTATTTCCTGATACCAAAAAGAACAGGAGGCCTCAGACCCATCCTGGACTTGCGCAACCTCAACAAATTTCTCGTGAGGGAGAAGTTCAAGATGCTTACCCTTGGAATCCTTCTGCCCTACCTCCAGCAGGGAGATTGGCTATGCTCCTTGGATCTAAAAGATGCCTACACGCACATCCTCATCCACCCAAGCCACCGCCAATACCTAAGGTTTGTGGTGGCAGGAAATCATTACCAGTACAGAGTACTACCCTTTGGCCTATCCTCCGCACCACGAGTCTTCACAAAATGTCTCGCGGTGGTGGCGGCTTATCTCCGGCTTCACGGCCTCTATGTCTTTCCGTACCTAGACGACTGGCTCATCAGAGCATCGTCCTCTCCGGAAGTCACAAAAGCCATGCACCGCACTGTGACTCTTCTGCAGTACTTGGGCTTTGTCATAAACTTCGCAAAGTCCACTTTGCTCCCCTCACAGGATCTCGAATTCATCGGCGCAAGACTGCACACTCCTCAGGCACGAGCTTTCCTGCCTCTCGACAGGGCTCAACGGCTCATGGACCTAGCCGGCCGTTTTCGCAGCCAGTCCCTGGTCTCAGCCAGGCGCTTCCTGAGACTACTCGGCCATATGGCTTCCACCGTCCACGTGACCCCCAATGCCCGCCTGAATATGCGGCCTGCTCAATGGTGCCTTCGCAAGCAGTGGCAACAAGCCACGGGTGGCCTAGCCGACTTAGTGCGCGTCTCCGGACCGCTGGCCTCTTCTCTGCAGTGGTGGCTTCATCGGCCGAACCTGGTGCTCGGAATGCCTTTTCAGTCACCTCAGCCGGCTCAAGTGCTGACGACCGATGCTTCTCTCCTGGGATGGGGAGCGCATTGCCAAGGGGCGTGTACTCAAGGTCTCTGGACCACGTGGGAGTCTGCTCAGCAGATCAACTTCCTGGAGCTCAGAGCAATCCGTCTGGCTCTCAAGGCTTTCTCCCACCTGACTTCTCACCAGTCCGTCCTTGTCCAGACAGACAGTCAGGTTGCCATGTTCTACGTGAACAAACAAGGAGGCACAGGCTCCTTCCTTCTCTGTCGGGAAGCACAGAAGCTCTGCTCTTGGGCCGTCAGCCACGGCATTCTCCTCAGGGCAGTTTATCTCCCAGGCCAAGAAAATTGCCTGGCCGACAAACTCAGCAGGATCCTCCAGCCGCACGAGTGGCGCCTGGATCCCTTGGTAGTTCAGAAACTTTTCCTGAAGTGGGGCCTCCCCACGATGGATCTCTTTGCCAGTCCTCTCAACAGGCAACTTCCTCGTTTCTGCTCCCGTCAGCCGCATCCCCTTCGAGTAGCGGCGGATGCTTTTCTGCTCTCATGGTCGAAGAGCCTTCTGTATGCTTTTCCTCCCATCCCGCTAGTCTCTCGAACTCTTTTCAAGGTTCTCCGAGACAAAGCTTCCATGATCCTGATAGCTCCTCGCTGGCCCAGACAGCCGTGGTTTCCACTCCTGCTGCAATTAGCGGTGGAGGATCCGTTCCCCCTGGGGTTTCAACCGGATCTCCTAACACAGGATCAGGGGTCCCTGCTACACCCCAACCTCAGATCTCTACATCTGATGGCCTGGCTGCTGAAAGGGTAGTCCTTGCTCCCCTTCTACTGCCGGCAGAGGTGGAAGAGGTCGTCCTAGCTTCTCGGCGACCTTCTACCCGCAAATGCTACGCCCTTAAATGGCGTCGCTTTTCCGCTTGGTGTGCCCAGCAGTCTCAGGATCCCTTCTCCTGCTCGGTGTCGGTGATCTTGCAGTACTTGCTCTACCTCTCTAATCTGGGACTTAAGTCCAACTCCGTCAAAGTTCACCTCAGTGCTCTTTCAGCACATCATGTGCCGGTGGACGGCAGACCTCTTTCCAGCGACCCTCTCGTAGCGAGGTTTCTCCGAGGTCTCCTTCTACTTAAACCACCTCTGCGCCTGCCAGCACCTGACTGGGATCTGAATGTGGTTTTACAGCGGATCACCTGTCCGCCTTTTGAACCTATGGCTACCTGTTCTCTCCGTTTTCTTTCTTGGAAAACGTTATTCCTGATAGCCCTCACTTCCGCTAGACGCGTAAGTGAATTGCAGGCCCTCGTGTCTGATCCCCCTTACACTCGGTTCTACAAAAATAGGGTAGTCCTACGGACTCACCCAAAATTTCTTCCAAAAGTGGTCTCCCCTTTTCACATCAATCAGGAGGTGGTACTTCCGACCTTCTTTCCCAGGCCACACTCCAGCCGAGCTGAAATGGTCCTGCATACCCTGGACTGTAGAAGGGCATTGAACTTCTACCTTGACCGTACGCGGGAGCACCGTAAAGCTACTCAGCTTTTTGTGTCTTTTGACCCCAATAAATTGGGGCTCCCGGTCTCCAAGCGTACTCTGTCCATCTGGGTTGCTGACTGCATCGCTTGGGCTTATGGAGCAGCCGGACTCTCGTTAGAAAGTCGAGTCACGGCTCATTGTGTTCGGGCGAAGGCTACGTCAGTGGCTTACCTCCGCTCTGTTCCGTTGGCAGACATCTGCCGGGCCGCTACTTGGTCTTCGAGCCAGACTTTTGCGGTCCATTACTGCCTCGAGAGGGAGTCCCACAGGGACAGTGCTTTCGGACAGGCAGTCCTCCGAAATCTCTTCGAGGTTTGAGCAACTCCTACCCTTCATCCCGGATGGGGGCTATCGGTGGGTAATAATTCAGTGAAGATTCCTTCCTTCTGTGCCGCTGAGCTAGAGGGAGCTCATTTTTGTGCTTAGGGTCTCCGGTAGCCTTAAGCTTGGGAGTCCCATATGTGAGGACTGACTTCCTGCTTGGTCCTGGAGAAAGCGTAGTTACTCACCTGTAACAGGTGTTCTCCAGGAGCAGCAGGAATCAGTCCTCACAACCCTCCCTCCTCCCCTTGGAGTTGCAATCATCTGCTTAAGTTTTTTTGCAAATTTTTATGCTGTCTTTTAGCTATGTCATCAGACTGGCTAAGATGGCACCCTTGGGCGGGAAGGAGACCGCGCATGTGCGCTGCAATTCCCAAAGGCTTTCTTTGAAAGCTGGGGAAAATTGCTCCGCGAGGGCTCCGTCGGCGCCGACGTCACCCATATGTGAGGACTGATTCCTGCTGCTCCTGGAGAACACCTGTTACAGGTGAGTAACTACGCTATTTACTTACCTGTAACAGGTGATCTCTGGGAACGGCAGGAATAAGTCTTCACAACCCACCCACCTCCCCTAGGAGTTGTATCTCTCTATCTATCTTTCCTTTCCTTTCTCTCTCTCTCTCTTTGTCTCAGCTTAAAACTCGAACTGGAGAGAGGCAGTTAGGAAAGGCGGGAAGGCAGCGCGCAGGCGCTGTGGGATGCTCCCAAAAGCTTTTCTTTTGGACGCTGGGGAACGTTCCCGCGCAGGCTCCGTCGGTACCGACGATACCCATATGTGAAGACTTATTCCTGCTGTTCCCAGAGATCACCTGTTACAGGTAAGTAACTGTGCTTTACTCACCTGTAGCAGGTATTCTCCAGGAACAGCAGGAATCAGTCTTCGCTACCCTCCCTCCTCCCCGTGGAGGAGGTTTTTGAGTTTTAAGTTATGTCATACTGAGGTAAGATGGCTCCTTTGGGTGGGAAGATGGGCAAACATATGTGGTTGACCTCCCAAAGGCTTTCTCGGAAAGCTGGGGAAGGTTTCCCACATGGGCTTCATTGGTGAAGTCACCCGTATGTGAGGACTAATTGCTGCTGTTCCCAGATAAAACATGCTACAGGTAACTACGCTATCTCCAGGAACAAGTAGGAATGTAGTCTTCACATATGGGTATCGTTGGTACCGACGGAGCCTGCGCGGGAACGCTTCCCAGCGTCCAATAGGAAAGCTTTTGGGAGCATCCCACAGCGCCTGCATGCTGCCTTCCCACCTTTCCCAACTGTCCCTCTCCAGTTCTTCGTTTTCCACAGAGCTGACAGGTCGCACATCCTGTCACTGCAGAAAATATTCCCTTTTATTCTTCTTTTTTGTGATCGCGTCTGCCTTCCCTTGACGCTATACCGGTACTGCCGGTTCTTCTTTCTTTTTTCTTAAAAAGAAAACCAAAAAAACTTTTCTTCTGGAGTCTCTTCCAGGTATTTTCTCCTCAGGCGCCACGCGCCATTTTGGGCCCTAGGCCCAACTTTTCCTTTAAAATGGGAAAAACCTGCTTCGGGTTTTAAGAAGTGTTCCAAGTGTGGCGGTACCATCTCCGTCACTGAACATAAGAACATAAGATATGCCATACTGGGTCAGACCAAGGTCCATCAAGCCCAGTATCCTGTTTCCAACAGTGGCCAATCTAGGTCATACGTACCTAGCAGTTTCCCCAAAAGACACAGGTTCTGCAATGCTTGTACTAGGTCAAGCATTGATATCCTGGGTCCCTTCTTAATAATGGTTTATGGACCTTTCCTCCAGGAACTTGTCCAAACCTTTTTTAAACCCAGCTACACTAACAGCCTTTACTACATCCTCCAGTAACAAATTCCAGAGTTTGATTACACTGACACCCATGAGTGGTGCCTCAAATGTTTAGGTCCTGACCACTCTATTTCGGAGTGTGTTGCCTGTGGGATGATGTTGAAGAGGGGCCGGCAAAACCGAGCTGCTAAACTTAGCACCCTTTTTTTCTCTCCGATGCAGCGTCTGTGGCATCGATGTCTTCCAGGGCTTCGTCTTCCTCCCATGGATCTCAGGTAACTAAACATAAATCTGGCCGGTCCTCAAAGGGTAGATCTCCTTCTAAGCATCAAGATGCCTCTGTTGTTGCCCTTGAGGGACTTGTACCGGCAAAATTGCCCCTGCTGGAGGCTTCGGCTTCCAAAGCACTAATGGAGCTCCAGGATGTTCTCGAGGCCTCAACCTCGGCAGAACTACTGGTGCCATGCTCGGGGGTACCAGCTGCTTCATCCGGTACCGATACCCAAGCATCGGCAGCGTTGATAGACCAGAGGTTCTTGGCTATTGAATGCAGTCTGGCGGCTCTTCTCACGGCCTCGATGCCCCTGAAACCGCTTCAGACAATTCAACCGGTACAGGCACCGACTTCGGTACCAATACCGACTGCATAGACATCGGCAGGTATTCTACCGGGACTGAGTCATGCTTATCCATCCGGTATCGACAAGTCAGTACCGGACCCCTCCGATGCAGACTTCGATCGGTACCGGTACTGGTACCGTGCCTTGCACGATCACCCGGATCGGAGATACTTTGAATCCTCTGATGAGTCTGAAGACTCTGAAAGCTCTGCCAATACCAGAGTACTTCTTCCTGAGGATTCTTCTTCTCTTCAGCATAGGATGTCTCCTCCAGAGGATATGTCCTTTCAGGATTTTATCCGAGATGTGGCTCAAGGTCTTTCCATCACAATGGCTCCTGAAAAAGCCTAGGGCAAAGGAATTGGAAATCCTGCAATACCCTAAAGCTCCCAAGAAGGCAGCTACCTTACCTATTCATGAGATCTTGCATGATCTCATGTTAAGGATGTGGGAAACACCTCTAACCACGTCTCACTCTTGAAGGCTTGATACCATGTATCGAGTTCCTCCTTTTCCTGGCTTTCAGAAGACTCAGCTACCACACCATTCCATGGTGTTGGAATCAGCTATGAGAAGGATCAAGAGTGCAAAAAGACATGCATCTAATCCTCCAGGACGTGAGTGTAGGACTCTTGACACCTTTGGACGTTGAACCTTCCAGGCTTCCATGCTTTCTGCTAGGATCAGTTCCCATATATTATATATGGGAATGTTCCTTAAGGAGGTCACGGGAGATTTAGAGCTTATGAGCCCTCTCCTTCCTGATGATAAGCAGCAGGATTACCTTGCTCTTGTCAAATATGCTCAGGATGTTTCCAAGTTTGTAAATCGTGCAGCCTTTGACTGCTTTGAGTGCATAAGCAGAACCTCTGCTATTGCCATAGGTGTACGTAGGATTGCCTGGCTCCAGGCATCTGACTTGGAACTTTGGGTACAGGATAAACTGGGGAATATTCTTTGCACAGGAGAGAATCTCTTTGGCAAGAATTAGCAGGAAAAAGCTAATGAGATAGATGCTGACAATATCACCTTGGATAGATTGTCTAAATCTACAGCTGATCCTGCAAGGAAAAAATCCTACAAGAAAACATTCTACAGTAAGAAGAATTAGTTATATCCCTCCTATAACCAGTAGGGGCATCATTTAGGTCAGTCTGCGCAAAAGGGACAGCAGCAACAACCGAGGCAAAGAAAAACAAAAGCTGCTAAGCCTCAACCGGCTCAGCAGACTCAGCCTCCACAAGGGCTTTGACTCTTGTCTAGAGAACTTTGCCTTCCTGGCCCTGAAAGGCCCAGAGCCTTCCACCACTCCAGGAAGGTTATGTCATTTTGCCCCCAGAGGGGGTCAGATAACAGCAGAAAATTGGACTCTGTCCATTGTAAGAGAGGAATACAAGCATCATTTCCTCAGCATGCCCCCTCCTACAATGGTAAGACAGTTCAATTCTCAGACCTCTCTCAACGCCCAGTTAGGTCAAGAGGTCACTTTGCTTCTTGCCCAGGGGGCAATAGAAGAGGTACCCATTCTCCAACAGGGTACAGGGTTCTACTCCCCCTATTTCCTTATTCCAAAGAAAACAGGAGGACACAGACCCATTCTAGACCTCGGAGAATTGAACAAATTCCTGTTCAGAGAGAAGTTCAAAATGATTTCTCTAGGAACTCTGCTGCCATATCTTCAGAGTCAGGATTGGCTTTGTTCTCTAGATCTCAAGGATGCGTACACTCATGTTCTCATCCATCCAACTCATCGAAAGTTCCTTCGCTTTCTATTTCAAGGGAAGCACTACCAATACAGGGTTCTTCCTTTTGGCCTGGCCTCGGCACCAAGGGTGTTCACAAAATGCATGGCTGTGGTGGCAGCATTTCTTTGCATCCCGGGAATATTCGAATTCCCTTACTTAGACGACTGGCTCTTTCGAGCCCCTTCAGAGCCAGAGGCCAGGATTTCTCTCTCTCGCACAGTGCACATCCTTCAGTGTTTGGGACTTGTCATAAACTTCCCAAAATCCAACCTTGCTCACACTCAGTCTCTAGAGTTTATAGGAGCTCTGCTGGATACCAGACAGACAAGGGCCTATCTTCCACAGCCCCGCTGCCTTTGCATTGTGCAGTTAGCTTCCCAAGCAATGCTAAAGCCTAACCTCACTGCTCGGGAAATGTTACAGTTGCTAGGCCACATGGCTTCCACCGTGCATGTGGTTCCTTATGCTCGCTTCCATATGAGGGCCACTCAATGGACTCAGGCATCAGGTTGCCTGTCAGACAAAATAACAAACTCAGATCGTCTTATTTTGTCCCTCCAATGGTGGCAGTCACCTCAAAACCTTTTGGTGGGGTACCCTTTCCAACAACCCCCACCCCAAGCTACTCTGACAACAGATGCCTCACAGGTGGGTTGGGGAGCTCACCTGTAAGGTGTCTCTACCCAGGGTACCTGGATTCCACAGGAGACCTATCTACACATCACTCTCCTGGAACTCAGAGCAATCTTCCTTGCTGTTCGAGTATTCTACACCCAGCTCAGCTACAAGACAGTCCTAGTTCAAACGGACAATCAGGTAGCCATGTTCTATGTGAACAAGCAGGGCGGAACAGGCTCTCTGTCGCTCTGCAGTGAAGCTTTGCGACTATGGGCCTTCGCCAGAGAGCATCAGATTCATTTCCTTGCGGTGTATCTTCCAGGCATTCAAAACTCTTGGGCAGACAGACTCAGTTGCGTTCTGCTTCCACACGAATGGTCTCTCCATGCAGACCAAGTGGCCAAATTTTTTCAAATTTGGGGAACCCCGGACATAGACCTCTTTGCAAGTCTGCTGAATACCAAACTTCCCCGGTTCTGTTCCAGAATTCCGGCTCAGGGTTGTCAGGCCAGTGATGCTTTCCTCCTCCATTGGGGCCGGGACTTCCTGTATGCCTTTCCATCCATTCCCCTAATTCCCAAAGCCCTGTTCAAGCTTCAGAGAGACAGAGGTCATATGATTCTCATAGCTCCACATTGGCCACGGCAAATGTGGTACCCTCTGCTCCTACATCTCTCTCAAGCTCCGCCTCTGGAGTTAGGATCTGCTCCAGATCTCCTTTCTCAGGAGGACGGGATGCTGTGGCATCCCAATCCCCAGTCTCTCCATCTCGGGCCTGTTTGCTGAAAGCCTAGAACTTCATGGTCTTAACCTTTCTCAGCAGGTAAAGAATATTCTTTATGCTTCCAGGAAACCTTCCACAAGACACTCTTATGCTTTCAGGTGGAAAAGGTTTACGATATGGTGCTTGCAAAAGGGTCTTGACCCTCTTGTTATACCTCTGGAATCATTACTGGAGTATCTCCTTCATTTGTCTAATACAGGGCTTAAGACCAGTTCAGTGAGTTCATTTGAGTGCTATTGCAGCTTCTTTCAAGCCTCTAAATGGACAACCTATTTCCTCTCATCCTCTCATAGCGAGATTTGAGAGGCCTTCTTTTAACTAAGCCTCCCATTAAGCCACCACCAGTGGCATGGGACTTAAATCTGGTTCTTGGGCAGCTCATGAAGCCGCCTTCTGAACCATTAGCTACTACCTCTTTGAAATTCCTTTCCTGGAAGGTCATCTTTCTTATTGCAATCACATCAGCTTGTTGCATCAGTGAATTGCAAGCATTGGTGGCTGATCCTCCTTATGCAAGGTTCTATCATGATAAGGTAGTCCTTAAGACTCATCCACACTTTATGCCAAAGTTGGTATTGCCTTTTCATTTAAACCAAGCGGTTTACCTTCCTGTATTTTTCCCAAGGCCTCACACCTCAAATGCAGAAAGGAATCTTCATACTTTGGACTATAAAAGGGCTTTGGCCTTTTACTTGCAAAGGACACAGCAACATAGAAAGTCCTCTCAACTCTTTGTTGCTTTTGATCCTGGTCATTTGGGACTTCCAGTCTCCAAAGGAATACTGTCCAGCTGGATTGCACAGTGTATTTCTTTTGCCTATGAGAGTAAGAACCTTCCTCTTGAAGGCCATGTCACAGCTCACAATGTGAGAGCCATGGCAAACCCCATGGCTCATCTTCACTCTGTGTTTATCGATGACATCTGTCGAGCAGCTACTTGGACCTCAGTTCATACCTTCACAGCCCATTACTGCTTAGACAAGGACTCCCACCGGGATGCCTTGTTTGGTCAGGCTGTTCTTCAACACCTGTTCCATACTTAATCGACTCCTACCCACCATCCCTGGTAGGATGCCAGAGATCCATGGGGGGAAGTGGAGCCCTTTCACAAGGGCACACAACTTCTGGGGTTTCTCCCTGGCATCTGCAGCTAAGGAGACCCCATATGTGAGGACTACATTCCTGCTTGTTCCTGGAGATAGCATAGTTACTCACCTGTAACAGGTGATCTCCGGGAACAGCAGGAATTTAGTCTTCACAACCCACCCACCTCCCCTAGGAGTTGTATCTCTCTATCTCTCTCTTTCCCTCTCTCTTTGTCTCAGCTTTAAACTCAACTGGAGAGGGACAGTTGGGAAAGGCGGGAAGGCAGCACACAGGCGCTGTGGGATGCTCCCAAAAGTTTTTCTTTTGGACGCTGGGGAGTGTTCCCGTGCAGGCTCCGTCGGTACCGACGATACCCATATGTGAAGACTAAATTCCTGCTGTTCCCGGAGATCACCTATTACAGGTAAGTAACTATGCTTTATTGCTGGGTACTGCCCCCTGGAATTCCCCACTGCTAACCCATTAGCAACAGGAAATGCAGCCGTGGCACCCACTTGACTATTCAGCGGCACTAACAGTGTTAGTGCTGTTGAATATCCCAGCCAAGGGTATTAACATGGTTAGCAGGTCTCTTTCAGTGTTAGGCCTTACATTAATAGATGGGAAAGGCACTATAATAAAGATGTCATATCACCGTTTACAGTACGTCAAACTCTTCATATTGCAGAAGGTTTAAAGGAGCAGAATATACACATTTAACATTTTTTTTCTTTACACAGACAAATCAGAACCATGGAACAGATGTCAAGAAGGAAGAATAATTTAGAACTTTTGAGACAAATGTACTGTACATTTGGGACATTAGACTGTTAAGCATTATGCATAGTAATATAGTGTTTATCACAACAGACATGGATGTTGTATTTCCCCTGGGAATTTTCTATAAATTGTAATGTGTATAGGTAGTGTACATTTTTGCTTTTTAAAACATTTTTTTAGAGAGATTCATAAGCATTGGGGAGTAAACGCATTCTGCTGTATATTAAGGTCCGTGCATTGACTCCCAAACTTACTTACGAAAGGATTTTGTATTGCTTGTATCTACGAACTAGGGTTAGTACAGAGTCCTGTCTGCAAGATTGTTTAAGCAAGTCTTGTTTTTAGGGTAAGTAAAATGTACACATGAATCGAGTCAGTATGACTATTTCTAGGGCATATCCTGAAAACTGGATCTCTAGGTTGGGGAAACCAACAGCCATAAGAAAGCAAGCAAAGTTGTGGCTGCTTCAAAAGCTCTCTATGCAGCCAGCATAAAGAATTAAAATACCAGCAAGAGTAATGCTTAATTTTGTGCTGTATAAGTCACTATACTGCCACATGCTGTATTTACTAATGGGACAGGATTAAGGCCTTAAGTTAGAGTAGCTAAATTTGATCTCTCTATGTAACTTTAAGCATGCAAAGTCAAAGGCATAAATAAGATAACTTATCTATTTTGAAGCTAGTTATGGTAAAGGTTGTGGCGGCAGCAGCCAGCTGAAAGTTGATCCCCTTTTTTAATCTTGGCAGTAGAGGTGGTGCTACTAATCTTTTGTGTTTTGGTATTCTTTGTATCTAAAGAATAAAATTTTGGTACTACACTAATTGTACTAATTTTTTTTAGACATTCAATTTCTTTTAAAATAAACTATTTACTCCATTCTGTAGTAGACTGATCCTTTAATGTGAGTGTGCACAATTTTTAAAAGTTTGAATTGTAAAGGTTTTGTAACGTTAAGAATATAATTTTAGCTTTCCATTGTAAAAAGGTACTTATGCTTTCTGTTTTCCACTTGCATATTTGTCTGATACTGTGACCGAAGTAGTTGGCCAGCAGACATCTGAAAATGGATGGAATGGACCAGCAGTGCCTGGCAGAGCTCCCAAAGTCCTGCCAGCCAAAGAGAAGGCAGAACTTGCAAAAGTGGGTGGGAGAGTGTGGATAGGTGAGAGTCGTCCTTCTACCATTTCTGCAAGACACTGGCAGAGCTACTCCCACAGTGAAGGATATGGAATTTTAACAGACAAGCTGCAACCAACAAAGAGCAGAATCATGAACGGGAACAAAGCCACTGACCTTATCAGGTGTTGAATCCCACCCCAGCTCCCACTCACCCCATTCTTGGTTTATAGGGCAACTCCCCAATTAGCTACACACAGGGACATAGAACAGCACTGTTAGAACACACTTAAAAGAAAAAGTAGTTCACCTCTTCTAAGGGAAAAGTTAGGGTCTTTTGGTAGGTCTCTTGATTACTTAAACAGGTACCAAAGCTCCACCAGCTGAAAGATGGCTGGGAAAAATTGTATTGCCAAAGCTGTTGCACCCGTTACAACTTCTGCCTCTGTCCAGACAGAGAACCCGATGCCAGTTGAAGGACAGGTTCCATGTGCAGGATGCCTGCAAGCTGAAGCTCTCATGAAACAAGTAGAGGAGCTCTGAGAAGACAGCAAGGCTGAGAAGCAGTAAAGACAGTGAGAAGTACATTGAGATGCTTCTTGAAACAGCCAAGCTCTCTGACAGAGGTGAAGATGGAAGGCTATAGAATGAAGAGAGTTGGACATGACGAGTCACCAGAGCCTGCAGAATCAACAATCCAACTCCTCCGGCCCTTTAATTGAGAAGCCTGTATGCAGCTCTGGAAGTGGAGGAGATGAAAGCATCCTGGGAAAGGGAAGAACCAGACCTCAAGCACCCCAAAGTTGCAGTAACAATGATCACAAGGAAGCAAAGGGTAGTGGTGGTTGGTGACTCTCTTCTGAGGGGTACTGAGGCGTCCATCTGCAGACCAGACTTGATGTCCAGCGAGGTGTGCTGTCTGCCAGGTGCCAAACTCAGATGTTAGAGAGTTTGCTGAGACTCATCCTCCCTACTGACTGACTTATCCGATGTGCTGATATGGATGAGCAACAAATACTGCTAGGTATCCCTCTGAGCATATCAAAAGTGACTTTATAGCTCTGGGATAGAGGGTGAAGCAAATAGGTGCACAGATGGTGTTCTCTTCAATCTCTCCCTGTTGAGGGTAAAGGCCGAGTGAGAGGAGCTTGCATCCTGGAGATGAATGCATAGCTGTGAGGATGGTGTCATCGAGAGCATTTTGGGTTCTTAAACCATGGGAGGATGATTCAAGGGCTGCAGAGCAGAGATGGCATCCATCTGTCCAAGAAGGGTCAAAGTGTCTTCCGCAGCAGACTGACTAGCCTATTAAAGAGGGCTTAAACTAGATTCATTGGGGATGGGTGAAGAAAGCCCCCAGCTAAGTGAAAGATTAAATACCTCTGTAGAAATGGGTAAAAAGGGCAATATTTGGAAAGCAGTGTGTATACATGCCCGTAGCATGGGAAATAAGATCCCAGATGTTGAGGGACATCTTGAACAATTTTCAGAAGACTGTGTTCATGAGAAACTAGCTCAACTTAAAGTAGACAAAGCGATGGGACTGGATGGGATACACCCTAGAATACTGAGGGAACTTGGGGACGTTCTAGCAACTCCACTGACTGACCTTTTCAATGCCTTGTTGGAGTCGGGAGTGGTGCCAAAGGACTGGAGAGAGGCTCATGTGGTGCCTTTACACAAAAGCGGAAGTAAGGATGTGGTTGAAAACTACAGGCCGGTTAGTTTAACTTCGGTGGTGAGTAAATTATTGGAAACGCTACTGAAAGAGAAAATAGTGAGGTTTCTGGAGTCCAGCGGATTACAGGATCCGAGGCAGCATGGATTCACCAGAGGCAGGTCTTGTCAGACAAATCTGATTGATTTCTTTGACTGGGTGACCAGGGAGTTGGACCGAGGGAGAGCTCTAGATGTGGTGTATTTAGATTTCAGTAAAGCCTTTGACACTGTTCCTCACAGGCGACTTATAAACAAACTGAGCACCCTAGGGATAGACCCTAAAGTTACTGCTTGGGTTAGAAATTGGTTGGGTGGGAGGCGACAGAGTACAAGTAAATGGAGCTCACTCTGAGGAGAAGGATGTTACCAGTGGTGTGCCCCAGGGATCTGTCCTTGGTCCGATTCTTTTTAACATCTGTTAGTGATATAGCGGAAGGGCTGTCGGGTAAGGTTTGCCTCTTTGCAGATGATACCAAAATCTGCAATAGAGTAGACACCCAGGAAGGTGTAGATAACATGAGGAGGGATCTAGCTAAGCTTGAAGAATGGTCTAGAATTTGGCAGCTGGGATTTAATGTTAAAAAATGTAAGGTCATGCATTTGGGCTGCAGCAATCCAAGGGAGCAATACAGTATAGGAGGTAAAGTACTTTTGTCCACTAAAGAAGAGCGGGACCTAGGCGTGGTTGTGTCTGATGATCTTAAAGTAGCTAAACAGCTAGAAAAGGCGATGGCAAAAGCTAGAAGGATGCTTGGGTGCATACGGAGAGGAATGGCTAGCAGAAAAAAGGAGGTGATAATGCCTCTGTATAAGTCTTTGGTGCGACCTCATTTGGAGTATAATGTGCAATTCTGGAGACCGCACCTTCAAAAGGATGTGAACAGGATGGAGTCGGTGCAGAGGGTGGCTACTAAAATGATTAGTGGGCTTCATTATAAAGCATATGAGGACAGACTTAAGGATCTTAATATTATGTACACCTTAGAGGAAAGGCGGGATAGAGGTGATATGATTGAGATGTTTAAATACCTCCGTGGCATAAATGTTCTGGGAGAGAGCCTCTTTCAATTGAAAGCAAGTTCTGCTATGAGGGGACATGGGATGAGGATGAAGGGAGATAGATTCAGGAGTGATATGCGGAAATATTTCTTTATGGAAAGAGTAGTGGATCCATGGAATAGTCTCCCAGTGGAGGTGGTAGAGATGAGGACAATAACTGAAATCAAAAAAGCATGGGACCAACACAGAGGATCTCTAAAGGTAAAAAGTGGACTGTTGTAGTTGTTGATATGGAAGGACAGACTAGATAGGCCATGTGGTCTTTTTCTGTCATCATGTTTCTATGTTTCTATGAGGCTTTAACGGAAGAGGCTGACTTGGATTTAGTGGTGGTTATGGAGACATGGTTCACGGACAACCATTACTTGGATGTAATTATACCAGGTTATATTTCTATTCCGGACCCTGATCTAGACTGTCAAGGAGTGCTCTAAGTTCATCACTCATTTGGCCTATGACTACTAGAGTCTGTGGCCAGAGTGGCTGCAGTCGGCATTAGTGGCCAACACCAGGCCTGGCTAGTCTTCTGACTTGGAGCAATGGGTTCAGTACAAGTTGGTCGATATCCCATGCAGGGGAGAGAACTTCTTCGGCAAGCCCATGTTGGACAAGGCCGTTTGAGCTGGAGTTCGAATTCCTGAACAGGACCAGACTCTTAAAAAGATTGCTGACCCTTCCTGACGGTCTCAATGCGTGGATGAGACAATGGTGCAGAGATGAGGGTTTTGGATTTGTTAGGAACTGGGGAACATTCTGGGGAAAGGAGGGGCTCTGCCGAAGGGATGGGCTTCACCTTAACCAGGATGGAACCAGGCTGCTGGCATTAACCTTTAAAAAGGAGATAGAGCAGCTTTTAAACTAGATAATAGGGGAAAGCCGACAGTCGCCCAAGAGCGGATGGTTCGGAAGAATGTATCCTTGAAGGATACTACCAAAAGCAGATAGGTTCCACAAAAGAGTAAAGTAGCCCATATGCCCTCAAGTATGGAGCAGACAGAGCTTAAAGATCCCAATTTACCCATGTCTAACAATAGCCAAATTAACATGAATAAAATACATTCTCTAAAATGCTTGTATGCAAATGCTAGAAGTCTAAAGAATAAGATGGGAGAGTTAGAATATATAGCACTAAATGAAAGGTTAGATATGATTGGAATATCAGAGACATGGTGGAAGGAGGACAACCAGTGGGACACTGTGATACCTGGGTACAAACTATATCGTAATGATAGAGCTGATCAAACTGGTGGAGGGGTTGCGCTCTGTTAGAGAGGGCATTGACTCAGAAAGGATTAAAGTGTTGCAGAAAACAAAATCTGCTGTAGAATCTATATGGATTGAAATTCCATATAAAAGGGGGAAGGCGATGGCAGTGGGGGTGTACTATCGAGCACCTGGCCAGAATGACCAAATGGATGATGACATGCTCAAAGAAATCAAGGAAGCTAACAAAAGTTACAGCGCAGTAATAATAATGGGTGATTTCAATTACCCCGGTATCGACTGGGTCAGTGTCACGTCAGGACATGCTAGGGAGATAAAGTTCCTAGATGAAATAAATGACTGCTTCTTGGAGCAGCTGGTTCATGAACCGACCAGAGGGGAAGCCATATTAGACCTAGTCCTTCGTGGAACACCAGATCTAGTGCAAGAGATAAGGGTGTTGGGGCCACTTGGCAATAGTGATCATAGCATGATCACCTTTGATTTAATTAGTGGAGGAGGGATAGTAAGGAAATCCACAGTACTACCTTTTAACTTTCGAAAGGGAGACTATGATAAAATGAGGAAAAGAGTTAAGAAAAAACTAAAAGGAGCAGTTGCGAAGGTTAAAGACGTACATCAAGCTTGGGGGGTGTTGAAAAATACTATCTTGGAAGCCCAGACCAGCTGTATTCCACGCTTTAAGAAAAGTGGAAGGAAGTCCAAAAAACTGCCAGCATGGTTTAAAGGTGAGGTCAGAGAGGCTGTTGCCAAAAAGCATCTTTCAGGAAATGGAAAAAAGAGCCAAACGACGAAACCTGGAAACAGCACAAGCACTGGCAAGTCAAATGCAAGGCATTGATAAGGCAGGCAAAGAGAGAATTTGAAAAGAAGCTTGCTGCGGAAGCAAAAACGCGAAATAAAGACCTTTTCAAGTACGTTCGTAGCAAAAAACCTGTGAGAGAGTCAGTTGGTCCATTAGATGATAAAGGGGTTAAAGGAGCACTAAGAGGCGACAAGGCGATAGCGGAGAGACTGAATGAATTCTTTGCGTCGGTCTTTACTGAGGAAGATGTAGGGATGTTACCCATGACTGAAGTGGTATTTAAAGGTGCGGTAGAATTGAAGGAAATATCGATACATCGGGAAGATGTCTTACAACTATTAGATAAACTGAAGAGTAGCAAATCACCTGGGCCGGATGGTATACACATCCAAGGGTGTTGAAAGAACTGAAATATGAGATTGCAGACCTGCTATCAGTAATCTGTCAACTATCATTAAAATCATCTCTAATACCTGAAGATTGGAGGATCGCCAATGTAACACCAATTTTTAAAAAGGGTTCCAGGGGTGATCCGGTTAACTACAGACCGGTGAGCCTGACGTCAGTACTGGGAAAAATGGTAGAAACCATCATAAAGAATAAAATTACTCAGCATGTAGATGTTGTTGTTAAGTGCCGTCGAGTCGGAGTCGACTCATGGCGACCCTCTGGATAGCTATCCTAAATTGTGTTCGGTCTTCAGTCAGGCGGCTCATTGACGACAGACTGGTACCCGTAGCTGCTGTTATTGTAGCGATCCATCTCATTGCTGGCCTTCCTCTTTTGCGTTGACCTTCTATCTTGCCAAGCATGATGTCTTTCTCTAATGATCTCTCTCTTCGCATGATGTGTCCGAAGTATGAAAGTCGAAGTCTTGTCATCTGAGCTTCTAAAGAAAGCTTAGGTTTGATCTCCTCTAGTACCGACTGGTTTGTTCTTTCGGGCAGTCCATGGTATACACAGTATTCGCCGCCAGCACCATAATCAAAGGCATCAATTTTCTTCCTGTCTGTCTTTTTCACTGTCCAGCTTTCACATCCATATGATGTTATTGAAAATACCATGGCTTGAACAAGTCGAATCTTTGTATGGGAGAGACATCTCTGCTCTTGAGAATCTTATCTAGGTCTTTCATAGCCATTCTGCCAAGAGCAATGCGTCGTCTGATTTCTTGACTGCTTGTTGCTTCTTTATTGATAGTTGATCCAAGTAGGTTAAAGTTGTTCACGATTTCAATTTCTTCTCCTTCAACGATGAACCTGTTGATTATGCCAGTTGTCATGATCTTTGTCTTCTTTACATTAAGGTGAAGGCCCATTTTGAGACTATGTTCTTTGATTGTGAGAAGCAAATGTTTCAGATCATCTTCGCTTTCAGCAGTAAGTGGTATCATCAGCATAGCGAAGGTTGTTGATGAGTCTTCCACCAATCTTCACACCTCTGTTGTCTTCATACAGTCCTGCTTCTCTGATGATTTGTTCTGCATATAAATTAAACAGGTAGGGGGAAAGTATGCAGCCTTTGTCTTACACCTTTGCTTATTTTAAACCATTCTGTTTCTCCTTGTTCCGTTCGAACTGTTGCTTCTTGATTAATGTACAGATTACGCAAGAGAACGATCAGGTGTTCTGGTATACCCATGCTTCTTAATGTGGCCCAGAGTTTCTCATGGTTTACACAGTCAAAAGCCTTGCTATAGTCGACAAAGCACAAATAGATATCCTTTTGGTATTCTTTAGTCTTTTCAAGGATCCATCTCACATCCGCAATGATGTCTCTCGTTCCTCGCCCTTTCCTGAACCCTGCTTGCACTTCAGGTAGTTCTTGTTCTAGGTAGGGCTGTAGTCTCTTTTGAATAATCTTCAGTAGAATCTTGCTGGCATGTGGGATCAGAGCCACGACCTAATGGGAGACAGCCAACATGGCTTTAGACAAGGAAGATCTTGTCTTACTAATCTGTTATGTTTTTTTGAAGGAGTGAATAAACAGGTGGACAAAGGTGAGTCGGTTGATATTGTGTATCTGTATTTTCAGAAAGCCTTTGACAAGGTCCCTCATCAGAGACTTTTGGCAAAACTAAAGAGTCATGGGATAGGAGGCAATGTACTATTGTGGATCAGGAACTGGTTAAAAGATAGAAAGCAGAGGGTAGGGCTAAATGGCCAATTTTCCCAATGGAGAAAGGTGAATAGTGGTGTACCCCAGGGATCTGTGCTGGGTCCGCTGCTTTTTGACATATTCATAAATGACCTGGAAAGTGGAATAACGAGTGAGGTTATCAAATTTGCAGATGACACAAAACTATTTAAAGTTGTTAAAACCCAAGAGGATTGTGAAAAATTGCAAGAGGATCTTGATAAATTGGAAGACTGGGCATCAAAATGGCAGATGAAATTTAATGTGGACAAGTGCAAGGTTATGCACCTAGGGAAGAACAACCCAAACTATGGTTACACGATGCAAGGTTCCACATTAGGAACCACCACCCAGGAAAAAGATTTAGGAGTCATTGTGGATACCATGTTAAAACCCTCGGCCCAGTGTGCAGCGGCGGCCAAGAGAGCAAATAGAATGCTAGGTATGATAAGGAAAGGAATGGAAAATAAAACAAAAGATATTATAATGCCTCTATATGGTTCCATGGTGAGACCGCACCTTGAATATTGTGTGCAATTCTGGTCGCCGTATCTTAAAAAGGATATAGCGATTTTAGAAAAGGTACAGAGAAGAGCCACCAAAATGGTAAAGGGGATGGAAGGATACTCCTATGAAGAAAGGCTAAAAAGGTTAGGGCTCTTTAACCTGGAAAAGAGACGGCTGAGGGGAGATATGATAGAAGTCTATAAATTAATGAACGGAGTGGAACGGGTAAACGTAGATCGATTGTTTACCTTATCAGAATATAGAAAGACTAGGGGACATGCAATGAAGCTACAGGGTAAACTATTTAAGACTAATAAAAGAAAATATTTTTTCACTCAACGTGTAATCAAACTCTGGAATTTGTTACCAGAGGATGTAGTAAAGGCTGTTAGTGTAGCTGGGTTTAAAAAAGGTTTGGACGGTGGGCGCTCGTGAGCCCGCTACAGAATGGCTGCTTCCTAGTGTAGCTCAGTCCCAGGCTTACCCATTTCATTTGCAATCTTTAGCAATACCATCGCATTTACCCCCTTAAGCCCCTGAATCGGTACGCGGAGAGCAGGGTGATCTTAATTGCACCCTCCGGCGAAGCTTGGACTGCCCCGACGAGACTTATGGCCGGATTCCGGCCCCTTCACTAACCGGCCTTGACGTCCTCCTCCTGACTGCTGCTGTGTGCTAGGTGAGCTCCCTGCCCGCTGGAACGTGAGTGCCGAGGTCGTCCCCACTGCGCAGAGGCACGCTGCTCCATCCTTGTGCTGCTCCGTGGAGCGGCGTTTCCTGGTGCCCGCGGGTGATCCCCGAGGTTGTGAGCTGCTTCGGAGAGGGGATTGGTGCCCCGACGCTGCTGCTACCCTGTGCGCTGGTGCTGCTCCCCGTGCGACTGTGCTCCCCCGGTGTTGAAGAGGAGACGATACCCGCGGCCTGTCCCGGAAGAGCTTGACGGGACTCTACAGAGAGATAGACCTTACCGGCAGCCATAACCGCGTGGTCTTGGAACGCACGGGGTTCTTTGTGTTCCAACCACTGCATCGGGTCACACTGATCACGTGGGCGCTCCCCAGCCAATCGCCTGTTTTCCTCACGAGTGGCAACCAATCCCGGATCCTGACACTGCAATTAGAATTTCCCGCCTCAACGTGGTGCTTCTCCATGGTCTGGAAACCTTAGTACCTAGCCAAATTCCTTTTTGGGACACTTGAATTGTCTACATTCGGTCTCTGCTACTGCCTGCCTCGTCACAGCTGCAAAACTTGCATCTGGCTCCCTCCCTCTCTGCATACGCTCTGCTCTGCTATCCTGTGTGAAACGAGCTCCCTCTGCTGCCCAAACGTGGGATCACTCAGCATTTCCACCTTGCTTAAAGCAGCTGCCTGCTTTTACTGTAGCTGCACCCTACCTGTCCTCGGATTGCTGGACTGTTCTCTTCCTCATGGCTGCTAAGTCTAAAAATGCGAAGGCCCGGGAGGGCATCCGCGCATCTCAAGGGCTGCAGGGCAAGAGTGGCGCTCTGGCTAGTCCCTCCAACAAACACCTCTCGGAGGGTTCTGATGATGAGACTGTGAGTGAAAATGATTTGGAACCCAACGGGCTGTCCTCGCATGCCTTACTTCAACAAGAACTTCGCAGAGGTTTTGCAGAGTTGGCTGGCGAATTTCGCTCCATGCGCGAGGAAGTGATGAGCACCATTGTGGAACTCCGGGGGGACCTGAAAGACCTCGGGGCCCATGTGGAGGAGGTGGAGACCAAAGTTGAAGATCATGATGGTGCTGTGGTGGATCTACAATGTGCTCTTGATAGACAACGCGCGCAAGTAACGGAACTGACCTATAAAATTGATGACATTGAAAACCGCTCCCGCCGCAATAATGTGCGTTTCCGGGGAATCCCGGAAGCTGCGGGGGGCAGTGAAGACCTGCAGGTGGTACTCAAAAATTTGATTGCTGAGCTGCTCCCGGTGGATGAGCTGACAACCCATGGTTCTGGCATGGAAATTGAGCGTGTGCACTGGGCTTTGGGCAAGCCTCCTAATAACCAGCCCCGGGATGTCATTGCGCGATTTTTGCGCTATACTGATGCTGAGCTTCTCATACGCCGGGGCCGAGAGAAAAAGGCGATCCGCTTTCAGGACGCAGCAGTAACTGTATATCAGAACCTTTCGGTGTTTACACTGGCCCGACGGAGGGAGATGAAACCAGTCACGATGGTTTTGAATAACAAAGGGATTCGCTATTCCTGGGCCTTTCCATTCCGGATCAACTTCCTCCTGGGTAATAAATGAATTTCAGCAAAAGATCATACAGAGGCCTGGAGAGCTCTCCGCCAGGCGGGTCTGGTCGAAGATAATGCAATCCCACAACTCCCGACCCCTAAGCCTCAACACTCGAAATGGACTCGGGTGGGAAAGCCCAATTGACGATCCCTGGAGCGGGAGGGTTTACTTCCCTGTCTAAGGGCCCTGGTTCTGCGGTTCTTTGCCCTCATGACCCGACTTGAATGGCTAGTTTTGAGAATTTAGCGTTTCTCTGTGCCCGCTTGTGCTGAGATACTGCCTCTTGGTCTGAGAGAGTCCTGGACAAATGCCTAACTTCACATGGAGGGGGTGGGGGGCATCCTGACGCTGGGCAAGGAAGAAAAGCAAAGAGGGGGAGGGAAGGGGTAAAACAAAAAAAAAATACATAAAAGGGGGGGGAACAGTAACAGATTTTCTCTTTTTTCTGTCGAAGGGGCGTACATCACAGGATATTGTATTGACACCATGTGCACGGGGGCAATGATTTTACATGTTATGCTTGTTTGGCAATGTGGGGGGCCTGGACGGAGTTTAGTTTGGGGTCAGTTTACCATGTCCTGTTTTTTCCACAACAGGCGGGTGGTACTGACGGGAAGGGGGGTGGGTTTGGGAGGGAGGTGTCTTCCGCTAGGGGGGGGGGGTGGGTGGGAGTGTGGGGGGGGGGGCCCTAGCAGTTCTGTCTGGAGTATGGAACCTGAAGACAAGGGAAGTGAATCTCTGCAGTCAACCTGGGGCTTCTAAGGTGCTGGCTTTCGGTGCTGGTTGGCAAGGCACCAGTTCCAAGAGGGGTGAGGGTTGCTTGTTGTGGGTCAGAGGGGAGGTACAAGGCGGGGGGGGGGGGTAGGGTGGCTGAATATCAATGCTGCGCTTGATTTCTTTGAATGTTAAGGGCCAGCTGCAACCTGGAGGGGGCTTTTGACTCTTTGGGTTCAGCCACTACTTCCTCCAAGGGGTTTAGTCCTGTAGCACAAGGGGGGAAGGGGGAATGGCGTTTGGTATTCTATGCCAGCTGGTGGTCCAGTATCACCACTGACACCTGGGCCCTGCATCTGATGGGGGAAGGTTACTACCTCCATTATTTCCAGGGGAGCTCCTGATGACTCCCCTTCACTGAGACCTACTCCAGCAATAGCTCACCGGGGCTCCTTGCCAACAAGGTGGTGGAACTGATCCTGCCCCATCTCCGGGGCAAAGGGTTCTACTCCCAGTACTTCCAGATTCCCAAGAGGACCGATTGGCTGTTGTCCTATTCTGGATCTTCGAGATCTCAACAGATTCTTGGTGAAGGAGAAGTTCAAAATGCTCTCACTTGGAACGTTGCTGCCCTACCTCCATCAAGCAGATTGGCTATGCTCCTTAGATCTCAAAGATTCATGTACACACATCCTCATCCAACTGTGCCACCTGCAGTATCTCCACATAGATATCAGAACATGCCATTACAGGGTCCTACCCTTCAGTCTAGCTTCGGACCTAAGGGTGTTCACTAAGTGCTTGGCAGTGGTCGCTGCACACCTCTGGCTGCAGGGGGCGTTGGTCTTCCCCTACTTGGACAACTGGCTTATCAAGGGCGGCGTCACTGTCCAAGTCCAGCAGGAGGTTCGCCACACCATTCTCACTCGGGAGCACCTGGGGTTCATCATAAACTACTCCAAGCCTCACTTACAGCTGACCCAACACCTGGAGTTCATTGGGGCGCTGCTAGACATTTATTTATTTAACCAGATTTGTATACCACTTTTTCCTTCAATCAAAGTGGTTGACATTACAATATGGGTCCACATTGAACAAGGGGGGGTGGGGTGACAAGACGTACATAAGACTTTAGATGCTTGGCTCTTATCTTCATATTTAAAGGTGTAGTAGGGCCTTTAGTTTGCTTATTCATAGGATTCCTTGAATAAGACATGGTCCAGGCCAGAGCCTTCCTCTCTCTAGACAGGGCCTAGCACCTAGTGGCCCTTGCAAGGGAGGTTCAGGGCTGGAGCTCTGCCTCTGCCCACCTCATGTTGCACCTCCTGGGGCACATGGCCTCGACTGTGTATGTCACAACTGATGCCTGTCTCCACATGCATCTGGCCCAGTGGGGCCCTTTGCTCCCAGTGGTCTCAGGCAACAGGGTGTCTGCAGGACAGGGTGACTGTCACCTGTCCCTTGGCTAGTGGCAAGAACCACAGAACCTGCTGGTGGAAATACCCTTCCAGGCCCCGACTCCTCAGAGGGTCCCCACCATGGATGCCTCAGAGTTGGGCTGAGGGGCCCACTGTGACAACCTCTGCACTCAGGGCCTGTGATCGGTGTTAGAGAGCCTCCAGCAGATCAATTTCCTAGAGTGCTGTGCCATTGCCTACACTCTTTGGGCTTCTCAGCACCACTTGCAGAACCAGTCTGTTCTGATTCAGACAGTCAGGTGGCAGTGTTCTTTGTCAACAAGAAAGGGGGCACAGGGCCGTCCCTCCTGTGCTGAGAAGTGGTCTGTGTCTGCACTTTTGTCAGAGAGAGGGGGATGCTCCTCGGGACCGTGTTCCTCCTCAGCCAGGAAAATGTCCTGGCGGACCAGCTTAGCTGGGTTTTCCAGTCCCATGAGTGGCCCACTGACTGTTCCATCGCTTGGGCCTTCCTGTGATAGATCTCTTTGCCAGCCCAGCCAATGTTCAGCTGCCCCCATTCTGCTCCAGGGTGCCGCACCCCTTCCAGATGGCAGCCGATGTGTTTCTCATCCCATGGACAGAAGGCCACCTCTATGCCTACCCTCCCACACTGTTCATTGCCAAAACTCTTTTTAAAGTCCAACTTGACTGGGCCACCCTGATCCGCATAGCCTCCCAGTGGCCCAGGCAGTTGTTTCCTCTGCTCCTCAGCCTATCTCAGGCGCATCCAGTATCCTCTGGGGTGTGCCCCAGACCTGCTCTTACAGGAGGATGGCTCTCTACTGCACCACAACCTGGGGTCCCTGGTCCTGTTTGACTTGCTCAGGGAGGTGGAAGAGGTCCTGTTGGCAAACACAAGGATTCCACCCGATGGACGTATGCCTTCAAGTGGCGTTGCTTCTCGGTCGGTGTGCAGAGAGGGGTGCCAACCCCTTCTCCTGCTGTTCAGCTGGTGCTTCAATACCTGCTGCACCTGTCCAATGCTGGTTTGAAGTATAACTGGCTTCTTACTCTCTTGATCACCCACTCGCCTGCCAATGTGGGATCTCAATATGGTCCTTGAAGCTTATTGCTCCGCCCATTGAGCCGCTGGCTTCCTGCCATCTAAAGTATTTGTCTTGGAAGGTGATCTTTCTCAGGTGGCTCACATCTGCATGCAGTGTCAGTGAGCTCCAGGCTCTGGTGCTCATGCCCCCTACACCAGGTTTCATGGGAATAGGGTGGTGCTCCGGATACACCCTAAGTTGTTGCCTAAGGTGGTTTCTGCATTCCACCTCAACCAGGAGGTGATACTTACCACCTTTATTCTGCAGCCTCGTGCTAAGAGGGCGGAGGCCACTCTTCCCACTCTAGACTTTAAGTGGGCCTTGTCCTACTATCTGGAGCAGACTAACCCTCATTGCCGTTCCTCAGCTTTTCATTTCCTATGACCCTAATCACCTGGGTGTAGCAGTCTGCAAACGTACTCTATCCCACCTGGGTGATGGTTTGCATCACCTTTGCCTATAGGCAGGCTGGTCTTTCGCTGTAGCATCACGTCACCAGCGCACAGTGTCAGGGCCATAGTGGCATCTGTAGCAAACCTCTGCTCAGTTCCCTTGCTGGAAATCTGCTGGCCCACCACCTGGTCTTCAGTTCACATCGTTGTAGTGCATTACTGCCTGGAGGAGGAGGAGTCCTGGCGGGACAGTGCCTTCAGCCAGGCCATACTCCGTCATCTGTCTGGTGTTTGAGGCAACTCCTGCCCTACTACTACTACTATTTAACACTTATATAGCGCCACGCATGCAGCGCTGTACAGACATACATACAAGAGACAGTCCCTGCTGGTCAGAGGCTTGCTCGTCCGGGCTTACAATCTAGTCATGACAATACAGAGCATTATTCAATCAGTGAAAAGTGCAATAATGTGTGTCTAGTCTACTGGAGAGCTGATTTCCCTGGTTGATGCTGGGATTGTTGCTGAGGACTTGTAACCAAACTGTACTCTCTACTGTTCCTCACAGTTTGCTTTTTTGGGTCGCCTGTGGATTACAGGTTTTTCAGTAGCCTGTCACTATGGAGTCCCATATGTGAGGACTGACTTCCTGCTTATTTCAGGAGAACGTGTAGTTACTCACCTGTAGCAGATGTTCTCCAGGAACAGCAGGAATCTATCTTTGCAACCTTTCTTCCTCCCTGTGGAGTGGGTTTTCTTTTTTACCATCCTGAGCAATGCCATCATACTGAGGTAAGATGGCACCCTTGGGCAGGAGGCGACCACGCATGTGTGGTGGATCTCTCAAAGGCTTTTTTTTTTTTTTAAATCTGGGGAGAGGTTACTGTGCGGGCTCCATCGGTGTCAACATTACCCATAAGTGAGAACTGATTCCTGCTGTTCCCTGAGAACACCCACTGGAAGTGAGTAACTACACTATCTCTCATCCAGTGATCACCAGATGGTGTGGTTCATTATTTAGGATTAGGGCTGATTAAAATCCATTAAAAAGCAAGGGTCAGACTTTTTAGTAAAACTAACTTTGCCAAGATGGGACAAGCTCTCAAGGAGTCGTTAGCAGGATGAGAACAGCTGGATGTAGAAAAGCAATGGGCAAAACTGAAAGGGGATATTTTAAGGGCAACAAACCTTTTTTGTTAGGTAAATTAACGTAAAAGGAAAAGGAGGCCACTATGATTCTCAAAAGAAGTATGAGCTGAAAAGGAGGGAGGTTGTCTTAAAATACAAGAGATCAGAGCGAGGAAGGACAGGCATTTATATTTGAAAAAAACTTAGAGAAGCTAGCAAAGCAGTCAGGAAAGCAAAGATACAAAAAGAAGAAGAAATAGCCAGTGCAATAAAATGGGATAAGACATTTTTCAGATATGTTAGTGAGAGAAGGAAGGGCAAAAGTGATATTGTCAGACTGAAGGGGAGGAATATATAGAAGCTGATGAGGATAAAATGGAATTGCTTAACTAATATTTCTGTTCTGTGTTCACAGATGAAGGATCAGGAGTAGGACCTCAGAAAACACCCACAAATAGGAACAGAAGTGACAGTTATCTTGAACGGTTTTCAGAAGACACTGCTCATGAGGAGCTAGCTAAACTAAAAGTAGACAAAGCGATGGAACACATCCAAGAATACTGAAGGAGCTTGGGGATGTTCTAGCAGCTCCACTGACCAATCTTATCAATGCTTCTTTGTAGTGTGGCTTCCTAGAGGACTGGAATAAGGCACATGTGATCCCTTTACACAAAAGCGGAAGTAAGGATGAGGTTGAAAACTACAAGCCAGTTAGTCTAACCTCTGTGGTGAGTAAATTATTGGAAATGCTGCTAAAAGAGAATAGTGAGGTTTCTGAAGTCCAATGGATTGCAGGATCTGAAGCAGCATGGATTTATCAGAGGAAGGTCTTAGACAAATCTGATTGATTTCTTTGGGTGACCAGGAACTTGTACCGAGGGAGAGCCCTAGATGTGGTGTACTTAGATTTCAGTAAAGCCTTTGACACCGTTCCACACAGGCATCTTATAAGCAAATGGAGAACCCTAGAAATGGGACCCTAAAGTGACTGACTGGGTTAGAAATTGGTTGAGTGGGAGGCAACAAAGGGTACAGGTAACTGGAGCTCACTCTGAAGAGAAGGAAGTTAGCAGTGATGTGTTTCAGGCATCTGTCCTTGGTCCGATTCTTTTAAATATCTTTGTTAGTGATATTGCAGAAAGGCTTTCTGGTTAGATTTGCCTCTATTGCAGATTTTGGTATCATCTGCAAAGAGCAGACACCCAGGAAGGAGTAGATAACATGAGGAGGGATCTAGCTAAGCTTGAATGGTCAAGAAATTGGCAGCTGAGATTTAATGTTACTAATCCTCTACTCTGGATACTTTTGCTCTGCCTGTAGCATGTCCTGTGAGGTGCACTTCAACTCAGCCCTGGCTGTCTTCAATTGCCTGCTACCTACACGCCTGTGCCCACTCAGCTGAAATGCACTTGGCTCAATTCCCGCTCCCTTTCTGATTCCTTCACTTCAAATTCATGCTTGCTTCTTTCCAGTCCGCCATTGCACTCACTAAGCAAAACTATTTTATCCATCTGACTGTCTTGCTTCTAACTCCCGCTATCTCTTCTCTACTCTCATTTCCCTTCTGAGGGCACCACCACCTCCAATCCCTCCTCTCTCTGCCCAAACCCTGGCCGACTATTTCCACAACAAAGTCCATAAGATTACTCTTCAATTTCCTACTACTATTTATTTTCTCCCTCTCCAATACCAACTTTTCCCCTCAATTTCTACCACCCTTTCATCCTTTTCTAAAATATCTGAAACCTCCCTTATTCTTTCTTCCTCTAAACTCTCACTACCTGTTCTTCTGATTCTATCCCCCATCCATCTCCTCAACTCCATCTCCGCCTTAGTCATCCCTTCCATCTCACAAATTCTCAAACTTCCACTCTCCACTGCAACCTCTCTGCAGCCTTCAAGCATGCTGTGATCACTCCTCTCCTCAAAAAAACTTCACTTGATCCTACTGGTCCTTCTAATTACCGACCCATCTCACTTCTCCCATTTATTTCCAAACTTCTTGAATGTGCAGTTCTCTGCTGCTACCTCAAGTTTCTCTCCTCTCATGCCTTATTTATTTATTTTATTTATTTAACAAACATTTATATACCGCATCTTCCTGAGATCAGTTGCGGTTCACAATAAACAACTAATTAACAAAGCAGCGTTTGTTTTACATGTAACGTCAAATAACAAAGAATATTATAAGTAAACAACAAATGTTAAGCTTGAGCAGAACATAACAGTAAAAGCTATATACATTATATACAGATACAGCTTTTAGGGCTTTAGCATTGGGGGTAGTACAGTTTCAGCTGGGATGCGATGTCTGTTTAGATCGTGGTCAACTAAGGTCAATACTGGTTAGCCTTTATCCAAATCAAGTGAAGGATGATCTATATTGTTGTAATGTAAGGTGAATAGGTAGGTTTTCAATTTTTTACGAAACTCAATGATCTCAGTTATCGTTCTTAGGTCGTCTGGGAGGGAGTTCCAGATTGTTGGGGCTGCATGTGAGAAAGCTCTGTTGTTTGTTAATTTGTTTGCTTTTATGAAGTCTATGGGAAATTTTAGTTTGTTTAATTGACCTTTCCGTTGAGTAGATTTTGCATGTTCTTTACTGATTAAATTACTTAGCGTGACTGGGGCCAAGTCATTTAGCGATTTAAATGAAGTTATTAAAGTTTTATATACTATCCTGCTTTGAATTGGGAGCCAGTGAAGGGATGCAAGTATTGGGGTTATATGTTGATGTGAGTGTGCTTTCATTATTATCCTAGCTGCAGCATTTTGTGCAAGTTGAATTCTTTTAATGTTTTGTTTTGTTGTGCCTAATAACATTAGATTAGCAAAGTCAAAATGTGATGTTATGGTAGCTTGAATTATGCTGATAAAATCTTGTATGTATACCAGAGGTCTTAGTTGTTTAAGGATTTTAAGTTTAAAGTAAATTTTCTTTGTAGTATTTCTAATATGGGTATCCATTGTCAGTTGTTTATCTAGAATTACTCCTAGGTATCTTACTTCATTCTTTATTTTAATTTCTTGGTTTTGAAGTGTTATGTGTGTTGGGGGATTATATGATTGATTTTTGGTGACAATTAGCACTTCAGTTTTTGAATGATTAATTTGGAAGTTATGGGCGTTTAACCAGGATGTGATTTCATTGAAACAATCAGATAGGAGCTGTATCGGTAAGTGAGGGATAGTAAACGGTATGTACATCATAATATCGTCTGCATATAGGTGATAGAGTACACCAAATTTTTTAAAGATATTGCAGACTGGTTTTATGTATATATTAAATAGGAGTGCTGAAAGCGCAGAACCTTGTGGTAATCCTGTTTCTAGTTTGTATGAGGCGGACGTTTGATTGCCAATTCTTACATTTTGAGTTCTGTTATTTAGATAAGAGGTGAACCATTTGTGAACTGTGGCATTTATTCCTATTTGTCTCAGATTGTTAAGCATAATAGTATGGTGAACGCTATCAAAAGCTGCTGATATATCAATAAATAAGAGGATGAAGGCTTGTTTGTGGTTATCGATTCCTCTTAATAGGGCATCGGTTAAAACTGTAAGAAGTGTTTCCACTCCGTGTCTGGGACGAAATCCATATTGCTGTTCGTCAAGTGGGTAGGATGAGTCTAGGTACTCTTGTGTTTGTATTTGTACAGTTTTTTCAATTATTTTTGTTAGGAATGGTATACTTGAGATGGGTCTGTAAGATTTTGGTGAGGTTTTGTCAAGTGAACCATTTTTAAGAATTGGGCGGATTTGTACCTGTTTTAGTGTTGGGGGGAGGTAACCTTGGAGAAGTGAGAGATTGACAATGGGGAGTAAGAAGGAGAGAAGGAATGGGAGCGTGTTTTTTATCCAGATTACTGGGCAAGGATCAAGATCAGAGGTTGTGGTGTTGAGGTTGAGAATAATATTTTTTAATGATACTTTGGATATTGGATGAAATTCTGACCATTCATCAGTCAGATGAAGAGATTTGAAGATGGATACTGGGGTCTTAAGTGTTTGTTTTGTTTTGTCCTGGTAGTAGTTAGCTAAAGTTTGAGATGAAATGTCAGTAATTTCTTTGCTATTAGTTTGAGAGTTGTTAGTTAGATTACTAACAATAGAAAATAGTTCTCTTGGTCTATTATATGAGTTGGATAAGATTGTTGCATAGTAGTTTTTCTTTGTGCTGTTTAAGGCTTCCTTGTATTTTGAGAGGTGGTTATAATATAATTCTTTGTGGATTGTGGTTTTGGTTTTGCGCCATTTAAGCTCTAGTTTCCTTAGTTCTTGTTTCATTTGTTTTAATGTGCTATTAAACCATGGATTACAGTTAAGTTTTGAGTGGGTTATCTTTTTATTAATCTGTTGGTTAATTTTGGCTGCATTGTTAATTGTGGTATGCCAGTTTATGACCGCTTCATCAAGATCTGTTGGAGATGATGAAAGGTGGGGGATTGTAGTATCCAAGAATTCTAATTCGTTGAATTTCTTGAATTTTCTTGGCAGGTCATTTCTAGTGTGTTTTATGAAACAGGTGGTATAGCACGTGAGATTTAATTTGATAAGGTGGTGATCAGACCAGGGTATTTGAGTACATTCTAAAGTGTCTGGGTTGAAAAGGTTGAAGAGTGAGTGGGGTAGGAGGACCAGGTCAAGTGTGCCTCCTTTGTTGTGAGTTGGCATGTTTATTATTTGGTGAAAGTCTCTAAATCAGATATGGTATCAAGGAAAAGGTTGGATTCAGATAAAGGAAGTGAGGGGAGATTGAAATCTCCTAGGATTATTAAGGGGTTTTGTTCAGTAGATGTATTGAGAAGTTCGATTAAAGAGTGAAGGCTGTCAGCTTTTTGGTTGGGAGGTCTATATATTAAGCAGATTCTAAGGGATCCTAGTTTTATTATCAGAGTGTCAATGTTGTTGGATGTGTCAGCGTGGATTTTCTTGGCTTTTAGATTTTTATGTGTCATAATCAGTACACCGCCACCTTTTTTCTTAGTTCTATGTGAGTGATTAATATCGTAGCTTGAATTGTCAAGTTGATTTAGAATGACCGTATCAGTTTCAGTGAGCCATGTCTCTGTAATGAATAGTATATCTGGTTTTGAGTCAGTTATCAAGTCATTGATTATTGGGAGTTTATTTTTCAATGATCGTGCATTTATAAGGATGCAAGATAAGGAGGTTGGGTTCTGGGAGAGGTTTGACTTGACTACATGTTGAGGATTGGTCTGTTTTATTTGAATGAGTCTATGGTAATTTATTTTTGCATGGTAGTGAGGGATAGGGTGTCCAATATGGAAGTTGTTTCGGTTTGTTGTTTGTATTATAGGAATTGTCATGTAGTTCTTGCTGTTGAGGCTTAGTGTTAGATCGAGTAAGATAGATAGAAATATGCAGGTGTAATATACTCTAAGCAGCATGGTTTTTGTTCTGGTCATTGCCGTATATGTAATGGTAGATAATGTAAATGATAAAAGTTATCAGGTAAGTGAAGGGGTACTACCAACAGGGAGCTGGTTAGGTGTTCAGTTGAGGTAACAATAGTTAAATTGTTGAGGTAACAATAATCAGTCACAGTGCATGGAGTGTGTTCCTGGCTATTGTGAGCTTTTATCCGATAATGCCAATTCTCAGATAGAATAATTCATTAAACATGCTGTAACATTGATAAATTACAATCATTAGTGTTATACAGTAATATACCTCGGAGGGATAATATAGGATAGAGTGGATCACTGGCAACAGTGGTAAGAATATGCAGAAGATTGAGGGTAATGCTACTGTCAACAGTAAAGTTGATGGGATGAAACTGAGTAATAATTGAGGGAAAAACTACTGGCAACAGTAATCACTCACCTCTGGCAACAGTAATAAGGTATAAGGTTACTGACGATAGTAATAAGTTATAAAAGTTACTGGCAACAGTAATAAGTTATAACAATGTTTTAGAAGACTGTTAGCGTCCATAAGCGTGAGTATGGAGTTACTAGCTATGGTAATATGTCCATACACAATATGATAGTGCTAACAGTGCAACGACCTTATCTAACGTAACAAAAATTGAGCAGAGTGATAAGAAATATGGAGTATATCGAACTCAAGGGAGAGTTCAATAGAGTTTGTAGAGCGTGTACTTGCTGCAGTCGATGTTATTTGGAGAGGATGTGGTACGCGAGCTCTACCCAGGGGGAGCTCAGCTGTACTTGAAGACGTTGCTGGGATCTGCGTTGAGTGTTGATCCACTCCAGTTGATCCACTCCAGTTGGGTTTTTGGCCCTTTTGTTCTATTGAAATGGCTCTTGCCAAAGTCTCCAGTGACTTTTTCCTGGCTAATAACAAAGGCTTTTACTCAGTTCTCATTCTTCTTGACCTTTCTGCTGCTTTTGATACTGTTGACCACCTCTTCCTCCTTGACATATTATCCTCTCTTGATTCTAGGGGCTCTGTGCTGTCTTGGTTCTCTTAAGTCACCGATCGCTCTTTCAGTGTTCCGGTGGTAGTTCCTCTACTGCCATCCCTCTTTTTCAGTTGGTGTATCCTAAGGCTCACTTCTAGGCCCTTTCCTTTTCTCTCTACACCCAGTCCCTTGGTGCCCTCATCTCTTCCCTTAGTTATCAGTATTATTTTTATGCTGCTGACTCTGAAATGTATTTATCTTCACTTAACATTTCTCTTACACGCCAAGCTTGTATTTCTACCTGCTTATCTGACATCGCTGCCTGAATGTCTCACTGCTGTTTGAAATTGAACATGGCTAAAACGGAACTTCTTGTCTTTCCCATTAAACCCTCTCTCCCCTCCCCCTATCACTGTTGACAATACTCTTCTTTTACCTGTTTCCTCCGCCTGCAACCTTGGTTATCTTTTGACTCCTCTTTCCTTCTCCACATATATTCAACAGATTGCTAAAACCTATCGTTTCTTTCTCTGTTAAGTGCTGTTGAATCGGTGTCAACTCATGGTGACTCTAGATAGTTGTCCTAAACTACTGTATGTTTGGTCTTCAGTCAGGTGGCTCATTGTTGACAGACTGGCACTCATAGCTGATGCTATTGTATCGATCCTTCTCCAGAAACAAGTAGGAAGTCAGTCCTCATATATGGGTGACATTAGCACCGACGGAGCTTGTGCGGAGTATTTCCCCAGCTTTCAAAGAGAGCCTTTGGGAATGCCACCACGCATGCGTGGTCCCCTTCCTACCCAAGGGTGCCATCTTACTCAGTCTCCCTTTTCCCGTGGAGCCCTTCAGACGTGTATCTCATCCCCGGAAAAGGTTTTTTCTCCTTTCCAGCCGGTTTATGCTCTACTGGCCCTTGCCGGTCCTCTTCCCATCTCTCCAGCACCTCTGCTTCGGCCCTAGTCTTGTTTTTTTTTTTTATTTCTGTTTTTACCATGCTTTGTGCCCTTTTTAACCACTGGCCATGTCGAGGGTCTTTGACCTTGCAGGAATCCTTTTTGCCCCAATGGCCTCCAATTTTAAGAAATGTGATAGATGCTCCAAAAGCATGTTGCTCACGGACACCCATGACTGTTGTCTCAGGTGTCTAGGGGCTGACCATGCCATGGAGCTATGCCCCCTCTGTAAGAAGATGTTCTCTAAGGCCATCCAGAGTCGTAAGCAGAAGCTGGATGATTTATTCCATAAAGCAGCCCCGGTATCCCCCTGCTCTTCCGCCCTGCCAACTCCGGAGTCTCCCAAGGCTCCTCCCTGGTCCTGGCAACACTCCATCCAGGAGTTGCCTGAACATGAGCGGAAGAAGAAGAAGGCCTCGAGGACTCTGTCGAGGGCGCCACACAAGCGTGAGAGGTCATGCGCCTGGTCTCTCAGCCCCCCTCGGCAGTCTCTGGAGTTGGAGAGGGAGCAGCCCAGTAAAGTGCTTTGAATTGATATGGAGGCCTCTGACGAAGGTGAGCAGTCTCCTGAGGGTCGTTCGGGTGAGGACCCCATCTCCTCGTCGATACCTGATCTGGTCACCCTGGTGTCTGTATCGCAGGGCCCCACTCCCGAGTAGGAGGCACGGATGCTGGCCTTGGAACGCAGTGTTTGTGTTCCTCGCTGCCCAGCAGGCGCTGCTACACAGCCCCGCCAGCAAGTGCCTCGAGACCATAGGACCTTGACCTTGAGGACTCCCCGGACTGCTATTGTGACCCCTGAGAGCCAGAGGCCTCGCGAGGATCCTTGGCACAGGTCTCGATTTCCGTCCCATTCCTCGGGCATGAGATCCTCATGGGTGAGCGCATCTGGTTCTGGGCAAGTTTTGCCTCTGATCCAGCGCAGGTCACCGACCCTTCTGGAGCAGCCCGACCTCAAGTCCTCCACGTACTACTCCAACTGGGAGTCAGATGGGAAGACCTCCCCGGAGACTCTGTCCCACTGAGACCTCTCCTCTGACCCCTTCCCACCTACCCAAAGGTGGCAATCACCACCCGACGACACCTCCTTCGTGGAGTTCGTCTGGGATATGGTGCGGGCCCTAGAGCTCACCACTGAGTCTGAGGAGGAGCCCTGCGCTGAGGCGCTTGATATTTTGCAATATGAAGCTCCTCTGAGGGAGGCTCTCTTGGTGTCAGTTCCTCTCATTCTGAACAGTCTCCTGCTCCACATGTGGGAGTCCCCGGCCTCTGTTCCAGTAGTGAGCATGTGCCTGGATGCTATATACAAGGTCCAGCGAGGTCCCGGGTTTTGGAAAGCCCAGCTTCCTCACACCTCGATGGTGGTCGAATCGGCCATATGGAAGCTGAAGCACCCAAAGACTCCTTTATCAGTCCTGCCGGGCAGAGTGTCTCATACACTTGACGCCCTGGGTGCAAGGCTTACCAGGGCTCCATGCTGTCATGCTGCACCCAAGTTTACCAATTATACATTGGTATGTTCCTCCGTGATCTCGCTAGGGAGCTCGGAGGCTTTGCGGCAGGCCTCGATGGTCCATTGGGGAGTGCTCGAAGTACCTCTCGCAAGCAGCCTACGACAGCTTTGAGTCTTCCGCCCGGGTGACAGCCGCTGGCATCAAAGCCCGCTGCCAGACTTTGCTCCAGTCCTCAGATCTGGAACAGTGGCACAGGAGAAGCTGTTGGATGTCCCTTGCCTCGGGGAACAGCTCTTTGGCAAGCCCATAGAGGACACCCACCTTAGAGGGTGGCGGAGCTTTTTCAGCAATCCAATCAGAGACTGAACCAAACCAAAAAGCTGATTAGATTATGTGGAGGAAATGCAAGATGTTTGCACACAGGGCCATAACAAGCTGCAATCGCGCCCTGTGCGACTTGCAGTTCAGGCGCATGCCCCCTTCTCCCCCCATACCTCCGTCCAGTGCTGTCTGCTCTTTTCCTGCTGCCGCCCTGTTTTTTTTAAGGCAGTGCCGGCAGCAGGGAAAGAGCAGGCAGCGCTGAACGGAGGTATGGGGAGGAGGAGGGGGGTCATGTGCCCGATCTGAAAGGCGCCGGCACTTTAAGCAGAAATGTTCCTCCCTGCTCTGACATCGCGTCGGAGGAGGGAGAGACCAGACCTGCTTAAAGTGCTGTGAAAAGGCTTGAGAGTGCATTTCGGCTGCTTGCTATTGTCCTGCCAGCGCCACCAGGGCGACAGCAGAAATGCACCCCCCCAAGCCTTTGCGCTCTGTGCGGCTGTACCACTTACACAGAGCTAGGTACGGTCCTGTTTGCACACCAAGGAACTAAAAGCAAGAACCAACAGCACAGTTTATAAAACTTAATTATAACTAATTTTTATTTTGTTATAAACTGCGTTATGGTTCTTGCTTTTTCTTTTTTAAAATATATTTTGCATCCACAGTAGGTGCAGAGCAGAACCAGGACATTCACCCATAGAACTCAATATTTAAAAAAAAGAAATCTGATTCTGATCATCTAACAACCACCACCACCACTATTCTCCAGTACCAGGCATATTGTGAGGTAATACAAAACCCTACAACAAAGAGCAAACCTCTACTATACCATACCATACCATATCAGCACAAACTTCCAAAACTCACATAAGGAGCCCATTCAAAAAAGCATCACTGTAAATACAGTGGGCCCTGGAACATCTTTGAAAAGCTGAACAAGTCAAATAACTACAGTACAGTATAGATCTTTATGTACAAACTCCATGTTAACAGAACACCTAACCTCAGTCACACTCACAACATCGACCCTCACCAAGTCCAGAAGTAACCACAATCTAAAGTAAAAATAAAAATACGTAGACAAAATTTAAACTGAAACCCCAAGAAGCCAGAGTCCACATGCATTGCAACATCAGATAAATAAGAGATGCAGTTCCCCAATACAGTGTAAAATATAAAGAAAGCACAAAGTCCAATCACTGAAATTAAATAAAATTATTTTTTCTACCTTTGTCGTCTGACCATTTTATTCTCTGATCATGCTGGTCCCGATCTGAGGCTTCTGCTTTCCTGTCTTCTCTTAGCTGTCTTTCTGTAGTCTGTGGTCCATCTGCCATTTCTTATTTCTTATTTTGTTTTCTTCACTTCCTTCCATCAGCCCATTTCCAATTCCAGTAACCCTCCCCAGTATCAGCCCCCTTTCCAGTCCTCCCCTTCCAGTACCTTCCAATGTCAACCGCCTTGCATTCCCACGACTGCCACCCTCCAGGTCAGCTCCCTTCCAGTCGCCCTACCCTCTGTCCATTCCCCTTCCAGTGCCATTCACATGTCAACTCCCAGCCTCCTCCCCATTACCCAGTCACCTACTACTCCCATCCCCAAGTGTCAGCTCCCTTCCATTCCCCCTTCAGTACATCCCTGGTGTCAGCTCCTTTCCAACCCCCTCCTTCCCCCGTGTCAGCTCCCTTCCTGCCCCCACCTTCCCCTGGCAGATCCTCTTAGCATCTGCTCTCTTCCAGTCCTACCATGCCCCTGATTCAGCCCATTTGTAGCCCTAAGCTCTAGTTTTCTTCCAGGGCCAGCAGCACCCTCCTCCCCTCCCCCATTCGCCCATTTCCAGTCCCAGCCTCCCATCAGCACATTACCAGTCCTAACTCCCCCCCAATAAGTCCATTTCCAGTCCTAGCACCCCAATCAGCCCATTTCCTGTCCTAGCCCCCCCTAATCAGCCCATTTCCAGGCCTAACCCCACCAATCAGCCCATTTGCAGTCCTAGCTCCCCCCGATAGCCCATTAGCAGTCCTAGCCCCCTCCTGATCAGCCCATTTCCAGTTCTAACCTCCCCATCAACCCATTTCCAGTTCTAACTCCCACATCAGCCCATTAGCAGTCCTAGCCCCCCTCCCGATCAGCCCATTTCCAGTACTACCCCCCCCCCCATCAGCCAATGTGCTAACCCCCCTCCCCCACCAGCTCAGCTCCAGACCTTTAAGAAACTGGAACAAAAAAAGGCAGCAAACACTGCTGCTGCAGCAGCAGCAGCAGCATGAAGTGCCCCGCGGTGGCCACCTCCCTGTGAGAGCCCTCACCAAAACCCCCATTTCCTGTTATCCATCAGCAGCGCGGGCTCAGCTGTAACAGAGCTGCACGAAAGAGTAGTTACTCACCTGTAACAGGTGTTCTCCAGGAGCAGCAGGAATCGGTCCTCACATATGGGTGACGTCGGCGCCGACGGAGCCCCCATGCAGAGCATTTCCCCAGCTTTCAAAGAAAGCCTTTGGTAATTGCAGCACGCATGCGCGGTCCCTTTCCCGCCCAAGGGTGCCATCTTGCTCAGTCTGATGACATAGCTAAAAGACAGCAAAAATAGCAAAAAATAAATCATATGACTGCAACTCCAAGGGGAGGAGGGAGGGTTGTGAGGACTGATTCCTGCTGCTCCTGGAGAACACCTGTTACAGGTGAGTAACTACTCTTTCTCCAGGACCAAGCAGGAAGTCAGTCCTCACATATGGGACTCCCCAGCTTAAGGCTACCGGAGACCCCAAGCCGAAAAAATGAGCTCCCTCGAGAGAGTCAGAACGTAAGGAAGGAATCTTCTCTGAGAACGCCCCCGACCGGTAGCCCAACATCAGGGCCGGAGGGAAGGAGTTGCCTAAACCCCAAAGAGATTATGGAGTACTGCCTGTCCGAAAGCACTGTCCCTCTCAGGGCAGTAATGGGCCGCAAAAGTCTGGCTTGAAGACCAAGTAGCGGCCCGGCAGATGTCTGCCAACGGAACAGAGCGGAGATGAGCCACTGACGCAGCCTTCGCCCTGACACGATGAGCCGTGACTCGACCCTCCAACGAGAGGCCGGCTGCCCCATAAGCCCAGGCGATACAGTCAGCGACCCATATGGACAAAGTACGCTTGGAGACAGGTAACCCCAACTTATTGGGGTCAAAAGAAACGAAGAGCTGAACAGCCCTCCGGTGCTCCCGCGTACGGTCAAGGTAGAAGGATAACGCCTTCCTACAGTCCAGGGTATGCAGGACCATCTCAGCCCGGCTGGCATGCGGCCTCGGAAAGAAAGTCGGAAGAATCACCTCCTGATTGAGGTGGAAAGAGGAGACAACCTTAGGGAGAAACTTAGGGTGAGTCCGTAAGACTACCCTATTCCTGTAGAACCTAGTGTAAGGGGGATCAGACACTAGCGCCTGAAGTTCACTTACTTGCCTAGCAGAGGTAAGAGCTACCAGAAACAAAGTTTTCCAGGAGAGAAAACGGAGAGGACAGGTAGCCATAGGTTCAAATGGCGGACAAGTAATCCGCTGTAAGACCACATTTAAATCCCACTCAGGGGCCGGTGGGCGTAGAGGAGGCTTAAGCAGGAGGAGGCCTCTGAGGAAACGAGCCACCAAAGGGTGGTTGGAAAGAGGCCTCCCGTCCACCGGCGAGTGGTGCGATGAGAGAGCACTGAGGTGAACTCTAACAGAATTGGACTTAAGGCCTAGATTGGAGAGGTAAAGCAAATATTGCAATACTACCGCTACCAAGCACAAGAAGGGATTCTCGCTGTGCTGAGCACACCATGCGGAGAATCTACGCCATTTAAGAGCATAGGATTTCCGGGTGGATTGCCTTCTAGAGGCTAAGACTACGTCTTCCACCTCTTTAGGCAGTAGAAGGGGAGCCAGAACTACCCTTTCAGCAGCCAGGCTATCAGATGAAGGGACTGGAGGTTGGGGTGTAAGAGAGATCCCTGTTCTTGAGACAGGAGATCGTGTTGAAGCCCCAGAGGAATAGGAGTGTCCACTGCCAGTTGCAGCAGAAGTGGGAACCACGGTTGCCTCGGCCACCTGGGGGCTATCAGAATCATGGAGGCTCCGTCGTTGAGTACTTTGAACAGTGTTCTGGACACTAGTGGCGTGGGAGGAAACACATACAGTAGGCCTTTGGACCACGGGAGCAGAAACGCATCCACTGCTACTCGGAGAGGATGCGGTTGCCTGGAACAGAATCTCGGGAGTTGCCGGTTCAGAGGACTGGCAAAAAGATCCATGGTGGGGAGGCCCCACCTCAGAAAGATCTGCCGAACCACCAATGGATTCAATCTCCATTCGTGTGGTTGCAGGATCCTGCTCAGTCTGTCCGCCAGGTAATTCTCTTGACCTGGGAGGTAGACTGCCTTGAGAAGGATTCCGTGATTGACGGCCTAGGAGCACAGCCGTTGTGCTTCCTGACATGGAAGGAAGGAGCCTGTGCCTCCTTGCTTGTTCACGTAAAACATGGCAACTTGATTGTCCGTCTGGACCAGTACAGACTGGTGAGATGGGAGAAGGCCCTCAGAGCTAAGCGTATCGCCCGCAGTTCCAGGAAATTTATCTGCTGTGAAGCCTCCCAAGGGGTCCAGAGACCCTGAGTACATGCCCCTTGGCAATGCGCTCCCCAACCTTGAAGAGAAGCATCGGTTGTCAGCACTTGAGAGTGCGGAAGGGTTTCAAAAAACACTCCGAGCACCAGATTCGGAAGATGAAGCCACCATTGCACAGAGGAGGCAAGCAGTGTGGATATTCTTACTGAGTCTGCAAGACTCCCTGTGGCCTGATGCCACTGAGTTCGAAGACTCCACTGAGCAGGCCGCATATGCAGGCGGGCATTGGGGGTTACATGAACCGTGGAAGCCATATGGCCGAGAAGTCTCAGGAATTGCCTGGCGGAGACCAGGGAATTGCTGCGAAACTGCCTGGCTAGATCCATTAATCTGTGGGCTCTGTCCACGGGCAGAAAAGCCTTCGCCTGAGGGGTGTCCAGCCTTGCTCCTATGAACTCCATGTTCTGGGACGGGAGCAAAGTGGACTTTGCGAAGTTTATGACAAACCCCAAGTGCTGAAGCAGAGCCACAGTGCGAAGGATGGCTTGACTGGTCTCCTGTGAAGACTGACCCCTTATGAACCAGTCGTCCAGGTATGGGAACACAAAAAGACCTTGAAGCCTTAGGTAGGCCGCCACCACCTCCAGGCACTTTGTGAACACCCTGGGGGTGGAGGTTAGGCCAAAGGGTAGCACTCTGTACTGATAGTGGTTTCCTCCCACAACAAATCTGAGATATTGTCTGTGGTCTGGATGAATAAGGATGTGAGTATAAGCATCCTTTAGATCTAAGGAGCATAGCCAATCTCCCTGCTGGAGGTAGGGCAGCAGGATTCCAAGGGTAAGCATCTTGAACTTTTCCCTCTCCAGGAACTTGTTGAGGTTTCGCAAGTCTAGGATGGGTCTGAGGCCTCCTATTCTTTTTGGTACCAGAAAGTACCTGGAATAAAAGCCGTGACCTCTCAGGTGGTGGGGCACCGGTTCCACAGCCCGTTCCTTTAGTAGACTTGCTAACTCCTGTAGGAGTAGGTCCCTGTGCAGAGGGGGTCTTGGAGGCTCCCCTGGAAAAAAGGAGGGAGGTACCTGGTGAAAATGAAGAAGATAGCCCTTTTGGACTATATGGAGTACCCAGGTATCTGTTGTGATGGCTGACCACCTGTGGGCAAAGAGGGCCAGCCGGCCTCCTGTGCTGATGTGAGCCAACTGAGGAGGAGAGGCTATGCTTTCGGAGTGAAAACCCCCGCCCTGCTGTGCAGGAGCCGGTGTTGGTGGCTTGGGGGCCTTCTGCCTACAGGGCCCATGACCCTGTTGGGGAGCTGCAGAGGTCTGATAAATGAGGGTATTGTTTATAGGCAGATGTCTTCCTCGGGTAAAAGGTCTTTTTTCCCGAGCCCTTCTTCTGAGAAGGGGCAGAGGTTTTTCTGGACAGCCTAGTCCTGGTCAGAGTCTCGGTCTCGAGTTCAGCAGCCTTTTCAGCCATGGGTTTGCCAAAAAGGCTCTCACCTCGGCAGGGGACATCGACCAACTTGTCCTGTACCCATGGCTCGAGGTCCGATGACTGTAGCCAAGCCTGTCGGCGGGCACCGATGCTGGCCCCGGCTACTTGGGCCGAAGCCTCGAAGCCATCGTAGGCTGCTCGAGAGATAAACTTCGAGCACTCTCTAATACCAGTGGACAAGGCCTAGAACCTCTGCAAAGGTTCCTCGCAGAGACCAGCAGAGAACCCGGCAATCTCCTTTGCCAGGTCTCGAAGGTACGTGCCCATGTAGAGCTGGTATGTCTGGACACGGCAAGCAAGCATAGAGCCCTGGAAGCACTTTTTACCGAGGGCATCCAGGTTCCGGGCCTCCTGGCCGGGAGGCACCGAGGAGTGCATCTTCTGACTTTTCAGTCGATGCATGGCCGATTCCACAACCATGGAATGGTGCGATAATTGTGCCTTTTGGAACCCGGGGCTCTTGCGGACTCGATAGATGGAATCGACGCGCTTGCTTAACACCGGTGTCGAGGCCGGGGTCTCCCACATGTGGAAGAGCAGCCGTTCCAGCATCGGAGGAACCGGTACAGTAAAGGCCTCCTTCGGGGGAGAGTCATACTGGAGGGCCTCGAGCTCCTCGGCTCGAGGCTCCTCCTCAGGATCCGCGGGGAATGTGAAGGCCTTGGCCATATCCTGCACGAAATCAGAGAACCAGGTATCCTCCGGTGGGGATCGTCTCCGAGGTTCGGACTCCGGTGAGTCCGATGGGACACACCGAGTCCGAAAGGTGTCGGGTGACTCCTCATCCTCCGTCTCCCAGCCCGACTCCTCGGAGGAGGAATCGAGCGGTTCCAGTCGGGCAGGCACCGATGCCCTCCGCGTCGACGACCTCGGTCCCAAACGGGAGGCTGAGGGAGACCGTGGCCGAGGATCGACTTGAGCTCGCATGGACTCGAGGATCGGCTCGGCCTCCGGGGTCGACTTGGACGTCGATGTCCCGGTGGTCGGGGCAGATGCACCGGTGAGACCGGCGATCAGTGCCCGCTGCTGCTCCATGAAGGCAGCCAAGCTGCTCTCCAAGGCCGTCAACCTGAGTCCGAGCTCAGGAGACTCAGCAGCCCCCGACTCGGGCCCCAACGGCGTCAGGCTCGACGTCTGCTCCCCTGGAGGAGAGTCCACGAGGACTACAGTAGTCACGTGCCCAGGAGACTCCATCTCGAGACGAGGTTGTTTGGCAGGCCTCTCCGACTCCGAAGACCCGGGACGGCGGTCGGGGCTATGTGACCTGGCCCTCGAGGAACCAGGTGCGTCCGCCGATGCCGCCCTTGTGGGTTTTTTCTTCCTGCGCTGCTCCCGCGAAGGAGACCCCTGCTCAGAGGAACCCCGACACTGCTCGGGGCCGGAGTCCCGAGACATCGAGGCCTCTGACGAGGTCTGGGCCCGTCCGGACGCGGAGTCAGAGAAGATCCTGTCCTTTTGGTGCTGCCGACTCCTCAATGCCTTCGAGGACATTTTTCCACACGGACCACAGATCATCGGGTCATGATCGGGTCCGAGGCAACGGAGGCAGCAGTCATGTGTGTCGGTGAGAGACATAAGTTTCTTACACCGATCACACTTTTTAAACCCGCTGGCAGCCATCGGGGGAAAAAGGGCCCCTGCGAGGTCGAAAGACAGGGCTGCCAGTGAAAAAGAAAATGGCGCGAACGCTAGTCACTAAGGACAAAAAACGAAAAAAAGAGAGTATCGTATCGGGCCCAGGCGGGAAAAGGATCCGGCGTCGAACCGAAGAAGGAAGACAAAAAACAGGGTAATCAACTTTTTCCTCGGCGAAAAACGAACTACGTCCGTCGGGCTCCGCAGAAAAAAGAAGACTGAGCAAGATGGCACCCTTGGGCGGGAAGGGGACCACGCATGCGCGCTGCAATTCCCAAAGGCTTTCTTTGAAAGCTGGGGAAATGCTCCGCACGGGGGCTCCGTCGGCGCCGACGTCACCCATATGTGAGGACTGATTTCCTGCTTGGTCCTGGAGAAAGGGAAACACTCCCCCTTCACGCGGCTCTGTAAAGCTGAGCTGGCGCAAGGGTGTGTGTGAGGGCTCTCACGGGAGGTGGCTGCCGCAGGGCTCTTCATGCTTCCTCTGCAGCGGCAGCAGCATTTGCAGCCTTTTTTTATTATTATTTTGAAGGCCGAGCAAGGCGGTCTTTTTGGGGGCAATTTTTGCTGCCCCCTAAAAGCTACTGCCTCACTGGGCCTCATTATAGAGCCGCCCCTGATTAAAGCTATCTCAACCTATAATATACTTCAAAAATAAACATCTTCCTCACAGGGTGAACAATTTTCGTTCTTCCAGATATGACCTCAACAAACAATTATAAGAGCTATATCAGGCCAAAATATTGTTTTTTAGTATATCGGCCCAGCAGGCCTGTACTAGACAGCTCAGTTTTCATCATAAGTCATACCCTGGCATTAAGATAGCCTTTGAATAACAATACTCACACAAATTTCAAAGATATCTACAATACACATGCATTACCCAACACACTATTGCGTTTTGATAAGAAATTACTTATCTGCGTCAGGGGAACATTTTCTAAGATATCCTAACCACCATTCCAACAGGCTGGCTCCTAATACATACCCCAAAAAGAGAAAACGCTCACATGATCAGAGACTCCACCTTCATAACAGAGCAAACCTATTAACAGTTTGATTTAAACCAATCGACTCAATAGAACCTAGGCTATGCATCCACTGATGTTCACGAATTACTAAACGTTTCTTATAATTACCCCCCCCCTTTCAGGATTGTGGTAAGCAATCTAAAACACACCATCTACTATCATTAATTGAATATTGACATTGTATCCAAAGAGAGACTAATGGTGCAGCCTCATTCTTATTAGTAATACGACTCTTATGCTCAGTCGAGTACAAATCTTCCTGACAGTACAGCCCACATAAATCATTAAACAGGGCCATGTAATCATATAGACAACCCCCATAGTCTCACAAGATGAATAACATCAAGATGTAAATATTTTACTATTAGGGTGGGTCCAACTCAGTCCAGTCTGAACGATTTTCCAAGTCCTCTATTTTAATAAGCAGTGCCTCTTGCTGTTCCTGGAGCCCTAGACACTGAGCCAATAAGCCCGCTACTGCCACGCTTTGCTCTTCAACTCACGACTCCACGTCCTTTACTCTTTGGCCCAACTCACGAAAATCAGCTCTGTTCTCTAGGAATAAGCAGCAAGTCAGTCCTCACAAAGGGATGACATTTGCGCCGATGAAGCCCTCGCAGAAGCATCTCCCCAGCTTTCAAAGAAAGCTTTTGGGAAATGCTACCATGCATGCACGGTGCCCTTCCCACCTAAGATTGCCATCTTGCTTAGTCTCCTTTTTTCCACGGAGCCCTTCAGATGTCTGTTTTCTCCTGGAAAAAGTTGATTTTTTTTTTCCTCAACCTGAGTTTCATACTCAATCCTATTTGTGCACCGGTATTTTTAGATCATGTCCCTTATCAATACTCACGACTGCTGCCTAGGGCTGGACCACAACCCTGCGGCATGCAGTCTTTGCAAAAAGATGTCCACCAAGGCCCTCAAGAGCCACCAGCAGCAGCAAGATAAGTTTTTCCTGGAGTCCTCAGTGCCTCCAAAAGCCAAGGCCTCCTCTGAAGCCACGGAATCCTGGGGCGTCCTTGCAGACCCTGATTGACGCCGTGGCTCCTCAGAAAGAGGGTCTTCCTTGAGGGAACATAAGAAGAAGAAAACCTTGAAGGCAGCATCCTTGGATGGTTCCGATAGGTCGGGTAAACCCCGAGCCAGGTCCCATAGTCCTAGATGCTTGTCCGAGGGATCGGAGCAGGAGTGGCCTACCAAGGTCCCCGAAAGGAATCTACCCACAGATCAGCCTCAGACGCCAAAACCTATTCTGGTTGAGGACTCCCCCTTGGGGGAACAGGCACAGGGCCTGCAAAATAGCGGCCCTGGAGCACAGTCTGTCTGCCTTCATGGACCAGCAGCGGGCATTGTTGTCTGGTACCACCGATTCCTCTGCCCAGACCACCAGGCCATTGACATTGATGACATCTTCGTGGGCTGAGCTGATCTTTGGCCGATGTTTCAATCCAGCTCCTATTCGATGGGACTGAGGTCCTCCCTGGCTGTCGCACATGGCACCAGCCAAGGGACCTCAGAGGGACATGAGCAGGGCTCAGGCCCAGAGCCCCCAGGTTGCTTTTCCCTCAAGCCTTCGACCGACTACTCGGAATGAGAGGACGAGGAGTCACAGGACACCTGTCGCCACTGTGACGTTTCCTCGGACTCTCCTCTCTCTGAGCCCCGGCGTTGGTCCCTGGCCAAGGACATGGCATTTCTTGACTTCGTGCAGGACATGTCAAAGGCCCTAGTGTTCCTGACGGAATCGAAGGAGGACCCTTAGACAGAGGAACTAGAAATCCTCCAATATGAGGCTCCTCCAAGGGAATTGCTCATGGTACCCATTCCACCCATCCTGGAACTGCTAATGCTCCATATGTGGGAAACACCAGTATTTGTGCCAATTGTGAGCAAGTGGCTCAATTCGATGTATGGGGTTCGCCGGAGTCCTGCCTTCCAAAAGGCGCAGCGTGCCTCAAAGCTCCATGGTGATGGTGTCGGCTATGTTTCGGCTAAAGAGCCAAAAGACACACTCTTTGGTGGCCCTAGGTAGGGAGCCTGCACCTTGGATGCCCTCAACAGAAAGTGCTAAGAGGCTCGATGCTCATTGGCCAGATCCAGGCCTACCGGCTGTACATGGGCATGTTCCTGAGAGATCTGGCAGAGGAAATTGCTGGGTTCTCAGCTGGTCTCTCCGAGAAACCCCTGCAATGGTTCAAGAACCTGGCCAAAGCCGTTCGTGAGTGCTCCAAATTTCTCTCGAGCAGCCTATGAGAGCTTCGAGTCGGCAACTTGAGTAGCGGTGGTGTGCATCAGAGCCCGACATCGTGCTTGGCTACAGTCTTTTGACCTCAAGCAGTGGGTTCAGGACAGATTTGGTTGATGGCCCATGCCAAGAAAAGAACCTCTTTGGCAAACCCATGACTGAAAAGGCTGCAGGATTGGAGACAGAATTCATGATGAGGACCAGGCTCTCCAAAAAGACCGCTGCCCTTCCCTGACGAAAGGGCCCGGGTAAAAAGCCGTTTTACCTGAGGAAAGGGGCTGCTTATAAAAACTACTCATGTTTTAGGCCTCCCCAGCAGAGTTTACAGGCCAAGTAATATGGGCAAGGCCTTCGTAAGCAGAAGGCTCCTAAGCCCCAGGTGTCTGCTCTGGCACAGTCGTGGGAGGGGGGGGGAAGCTTTTGACTCCTTGGGCATAGCCTCTTTACCTTAAGGAGGACAGCTGCCCACAGGGGGACGTCTGATCCACTATGCCCACAGGTGGCCAGCCATAACCACAGATTCCTGGGCACTTCAGGTGATCGGGGAGGGCTACCTCCTCCATCTGGCTCATACATCTCCTCTCTTCCCAGGAGAGCCCCCCCAGGTCTCCCTTTCATCAGGACCTACTATTGAAGGAACTTGCAGGCCTTCTCAAGGACAAAGTGGTAGAACCAGTACCCCAACATCTCAGGGGCAAGGGGTTCTACTCCAGGTATTTACTCGTACCAAAAAGAACAGGAGGCCTAAGGCCCATCCTTGACCTGTGCAACCTGAACAAGTTCCTGGTGAGGGAGAAGTTCAAGATGCGCTCTCCCTTGGAACATTGCTGCCTTACCTCCAGCAGGGAGACTGGCTATGTTCCTTGGATTTGAAGGATGCCTATATCCGCATCCTCATTCACCTCAGCTACAGGCAGTACCTTTGCTTCATGGTGGGGGCGGCCACTACCAGTACAGGGTACTACCCTTTGGCCTGGCCTCTGCCCCAGGGTCTTCATCAAATGCCTGGCAGTAGTGGCCACCTTTTTACATCTCCAGGGGGTATTTGTCTTCCCCTACCTGGATGACTGGCTCATGAAAGGAGGCACGGCCACAGAGGTTCAGCAGGCCAGGGCATGCACCATCCAAGTCCTGCAACATCTGGGGTTCGTGATAAACTACCCCAAATCCCACCACCTCCCGACACGATGTCTGGCGTTCATAGGGGCAAGGCTGAACACTCTTCAGGCAAAGGCCTTCCTTCCCCTGGACCAGGACGACCATCTCGGGGCACTGGCTGTAGATGTGCAACACTGCCCCTCTGTCAGCCTGGCTTCTACTGCACTTACTCGGGCAAATGGTCTCTACGATCCATGTCACCTTGGATGCCCATCTATACATGAGGGCTGCTCAGTGGTGCCTTCTGGACCAGAGGATACAGACCATGGGCCGTCTCCAAGGCAGAATCTCTGTGACCCACCAGTTAGCGGAATTTCTGGTCTTGGTGGCAAAATCCCCATTATCTTCAGGCAGGGTTTCCCTTCCAAACCCTTTAAGGGTCCTCACTGCGGACGCCTCCCTGCTGGGATAGGGAATCACCATGAAGTACTCAGTACCCAGGGCAGCTGGTTGCAAGCTATGGGCAACCAGCAGATCATCCTCCGGGAGCTTTCGGCAGTATATCTATCCCTCTGAGCATTCTGCCACTGCCTGAGACACCAGCTGGTGCTGATCCAAGCAATCAGGTAGCAATGTTCTATGTGAATAAGCAGGGGCGCACAGGGTTTCGCACCCTCTGCTGTGAAGCGATGACACTCTGCTCCTATGCAGTTCAATAAGAATACTTCTACAGTGGTATACCTACCAGGCCAGGATAATGCTCTGGTGGACAAACTAAGCAGGGTTCTCCAGCCACATGAGTGGCAGCTGGACCCCAGAGTAGACACTGACTCTTTCAGCTCTGGGGGACCCCCATGGATGGACCTTTTTGCCAGCCTGGACAACTATCAGTTGCCCCACTTCTGTTCCTGGCAGCCCCACCTGTGCTGAGTAGCAGCAGATTCGTTTCTGTGGTCAGAAGGGCTCATGTATGTCGTCTTACCCATGTCACTGATTGCCAAAATACTCTTCAGGGCTCTTTGTGACAAAGCCTCATTGATCCTGGTGGCTCCATGGTGGCCTACGCAGCCATTTATTTATTTAATGTCTTTTTTTTTATACCGCGCTCTTTGGAATCAGTGCGGTTTACAGTCAACAACATTTGAACAGTGCAGGCGGGCCTGCACTGGACTTAGAATGAACAAGGGATGATAACTTGGGATTAACGGGGGTAACTATGTACAGGGTATATACACTTAGCGTCTATTACCTGGTGGCATCTTTACAGTATTACATCAATATTTACAGCAGTAGGTCACTATGTACACATTCTTTAGACTGGGGGTATTGTTGAGCCTAGGAGCTGCGATCGTGTGGCGTTGGTGCGCTGGGGGTGAGGGCCTGGTTTGCGAGTGTGTCTGGTTGGGATATGTCATTTGTATGAGAGTAGTACTGGAGGAAGAGGTGGTGCTTTAGTGCCTTCCTAAATTGGGCGAGGTTGGTGATGGCCCGGAGGGCAGGCGGAAGCGCGTTCCAGCATGTGGGTGCATAGAGGGCAAAGGCTCTGTTTCTGGATGTTTGTGAACATTTTGTTATTTCCTTTGGGATTCTCAGGGTGTTGGCAGCAAATGATCTCCTGGCTCTGTTGGAGGGGGCGGGGTGGATGAGGTCCGTGAGGGAGGCGGAAGAGCACTTGTTGATGGCCTTGAATGTCATCACTAGTGTTTTAAAGGAGAGTCTGCAGTGGACTGGCAGCCAATGCAGGTGCTTTAGTATTGGGGTTATGTGTTCCCTCCTGGAGGCTCCATGCAGTATCCTTGCCGCTGCATTCATTGCAAGCTGCAGTGGGTTTAGTGTGCTCTTAGGGGGAGCCCTTGCAGAATTGCATTGGCGTAATCAAAGTGAGGGATTGCTAGAGCCTGGTAGATTGTTCGGAAGTCATCTGGCTCAAGCAGATGTCGTAGGTGTCGGGTTGTCCTTATCTTGTGGTAAACTGCTTTGACCATGTTGCTTATATGGAACTTCATATCCAGCCGCTGGTCTAGCGTAACCCCAAGGTACTGTACCGTAGGCTTGCTGAGGAGCTCAGCGTTTCGTACTTTCAGTGTGGTGGGCGGGGTAAATGCTTGGTTCTTGGAGACAAAGATGACCTTTGTTTTTTTGAAGTTAATTTTGAGTCTTTGTGCATGGAGCCAGTTGGTGACAGCATCGAAACAGGTTGTTAGAGGTGTGAAGTCAGGGTGGTCGGTTGAAAAAGGCATGTAAAGCGGTACGTCGTCAGCGTATACCAGGCAGTTGATGTTGAAGGAGTGGATGAGAGCGAAGATGGGCTGCATGTATACATTGAACAGGAGGGCCGAGAGTGAGGATCCCTGCGGTACGCCTTGTTCTTGTTGGAAGGGTTTGGAGGTGGTGGAGCTGGTTCGTACATGCTGCCATCTGTTTGATAAGTATGACTTGCACCAGCTTAGCGCAGTATTGTGAATCCCCTTCTCCCTGAGACGTGTCAGGAGTATGTCGTGGCTGACGGAATCGAAGGCTGCGGCAATATCCATGAAGATTAGGGCAAACCCTTGTCGGATATTTTCCATTCCGATTGTTAAGGTGCTGAAGAGAGTGGTTAGTAGGGTCTCTACACCATCTGCTTCTCTGAATCCATGCTGACACGGGTGGAGAGGCGCACTTGTCTCAATGTGGTGTTGAAGCTGGCGTTGGACGACCTTCTCAATTATCTTGGCCAGGAGGGGGATGCTTGAGATTGGTCTGTAGGAGTCCACCTTCCTAGGGTCCAACTTGTTGTTTTTCAGAAGTGGTCTGATGGTGGTTTGCTTCAAGCTTTGTTGGCATGACCCAGATGAGAATGATCGATCTATTAGCTTGGCCAGGAATGGACTGAGTTCCACACGCAGTGATTTTATCCAAAATGCTGGGCAAGGGTCGTTTGGAGCCGTGGTAGTGTTGATGGCTGTGATGATGTCCTGGATGCCTCTCTCAGAAGGTGCAAAGAAGGTAGGGAGGATGTCATGGCTGTCTTGCATGGATGGGGTCTCCGTACAGGGGTCCCCGTGCCCGGGGGCCAAGTTTGAAGTCTTACTGGTCTGGCTTGTTGTGGACTGGAGGTAGTCCGCGAATTCCTGTGGGTCGGGCAAACTTGGGTTGGAGAAGGATCTTTTGTCAGAATCTTGATTAGGCTGAACAGCTCATGCAGCTTATTTAGGGAGCGTTGAAGAATTTCTGCAAGGTATTACTTCATTCTTGCCACAACTGCTGTGCGGTGACTGCTTAGGTGAGAGGTGTATGTTCTCTGGTCTTCAGTGGAGCGCGATGGACGCCATCGTCTTTCAAGCTTCCTTAGGTGGAGGAGTGATGGCCGTAGCTCTGGGGAGTACCATGGCGTGTTCCGTCTTCTCCCTCATGGTTTATTAGAGTGGGGTGGTAGGTGAGCGATGGCACCCAGGCTAGTGTTCCATGTGGAGATCATTTCGCCGAGGCTGTGTGTCAGCGGATTGAGGAGAGGCTGAGAATTGTTTATGATTTCCTCTTTGTTGAAGGGCCGGAAGCGTCTTGATGGTGCTGCAGGGGTCTCTGCTGGGGTCTGGGTGGTGGTGTGGTCGGTGCGTTGGTATCTGGAATCTTATCAGACCATGGGACTGCACTAATGGATAGCACGAGGTCATGTCTTGTGTCTATGGCTGACCAAGGGGCGAATATCAGGTCCAGCTTGTTTCCTTTTATGTGGATGGGACGTCGATTATTTGTTGGTAGCCCAGTTCTTTACCTCAAGGAAGGCTTTGGAGTGCATGTCCTGGAGAGCAAGGAGATTGAAGTCGCCTAGTAACCAGTTGGTGTGCGCAGGGTCTTGGGGTTGCAGGCGAGGTCGATTATTGTTAAGTCCTTCGAGGAAGGGTAGGGGGCTCTGTAGACCAAGTTGATGGAACAGTGCTTATTGGCTATGGTGACTGAGTCGAGGTGCGTTGTGCTGGTGGCAGAGGCCAGCTGGAAATGTAGCTCCGTTTTGGTCATGATGAGTGCTCCTCCGCCTCTACGGTCCATCCTGGGACAGGTGTGGATAGAGAATCTGGGGGGGGGGGGGGGGATGAGCTGGTGGAGGAGGACTGAGTCTGCATTGGACAGCCACGTCTCAGTGACTAGGAGGATGTCCAGGTTATGGGCGTACACCAGGTCTGAAACAGCTGGCCATTTCTTGCGGACCGAGCGTGCATTTGAGAGCACACTTCAGGTTGCGGGGATGGGGGTGCTTCTCTATCTGAGGTTTCTGGATATGCTGAAGGGAAGTATAGAGTAGATGTGGTCGCAGCATGTGCTTAGCATCAGCTGCTGGTTGGCGGGGGGAACCCGACCATCTCCTTCCCGAGCCTTGTAGGACTGGTATGGGGTTGTAGATGGCGGTGAGGGAGAGGACACTGTGTAGTAGGCCTATAACCATACAGCAGCTGGTTGATACCCGGGGGCAGAGTGCCATCTTGGCTGTTTTACTCTGTGGTACCAGGCAACAAGAAGGTAGCTCTATCAGGGCTAATCAAATGGGTCCTGTTGCGGCTCAGTATGTTAGATAGTGTATTTGGCAGGACATCAGGCTGGGCAGTACAGAATATCAATCAGCATAGCAGGAGGTTCAAGAATAAGACAGCATATCAGGCAATTCAAGACTATCAGGTAGTTTAAACATCAGCATATCAGGCAGTTCACGTATCTTGCTGTGGATGTGTCTTTGTTTCGGCTGCTTCTCGTTTGCTATACTGTCCGGGAGGCTCGCTGGCAGTGGGTATGCCTCGAGGTTTGGCCTCTGCCTAAGGGCCATGCGAAAGGGCCCTCTGTCGAGGCCCTCAGGCACAGGCCTGCCAGGCGAGGGTGCGCCTGATGGTGCTCCTTTTGAAGTTGGCGTTGGCTGCCCCGATTGGGCAGAGCAGAGGCGGGTGGAAGGCCGGCTCGGGCTGGCTGGAGGCGGAGCTGGCTCGATCCCGCTCCTGTTCCAGTTGTCAATGGAGACTCTCATCCCACTGAGGAGCTCCCTAGGGATCTTGTCTCAGGAGGGCACTCTCCTACACTCCAACTTGGGATTCCTATCACTGACAGCGTTGCTGCTGAAAGGGTAACCTTAGCCCCTTTCAACCTCTTGGGAGAAGTAGAAAAGATCCTGCTGGCCTCCTGTAAGGCCTCCACCAGGAGAGCTTACGCTTTCAAATAGCGCAGGTTCTCGGTCTGGTGCATGGAACAATGGATGAACCCGTTCTCATGCCTGATGCAGCTGGTGCTGCAGTACTTTCTTCATCTCTCATAATCTGGGCTTAAATCAAACTCCAGTCGAGAGCACCTTCAGTGCCCTGTGGCGCATCACCACCCTGTTGAAGGCAAGCCCCTCTCGGCCCAGCCTCTGGTGACCTGCTTCTTGAGGACTTCTGCTGCCTAACCCCCCTATCCACCCTCCGGCGACAGAATGGGACCTCAACGTAGTATTGGCACAGCTCACTCGTCCACCATTTGAGCCTCTGGCTACCTGCCACCTGAGATACCTCTTGTGGAAGGTCATGTTCCTGGTGGCGCTCACCTCCACTCACAGGGTCAGCGAACTCCAAGCACTAGTGGCAGAGGCGCCATATACCAGATTCTACAAGAACAGGGTTGTGCTACATACACACCCCAAATTCCTTCCGAAGGTGGTATTTCCTTTCCACCTCAACCAGGAGCTGGTACTGCCCACCTTCTTCCCAAGGTCTCATTCCAGCAGGGTGGAGATTGTCCTTCACACCTTGGGACTGTAAGAGGGCCCTGTCTTTCTACATTCAGCATACCCCAGGCCACTGGAAAGCTGCTCAGCTTTTTGTTTCTTATGACCCCAGTCGGCTAGGGGAAGCGATGACCAAGTGGACACCTAGGTGGCAGACTGTATTTCCCTAGTCTATGAGCAGGCTGGACTCACTCTAGATGGCCAGGTCACAGCACATAGTGTCAGGGCCATGGTGCGACCTCATTTGGAGTATTGTGTGCAATTCTGGATAATGAACCTTCAAAAGAATATAAACAGGATGGACTCTGCAGAGGAGAGCCACTAAAATGGTTAATGGTTTTTGTTATAAGGCATATGATGATAGACTTAAAGATCTTAATATGTATATGTTAGAGGAAAGGCAGAAATGTTTAAATACCTCTGTGGCATAAATGCACAAGAGAACCTCTTGATTGAAAGCAAACTCTGCTATGAGAGGACATAGGATGAGAGTGAAAGGGGATAGACTCATGAGTAATATGTGGAAATATTTCTTTATGGAAAGTGTGGAATAGTCTCCCTGTGGAGGTAGTAGAAATGAGGACTATCTAAATTTAAAAAAGCATAGAACAAACACAGAAGATCTCTTAAGAAAAAAAGGGGACTATTGTAGTTGATACGAAAGGGCAAACTAGATATGCCATGTGCTCTTTCTGCCATCATGTTTCTAGAATAGATGGTGATGAGGTTGTTCAAAATCTTGGAACATATTGATTTTATGACCAGAGAAGGTCAGCTAGAATAGTTTATGTGATCCAATAAAAGAGGAATTGGATTTGGCTCATGCCTTTTCTCAAAAGCTCAAAGTGAGTTACATGCAGGTATAATACGTATTCTCCAGGAACAAGCAAGAAGTCAGTTCTCACATATGGGTGACGGCGCCGACGGAGCCCTCGTGTAGAGCAATTCCCCAGCTTTCAAAGAAAGCCTCTGGGATTGCATCACGCATGCGCGGTCCCCTTCCCGCCCAAGGGTGCCATCTTGCTCAGTCTTCCTTTTTCCGCGGAGCCCAACAGATGTAGTCCAACTTCCCTCGCGGAAAAAGTGCATCAAAACTACTGAAGATTCTCTTCTTCGGCCCAGTTTGACGCCGGTCCCCCTTCCCACCTCGGTTCAGTACACCGGTATCGAGTCCAGTAATTTTTTTTGGTTTTTGTCCTTAGTGACTAGTGTTCGCACTCTTTTCTTTTTCACTGGCAGCCTGGATATTTGACCTCACAGGGGCCCTTTTTCCCCCGATGGCTGCCAGTGGGTTTAAAAAGTGTGATCGGTGTAAAAGATTGTCACTCACCGACACACATGACTGCTGTCTCCGCTGCCTCGGGCCCGACCATGACCCAAAGGTCTGTGGCCCGTGTGGCAAGATGTCCTCCAAGTCACTTAGAAGTAGGCAGCAGCAGCAGCGTGAAAGGATTTTCTCCAAGTCCACATCCACCCGGGACCCGACCTCTTCAGAAGCCTCGACGTCTCGGGAGCTATCTGACTCTGAGCATCGTCGGAGGTCTTCCTCGCTGGAACACCGAAGGAAGAAGAAACCTGGGAGGACGTCATCGTTGAATGCCTCTGATCGGTCTGGATCCTCGCGGGGCAGGTCGCGGAGTCCTCACCGCCGCCCTGGGTCCTTGAGTCGGAGCAGCCTGCAAAGGTGCCTCGCACGGAGCCTGAGACGCCGAGGAAGGTAACTGCTGTTGTCCTTATTGACTCTCCTCTGGGAGAACCGGCGTCGGGCCCCAACCTGGAGGCTGCGGAGACTTCTGAGCTTGGTCTCAGAATGGCAGCCCTGGAGCGCAGCATGTCTGCCTTCATGGAGCAGCAGCGGGCACTGATGGCTGGTCTCACCGGTACGTCCAAGTCGACCCCGGAGGCTAAGCCGATCCTCGAGACTCTTCGGACTCGAGTCAATCCTCGGCTGAGGTCTCCCTTGACCTCCCGTTTGGGACTGAGGTTGTCGACGCCGGTGCCCTTGGCGTCAGGGCGGTCGAGACCGAAGCCCTCAAGGCCAGAGCCCATCAATTCCTCTCAGAGGACTCAGCATGGGAAACAGAAGATGAGGAGTCCCTGGACACTCACCGGACACAGTATGTCCCATCAGACTCGCTGGGTTCCGAGCCTCAGAGAAGGTCCCTCCCGGAGGATACCCGGTTCTCGGACTTCATCAGGGACATGGCCAAGGCTTTGGCATTCCCGGCGGACATGGAGGAGGAGCAGAGGAGCTCGAAGCCCTCCAGTATGACTGTCCCCCTCGGGAAGATCTTACAGTACTGGTTCCTCCGATGTGGGAACGTCTGATGCTCCACGTGTGGGAGTCACCGGCCTCGATGCCGGTTCTCAGCAAGCGGGTCGATTCCATCTATCGAGTTCGCAAGAGCCCTGGGTTCCAAAAAACACAGCTTCCGCACAACTCCATGGTTGTGGAATCGGCCATGCACAGGCTCAAGAGCCAAAAAAACACACTCCTTGGTGCCTCCTGGCAGGGAAGCCCGGAACTTGGACGCCCTTGGCAGAAAGTGCTACCCGGGCTCGATGCTGTCATGCAGAGTCCAAACATACCAGCTGTACATGGGCATGTACTTGTGGGACCTGGCAAAGGAGATTGCCGGGTTCTCACTGGCCTCTCCGAGGAACCCTTGCAGCGCTTCAAGAACTTGTCCACTGGGATTCGGGAGTGCTCGAAGTTTGTCTCGAGCAGCCTATGACTGCTTCGAGGCCTCGGCCCGAGTAGCCACAGCCGGCATCGGTTCCTGCCGCCAGGCGTGGCTAATGTCATTGGGCCTGGAGCCAAGGGTTCGGGACAAGTTGGTCGATGTCCCTTACCGGGGTGACAACCTCTTTGGCAAACCCATGACTGAGAAGGCTGCTGAAATCGAGTCCGAGTACTTGACCCGGACAAGACTCTCCAAAAAGACTTCTGCCCCTTCTAAAAAAGAAGGGCTCGGGTAAAAAGCCCTTTTTCCCGAGGAAAGGTGCTGCTTACTGCGACTACCCCACTCACCAGGCCTCCCCAGCTTGCCCACAGGGGCAGCAGGCCAAGGGACAGGGGCATGGCCCATGACTCCCAAAGCATAGTCTCTCTCCCACCAGTGGTGAGGCCTTGCACAGGAGGAAGGCTGACTCTGTACGCCCACAGGTGGCCAGCCATCACCACGGATGCCTGGGTCCTGCAAATAGTCCAAAGGGGCTATTTCCTTCACTTGAGCCAGGTGCCTCCCTCCTTCTTTCCAGGAGAGCCTCTCAGACCCCCTCTTCACAGGGACCTCCTCTTGCAAGAGTTAGCAGGTCTTCTAGAGGATCAGGCGGTGGAACTGGTGCCCCACCACTTGCAGGGAAAGGGCTTCTACTCCAGGTATTTTCTGATACCAAAGAGAACTGGAGGCCTAAGGCCTATCCTCGACCTGCGAAACCTAAACAAGTTCCTGGTGAGGGAAAAGTTCAAGATGCTTTCCCTTGGAATATTGCTGCCTTACCTTCACCAGGGAGATTGGCTATGCTCCTTAGACCTGAAGGATGCCTACATGCACATCCTCATACATCGAGACCACAGACAATATCTCAGATTTGTAGTGGGAGGAAACCATTTTTAGTACAGAGTACTTCCATTTGGCCTAGCCTCTGCTCCCAGAGTGTTTACCAAATGCCTGGCGGTAGTGGTGGCCTTCCTCAGGAACCAAAGGATTTTTGTCTTCCGTTACCTGGACGACTGGCTCATCAGGGCCCTGTCGCCTCAGGAGGCCCAGCAGGCCACAGCTCACACTATCAACATGCTACAGCATCTAGGCTTTGTCATAAATCAAGCAAAGTCCACTTTGCTCCCCACTCAAAATTTAGAGTTCATAGGAGCAAGGCTAGACACCCTTCGGGCAAGGGCTTACCTGCCAGAGGACAGGGCACAGAGGCTTCTGGCGCTGGTGCGCCAAGTCAGCCACAAGTCTCAGATCTCAGCGAGACACTTCCTATACCTCCTGGGCCTCATGGCCTCCACGGTACATATAACCCCAAATGCCCGTCTCCACATGAGGACATCCCAGTGCTGCCTCAGAGATCAGTGGACACAAGCCACAGGATGACTCTGAGACAGGATCAGAGTGTCCAAACGACTGATGAAGTTGTTGGCGTGATGGCTTCAGCCACCCAACCTCCTCGAGGGAGTGCCTTTTCAGCCTCCCTCGCACACAAGAGTGCTGACGACAGATGCCTCCTTGCTGGGCTGGGGAGCCCATTGCCAGGGATCATGCACTCAGGGGTTATGGTCTCCTCAGGAAAGTACACACCAAATCAACCTCTTAGAGCTTCGGGCGATTCGCCTAGCTCTTCAAACCTTCTGTCATGTTCTCTCACATCAGTCTGTCTTGGTGCAGACCAACAGTCAGGTGGTAATGTTCTACATGAACAAGCAGGGAGGTACAGGGTCCTGTCTCCTATGTCAGGAGACATTCGACCTCTGCTCCTTTGCAATCAGGCAGGGTATGTCCCTCAAAGCAGTTTACCTGCCAGGTCAGGAGAACTTCCCAGCAGACAAGCTAAGCAGGATTCTTCGACCTCACGAGTGGCAACTGAATCCAGAAGTGGCCTAGCAGATCTTCCACTGCTGGGGGCATCCGTCCATAGATCTCTTTGCCAGTCCGCAAAATCACCAGTTGCCCAGCTTTTGCTCCAGACAGCCACATCCTCAGAGGGTGGCTGCAGATGCTTTTCTGATCTCCTGGTCAGTGGGCCTCCTGTATGCATTTCCTCCCACGCCTCTGGTGGCCTGGACTCTGTTCAAAATCCTTCGAGACAAGGCCTCGGTCATTCTGGTAGCCCCCAGATGGCCGAGGCAGCCTTTGTTTCTGCTTCCCCTTCAGCTGGCAGTGGAACACCCACTCCCTCTGGGGACGCAACCCGACCTCCTGTTCCAGGAGCAGGGCTCTCTCTTACATCCCAACCTCAGGTCCCTCAATCTGATGGCATGGCTGCTGAAAGGGTAGTGCTGGCTCCTCTCCTCCTACCTAAGAATGTAGAAGAAGTGTTACTGGCCTCAAGGAGACAGTCCACTAGGAGAACCTATGCCTTCAAGTGGCGCAGGTTTGAGGTGTGGTGTACCCAGCACAATGAAAACTCTTTCTCTTGCCTTGTACCAGTGGTGCTGCAGTACCTGTTTCACCTCTCAGAATTAGGTCGTAAGTCTAACTCTGTCAGGGTCCACCTGAGTGCTTTGTCAGCACCACTCTCCAGTGGAAGGTCAACCTCTTTCGGTGTCCAGATTCCTCAGAGGTCTACTTCTACTAAAACCCCCGGTTCATCCCCCAGCAACCGAATGGGATTTTAATGTGGTCTTGGAGCAGCTTACTCGCCCACCTTTTGAGCCGATGTCCACGCCATCTGCGCTTCCTCTCCTGGAAGGTGCGCTTCCTGGTGGCACTCACATCTGCCAGACGAGTGAGTGAGCTGCAAGCTCTTGTTTCAGATAGACTGTACACACGGTTTTATAGGAACAGGGTGGTCCTTCGCACCCACCCCACGTTCCTTCCGAAAGTGGTCTCTTTGTTCCACCTCAACCAAGAGGTGGTTCTTCAAACCTTCTTTACCAGACTGCATGCCAGCCGGGCAGAGGCGGTCCTTTTACCTGGAGCGTATGCGGGGACATAGAAGGGATACTCAGCTCTTCGTCTCTTATGACCACAGTAAGCTGGGGCTACCTGTCAAGCGCACGTTGTCCACCTGGAAGGCAGACTGCATTGCCTGGGTGTACAGGGTGGCCGACCTCCCGTTGCAGGGTCGAATCACTGCCCACCGTGTCGGGGCTAAGGCCATATCAGTGGCTCACTTCTGCTCTGTTCCGCTGGCAGACAGCTGCCAGGCCACCACCTGGTCTTCGGGCCAGACTTTTGCAGCCCATTACTGCTTGGATAGGGAGTCCCGACGGGACAGTGCTTTCAGCCAGGCGGTACTCCGTAACTTATTTGAGGTTTAGGTAACTCCTACCCTCCGACCCTTTGGTGTCAGGCTACTGGAGGTGTTGTGTTCTCTGCTGAATTCCTATCACAGCTGCTGTGGCTCTTCTAGAGGGAGCCATTTTTCAGCTATGGGTTCTCGGTAGCCTATAGCTAGGGAGTCCCATATGTGAGGACTGACTTCCTGCTTGTTCCTGGAGAAAGCGTAGTTACTCACCTGTAACAGGTGTTCTCCAGAGACAGCAAGAATCAGTCCTCACGACCCTCCCTCCTCCCCTGGAGTTGCAGTCCTATTATTATTATATTTTGTTTATTTTGCCGTCTCTTTAGCTATGTCATTTGACTGAGCAAGATGGCACCCTTGGTCGGGAAGGGGACCGCACATACATGATGCAATCCCAAAGGCTTTCTTTGAAAGCTGGGGAATTGCTCCGCCGGCACACATATGTGAGGACTGATTTCTGCTGTCCCTGGAGAACTCCTGTTACAGGTGAGTAACTATGCTTTTTCTTATCCCCAGAGGGCTTACAATCTAAGTAGATGATGTAGGAAAGGGTGCTGCTGTTAGCAGGGGCATTAGGCAGCTTTTATACACAATTTTTCTGCACTAGTGTAGAATACAGGAAGGGATTTACCACAAGTCTAACCATGGCACTGATGCCTGTGCTAAGAGCAGCATATTTGAAAACATTCAAAATAGATGGTATTGAAACAATTAGCTATGCTGCTTGCATGAAGAGAAATGAGCAGAAGACTGAGTTCAAGGCCAAGACTTTTATATCAGGGTCAGAGGAAAGGGGTTTGCAGTCTGTGCTGAGAAGGAATTTCTACATGAAAAGTGAACAAACAATGCAGCTGTTTTGGGGCTTTACTGAAGTGAGGCCTGAAACCTTAAATGGCAAAGGATGCATGCTGGAACTATATATGGCACATAGGAGCAATTATTCTGCTTAGAATATCTGTGTTCCGAGATACTGATAATCTCCAGGAACAAGCAGGAATGAGTCTTCACATATGGGTACGTCGGTACCGACGGAGTCTGCGCGGGAACGCTTCCCAGGGTCCAATCAAAAAGCTTTTGGAAGCATCCCACCACGCCTGCGTGCTGCCTTCCCGCCTTTCCCAACTGCCTCTCCTCAGTTTTTCGTTTTCTGCGGAGCCGGCAGGACGTCCTCCTGTCACCGCAGAAAATTCTTGTTTTATTTCTTTAGTTTTCTTGTGGCTGTCTTCCCCGACGCCACCGGTACCGCCGGTGTTTTTTCTTTTCTTGTAAAATCTTCCTTTGTCAAGGGATATATTTTCTTCATAGTGTCTCACGGTTTCTCAGGCCTTTTAGGCCTCTTCTTTTTCCTTCATGGAACCGCCAGCCACTTTCTCCAAGAAATGTCCAAACTGTGGCAGTACAACTTTATTTTTAGACCCTCAAACTCGGTGTCTAACCTGCTTGAGTCCTGACCCTTTTCCTCCGGAGCCTTTAGGCAACAGTTTGGTGAGAAGAGGTTTTCAACATCGAGGTTCCCTCGAGACACGGTTTCCCTCCAACTTCAGGGCACCGTCTCTTTCTTCTGCTACACAGGATCAGGTAACCCACAAACAGTCTGTTAAGACTAGTCAGCCCTCGAGTGGTAGGTCTCATGCACAGCATGTAGACAGCTCCGGCCTTGCCCTCGAGGGCCCTCTGGCTTCAAAACCCCGGCGGGAGTCTTCGGTCTCCAAAGCGTATGAGGGGTTTCAGGTTGTTCCTGGGGTTCACCCCTCACAGAACATACCTGAGCCGTGTCTGGTGGTGGCATCTGCTTCGAGCAGTACCGATACCCCGACATCAGCACTGGTGTTGGATGAAACACTCCTCACCAGGGATGGTCATCTGGCGTCCTCGGTGCCTTCGGGACCGGTGGATACTCTCCAGACTGACTTTCCATTATCGGTACCAGCACCGATACTACCACAGACGTCGGTACGCTCCAGACGTGCCTCAATAGCCTCGCTTCCTTCGATGCCGAGTCTGGAATCGATCTCCAGTCTGGAGGACTGGGTACTGACTCGCCTTGGTACCGAAGGCTCGGTTCCGATGATTCGGATCCGCAACTCTCGGTTCCTCCGAGGCCGTTTGAGTTGCCACTGGTTGGCCTTCATCCACCGGTATCAGACACGGTACCGATGTCCACATTACCCTTGCGGTCGGTGCCTTCCATGCTTCGCTCATCAGGCTCTTTGCCCTCGATGCCGAGTTTGGAATCGATCTCTAGTCTGGAAGACTGGTTACCAACACGCTTTGGTACCGACACCGATCGATACCGGAGGCTCGGTACCGAGGATAGCGGCCGCAGGTTTTTGGTTACCTCGGTACCGATTGAACTGTCACCGATGGCTGCTCCGATGTCTGTGTCGGGCTCGGCTCCGACATCGGTACCGGTATTGGTATCGGTACCGGTATCCACAGTAGCGTCGTGGCCAACTCCTGCCATGCTGCTTTCAACAGGATCGCTCCCTTCTATACTAAGCTTGGAGTCGATACCTGGCATGGACGATGTGGTACTGACGGTCGCTGCTCCTGACAGCCATTACGGGCGACCATCCCTTAACGATTCCACACTGCACCGTGCAGCATCTTCTATCCCTATATATTTGGATAGCTCTTTCGGTGCTCAGGCTAGTTCTTCAGATCTAACCTGTCCAAAGGAGATTCCCGTTGGAGATCCCTCTTTTCAGAGTTTCCTCCAGGATATAGCAAGATCTCTTGCCATTCCTATCCCTGGACATGATCCTGCACAAGGCTCTGTTTCTACCAAAGCAAAGGAGAACATAATGCTTCCTTTGCATCATTCCTTGCAGGATCTCCTTCTAGGAATGTGGGAAGCACCTTTCAAGGTACCCCCACCTTCCAGAGCAACTGATCTCTTATATCAGGTGCCCCCCTCTCCAGGGTTTCAAAAGACTCAACTTCCTCATCATTCCATAGTAGTGGAATCAGCAATGAGGCGGGTAAAGAGTAAGAAAAAGCACTCTTCTTATCCGCCAGGTCTTGAGTCTAAGACACTAGATGCCTTTGGACGTCAAACCTTCCAGACATCTATGCTTTCTGCAAGAATTCTCTCATATATTTTTTATATGAGTCTGTCTCTTGAGGAGGTCACAAAGCAATTACATCTTTTGACTCCTTCCCTTCCAGAGTCCAAGAGTGCAGGCTATTCTTCACTGCTTAAGCATCTTCATAATATCTCTTGGTTTCTTACTCGTGCTTCCCTAGACTCTTTTGAGTCTGTTAGCAGGACCTCTGCTATAACTATAGGGGCACAACGTAGAGCCTGGCTCCAAGCTTCAGACTTGGACAAATGGGCACAGCAAACACTGGGACATACTCCTTGCACTGGAGACAATCTTTTCAACAAGGAGTCTACGTCAGGTTACTCAGTTGTCCACTGACTTACCTGTTCCTAGGGGCTGTACTGCACCTTCGTCTGTCCCAGTAGGTAGGAAATGTCCTGCCAAACTTTCTTCCCATAGGAGAAGAAGGTTTTATGCATCATCTGCCCGTCATACAGATCCTTAAAAAGGATATAGCGATTTTAGAAAAGGTACAGAGAAGAGCCACCAAAATGGTAAAGGGGATGGAAGGATACTCCTATGAAGAAAGGCTAAAAAGGTAAGGGCTCTTTAACCTGGAAAAGAGACGGCTGAGGGGAGATATGATAGGAGTCTATAAATTAATGAACGGAGTGGAACGGGTAAACGTAGATCGATTGTTTACCTTATCAGAATATAGAAAGACTAGGGGATATGCAATGAAGCTACAGGGTAAACTATTTAAGACTAATAAAAGAAAATATTTTTTCACTCAACGTGTAATCAAACTCTGGAATTTGTTACCGGAGGATGTAGTAAAGGCTGTTGGTGTAGCTGGTTTTAAAAAAGGTTTGGACAAGGTCCTGGAGGAAAGGTCCATAAACCATTATTAAGAAGTGACCGAAGATATCAATGCTTGACCCAGTACAAGCATTGTGGAACTTGTGTCTCTTGGGGAAACTGCTAGGTACATATGACCTAGATTGGCCACTGTTGGAAACAGAATACTGGGCTTGATGGACCTTGGTCTGACCCAATATGGCATATCTTATGTTCTTATGTTCCCAAACAAGGGAAGCATCGTCCTGGTCTGCAGAATTCAACCTCTCACCAGGCTCAGCAAACCCAGCAACCGCAGGGTTTCTGATCAATTTTCATTAGATGCTTGTGACTTTTGGGGTTAGAATCTGCAGTTGCTTCTTCTCAATAGAGGCAATCCACTGCTTCATTCTAAACCCTAGACATGGATCTCTTCCCAAAGGACATCTATTTTTTCTATGTTCCATGAGCTGTCAGGATGTTCATGCCTATAGGTCACAGGGTTCTCCTCTTCTTCCTGCTAGGGAAAGAGGTCTAACCACTATCAAACGATAGTTTCCTGTGCCAGCATGTCTTTTTTCCTTTCTATAGACTTACTACTTTGTAAGTCTTCTTCAGCTCCATTCTCTTTACCCTCTTACTAAGCTTTCCTCTGTAAGAGTGGTATTGCTTCACTGGAGGACTGTTTCTTCAGCCTCTCTAGTTTTTTTACTTTTCCAGTGCAGAGTTTTCCTCTCTGAGTTGGCTCCTCTTTTTCAATCTTGCTTTGAGGCAGTTCATCAAACATGTCCAGAGTTTTATACTCCTGTCTGTTCTTTCTGTTTTTAAACAGTGAGATTCTTTCTGCTGTCTGCCGATGCAGGAGCCTTAATGTTTGGACCACTGGTTCTTGTCCACCAGCAACCAGATCTGTCCTCCACTAACATTCTGTCTGTTCTTAGTAGTGGCCCCAAGTCAGTGCTGTCAACTGTCTTGGAAATCTTTTCACTACAGGCTTGTTGGATTGTCTCCTTTTCTGCCATCTCCATTCCCCTGGGTTTGACAGCATAGTTGACATAGAACTGGCTGCTGGAGAGCCAGTAGCTATCTCCTCATTCTCCTGCATCATGCTCTTTGCAATTCTACAGAGAAGCTCTCCACTATGGGCCCTTGCTAGAGAGCATGGGTTTTTTTCTCCAACAGCTATCCTAGATGGTTGGAAAAGGCTTTTTCAGTCATGTCTCCCATGACTAGAAAGGTTCTCCCTTTTTTCACTATCTCCTTTTTAATATAAAGGACATAGGCCTTCTCTTACATGAAAGCTTAAGGAGTTGCCAATTCCCTGCTTTGGTCCATAGTATTTCCAATCGGGAATATGCTTTCTCCTTGCAGCTCGTCCTCATGGTAAGAACGCATGATACCTTTTTGCCCTTAAGCAGGTCAGCATGGTATCTCATTTTTATGCGTCTTCTGTTCACTTACCATGCTAGAGTTCTGGAATACTCGGGACTTGCTGGCTGCAGACTGATATTATCCTCTGCTTTACGTAACCGTCCTGGTTATTTTGCTAGCTAGCATCCCTGTAGCTCATAACCAGTCAGAATAGATTCTCTATATATCTTCTCAAGTAGGTTCCACCTTCTTGTTAGATGAATCTTTCCTCTCCACATTTCCTTTGTGAATACCTTTCTGTAGGCATATCTCTGTCTGCTTCATTGCAGACACCCATATAGAGGCCTATATATATATATATATATATATATATATATATATATATTCATATCTATAGCATACATCTTACAGATGTCTGTCTATCATTTTGTGTGTATTTTATGCCCTTTCATATCTCACTATAGATATATTCTTATATGTCTATCTATATATATATCTGGCGAGATATTTTATTATCGGTAGATATGTATCTGCATATTTATCTACCTGACTGTCTAGGCTCATATAGCTATATGATTCTGACAGATGGGCTTTACCCATACCTATGCTATCCAGCATGTTTGGGGTTCTACACGCACAACCACTCTCTGTGGTAGTTAACTTCTACCATAACCTTAAGGTTTAGGTACCTCTGAAGCTCTCCATGTTCCAGTATCTCTCCTAGCTGACTCCAGTTAGGAGAGACATTGCAGATCTTCAGTTAATCACAGGCTCTAACGCCTCAGGCATTTGTCCTTTCTTTTGGGATACAAGGGGTTTCCATACCTTTTCCTCCCACAAGGACTGTGCCTGTTTGTCCAAATCGGTCAGCCTTCTCTTTTTGCCCCTAAGGGTGAGCCACTCTGTTGCCAAAAGAATTGGGCTTTTGTCATAAATCCTTCCGCTAAAGGCCCACCGTTTTTGTACTACCCCAGTTATTACTGGGGTTCCCTCTTACCTTTCAGGAATCTGACCTCCACTGTTTTTTCCTACAGGTTTATTACCTCCACTTCACAGTGAGGTCCTCCTTGAGGTTCCTCTACTGGGTTCCCCAGTAGATCCCATGAACCTCCTTACTGCTGTGTAATCCTGTTAGGGGAGGTCCATATTGCAATATTTCTTTCAATATCATTGATGATAATTATCATCCACACATGGACTCCTTGTCTGCAGTCCTATGCTAGGTTAGCTGTTCCACAGCGCCTTTCTTTTTCAACTCCTACCCTCCATCCTCAGGATGCCTGGTGTTGTGGGGGATAGCATGTTCCAATCTATGACATGCTGGGACTCCAGGCATCTCAGCTTGAGAGTCCCATATGTGAAGACTCATTCCTGCTTGTTCCTGGAGATAGCACAGTTACTTACCTGTAACAGGTGATCTCTGGGAACAGCAGGAATAAGTCTTCACAACCCACCCACCTCCCCTAGGAGTTGTATCTCTCTATTTCTTTCTTTCCCTTCTCTCTCTCTTTGTCTCAGCTTGAAACTTAACTGAGGAGAGGCAGTTGGGAAAGGTGAGAGGGCATCACGCAGGCGTGGTGGGATGCTTCCAAAAGCTTTTTGATTGGACGCTGGGAAGCGTTCCCGCGCAGACTCCGTCGGTACCGACGTACCCATATGTGAAGACTTATTCCTGCTGTTCCCAGAGATCGCCTGTTACAGGTAAATAACTGTGCTTTATTCTGAACAGAACGTTTGCGAAGAATATTACTTGTATGAACCACATAGCCTTTCAACACATGCACAAATACCTTTTCTATATCCTTCTGCTAGACCAGTCCAGCCAAATGGGTTGTGTTCCCCTACTTGGTGGAGACAAAGAACCAATGAAAAGCCCAGGTGTCAATGACATCACTCCTATGCCTCGGCCACCAAAGGTCTCTTTAGTATTTCTTTGTCTCTAGTTGATGGTGGATGGATTTTCTCTCTGAGGAAAATCTGAAGAAAAGATTGATAAAAACGCTTTTCACAGACCATTTTGAGGGTCACTCTTTCACTTGAGCACAATGTGGGAGGCTCCACCAGATTGCTGTCTTTGCAGTAGCCACAGGAGGGAAAATTAGTTCAGCTTCACACTCTTACCCTTGATAAGAGCCTGTTGAACAGCCAGAAATTGGAAGGATCTGGAAGAGTGCAGCAGCCTCACTCAAACTCGGTGCCCCCTGCTCTCTCCTGAAGATTGCAGGAAGCTCTCGGAGGGATCTGCCTGCCAGCCATCTTACGTACAGTGCTGCAAAACCAGTAAAACAGTTTCTCTTGAAACGAGCAGGGGGATACAGTCACAATAGTGAAGTCCCTGGAATGAGCCTTGAGCAGGTCTACCACAGCTCAGAGAAACTTTGTTACTTCACTGAGCATGCTTGCCTGATGCTTCTGCTGAATGACCTTTTTTTGCTGTTCCCTCATTGGGTTATAGTTTATTTACTTGATATACCTCCTATAGCAGGTAGCAGCTAGGCAGTTGTTTCCATTTTTGTTTTCTTTGAGCTGTGAGTTTATAAGCCGTTGGGCAGCAGGAAAGTTAAACATTTCTGCCTGCACCTTCCTCTGGCTGGCAGTGTGATTTTTTTTCCACCATCAGGCAGGCTAAAAGATAAACATTTCTTCTTGCACCTCTCTTCAGCCATAGGAAGATAAACAATTTTGCCTTCACTTTACCGTTGGGTCATCAAAACTTATCCTGGCCTGGCCTGGCCTGCCTTTGCTTCACCACCGCATCACAGCAAAATGCTTTCTAAGCTGCTGACTAAAAGAAAAAACAAACAAACCACAGTTGTCAGAAAATCACAGGGAACTGTTTCCACAGTTTTAGAGCCAGGCCTTGCTCTGTGTCTACCTCCTTTGCGGTGCCAGCTCTTAAGCAGCTGTTTCTGTCTTTTTTCATAGGGCCAGGCCTTGCTTGGTGTTCATAACTTCTGCTGTGCAGCTCTCATGTCAGACTCCTCAAGCTCCCTCCCCCCAACGGGCCCAACTTAGGCTCGGGGAGGGGGGGAGGTGTGTGTCTTCAAAAGCAGCCACAGCCACGGGCTCAGCTATTCCCTGCCATCAGGCGGTACCCCTCCTGAATTTGCTCCACATACTTTGGCTTCCTCCTCTGTTCCTCTGGGGAACATGCCTTTGTCAGGTTAAAAAGCTAAAGGATAAGCATCAGCTCCTTCCAGCACAGTCGAATAAGCACCATTCAAAGAGTAAACCCTGATAGTCCTCCCCCCACATGGGAGTCTCCACAGTATTTCCCTTTTTGAGAAGTTCCTTCAGGACAATGCCGCCCTCCTACAAGCCTCTCCTCTGAGTGTTGATGTACAGCCTAGTGCTCCCTCAGATCCCTAGTTACCCCCTGCACAGGAGGTCCAGAGTTCGTCGCCTCTCACTGATTGGCACATGTCTGTGTCCCTTGACGAGGGCACTTGTTCCCTCCCATCCTATCCCTGGGGAGCCATGTGAGTCCTATGAGGAGGGGACCCCTTTCTGATATCCCCAGAACAGGACCTCCAGGACAATCCGCCTGAGGGTCTTTCGTATCTGAAGTTCCTCCAGCAACTCTCACGTGCTCTGACTCAAAGTGCCTCACAATCCCCTACCAACAAGCAGGATTTTCACTCCATTTTAAAAGCATGCAGTGCCCCCAAGGCGGTCCCTGCACTCCTGGTACCTCAGATCCTCCAAGACCTGCTATTCATCTGGAATACCACCATCCTCAGGCAGTGCTGCATCTCGACGCATCGACCTTGAGTATAAGGTCCTGCCCACTCCGGTCTTCCTTCATGCTCAGCTTCCCCAGCAGTCAGTCATGTCTGAGGTCGTCCTTAAAAAAATCCAAGAGCACTAAGCTGCCATCCCAAGCTCCTCCAGGGAAAGAGCAGCTTGTCCTTGATGCTGAGAGACAAGTCTTTCTACAGCAATACTCTTACTATGCACATACTGGGTCATCAGCTTCCTATGCTATACTATCCTCATGGTCTTCTCCTGCAGCTGGATGATCCTTTCTTAACGGATCCAGCTTCTTGGACTGCTGACTTACATGAATCCCTTTACCACATTATTTGTGCCATGTACTTTGCCTACGACTATGTGGCCAGGTCTGCGACAATGGCTATCTCAGCCAGACACACTGCATGTCTCCATGAAGACTTTCACAAATGCTTGGCAGATGCTGCCTGACAGGGCAGCTGCCTTTTTGGCTCCAAGATTCAGGAGATGGTCTCTGAGGTCAAAGACCATTCTGCCACCATCCAAGAATTCTTAGCTCAGCCAGTTAAAGGTGGCTTCCACCTCTGTGTAACCGCCTTGATTAAAGGAAAAGGCGGGATAGAAATACCATTAAATAAATAAATAAAATTTTTGCTCCTCGCTGCCATCGTATGGCTGTCCCTAGCATTAGTTACTTTAAACAATTTTACCCATAATGACGCTTTCAGCCCTACTTGCGGCAGCCCCCTCTCAGGCCCAGGGCCAGCCTTATCAGATATATATCCCCAATGGGGTTGCCCTTGAGAGTGGAAATCCCTGCTGCTCCTGCAAACTACTCTTCCCATATCCTCACCCTGATTTTTCTGCTGGTGGGCGGATACATCTGCCACTTCGCAGAGGCCTGGCAGTCCATCACCACAGACCGTTGGGTTCTCTCCATTGTCCAGTCAGGGTACAAGCTTCACTTCAAAATACCACCACCATCCCGGCCTCTGCTCCCGACAGACCGCTCACCGAAGCGACGTGTGCCTCAACTGGCAGCAGCCAAGCTCCTCAACAATGCCATCCAACTTGTCCTGCTTCTCGAGAAGGGTCACAGGTTTTTAATCCTACTTCTTGAATTCCCAAGAAATCCATCAGCCTTCAGCTGATCCTCGATCTCTGTCATCTCAACCGCTTCATCAAGCAGGAAAAGTTCAAAATGCATTCTCTAAGCATAGTCCTTCCCATGCTCAGTCCCCAGGATTGACTTGCCTCGCTCAGTCTCAAGGATGCCTACACCCCCATCCCCATTCACCTTCCTCGACCATCACTATCAATACAAAATTCTTCCTTTTCCACTTTCCTCCGCCCCTTATGTTTTCACCAAGTGTTGCAGCCTACCTTCATCGCCAGGGACCACTGTGTTTACCCCTACCTAGATAACTGGCTGATCTCGGGTGCCTCTCAGGACACCATTGCTCGAGTTTTGTGATACAATGCCATATCTCCAGGAACAAGCAGGAATGTAGTCTTCACATATGGGTGACGTCTGTACCGACGGAGCCTGCGCGGGCATGCTCCCCAGCATCAAATAGGAAAGCTTTTGGGAGCATCCCACTGCACCTGTGTTGCTGCCTTCCTGCCTTCCCAACTCTCCCTCTTCAGTTCTTCATTTTCTGTGGAGACAGCAGGAAGCAAATCCTGTCATAAGAGAAAATTCGTTAATTCTATATATTTCTTTTTTTGTGATTTGCGCCTGCCTTCATGTCAACGCCAGAACTGACTCTGTCTGGTTTTTCCTTTATTTCTTCTTTCTATCTCCAGGAACAAGCAGGAATGAATCTTCACATATGGTATCGTCGGTACCGACGGAGCCTGCGCGGGAATGCTCCCCAGCGTCCTGAAAGAAAGCTTTTGGGAGCATCCCACAGCGCCTGCGCGCTGCCTTCCCGCCTTTCCTAACTGCCTCTCTCCAGTTCTTCTTTTCCGCGGAGCCAGCAGGTCGTGTTTCCTGTCACCGCTGAAGAATTTCTTATTTTCTTTTATTTTTCTTTAGTCGCGTGTCTGCCTTCTCAATTCCGGACCGGTACCACCGGTCTTTTTTCTTTCTTTAAAAAAAAACAAACTACAGTGCATTTTTTCTTCTGGGGCCTTAGGCCTACAGATATATTTTTCCTCATGGAAAAACCCGCCTCCGGGTTTAAAAAGTGCACTAAGTGCAGCGGCACTATTTCTGTCACAGACACCCATGACTGGTGTCTAAAATGTTTAGGTCCTGACCAATGTTCCCTCTAATTTTCTGTAGGCTGTGTGCGCGCATAAAATATCAGCTGTGCAGCTTTTGAAGGAAGGTTAAATTTTTGTGCGCCACATAACGACACTCGGAGTTATATACTTCAAAATTTGACTACACGTCAGAATACGGTATGTACACCACATTGATTGCACTAGAAAATATTGTAGAACTTGTGAAAACCATAAATACACAACAGCTTTTCAATTTTAAGAAAGTCTGTGTTGTTTTCTATCAGAATCAGAACCGTAATTTTTGTGCGCTCTGTTGTAAAGTATGTGCGCTCACTCAGTGAGGTGTGTGCGCGCGCACACGCGCACAGCTTAGAGGGAACAGTGGTCCTGACCACTCCAGAGCGGATTGTGAGTCCTGTTCTATGATGTCTAAGAGAGGGTTACAAAATCGGGCAGCCAAGCTCAGTACCCTGTTTCCTTCCGATGCAGCTTCTGTGGCATCGACGTCTTCCAGGGCTGCTTCTTCATCCCATGGATCTCAGGTAACCAAACTTAAATCTGACCGGTCCTCAAAGAGTTCATCTCCCTCTAAGTATCGAGATGCCCCCGGGCTTACTCTTGAGGAATCCACACCGGCAAAATTAACCCGGCGGGAGGCTCCGGCTTCCAAAGCTCTACCTATGGGGTCACAGGTTGACATCGATGGCTCGGCCTCGACCGATCACCTGTTACAATGTTCTGGGGTACCGGCGGTTAACACCGATACCGACATCCAGACATTGGTGGCGTCGATGGATCAGAATATTCTGACCATGCAGCGTGCCATCACGGCATTCATACAAGCTGCGACACCTCCGGTACCGCAACAAACCCCGTTGTCAGTACCGGTACCGATCCTGGTACCGGATCCGAAATCGGTTCCGATACCTGTACCGCTTGCATTGACATCGGCATCGACGGCAGCGGTACACTATCCAGTGATGCCTATCAGTACCGACTAGGTACCGATTACTCCCGATGTCGATACCTCCCGGTACACGTATCGGGCTCTGCGAGAGCATCCAGACAGTCGATACTTCGATTCCTCCCGATGTCGATACCTCCCGGTACGCGTATCGGGCTCTGCGAGAGCATCCAGACAGTCGATACTTCGATTCCTCTGAAGACTCTGATACATCAGAGGCCTCAATTGAAGCATCGGGGATCCTCCCTCAGGAACCCTCTTCTCCAAAAAGGAGAATGTCTCCTCCTGAAGACTTGTCTTTTCAGGACTTCATTAGGGAGGTGGCCAAAGGCCTGTCCATCTCAGTGACCTCTGAGACTGAACCTAGAGCCAAAAAATTAGATATCCTACAATATCCTAAGGCTCCTAAAGAGGCAGCCACCTTACCAGTACATGAGATTCTTTATGATCACATGTTGGGCATATGGGAGACTCCTCTTTCCACCTCCCCTCATTCCAGAAGGTTGGACACCATGTATCGTGTTCCTCCTTGTCCTGGGTTTCATAAGACTCAGCTTCCTCACCACTCCATTGTGGTAGAGTCTGCTATGAAAAGATCAAGAGTACAAAAAGGCACTCCTCTGCTCCTCCAGGAAGAGAATGCAGAACCCTAGATGCCTTTGGCAGGAAAATCTTCCAGGCCAGTATGCTTGTAGCCAGAATCAACTCCTATAGTCTCTATATGGGGATGTTTCTAAAAGAAGTTACAGATCATCTACAAACCTTATCTCCTTTTATGTCAGAAGATAAGAGAGAAGAATATATCACCTGGCTTAAACATGCACAGGATGTATCCAAGTTTTCCAACCGTGCAGCCTTTGACTCTTTTGAGGGGGCCAGTAGAGCCTCGGCTATTGCCATAGGTGCACGCAGAGTTGCTTGGGTGCAAGCCTCTGATTTGGAATCCTGGGTACAGGATGGTCTAGGTAACCTTCCCTGTACAGGCGAAAACCTGTTTGGCAAAGATTGGCAAGCAAAGGCCAACCAGATGGATGCTGAAAATTCTGCTCCAGATAGACTTTCAAAGTCTACTACTGCTCCTTTTAAAAAGAGGTTGTTCAAAAAGGGATCTTTCCCAAAGAAAGGGAAATTTTCTTCTTATGGTCAGGCCTCTTCTCAAGGTCGTTTTGCTACAAAGAGACAGCAACAACCAAAACCCAGGCTGTGAGGACTACTACGGCCCAACAGCCTCAGCCTCCTCAGGGCCTTTGACTTTCCACTAGAGAACTTAGCCTTTCTGGCTCTAGAACATCCAGAGCCTCTCACCATCCCAGGAAGGTTAGCTCACTTTGCTCCCAGATGGGAACAGATCACAGCAGAGCAGTGGACCCTCTCCATCACAAGGAAAGGGTACAAACTTCATTTCTTAAACCTTCCTCCTCACACCATGGTGAAACAGTTCAATTCTCCAACATCTCTCCTCAACCTTCTAGGTCAAGAGATTGCTACCCTTCTTGCCCAAGGGGCAATAGAAGAAGTACCCCTTCTTCAACAGGGCTCAGGGTTCTACTCCCTCTATTTTCTCATTCCAAAGAAAACAGGGGGCTACAGACCCATATTAGATCTCAGAGAATTTAACAAGTTTCTATGCAAGGAGAAATTCAAGATGACTTCTCTCGGAACTCTCCTTCCATACCTCCAGAGTCAGGACTGGCTTTGTTCTCTAGATCTCAAGGATGCATACACCCATGATCTCCAGGAACAAGCAGGAATGAGTCTTCACACGTGGGAGACGTCGCCGACGGAGCCCGCACGGGAATGCTCCCCAGCATCCAATCAGAAAGCCTTTGGGAGCATACCCCGCGCCTGCGCGGTGGCTTCCCGCCCTTCCCACTGCCTCTCCCCAGTTTTTCGTTTTCCGCGGAGCAGGCAGGACATCCCTCCTGCCACCGCAGAAATTTTTTTCCTTTTCTGTTGTCGCGGCTTTCCCGCCGACGGTGGCACCTCCGTGCCCCCCCCCCTTTTTTCTTTCTTCTAATTATTTTTTCATTATTTTTCATTTAATTTTCGTTGCCCCCTCCGGGCGCTGAGGACTGGGGCATGGAGCCTTCTTCCCCCCAGCCTCACGGCGGGGACTCTATTTTCCACATGGACACCAATGCCTGGTGCCTCTCCTGTGTGGGGCCTGACCCCTCTTTCCCGGAATCTCCGGGCTACAGTGTCGGAAGAAGACCCTCCCTCTTTCGGGTATCCCTCGACGATGTCTTCGCACCCAGGGGCGCGGTCGTCGGGTCGTTCTTCTCTCCAGGATCAGGTAACCACACAACAGTCTGTTAAGACTAGCCGAGTCTTGAGGGGCAAGTCTCATGCGCGGCATGGCGACGGCTCCGGCCAACCCCTCAAGTCCTCCTTGGCTGATATACCCCGGCGGGAGTCCTCGGGCTCCAAAGCATTTACGGGATTTCGGGATGTTCCTGAGGTTCGCTCCTCACAGAACATTCCCGAGCCATGCCGGAGAGAGGTACCCGCTTCGAGCGGTGCCGATTCCCCGGCATCGGCATCGGCGTCGAGTGTTCCACTCTTCGCCAGGGATCGTCAGCTTGTGTCCTCGGCGCCTTCGGGGCCGATTGGCTCGACCGGGTCTGACCTCTCTACATCCAAGCCATGCTCGGGCGTGGTAGCCGCTCCGGGCGGTACTGAGCCCCCGGCATCGGCGTCGGTGTCGAGCGCTCCGCTCCTCACCGAGGATCGTCGGCTGCTGTCCTCGACGCCTCCGGGGCTGATCGACTCGGTCCAGCCTGGCGTTCCTCCATCCCGGCCATGCGTGTGGGCGGTACCCGCTTTGGGCGGTACCGACTCTTCGGCGTCGGTGTCGAGCATTCCGCTTCTCACCGGGGATTGGCGACTGCGGTCCTCGACGCCTCCGGGGCCGACCGATTTGCGCCGGTATGGCGTTCCTACGGGGGTGGTATCCGCCTTGGGCGGTGCCGACCCTTCTGCGTCGAGTGACCTGATCCCCACCGGGGATCGCCAGCCGCTGCCCTCAGCGCCTCGGGGGCCGATCGACTCGACACTGTCTGATGGCCCTACGTTCAGGTCATGTGCGGGGATAGTACCCGCTTCGAGTGCACGGGCGTCGGTGGTTCCGCCCCGCGCCGGGGATGGTCATCTGGCCTTCCTCCCCTCGGGGCTGCTCGCTTCGACCCACGCCGGGTCGCCGGTTTCCCAGCCCTGCGCAAGGATGGTACCGGGTTCGAGCAGCGCTGCTCCGCCGGCGACGGCAGGGGCGTCGAGCACGAGGGGCCGCCATCGACCTTCCCTGGGGACCTTGGGGTATGTCGGCCAGCGCTCGGGCGACTCCCTGGCATCGACGTGGCCGTCGAGGGCCCCGCCTTTTCCTAGAGAAGGGGCCTCGGGGTCTTCGACTGCTTCGATCCAATCTGGATCTGCGCCGCCCAGCAACGGTACACCGACGTCGGCGCAGGGGCTTTGCACCCCGCAGGGACTCGTCGTCGTCGGGTGACCGGGGTCCCCTCGGGGACGGGCCGTATGTCCCGGAAGGTTTTCTCTCCGGGTCTGACGGGTGCGAGAGGGAGCCCGGCTTCGGGCAGTGCCCGCCGATCGGCGCCGGATGACCCCCTCTCCACCGAGCTCCGCCCTCGGGGACCCGTGATGCTCGCGGCACTGATCGGTGCGGTTCCGACCCGCGCTCCGTGTTTTCCACCACCGGCGCGGTCGCCCCCGCCGGGGCCCTCTAGAAGGGAGTCGATCTCCTCGGTTCGATGCCCAGCCTGGAGTCGGTATCCAGCCTTGAAAGACTGGACACTACACGTCTCGGGATCAGTCCCTGTCCCCTCCCGCGACGCAGAGCGGAGACCGCTGGCCCCTGCCCTTCGGCGGCCGCGGATCCGCTTCGATCGCAGGGAGCAGCGCCACCCCCGGGTTCGGGGCCCAGGCCGATTCCGTCGGTGCCATCGACCCCTTCGATGCCTAGTTTGGAATCAATCCCAGGAGCCGACGACGCCATGGGGACTGCCCCATCCGGGTCGGTTGGTCCCCTCCTATGCCCAGCGGGCATCGGCCCGAGCGGCCTCTGTGTGCCCTGGCAGCCTCCCCCACCATAACTCCTCCGGCAGAGCCACCTTTTCAGGATTTCCTCCTTGACATGGCGGACTTGCTGGCCATCCCTACCCCGGACCCGAGCCTGGGCCCTGAGGAACAGGCAGCAGTGATGCTTCCTCTGCATCCCTCCCTGCAGGATCTCCTGCTGGGGGCTTGGCGGTCGCCTTTGAGGGTTCCGGCACCATCGACTGCGATGCAGGCTCTATACCGGGTGCCTCCGTCCCCGGGTTTTCGGCAGCACCAGCTTCCACATCGGTCCATTGTGGTGGAATCGGCGCTGAGGAAGGCCGGAAGCAAGGAGAAGCATGCTTCTCGCCCCCCAGGCTGCGCCTCAAAGACGCTAGATACTCTAGGACGTCAAGCCTTCCAGACGTCTATGCTGACGGCCAGAATTATCTCATATATATTTTATATGAGTCTGTCGCTGCAGGAGGTCACCGAGAGATTGTCTCGGTTATCCCTCTTCGTATCGGCGACCAAGGCCTTTGAATATTCCCTGCTCCTTTATCACTGCAGGAATATCTCCGGGTTCCTTTCTCGTGCTTCGCTGGACTCCTTCCAGTCGGTCAGCAGAGCCTCTGCTGTTGCCATTAGGGCATGCCGTACAGCATGGTTGCAGGCGTCTGAGTTGTGTAGACGGGCACAGCACAACCTGGGTAATTCTCCCTGCGACGGAGATCACCTCTTCAATAGCGAAGCCTTGCGTCAGGTCGCACAGTGCTTCGCTAACCTTCCCAGGATTAGCAGCCAGCCTAGGGCCCGGCCCCACGGCGGCAGTAAACGCCTCTCTAGGAAGAGGAAATATCAGCCCTCCGCCCACCCTCCAGGCATGCCCAGGCAAGGGGCCTCTCACCCCGGGTTGATGCCCCCGGGCCCGCGCCAGGACTCTCCTACTAAGCATTTTTAGGCTCAGGCAGGCGGCTGCCTGCACTTAACCCTCTTATCGGAAGTTTAAAAATTGAGCTCTGCTCTGGGGCTCGTTCAGTTGCAAATGGTTTGGAGGCTTATCTAGGGGTTCGGGTATTCTCCTTCCGTTGGTAGGGAGACCACCTCTATTCCGTGATAGCTATGGCCAACGGCCACCTTAATTACCCTTCGGTACGTCTCCGAACCCTTCTCAGCCGGTATTCCCCTGCTGATTGCTTCCGTACCGGAATTCCCCCCCCCCCCGTCTGTGCGGGGGGGGGCGAGTTTTCTGCGTGCAGGTCCTGGGGACACATATAGGGCCTCCAGCCCCTGTGGCGTTCTACCGGACTGATGCTATCCCCTGTCCCCCATGCTACCGCACTGTTGGTTCGCCGATCTGCCCTTGTCCTCCGGAATAGATCCCTCTACTGACGGATCTTGCTGCCACCTTCCAGGTGGACGCTCTGTGGATCGATGGCAGATCCGCCTTACCAGGGTGATGCTCAGGGAGGTAGGCCCCTCGGCATACCTGCGTTAGTACCGGGGTGGGCGCCCTCATTCCCACCGGCTTAGATATACTAGATATCACCTGCGCGATAGGCGCATATTGGGGGGATGTCCGCAGTACCTGTGTTATACCGCCTTTTTCCCTATGGCCGGTACTCACGCCCCCCCCCGGGGTCAGGCCAGTCCGCCTGCCTATTCCTCGATCGGGCCGCGGACTGGTGGTACTCTACCGCTGTGAAGTCTACAGCTCCCTTTTCAGTTAGGTCCTCCCCCCGGGGGTTCGGACCCTTGTCTCCCTATCTCTCGCTAGGGTAGCCTGTGTACTCCTTCTGCTCCGGGGTACACCCCTACTCTTCTCCGGAATGGGCTCTCTGGTTCGGCCAGTCTTCTACTGTTAGTCCTCTGAGTTCTGGACTCTACTCCTAAGGGAGTGCTCAGCTTGCACTACGCCTCCTGGAAGACCTGCCGTCCTTCTCCTGACCCAGCTGACGCCTGGATCTCCTAGCCTTCCGGATTTGGAGCTTCCTCCTCGCTGCGGCGAAGTTTCCTTGACGACTTCGCTACTGCGTCTACGGTGCCTTCACCACAGGTCTGCTTCCGGCAACCCGGTAGGTAAGCCCTACGGGGTTCCACACCATTAATTCATTAAACCTTAATGGCCGGTAAGCTCTATATGGTACTATCATGTTCATGTTATGTTCATGTTCATTTATTTGATATACCGCCTTTCATTGATAGGCAAAGCGGTTTACAGTAAAAAACATTACACACAACAGGCACAGGCCTAGAGTCAGAAAGGAAGTTACATGTTTGATAGGAAAGAAGAGTAAGAACAGGAGAGAAGGGTAAAGGAAGGGGAAGGAGAATCATGGATCGGGGGGGGGGAGGTCAAAGGCAAGTCAAAAGAATGGAGTTTTAAGGGACCGCTTGAAAGCGGGGTCGTGAGGTTCGAGCCAGAGGGGTGGGGCAAGGGAGTTCCATAGTGCGGGGCCAATGAAGAAGAAAGCTGAGGATCGTGTGGACTGTAAGTGGGCGCTAGAGGGGGATGGTAGTACTAATCGATTGAGGTGGAAAGAGCGGGGGGTATGGCGGGGGGTGTGAAAGCGGAGAAGATCAGACAGATATTGAGGGGTAGAGGTGTGAAGTGCTTTATGGACCAGTGTGAGAAGTTTGAACTTGATACGGAAGGAAATAGGGAGCCAATGAAGTTGAAGAAGAAGGGGGGTGATGTGGTCCCGAGGAGAGGAGTGGGTGATAAGACGGGCCGCAGTGTTTTGGATTCGTTGGAGTCGTGAGAGTTGCAGTTTGGAAGTGCCGGATAGAATGGAATTAGAGAAATCAAGACGGGAGATAACAAGGGTCAGTAATAGCGTGGTTATGGCAGATGGAGAAAGGAAAGGACGGATGGCGCGAATCTGGCGGAGGTGAAAGAAGGAGAGCTTGGAGATATGAGAGATGTGCGTTGAGAAAGAAAGATCAGAGTCAAAAAGAACCCCAAGGTACCGAAAAGAAGAAACTAGTGAGATGGGCGCATTGGGGAAAGATGGCGTCAAGGAAGGGGGGGGATAACCATGAGAAAACCATATGGCGATAGTCTTTGATAAGTTAAGGTGCAAGCAATTATGTGTCAGCCATTTGGAAACAGCAGCTAGACAGTCATTAAGGGGAGTTAAGTCAGGGGATATGGGGGAGGTGTGGTGAAGGAGGAGTATGTCATCGGCGTAAAAGAAAGCAGTAATTCCGAATTGTTGAATGAGTAGAGTGAGAGGAGTGAGAAAGAGATTAAAGAGAAGGGGGGCCAGGACAGAGCCTTGAGGTACGCCGCAGACAAGAGGAAATGGATCAGAAGGGGAGTGGGATGAGGAGGAAGGTAAAACGGCAGCAGAGCAGGAAAAAAGAAAGGAGTGAAACCATCGTAGAACAGTACTGTGAAGACCAGCCTCGTGCAAGCGGGACAGAAGAAGAGAGTGATCAACCAGATCGAAGGCAGCAGAGAGATCAAGAGCAACCGCCACCGAGAAGTCACCACGATCGTGAGCGGTGTGTAGAGAGTTAGTGAAGGCTAGAAGGACAGTCTCCACGCTGTGCCCAGAACGAAAGCCAGATTGGCGTGGGTGAAGTAAATTAGTGGAATCCAAGTGATGAGTGAGTTGGGCAAAAACGATTTTTTCAAGGAGTTTGGAGAGGAAGGGAAGGTTAGAGACAGGCCGATAGCTGTTAGGGTCAAGAGGGTCAAGGGTAGATTTTTTAAGAAGGGGGCGAATAAGGGCGTGTTTCCAAGAGGTAGGGAAGGATCCAGAAGAGGCTGGAATTTAGCATAGTTTGAAGGTGAGGGAGGAGAGACAAGGAGGGAATGAGGAGCCAGGAGGATGGGATAGGATCAAGGGAGCAGAAGGTTTTGTTCGAGGAGACAATAAGATGGTGAAGCTCAGCAGTAGTAATAGGTGTAAAAGAAGACCAGGTGTGGGAAAGTGGTGAAGTGGGGGGAGGAGATGCGGCAGGAGGAGGGGGAGGAAGAGGCGGGGGGAGGAAGAGGCGGGGGGAGTTTCTCAAGGTGGTTACTTTGTTGGAGAAAGCTGTGGCCAAAAGAGAGGGAGCAGGAAAGGGGTGGGGAGGTTGAGCAGGAGTGGAAGGATGGAGAGAAGTGAGAAAGTTCAGTGTAGAATATAGGTGGCGTGTCTGGTTGGGGGCAGCGGCAATAGCAGCGGAGAAAAAAGGTGGCCTTAGCAAGGTGAACCTGTGAACGGTAAAAGGAATGAAGAGATTGGAAAAAGGAGAGAGAGGCAGGGGAAGGGGAGGAGCGCCATAGCCTTTCAGCTCTGCGAAGTTGTGAGCGAAGCAGACGAAGCCCAGGGTGATACCATGGGTGGGAGGGTCGGCGGGTAGACCGACGTGGACAGAGAGGGGCAACGTGGTCGAGAGCAGAGGAGAGAGAAGAGAACCAAATTGAAGCTTGAGAGGTAGGAGATAAGGAAGGGAAGTCAGGAGGGAGCAGTTCAGTAACGGAAGGGAGTTGTTCGGCTACAGAAGGAGTGAGGTGACGAGAGAGAGGAGGGGGGGGAAGGTGGTTTAGCTGGGGTTGCTGGAGCTCCAGAGTGGTAGCATAAGGCTGAGAGACAGAAATGATCGGACCATGGGAGGGAATGAGCGGAGAGGTTAGTAAGGGTGAGGGAGGAAGAGGAGGGGGTCAGAAGGAGGTCAAGGGTATGGCCAGCAGAGTGGGTGGGAAAAGAAATATATTGGAAAAGAGAAAGATCGTGAATGAGAGTAAGGAAGGCATGATCCCGAGGAGTAGAGGGGGAATCGAGGTGCAAGTTAAAATCACCAGCGATGAGGAGATGAGGGTAAAGAAGGGAGAGATCAGAGATAGAGCGAAGGAGAGAATCCCAAAGGTCAGAGCGAAGGGCAGGAGGTGAGTATACAAGAAGAATATGCATCGGAGGGGAAGTATGAAGATGGAGGAGAAGGGCCTCAGGGTAGGAGAGAGATGATGGAAAAAGCTGAGTGAAAGAAAGGGAAGGGGCCAGGATAGCAGCAACTCCACCCCCAGCACGGCCAATGCGGGGGACAGAAGCCGCCGAGAACCCTGGAGGAAGACAACGATTGAGGAGGGCGTCCTCCCCCTCCTTTAACCATGTCTCAGTAAGAAGTGTGAGGTCGAAAGTAAATTGTGAGATCATATCATGAATAAGTAAGGATTTTGATCTGAGGGAACGACAGTTGAGAAGACCAATCTTGAAGGTAGGTGGGAGAAGGGTAGCAGTGGTAGAGGGGGGGGAGAGAGGGGAACATGGGGACACGCAAGGGAGAAGGTTAGAAATGCATCGGGAATGTTGACAGAAACCGGAGGGAGGGCGACGCCCCCAGTGAACTGGAATAAAAGACATCGAGCAAGTGGGAGGCAGAGCAGAGGGAAGTTGAGAGGCGAATGAATACAATACCTGAGAAGGCCAAGGGGAGGCGCAGGAGGCAGATGAAGGCAGAGATGTCAGAGCCCCCGGTCCGGTGGCAGGTGAAAGGAGAGAAGCTAAAACAATGTAGCAGCTGGAGACAAGTGAAAGGCGGCGGTCAGGGCCCCTGGAGCGGCCCCAAGGAGCGCGCATAAGGAGCACGTCGTGCTCCTTATGCGCGCTCCTTCGGCGTGCGTCTATGTCGCGCGCTGCGGCGACAAGTGCCGTAGGCGCTTCAGTTATATAGCAGTGGTTCAGGGTACCTCTAATCGCGTGGCTGCGGGAACGCGGTCGCGTCACAGCAAGGGGCGGAGTCAGACTGTTGGAAGGATCCAAGCAGGGGGAATGGATTGAGCAGGCACTGGGGAAACAACAAAGGAACAGAGGGAAGAGCAGTACATTTAGCAACAACATCAGACAGCAAGCAGGAAACACTCTTCGTAGGCGCTTCAGTTATATAGCAGTGGTTCAGGGTACCTCTAATCGCGCGGCCGCGGGAACGCGGTCGCGTCACAGCAAGGGGCGGAGTCAGACTGTTGGAAGGATCCAAGCAGGGGGAATGGATTGAGCAGGCACTCTAATCGCACGGCCGCGGGAACGCGGTCGCGTCACAGCAAGGGGCGGAGTCAGACTGTTGGAAGGATCCAAGCAGGGGGAATGGATTGAGCAGGCACTCTAATCGCGCGGCCGCGGGAACGCGGTCGCGTCACAGCAAGGGGCGGAGTCAGACTGTTGGAAGGATCCAAGCAGGGGGAATGGATTGAGCAGGCACTCTAATCGCGCGGCCGCGGGAACGCGGTCGCGTCACAGCAAGGGGCGGAGTCAGACTGTTGGAAGGATCCAAGCAGGGGGAATGGATTGAGCAGGCACTGATACTATTTATGCATCCCTCTGGCTACTCTTCCTGTAGCCTGGGGTTTTTTTGCTGTATCGTAATGTTGCCTGTTCTGCACTCTAAAGACTCCCTCTGTAGTCTGTAGATTCGCTGTTCCTCTATTCAACTCCTGCCCCCCATCCCTCAGGGGATGCCGGGGATTCAGGCTGGGCAAATGCCATCCCGTCCTGGGCTGTGCTTATGGGATCTCCCCGGGCATCCTTAGCTCACCCACGTGTGAAGACTCATTCCTGCTTGTTCCTGGAGATAGCACAGTTACTTACCTGTAACAGGTGATCTCCGGAACAGCAGGAATTAGTCTTCACAACCCGCCCACCTCCCCTAGGAGTTGTATCTCTTTTTTGTATCTATTCCTTCCTCTCCTCTCCTTCTGGCTCAGCTATGAAACTCAACTGGGGAGAGGCAGTGGGAAGGGCGGGAAGCCACTGCGCAGGTGCGGGGTATGCTCCCAAAGGCTTTCTGATTGGATGCTGGGGAGCATTCCCGTGCGGGCTCCGTCGGCGACGTCTCCCACGTGTGAAGACTAATTCCTGCTGTTCCGGAGATCACCTGTTACAGGTAAGTAACTGTGCTTTCTCATCCATCCAACACACAGAAGATTCCTTCCGTTCCTTTACCAAGGAAAGCACTACCAATACAAAGTGCTTCCTTTCGGTCTGGCCTCTGCTCCAAGAGTGTTCACAAAATGCATGGCAGTAGTAGCTGCATTCCTGCGCACTCTAGGAATATTCGTATTCCCATATCTGGACGACAGGCTCATCCGAGCTCCATCCCAGTCAGAGGCCCAGACTTCCCTGGCCTGCACAAGGCGTGTTCTTCAGTATCTGGGACTGGTAATCAACATTCCAAAATCCCATCTCACCCCTACTCAGTCTCTAGAGTTCATAGGGGCCTTACTGGATACCACAACTGCAAGGGCCTATCTTCCCCAGGCCCGTTGCCTACGCTTGGTGCAGTTAGCCTCCCAGATTCAGTTAAAATCCCATTTAACTGCTCGAGAGATGTTGCAAACTCTTAGGCCACATGGCATCCACGGTGCATGTGGTTCCCTATGCTCGCCTTCCACATGAGAGCAGCTCAGTGGACCCTATCCACCCAATGGACCCAGGCATCAGGTTGCCTGTCAGACAAAATAGCAACCTCCAGTCGCCTATTTTGGTCCCTCCACTGGTGGAAGTCCACTCAGAATCTGTTGCTGGGATCCCCCTTTCAACAGGTGTTACCCCAAGCAACCCTTACAACAGATGCCTCTCCAAAGGGTTGGGGGGCTCATCTACAAGATCTCTCGACCCAGGGCATCTGGTCTCCACAGGAGACATCTCTTCATATCAACCTCTTAGAGCTCAGAGCAATCTTTCTGGCTCTCAGAGTCTTCCACACCCTGCTCAGCTACAAGACAGTCCTCATCCACACGGACAACCAGGTAGCCATGTTCTATGTGAACAAGCAGGGAGGGACTGGCTCTCTGTTGCTTTGCAACAAAGCTCTCAGATTGTGGGCCTTCGCCAGAGAGCATCAAATCCATCTCATGGCAGTGTATCTTCCAGGGGTTCAAAACTCTTGGGCAGACAGACTCAGTCGAGTTCTGCTTCCACACGAATGGTCCCTCCATGGGGACCAGATAGCCAGGATTTTTCGGATTTGGGGTACCCCAGACATAGATCTGTTTGCAAGTCCGTGGAATGCCAAAACTTCCCCGGTTTTGTTCCAGGATTCCATGTCAGGGAGTTCAGGCCAGAGATGCCTTCCTCCTTCATTGGGGGCAAGACTTCCTCTATGCCTTTCCACCTATTCCCCTCATTCCCAAAACTCTGTTCAAGCTTCAGAGAGACAAGGGGTCTATGATCCTCATAGCACCACATTGGCCATGCCAAGTGTGGTACCCTCTACTTCTACATCTCTCTCAAGCTCCCTCCCTAGACCTGGGGTCTGCTCCAGATCTCCTCTCCCAGGAGGAGGGAACCTTGTGGCACCCAAATCCTCAGTCTCTTCATCTCAGAGCCTGGTTGCTGAAGGCCTAGACCTTCAGGATTTGCACCTTTCTCAGCAAGTGAAGGATATCCTTTGCTTCCAGAAAGCCTTCCACCAGACGTTCATATGCTTTTAAATGGAAAAGGTTTTCCATTTGATGTGCAGAGAAGGGTCTCAACCCTCTTGCAATACCTTTGAATTCTTTACTAGACTATTTGCTGCATTTATCCCATGCAGGCCTTAAAACAAATTCAAGCAGAGTCCATTTGAGTGCTATTGCAGCATCTCTTAAGCCTCTCAATGGACAACCTATTTCCTCTCATCCTCTTATAGCAAGATTCATGAGAGGCCTTTTGACTAAACCTCCCATTAGACCACCTCCAGTGGCATGGGACTTGAATCTGGTTCTTGGCCAGCTTATGAAGCCACCCTTTGAACCCTTAGCCACTACCTCCTTGAAATTCCTTTCCTGGAAGGTTATTTTTCTCATTGCAGTCACCTCAGCTCGCCGTATCAGTGAGTTGCAAGCTTTAGTGGCTAATCCTCCTTATACAAGGTTCCATCATGACAAGGTAGTCCTCAGAACTAATCCACACTTTATGCCTAAAGTGGTCTCACCTTTTCATCTGAACCAGGAGGTGTATTTACCTGTCTTTTTTCCAGGACCTCATGCATCAAGTGCAGAGAGGAATCTTCATACCCTGGATTGTAAAAGAGCACTTGCTTTCTACTTACAAAGGACACAGCAACATAGAAAATCCTCTCAACTTTTTGTTGCTTTTGATCCTTCTCATTTAGGACTTCCAGTCTCCAAGAGAATTCTGTCTAATTGGATTGCTCAGTGTATTTCCTTCGCCTACCAGAGCAAGAATCTTTCTCTGGAGGCCATGTCACAGCTCACAATGTGAGGGCCATGGCAGCCTCTATGGCTCATCTTAAATCTGTGTCCATCGACCAAATCTGTCGAGCAGCCACCTGGGCATCGGTTCATATCTTCACAGCCCATTACTGCTTGGACAAGGACTCCCACCGGGATGCCTTGTTTGGTCAGGCTGTTCTCAAAGACCTGTTCCATACCTAATCAACTCCTACCCTCCATCCCTGACTGGATGCCTGAGATTCATGGGTGCAGGTGGAGCCCTTCCCAGGGACTCACAATCTGTGTGATCTCCCAGGCATCTCTAGCTGGGGAGTCCCCATATGTGAAGACTCATTCCTGCTTGTTCCTGGAGATAGCACAGTTACTTACCTGTAACAGGTGATCTCTGGGAACAACAGGAATAAGTCTTCACAACCCACCCACCTCCCCTAGGAGTTGTATCTCTCTATCTATCTTTCCTTTCCTCTCTCTCTCTCTTTGAATCAGCTTTAAAACTCGAACTGGAGAGAGGCAGTTAGGAAAGGCGGGAAGGCAGCGCGCAGGCGCTGTGGGATGCTACCAAAAGCTTTCCTTTTGGACGCTGGGGAGCGTTCCCGCACAGGCTCCGTCGGTACCAACGATACCATATGTGAAGACTTATTCCTGCTGTTCCCAGAGATCACCTGTTACAGGTAAGTAACTGTGCTTTCCTGTGTATAAAAAAACCCCCAAAAAACAAAAAACAAAAAAAACTTTCTTCGGGCACATAGACACCATTTTAGGCCTTAAGCCTACCATTTTATCTACTGACACTATGGAAAAACCAGCTAGTAGTTTTAAGAAATGTTCCAAATGTGGCAGTACAGCTCGGCTACCGATACCCATGACTGATGTCTCAAATGCCTTGATCCTAACCACCAGCCATTAGTGTGTCCTCTGTGTAAGAAGATGACTAAGAGTCCTACAGAATCGAGCTGCAAAGTTAGGCACACAATTTGCCTCAGATGTGGTTTCTTTGGCATCAACGTCATCGTCTTCTTCTCACGGGTCTCGGGTATCGAAGCATAAGTCTTCTTTAAAGACATGCCATCCCCCCCCAAGGGTAGATCTTTCTAAGCATTGAGATGCCTTGAGAGTTGCCCTGGAGGTGATCGGCCAGCCAAACAACCCTGGACAGGAGGATCTTCCCTCTAAAGCCATCGAGGGGTCCCAGGATGCTCCCAAGGCATCCACCTCTGGAGAGCTCCTGGTGCCATGCTCTGGGATGTTAGCCACATCTACGATACCAATACCCAAGCATTGGCAGGCTCTATGGATCAGCGTATCCTGGCCATTGAGTGGAGCTTAGCAGCTCTATTGGCGGCTTCGGTTCCGATCAAATCTTTACCAGTAGTACCGCTGACACCGGCACAGTCTACAATACCGATGCAAATCGTGTCCGGTTATATGCCGCTCAATGCGCTACCATTCATGCCTGCACTCTAATCCATTCCTGGTACCGGGGGTTCCTCCAGGCAAGTCCCTAACTCTGATGCCAACTTTAATCGGTATCAAGTCTTAGTGGAGCAGGGACATCGGTCATGCTGATACTTCAAGTCTTCCGATTCTTCTGATGATGAATCTATCGATACCCGAAGACTTCAAAGTCTACTGGAGGATCCTTCTTCTCCGGAACAGGGCATGTCCCCTCCTGAGGATATGCCTTTTCAAGAATTTATTTGGGACCTAGTGAGGGGCCTTTCCATAACAGTAACATCCGAGAAAGAACCCAGAGCACAGGAGTTTGAGATCTCCAAAACCCTACAGCTCCTAAGGAGGCAGCCACACTTCCAATTCACCGCATTCTTCATGATCTCATGCTCTGGCTGTGGGAAACGCTCCTCACTATTTCTCCACATACTCAATGACTCGATACCATGTATCAAGTATCTGAGTGTCCCGGCTTCCAAAAGACACAGCTGTTGTACCACTCAATGGTAGTGGAATCGGCAATGTGTCGAATTAAAAGTTCTAAAACACATTCTTCTAACCCTCTGGGTAGAGAATCGAGAACCCTCAATGCTTTTGGGCGTTGGTGTTTTCAGGCTTTCATGCTGTCAGCCAGGATAAGCTCATAACATACTCTATATGCGTATGTTCCTCAAGGAGGTTACTAAAGATCTGGAGTCAGTCTCCACTTCTCCCTGATAAGAGAGCTGACTATCTCATGTTGGTCAGTCATGCCCAGAACGTCTCAAAGCTTGTCAATAGAGCAATATTTTATTGCTTTGAGTGCACCAATAGAGCCATATCAATTTGTATTGGCGCACATAGGATTGCTTGACTTCAGGCATCAGATCTTGAACAATGGGTGAAAGATAAACTGGGCAACCTTTCTGGCAAGGACTGACAGGATAAAGCTTCTCAGTTAGAATCTGAGAATACCCCTTTAAATAGGCTTTTTAGGACTACTGCCAATCCTGCTAAGAAGAAAGCAGCTCCAAAGAACTTTAGTAAGAAAAAGAAGTTTTACCCTTCTTACCCCTGCTTCTCAATACCAACCTCAGGGTGCTCAAAAGAGGCAGCCGCCTCCCAAACAAGCCCGTAGTCTCCTAAGACTCGACCAGCTCTGCAGGCTCAATCTGCTCCTGGTTTTTGACATTTTCCTAGGGAACCTAGCCACTCTGTCTATGCAGAACCCCCACCCCCTCCACATTGCTGGCAGACTCTGTCATTATGCCCACATGTGGCATCTCATTACTTCAGAGCAGTGGACACTAACCATAGTGAAGGAGGGGTACAGACTTCATCTTCAAAATCTGCCCTCCACCCTAGTAGGGGAATATCATTCTCAGCCCCTTCTCACTGCTCTTTTGTTGCAGAAGGTGACTTCTCTTCTATCGCAAGGCGCCAAAGAGGATGTTCCAACATCTCAACGGGGAATGGGTTTCTATTCTCTGTACTTTCTCATCTCAAAGAAAACCAGAGGATTCAGACCCATCCTGGACCTCAGAAACCTGAACAAGTTTCTCGACTGCGAGACATTCAAGATGGTCTCTCTGGGGACCCTCCTACTCTATCTCCAGAGTCAGGACTGGCTCTGTTCTCTAGATCTATAGGAAGCGTACACACATATCCTTATTCATCCAGAATACAGGAAATATCTATGCTTCATATTTCAGGGAAGGCACTACCAATTCAAAGTCCTTCCTTTCAGACTCGTCTCTGCCACAAGAGTCTTCACAAAGTGAATGGAGGTCATAGTCACATTTCTAAGATCTCTAGGGGAATTTGTCTTCCCTTACTTAGATGACTGGCTCATAAAGGTAGGCACCTCCCAGGAGGTCTGCCTATCTCTCTCCCGTATCATGCAGGTGCTGCAACATTTGGGATTTGGGATTAAATCTTCCAAAATCCCATCTTGCTTCTACTCAAACATTAGAGTTCATAGGAACTCTCTTAAACACTCAGCAGTCAAGGGCATTTCTACTCCAGCCCCGCTGTTTTCATCTCATTCAATTGGCATCTCAGGTATGTCTCAGAGACCACCTAACTGCCTGAGAAATGCTGCAGCTTCTAGGTCATATGGCCTCAACAGTACATGTAATTCCATATGCCTGTCTGCATATGCGCACAGCCAAATGGGCTCTCGCCTCCTAGTGGAAACAGGCCTCAGGCCATCTCAGGGACAAGATCCGAGTTTCTGCCCCTCTGGCCATATCCCTTTAATGGTGGTGTTCCCCAGAGAATCTTCTTGTCGGGTCACCTTTTCAGATGCCTCCACATCAATGTACCCTGACGACGGATGCCTCCAAACTGGAGTGGGGGCCCATCTGGGGAATATCTCCACTCAAGGCCTCTGGTCAGAACAGGAGTTGCAACGCCACATAAATCTACTTGAGCTTCGGGCTATCTTTGACGCCCTCAGGATGTTTTAAGAACATCTACGTTCCCACAGGGTCCTGGTCCAGATGGACAGGTAGCCATGTTCTATGTGAACAAGCAGGGAGGAACAGAATCTTGTCCCCTCTGCAGGGAGGCTCTCCATCTCTGGTCCTTTGCTATTGCTCATCAGATACACCTCCAAGCAGTGTATCTCCGAGGGGAGCAAAACGTCTTGTCAGACAAATTGAGCTGGATCCGTCTTCCCCACGAATGGCCTCTCCATTCAGAGACAGCATCCTTCATCTTTCAGATATGAGGGATTCCAGAGATAGACCTGTTTGCCACTCTGCAGAATGCCAAGCTTCCTCGCTTTTGCAGCAGGACTCCCATGTTGGGCAACCAGCAAGTAGATGCTTTTCACCTCCACTGGGGTCAAGAGCTCATGCATGCCTTCCCTCCCATTCCCCAAGATGCTTTTCAAGCTTCAGGTGGACAGAGCCTTCATGATGCTCAAAGCCTCGCACTGGCCACATCAACTGTGGTTTCCTCTCCTGCTAGTCTGTCTCAGACTAAACCCCTAGTTCTCGGATCTGCTCCAGATCCTCACTCCCAGGAGGAGGGGACACTGCTCCATCCCAATCCGCAGTCTCTCCATCTCACGGCATGACTGTTGAAAGCATAGCATTACAAGATCTTAACCTTACTAAGGAGGTAAAGGAGATCCTCTTAGCTTCCAGGAAGCCATCCACCGGATGTTCATACGCCTTCAAGTGGCATAGGTTCTTATCTCCAGGAACAAGCAGGAATGTAGTCATCACATATGGGTATCGTTGGTACCGACGGAGCCTGCACAGGAACGCTCCCCAGCGTCCAATTAGAAAGCTTTTGGGAGCATCCCACAGTGCCTGCATGCTGCCTTCCCGCCTTTCCCAACTGCCTCTCTCCAGTTCTTCGTTTTCCGCGGAGCCAGCAGGTCGTGTTCCTGTGACCGCAGAAAATTTTCCTTCTTTTTTTGTGGTCGCGTCTGCCTTCCTCGACGCTTTACCGGTACCGCCGGTTTTCTTTCTTTCTTTTCTTTAAAAAAAAAAAAAATTCTTAGTACTTTCCCATTTTTTTTCCAGGTGCACGCGCCATTTTGGGCCTTAGGCCTAAGATTTTTTCCATAATGGAAAAACCCTCCTCGGGTTTTAAAAAGTGCACCAAGTGTGGCGGTACCATCTCCGTCACCGACACCCATGAGTGGTGTCTGAAGTGTTTAGGTCCTGACCATTCCATCTCGGAGTGTATGGCCTGTGCCATGATGTCCAAGAGAGGTCAACAGAACCGAGCCGCCAAGCTCAGTACCCTGTTTCCCTCTGATGCAGCCTCGGTGGCATCGATGTCTTCCAGGGCTTCGTCTTTCTCCCTTGGATCTCAGGTAACTAAACATAAGTCTAGCCGGTCCTGAAAGGGTAGATATCCTTCTAAGCATCGAGATGCCTCTGGCGTTGCCCTTGAGGATTCTGCACTGGCAAAACTGCCCCAGCGGGAGGCTTCGGCTTCCAAAGCATTATCGGGGCTCCAGGATGTTCTCGAGGCCTCAACCTCTGTAGAACTACTGGTGCCATGCTCTGGGGTATCGGCGGTCTTCTCCGGTACCGACATCCAGGCATCGGCAGCGTCGATAGACCAGAGAGTCCTGGCTATTGAGCGCAGTCTGGCGGCTCTCCTTGCGGCATCGACGCCCTCAGAACTGCGTCAGACTTTTCAACCGGTATCGGTACAGGTACCGATAGCATCGACATCGGTGTCCGCATTGCTGACACCCAGTCATCCGATGCCTTCCGGTACCAATATTCCAGTACCGATTACTCCCGGTACCGACTTCGGTCGGTACGGGTATCGGGCTCTTCAAGAGCATCCTGACAGAAGGTACTTCGAGGAGTCAGAAGAATCTGAGGATTCTGATAGTTCTGTCGATGCGGGAATACTTCTCCCAGAGGAGCCTTCCTCCCCTAAACGTAGGATGTCTCCTCCAGAGGACATTTCCTTTCAGGATTTCATCAGGGAGGTGGCTCGAGGTCTGTCCATTACTGTGGCACCTGAAACAGAGCCCAGAGCAAAGGAGTTGGAAATTTTACAATATCCTAAAACTCCTAAAGAGGCAGCTACCTTGCCCATCCATGAGATCTTGCATGATCTCATGTTAAGAATGTGGGAGAAACCTCTTACCACCTCTCCTCATTCTTGTAGACTGGATACTCTGTATCAAGTCCCTCCTTGTCCTGGTTTCCAGAAAACTCAGCTTCCTCACCCCACTCTATTGTAGTGGAATCAGCTATGAGAAGGATCAAGAGTGCAAAGAGGCATGCCTCTAATCCTCCAGGACGTGAGTGCAGAACTTTGGATGCTTTTGGACATCGTGTCTTCCAAGCTTTCATGCTTTTTGCCAGGATCAGTTCCTATAGTCTATATATGGGAATGTTCCTGAAGGAAGTCACAGGTGATTTTAGAGGCTTTGAGTCCTCTTCTTCCGGAGGATAGAAGACAGGATTTTCTCACATTGGTCAAACATGCCCAAGATGTTTCTAAATTTGTCAACCGTGCAGCTTTTGAGTGTTTTGAGTGCCTAAGCAGAACCTCTGCCATTGCCATAGGTGCACGTAGAATTGCTTGGCTCCAGGCATCTGATCTGGAGCTCTGGGTACAAGATAAACTGGGAAATATTCCTTGTACTGGTGAGAACCTGTTTGGTAAAGATTGGCAGAAAAAGGCCAATGAGTTGGACAATCTATCCAAGGTGGAGTTGTCAGCATCCAAGTCCACAGCTGATCTAGCAAGAAAGAAATCTTTTAAGAAACCATTATTTTCTAAAAAGAAAGTGTGTTATCCTGCTTATTCTCAGCAGGGACGTTCTGCAGGTCAGCTTGTCAGGAAAGGTCAGCAACCACCCAAGCAAAGACTGCTAAGCCTCAGCCGTCCCAGCAGTCTCAGCCTCCACAAGGCCTTTGACTTTCAGCTAGAGAACTTAGCCTTCCTGGCTGTCATTGGACCAGAGCCTTCCACCATTCCAGGAAGGTTGTATCACTTTGCCCCCAGATGAGGGCAAATAACAGCAGAGCATTGGACACTCTGCATCATAAAAGAGGGGTACAAGCTTCATTTTTCAAGCATGCCCCCCTCCCACAATGATAAGGCAGTTAAATTCTACGACCTCCCTCATCAACCTGTTAGGTCAGGAGGTCACTATGCTTCTATTCCTGTCCCCCACCATTCCACCCCCCACTTTAGCCATCCACCCTATGCAAAAACCTTTACCCCATACACACAGACCCCCCCCCCCTCCACCTCCTCCCAATATGTAACCTGGTGCAGAATTATTACCCATGCCCATTCCCCATTGTTCAGATAAGTCACTGCTTGATCCACTCCATTCGATTCCTGTGAGAGTCTTTTAAGCCGCTTCCTTTTCTCAGACACTCTCAGCCACTGTGACATTCTCTGTTCCTTGCCACGCTCCTCTCTGGCCACCCCTCCACAAACTCCTTCCATGATCTGTGGGAGATGTTCACACCCCAACTCCGTCAGCACGTTCCAGGCCTCTTCCGCCCCTTTCACTCTCTGAGATATTCCATTTACCGTCAACAGAAGACCGAAGGGGAACAGTCAGCGGTATCTCAGTCCTTTCCCCCGGAGGAACGCCGTCACCTCCTTCATACCTCTCCTCCTCTCCAGGGTCCCTTTGGAGAGGTCATTATAAATCTCCACCTCACATGATTCCCATGCAATACGGCCATACTTCCTGGCCACACTCAGGATATGCTCTTTAAGGGGAAAGCTGCTTAGACACGCAATCACATCCCTTACTTGTTTTTCCCGCCGAGGGCCCAGGCTGCGATGTGCTCGTTCCACTCCAATGACCTCCACGTGGTCTTCCCCGCTCTCCTCCATTCTCAAAATATGCCGGCACAGGCGTTGCACCGTTTGTGCACAGTCCTTATAGTTCTCCGTTTCGGGGATCCCTTTAAATCGTAGATTATTCCTCCGAGCCCTATCCTCCATCTTTTCTTGCATTTCATCTTGCCTTTCACGTACTCGGCGCTGCTCCACCTCCACCTCCCTCAGGGCTCCTTCCTGTGACTCGACTTGTTCCGCCACCTCCTCCACGCGCTGCCCCAAGCTGTTCATTTCTTGTTGGATCGAGTGCAGCGTCTCTTTCAGATCTCTTCTCATCGCCTTGATATCTCCCTGGAGCTCTCGCTTAAACTCCTTCAACCAGTCCTTTAGCTCCATTTCCCCTAGCAGCTGTTCATTCTCTCCAGTGTCTTCCCCTGGGTCCTCGTCTCCGCTTCCCTCCTCAGCCTCGCTTAGACTCTGCAGGCCTTTCTCTTCTCGCCGCGCGTACGCGGACTTAAACCCCTCCAGTTTTTTCCGGGTTACCATGGCATTCCCCGGGGTCACTTTATCCGCCACCTTCGCACACGGGATATCGCTCATTTAACTCCTTTTATCGGGAATCAGACGGAGCTCGGCTACACCACGGCCATATGCTCCGTGACGTCCGGTCACTTTGCTTCTTGCCCAAGGGGCAATAGAAGAAGTACCCATCCATCAACAGGGTACAGGGTTTTACTCCCCCTATTTCCTTGTTCCAAAGAAAACAGGGTATACAGACCTATCTTAGACCTCAGAGAATTGAACAAATTCCTTGTCAAAGAGAAATTCAAGATGATTTCTCTTGGAACTCTGCTGCCATACCTTCAGAGTCAAGATTGGCTTTGTTCTCTAGATCTCAAGGATGCGTACACCCATGTTCTCATCCATCCAAATCACAGAAGGTTCTTTCGGTTCTTTTTCAAGAAAAGCACTACCAATACAGGGTGCTTCCATTTGGCCTGGCCTCAGCACCAAGGGTGTTCACGAAATGCATGGCTGTGGTAGCAGCATTTCTCCGCACTCTAGGGATATTCGTCTTCCCCTACTTAGACTGGCTTATTCGAGTCCCAACAGAGTCAGAGGCCAGGACTTCTCTATCCTGCACAATGCGAATCCTTCAGTATTTGGGTCTGGTAATAAACATCCCAAAATCCAGTCTAACTCCCACTCAGTCTTTAGAGTTCATAGGAGCTTTGCTGGATACTAGAAAGGCAAAGGCCTATTTCCCCCAGGCCCGTTGCCTTCGCATGGTGCAGTTAGCTTCTCAAGCAATGCTAAAACCTCATCTCACTGCCCGAGAAATGCTACAACTGCTAGGCCACATGGCATCTACTGTTTATGTGGTTCCCTATACTTGCCTCCATATGAGGGCAGCTCAGTGGACGTTATCCGCTCAATGGACCCAGGCATCAGGATGCCTGTCAGACAAAATAGCAAACACAAGTCACCTTATTTTGTCCCTCCAGTGGTGGAAGTCCACTCAAAACCTGTTGCTGGGGTCCCCTTTTCAACAACCCTTACCCCAGGCAACTCTCACAACAGATGCTTCTCCGATGGGTTGGGGAGCTCATCTGCAAGACCTCTCCACCCAAGGCACCTGGTCTCCACAGGAGACTCATCTACATATCAATCTCTTGGAGCTCAGAGCAATCTTCCTTGCTCTTCGAGTGTTCCACACCCTGCTCAGCTACAAGACAGTCCTCATTCATATGGACAATCAAGTAGCCATGTTCTACGTGAACAAGCAGGGGGGAACAGGCTCTCTGTCGCTTTGCAACGAAGCTTTGCGACTATGGGCCCTCGCCAGAGAGCATCAGATTCATCTCCTGGCAGTGTATCTTCCAGGCATACAAAACTCTTGGGCAGACAGACTCAGTCGAGTTCTGCTTCCACACGAGTGGTCTCTGCATGCAGACCAGGTGGCCAAGATTTTTCAAATTTGGGGAACTCCGGACATAGACCTCTTTGCAAGTCCGTGGAATGCCAAACTTCCCCGGTTCTGTTCCAGAATTCCGGCTCAGGCCAGGGATGCTTTCCTCCTTTACTGGGGTCAAGACTTCCTGTATGCCTTTCCACCCATTCCCCTAATTCCCAAAACCCTGTTCAAGCTTCAGAGAGACAGAGGCCGTATGATTCTCATAGCTCCACATTGGCCACGGCAAGTGTGGTACCCTCTGCTTCTACATCTCTCTCAAGCTCCCTCCCTGGAGTTAGGGTCTGCTCCAGATCTCCTATCCCAGGAGGACGGAATGTTATGGCATCCCAGTCCCCAGTCTGTGCGTCTCAGAGCTTGGTTGCTGAAGGCCTAGATCTCCATGATCTTAATTTCCCTCAGCAAGTAAAATATATTCTTTTTGCTTCCAGGAAACCTTCCACGAGATGCTCTTATGCTTTCAAGTGGAAAAGGTTTACCATATGGTGTCCGCAGAAGGGTCTTAACCCCCTTGCGATACCTATGGAATCATTACTGGAGTATCTCCTTCATTTGTCCAATGCAGGTCTTAAGACAAACTCAGTAAGAGTCCATTTCAGTGCTATTGCAGCTTCCTTTAAGCCTCTAAATGGACAGCCTATTTCCTCTCATCCTCTTATAGCAAGATTTATGAGAGGCCTTCTTCTAACTAAGCCTCCCATTAGGCCAGCACCGGTGGCATGGGACTTAAACCTGGTTCTTGGGCTGCTCATGAAGCCACCTTTTGAACCCTTAGCTACTACCTCCTTGAAATTCTTTTCTTGGAAGGTTATCTTTCTCATTGTAATCACATCAGCACGTCGCATTAGTGAGTTGCAAGCGCTAGTAGCTGATCCACCTTATACAAGGTTCCATCATGACAAGGTAGTCCTTAGGACTCATCCACACTTTATGCCAAAGGTGGTCTCGCCTTTTCATCTGAACCCAGCGGTCTACCTACCTGTGTTTTTTCCAAGGCCTCATGCATCAAATGCAGAGAGGGATCTTCATACCTTGGACTGTAAAAGAGCTTTAGCCTTTTACTTACAAAGAACACAGCAACATAGAAATTCCTCTCAACTCTTTGTTGCTTTTGATCCTTCTCATTTGGGACTTCCACTCTCCAAGAGAACACTATCCAACTGGATTGCTCAGTGTATATCCTTAGCTTATCAGAGTAAGAATCTTCCTCTGGAGGGCCATGTCACAGCTCACAATGTGAGAGCCATGGCAGCTTCAATGGCTCATCTGCACTCTGTGTCTAACAACAACATCTGTCAAGCAGCCACCTGGGCCTCGGTTCATACCTGCACAGCCCATTACTGCTTGGACAAGGACTCCCACCGGGATGCCTTGTTTGGTCAGGCTGTTCTCCAACACCTGTTCCATACCTAATCAACTCCTACCCACCATCCCTGGTAGGATGCCAGAGATCCATGGGGGGAAGTGGAGCTCTTCTCAGGGGCACACAACTTCTGGGGTCTCTCTCCCTGGCATCTAAAGTTAGGGAGTCCCCATATGTGATGACTACATTCCTGCTTGTTCCTGGAGATAGCATTGTTACTCACCTGTAACAGGTGATCTCCGGGAACAGCAGGAATTTAGTCCTCACAACCCACCCACCTCCCCGAGGAGTTGTATCTCTCTATCTCTTTCCATTTCCCTCCCTCTCTCTCTTTGTCTCAGCTTTAAAACTCAACTGGAGAGAGGCAGTTGGGAAAGGCGAGAAGGCAGCATGCAGGCGCTGTGGGATGCTCCCAAAAGTTTTCTAATTGGACGCTGGGAAGCATTCATGCGCAGGCTCCGTCGGTACCAACGATACCCATATGTGAGGACTAAATTCCTGCTGTTCCCAGAGATCACCTGTTACAGGTGAGTAACTATGCTTTACTGGTGTTCCTAGAAGGATCTTAATCCCTTCTCGGCTCCAGTGGAGGCGCTCCTCCAGTATCTCCTCATCCGGTCTCAAGACCAACTCAATAAGTGTACACCTAAGTGCAATTGCAGCCTCTTATCCCTTGGATGGACAGCCCATTTCCTTACAGCAGCTCGTAGCGTGCTTTGAGAGGCCTTTTGCAGACCAAGCCTTCCATCAGACCACCACCTGTGGCATGGGATCTCCGTGGTCTAGGGCAACTTCTCAAGCCACCTTTTGAACCTTTGGCCATGACCTCACTAAAGTTTAACATGGAAGGTCATCTTCCTTATTACCCTCACTTTCAGCTAGACGCATTAGTGAGCTTCAAGCCTTAGTGGCAGACCCATCTTACACACGGTTCCACCATGACAAGGTTGTCCTTAAAGCTCACCCCTACTTCATGCCAAAGGTGGTGTCTCCTTTTCATTTGAATCAGTTTACCTTCCTGTCTTTTTTTTCCTAGACCACATTCGTCTAGGGCAGAGGGAACCCTCCATACTCTTGACTGCAAATGTGCCTTAGCATTTTATCTTCAAAGGACTCAAGAGCACCACAGGGCTTCTCAATTGTAAATCTCCTTTGACCCTAGTCACCTGGAGTTACCAGAATTCAAATGTGTACTCTCTAAATGGATAGTGATTGCATCTCTTTTGCTTATGATAAAGCAGGGCTGTCCCTTGAGGGTCATGTCACTGCCCATAATGTTCATCCCATGGCTACCTCTATGGAAATCTATGCTCTGTAGCCATTGATGAAATCTACAAAGCAGTAACTTGGTCTTCAGACCATATCTTTTCTGCTCATTACTGTCTGGACAAGGACTCCTGCTGGGATGCCATGTTTGGTCAAGCTGTTTTCCAGCACCTCTCTGAGACTTAAGGGTAACTCCTACCCTCTGTCTCAGAATTTAACAAAACCAGACATCCATGGAGGATTCATGACCTCTTGAAGCTTACCCTAAGGCAAACCTACCGTTTCTGAGGTCATTTTTCTCTTGAATCTGGGAGCCCCAAATGTGAAGATTAAATTCCTGCTGTTCCTGGAGATCACCTGTTACAAGTGAGTAACTAAGCTTACTTTGCTGACTCTTGGCTTCATCCTCAGTGCAAAAAAAGTACAAGCCTGTCCTGTCTGGACTTCATTGGAGCTCATCTAGACACCATACAAGCCAACACCTTCCTTCCTTCCTGCTTAGAGGGTTCAGACCTTGCTGCTGATCAGTACATCCCTGGCCATATGCCACTCAGCACCCGCTTATGCTCCTATGGCTCCTGGGGCACATGGTAGCATCTGTACATGTAGTGCCACTTGCCCTGCTGCACATGTGCCCTCTGCAATGGCATCTCAGACACAACTGGTGTCAAGGCTGCCATCCTCTTTTGGCAGGTTTTCCTTCAAAGGGCTGCAGCGAGCAGCCCCTCCTTGACAACCTCAGGTGGTGGGAAACCCTGGCCAATCTTCAAGTGGTATGCCCCTTCCAGATTCTACCGCATCACATCATAATGACCACATGTGGCTGGGGGGCCCTATCTACTCAATCTGTCTACTCGGGGCATATAGTCCCTTCTGGAATGGACATTCCATATCAATGTCCTCGAACTCCAAGCAGTTAACTATGCGCTCAGGGTTTTCACCAACTGGGTGCATCACAAGATTGTCCTGGTACATACAGACAACCAAGTTTCCATGTTTTACATCAACAAGCTGGGCGGTATAGGCTCACTCTGTTTCTGCCATGAGGCCATATGGCTCTGGACCTTTGCCCTTTCCATAGACACCACACTGCGAGTGGCCTATCTTCCTGGGACTCTCAATCAGCTAACCAAGTTCAGACCCACACGAATGGTCCCTCTATCCTGCCATCCTTCAGAACATATTTGCTCTTTGAGGGACACTGGAGATAAATCTATTTGCCTCTGTGGACAATGCCAAGTGTCCCACCTTCTGTTCCATTTGACTCTGCTTTCAACAGTGGGTGCCCAAAGCCTTTGACTGGACTGGTCCCATAGTCTTCTGTATGCCTTGCCTCCATTCCTGCTCATCGTGCAGGTCCTACTCAAGATCAAGCAAGACAAAGCATCAGTCATTCTGATAGCGCCTCAATGCCCCCGCCAAATCTGGTATCACCATCTTCTGGCATTGCTGCAGGACTTTCCTGTACCTCCAGGAACTCATCCAGGCTGCCTTCTACATCCCAACTTCCAGTCCTTATACCTCATGGCACGGCAGCTTCAGGGCACCAAGCCTTGAATTCTTCACTGTCAATGGCTATCCTCTCTGTTCTTGCTGCTTCCCACAGCCTCTTGACACAGCATTCCTATCAGCACAAGTGGACATGTTTTGCTCACAGGGCTGCAATGCATGGACAGGATTCAATTCACTGTTCAGTGAACCAGCTTTTGTCTTATCTCCTTCACCTGTCTCATTCAGGCCTACAACCTAATTCAGTACAATTTCATCTCTCTATCTCTGCTTTGCAAAACCCCATCAATGGCGAGCCAATCTTACTGTTTGGTCTTAGCTGATCAGCCACCATTTGAGCCTCTCCTGTCCTCTTCACTCAAACATCTCATCTGGAAAACAGTCTTCCTCATTGCCATCACTTCGGCCAGACGTCTGGTGGAAATCCAAGCTCTTGTGCATTATCACCTGTATACACAATTCTTCCCTGACAAGATCATCCTTCAGATTCATCCTAAGTTTCTCCTGAAGCTGGTCTCTGATTTTCACATCAGCCAACCTATCATGCTCCCTGCCTTCTTTCTGAACGCCTCTGTGGGCTCTCTGGCAGAGAAACTATATACAGTGGATTGCAGAAGAGCTCTGCTCTATTAGCTGTATCGTATTGAACCTCTGCACAAATCGTCTATTGTTCCTGACTTTCAATCCCAATAATCCTGAGCAATTGGCAGCAAAGCTGACCATTTTCTTGTGGATTGTGGCCTGCATTGCCTTCTATGAGCAAGCAGCTCTCCCTTCTCCAGGACTTGTTACCCCTCAGAAGCTCGGGGGTACAGCTGCCTTCATAGCCAGTCTGGCTTGTGTCTCCACCCAGGACATCTGCAAAGCAGCCACCTGGTCATCTCTCCACACCTTCACTAGATACTACAGCTTGGATCGTTCGTCCACGACACACTTTGCCTTTGGCCAGGCTGTCTTCTGGAACCAGTTTGCCATTTAATTCTCTACCTGAGTGAAGTCTGGGGGCAGCCCTGATTGTGAAGACATTACACACAGCTAAACTTTCCTGACCAGGCGGCCCCTATCTCTGGACACACCACAGAGTGCGACTGTATCCCCCTGCTTGTCTCTGGAGAAAGCACAGTTACTTACCTGTAACAGGTGATCTCTGGGAACAGCAGGAATTAGTCCTCACATATGGGTACGTCGGTACCGACGGAGCCTGCGCGGGAAAGCTCCCCAGCTTCCCAGAAGGAAAGCTTTTGGGGCCTCCCACAGCGCATGCGCGCTGCCTTCCTGACCAACTCTCCTCAGTTCGAGTTTAAAGCTGAGACAATAGAGAGAGGAAAGGAAAGAGAGAGAGAGAGAGAGAGAAACAACTCCTAAGGGAGGTGGGCGGGTTGTGAGGACTAATTCCAGCTGTTCCCAGAGATCACCTGTTACAGGTAAGTGTGCTATCTCCAGGAACAAGCAGGAATGAGTCCTCACATAGGGGGACTCCCTAGCTAAGATGCCCGGGAGATACCCTCAAGGGTATGAGACCCTGAAGGGTTCCTCATCTTCCTATGGATCTCAGGCATCCATTCAGGGAAGGTGGGCTGGAGTTGTTCAAGAATGGAACAGGTGTCTGAGGACAGCCTGACCAAACAAGGCATCCCGGCGGGAGACCTTGTCCAAACAGTAATGGGCTGTAAAGGTATGAACCGAGGCCCAGGTGGCTGCTCGACAGATCTGGTCGATGGACACAGAATTCAGATGAGCCATAGCCCTCACATTGTGAGCGGTGACATGGCCCTCCAGAGAAAGGTTCTTACTCTGGTAAGCAAAAGAGATACACTGAGCAATCCAATTGGACAGTGTTCTTTTAGAGACTGGAAGTCCTATATGAGAAGGATCAAAAGCAACAAAAAGCTGAGAAGACTTTCGATGTTGCTGTGTCCTGTGGAGGTAAAAGGCAAGAGCTCTTTTACAATCTAGAGTATGAAGGTTCCTCTCTGCACTGGATGCATGAGGAGCTGGAAAAAAGACAGGTAAATATACCTCTTGATTAAGATGAAAAGGGGAGACCACTTTAGGCATAAAGTGGGGATTGGTCCGAAGGACCACCTTATCATGATGGAACCTTGTATAAGGTGGGTTAGCCACTAGAGCTTTCAGTTCACTGATACGGTGAGCTGAGGTGACTGCAGGAAAGAAATTTCAAGGAGGTAGTGGCTAAGGGTTAAAAGGGTGGCTTCATAAGCTGACCAAGAACCAAATTTAAATCCCATGCCAGCAGAGGAGGTCGAATGGGTGGTTTAGTTAAAGTTAGGCCTCTCATGAATCTTGCGATAAGAGGATGAGAGGAGATAGGTTGTCCATTGAGAGGTTTAAGAGATGCTGAGATAGCACTCAAATGGACCCGTACTGAATTTGTTTTGAGTCCTGCATTGGAAAGATGCAGGAGATATTCCAATAGAGAATTCAAGGGGAGTGCTAGAGGGTCAAGACCCTTTTGAGCATACCAAATGGAAAATCTTTTCCATTTAAAAGCGTAAGAACGCCTAGTGGAAGGTTTCCTAGAAGCATGGAGGATATCCTTCACTTGCTGCAAAAGATTGAAGTCTTGAAGGTCTAGGCCTTTAGTAACTAAGCTCTGAGGTGAAGGGACTTGGGGTTTGGGTGCCACAAAGTCCCCTCCTGAGACAGAAGGTCTGGAGCCGCTCCCAAGTCCAGGGAAGGGGGCCTGGGAGAGATGCAGAAGTAGAGGGTACCACACTTGGCGTGGCCAGCGTGGAGCTATGAGGATCATGGACCCTTGATCCTGTTGAAATTTGAACAGAGTCTTGGGAATCAAAGGAATGGGTGGGAAGGCATACAGGAAGCCCTGACCCCAATGTAGAAGGAAGGCATCCTTGGCCTGAACTCCCTGACACGGAATTCTGGAACAGAACCGGGGATGTTTGGCATTCCATGGACTTGCAAAGAGGGCTATGTCCGGGGTTCCCCATTTCTGGAAGATTCTGAGTACCTGATCCATGTGCAGGGACCATTCGTGTGGAAGCAGAACTCGACTGAGTCTGTCTGCCCAAGAGTTTTGGATTCCTGGAAGATACAATGCCAGGAGATGGATTTGATGCTCTCTGGCGAAGGCCCATAATCTTAGAGCTTCGTTGCAAAGCGACAGAGAGCCAGTCCCTCCTTGTTTGTTTATGTAAAACATGGCTACTTGATTGTCCGTATGAATAAGGACTGTCATGTTGCTGAGGAGGGTATGAACAACTCTGAGAGCTAGAAAGATTGCTCGAAGTTCCAAGTGGTTGATATGAAGGGAGGTCTCCTGTGGGGACCAAGTGCCTTGGGTGGATAGGTCCTGTAGATGAGCTCCCCAACCTGTTTGGGAGGCATCTGTTGTGAGTGTTGCTTGGGGTAACGATGGTTGGAAGGGGGCCCCCAACAACAGATTTTGAGTGGACATCCACCATTGGAGAGACCAAAAGAGACGCTTGGAGGTTGCTATTTGGTCTGAGAGAGCTCCTGATGCTTGAGTCCACTGGGTGGACAAAGTCCATTGAGCTGCTCTCATATGTAGGCGAGCATAAGGCACCACATGTACCGTGGAGGCCATGTGGCCTAATAGTTGTAGCATCTCCCTGGCAGTCAAGTGGCTTCTGGACTGAGCCTGGGAGGCTAGTTGCACCAGACGTTGGCAACGGGCCTGAAGAAGGTAGGCCCTTGCAGTGGTGGTATCTAACCAGGCCCCTATGAATTCCAGGGACTGAGTAGGGGTGAGTTGAGACTTTGGCAGATTGATCACAAGTCCCAGATACTGCAGAATGCATCTGGTGCGGTCCAGGGAAGTCTGAGCCTCGGACTGAGATAGAGCTCAGATGAGCCAGTCGTCCAGGTATGGGAAGACGAAAATTCCCAGGGCGTGTAGAAATGCAGCCACTATTGCCATGCATTTGGTAAACACTCTTGGAGCAGAGGCTAGACCGAAGGGAAGTACTCTGTATTGGAAATGTTTCCCCTGGAACAGAAACCGTAGGAATTTTCTGTGGGATGGATGGATGAGTATATGTGTGTACGCATCCTTGAGATCTAGAGGACAAAGCCAATCCTGACTGCAGGTATGGAAGGAGAGTACCTAGAGAAAGCATCTTGAATTTCTCCTTGCATAGGAATTTGTTCAATTCTCTCAGATGTAGAATGGGTCTGTACCCCCTGTTTTCTTGGGAATGAGAAAATAAGGGGAGTAAAACCCTGACCCCTGTTGAAGAAGAGGAACCTCTTCTATTGCCCTTTGGGCGAGAAGGGTGGTCACCTCCTGACCTAACAGGTCTAGGAGAGATGGAGGAGAATTGAAACGTCTCACCATGGTATGGGGAGGAAGGCTGGAGAAATGTAGTTTGTAGCCCTCTCTGATGATAGAGAGAGTCCACTGTTCTGATGTGATCTGCTCCCATCTGGGAGCAAAATGAGTTAACCTTCCTGGAATGGTGAGAGGCTCTGGTTGTTGTAGAGCCAGAAAGGTTAAGTTCTCTAGTATTAAGTCAAAAACCCTGAGGGGGTTGGGATTGCTGGGCTGGAGCAGTCCCTGCAGGTTTTGCCCTGGCCTGTTTAGGTTGCTGATGCTTAGGAGCAAAGCGAACTGCAGAAGATTGTTGGCCAGTATTTGTAGAAAATCTGGCCTTCTTGTAGAAAGGCTTCTTAAAAGACTTTTTCTTGGCAGGGGTAGAGGTAGACTTAGAAAGTCTATCTAAAGCAGCATTTTCTGCTTCCATTTGAGTGGCTTTGATTTGCCACTCCTTACCAAACAGATTTTCACCTGTACAGGGCAGATTCCCCAACCCATCTTGGACCCAGGGTTCTAGGTCAGAGGCCTGGAGCCAAGCAATTCTGCGAGCAGCTATGGCAATACCTGAGGCTCTGCTAGCACCCTCAAAGGAGTCAAAGGCTGCTCTGTTGGAGAACTTTGAAATATCTTGGGTATGCTTTAGCAAAAGAAGGAACTCCTCCTTTCTATCCTTGGGATAAAAGGGAGAAAATGGCGCATCTTTAATGCAATCTCCTTCAGAAACATGCCCATATAGAGGCTGTATGAATTAATTCTGGCAATAAGCATACTGGCTTGGAAGATTTTTCTACCAAAAGCATCCAAAGTCCTACATTCTCTTCCTGGAGGAGTAGAAGAGTGTCTTTTGGTACTCTTTATCCTTTTCATAGCTGACTGCATCACAATAGAGTGGTGAGGGAGCTGAGTTTTTTGAAATCCAGGAGAAGGAGGGACACGATACATGGTATCCAAACGACGAGAATGTGGAGATAGGGTGAGAGGAGTCTCCCATAAGTCCATCATGTGTTATTGAAGAATTTCATGAATGGGCAAGGTGACTGCCTCTTTGGGAACCTTAGAGTATCCCAAAATATCTAATTTTTTTGCTCTAGGTTCTTTTTCAGAGGATACTGAAATAGAGAGACCTTTAGCTACTTCAATGATGAAGTCTTGAAAGGACAAATCCTCTGGAGGAGACATTCTCCTCTTTGGAGAAGAGGGCTCTTCAGGAAGAGTAAGAGATACTTCAGCAGAGTCATCTGATGAATCAGAATCATCAGAAGACTCGAAGTATTGTCTGTTGGCTTCCAGGGATTGATAAGCGTATCGACTGGTATCCACATCGGGGGTACCCGGAACCGGATCGGTATCGGGAAAAACCCTGGAACCGGAACTGGTATCCTGGTTGATGTGGAAGCCCTGGGTACCGGTATTGGTAGTGGTAGTGGTACCGGAACCGGAGTCAGTACCGCTGGCTGCGGTACCGAGGGCGTCGCAGCTCTAATGAAAGCCATTATGGCCTGCTGCATGGATTGAACTGTGTGATCCATGGACGCCACGACCGTCTGGATGTCGGTACCGGAAGATTGAGCCGGTACCCCAGAGCAGTCTAACAGGTGATCGGTCGAGGCCGTGCCATCGATGTCAACCTGTAACCCCATAGGAGGAGCTTTGGAAGCCGGAGCTTCCCGCCGGGGTTGTTTGGCTGGGGCAGGGTCCTCAGGGTCAAGCCCAGGGGCATCTCGATACTTAGAGGGAGATTTGCCCTTTGAGGACCTGCCGGAAGAATGTTTGGTTACCTGAGATCCATCAGGAGAGGAAGACCTGGATGATGTCGATGCTGGAGTATCAGAAAATAGCATATGAAACTTGGCTGCCTGGTTTTGTAAGCCACGTTTAGACATCAAAGAACAGGATGGGCAATCCGGAATGGAGTGGTCAGGCCCCAAACATTTAAGACACCATTCATGGGTGTCTGTAACTGATATAGTACCGCTACACTTGGTGCATTTTTTAAAACCAGAAGCTGGTTTCTCCATGAGGGAGAATTTTGTGAAGGCCTAGAGGCCTAACAGGAAAAACACACCAAGTGGGGAAAAATATGATTTTTATTTTTTTTTTAAAGAAATAAAGAAAAAAGACCGGCGGTACCGGTCCGGAATCGGGGAAGGCAGACACGCGGCCAAAGAAAGAAATTAAAATAACAACTTCTTCAGTGGTGACAGGAACACGACCTGCTGGCTCCGTGGAAAAAGAAGAACTGAGGAGAGTTGGTCAGGAAGGCGGGAAGGCAGCGCGCATGCGCTGTGGGAGACCCCAAAAGCTTTCCTTCTGGGAAGCTGGGGAGCTTTCCCGCGCAGGCTCCGTCGGTACCGACGTACCCATATGTGAGGACTCATTCTTGCTTGTTCCTGGAGATAGCGTAGTTGCTTACCTGTAATGGAGTTTCTCCATAGACGGCAGGGGTATGCAGTCACACTTTCCCACCCACCTCCCCCCTCAACTTGAAAAAAAACAAAACAAAAAATCATTACTGGAGTCATCTCCATTTTTTGTTTTGGTTTCTTCTTGCTCTGGTACAAACTGATTCTTAGAGAACAAACAGGAAGTCAATCCTCACATGTGGGTGATGTCGGTGCTGACTGAGCCTGCATGGAAACATCTCCCTAGCTTTCAAAGAGAACCTTTGGGAGATGCACCGTGCATGGTTCACTTCCCGCCCAAAGATTCCATCTTGCCTCAGTCTCCAATTTTCCACAGAGCCCTTAGGACATTGTGCCTTTATTTCCAAGGAAAAAAATTGGATTTTTTTTTAAATAGTTAAATTCTGTCTGGTTTGTGTATCGGTTCTTTCTTGCCCCCGAGCCAACTCATCTTTGCGCCGCTCCTCGGGTTCGTCTATCCATTTTTCACTTTTTTTTTCATTGAGGTCCACCTCGACCAGTGTTCGTGCCCTTTTTCAGCCAAAGGCTTCAGACCCCCTACCGGGAGGCAGGGACCACCTTTTTTTTTCAGATGACCTCAAGTGTCTTCAAAAAGTGTGACCGTTGTGGCAAAGTTGTCACTTACTGACCCTCCTTACTGCTGCCTCTGATACCTTGGCCTGGAGCAAGACGACTCTGACTGCAAGCTCTGCAGAATAATGACCCCAAAGGCCTTAAAAAGTCACCATTAGCAACAGAAAACATTTTTTCACAAGTCCAACTCCACCCTGGAGCCTCCGGTAGCACCACGCTCCAGGGCTCCCTCTGATACCTTGGTGCCCCTTGGCCACTGTTCTTCCGAGCGGAAGTCCCTGGAGGGGGAGCATAAGAAGAAGAAATCCTTGAAGACTGCTTCAGAGGATGGATCCAGGAATAAGGTGAAATCCTACCCCAGGTCCCGCAGCCCCAGGTGTGAGTAAGAGGAGTTGGGAAAGGAGCAGCCCTCCAAGTTGCCCTGCAAGGAGGAGTCAGAAGCCCAATGCCAGCCGGCAGGAGCAGAGACCATCCTCATTGAGAATTCCCCCTCGACAGTATCGACGCCGGGCCCGAAGTCCTTGGGGCCCGCACAAAGGTTGCAAAGCCAACTGGCATGGAGATCAGAATGGTAGCCCTAGAACACAGTATATCTGCCCTAGTGGCTATGCAGCAGGCGTTTGTACGGTTCCTTCAGTTCATCCACCCTAACGACAGGACCCTCGACATCGAGAGCTTCCCCAGACATCGAGCCAGTCCTCGAGCGCCACTGACCTCGAGAGCCCCTGGCACCGGTCGAGGTCTCGGTCCTGGTCCTTGAGACACCGGTCCTCCCCAGCGAGCACCCGCGGCTCAGACCGACGATCCTCTGGGGGTCCTACACTGCATAAAGTGGTCCTCGACTGAATCCGAATGGGAGACAGGATGAAGAGTCCCCTGACACGAGGCAACACCGTGATATACTCTCGGACCCATCTCCCCCGGCGACCTGATGCCACTCCCTACCCAAGGATGTTGCATTCCTTGATTTTTGTGAGGGATATGGCCAAGGCTTTCACAATTGAGACAGAGTAGGGCCCGCAAAACCGAGGAATTGGAGATGCTCCAATACGAGGCATCCCCCGGATCCTCGACCGCCACCTCCTCCGGATGTGGGAAACATTGGCATATGTACCAGTTGTCAGCAGGCGCCTTGATGCCATGTACCGGGTATGCTGGAGTCCTGGGATCCAAAAGTCCCAGCTCCCCCACTACTCAATCGTGGAGTGAGCCATGCGCCAGCTTAAGAGCCAGAAAACACACTCATTTGTACCATCCGGCAGGGAGGCCCGAAATCTTGGCTGGAAGACTTTTCAGGGCTCGATGCTAACATGCCAGATCCACTCATACCAGTTCTACATCGGCTTGTACCTGAAACAACTGTCAAGGGAGCTCAGGGGATTCTCGGCAGGCCTCGATGGAGAACTCTTACAGAGGTTCAAGACCCTAACCTCGGCGGTTAAGAAATGTTCGAAGTTCCTGTCCCAAGCAGCCTATGGTGGCTTCGAGTCATCGGCTCAGGTGGCCACCACAGGCATCAGTGCACAATGCCAAGCATGGCTGCAGTCATCAGACCTAAACAATGGGTACAGGACAAACTGATTGACATCCCCTGCACAGGTGAGAACCTGTTTGGAAAGCCCATGGTGGACAAAGCAGCAGAGATAGAGACAGAGTATATTACAAGAACTAAACTCTCGAAAAAGACCTCTGTACAACCCCGAAAGAAAACCCTGGGGAAAAAGCCCTTCTTCCCGAGGAAGACAGGGGGCATCTGTACTACTCCACACTTCCAAGCTTTCTCGGGCACTCAGCAGGCCCAAGGCCAGAGACATGGTCCCAGAACGCAAGAAGCCCCAGGCCCAGTCCAGGAGAAGCTTTTGACTGCCTGGGTGTGATCCCCACACCCCCAGGGGGTCCTCGGCTGCCCTCAGGAGGGCGCCTAGTCCTGTTTGCCCACAGGTGGACAGCCATCACCACCGATACCTGGGTGTTACAAGTGGTCAAGGAGGGTTACCTTCTCCACCTACATCAGGCACCACCCCCGTTCTTCCCAGGAGAGCCCACCAGACCTTTCCTTCACCAGACCCGAGCTAGCAGGATTACTCTAGGACAAAGCAGTGGAGCCAGTCCCAAAACACATCTGGGATACCAGCTTCTACTCCAGGTAATTTATTGTCCCCAAGAGGACGGGGGGGAGGGGGGGGGGTGCATGCACGGGTCTCAGGCCCATCCTGGACCTGTGAGAACTCAACAGATTTCTGGTCAGGGAGAAGTTCAAGATGCTCTCACTTGGAACACTGCTGCCATTCTTTCAGCAGGGAGATTGGCTTTGCTCCTTGGACCTAAAGGATGCCTACACTCACATCCTAATCCACCCCAGCCACAGGAAATGCCTCCGGTTCGTGGTGGGTGGGACAGCACTACCAATACAGGGTACTGTCCTTTGGGCTGGCCTCTTCTCCAAGGGTCTTCAAGAAGTCCCTTGCGGTGGTCGCAGCCCACTTTAAGCTTCAAGGGGCCTTCATCTTCCCCTACCTGGATGACTGGTGGACACAGCTGCAGAGGCACAATGTGCTACCGGGCGCACCATAAACACCCCGTAGCACCCTGGGGTTTGTCATAAACTACCCCAAGTCCCACCTCATCCCGCTCAGAGCCTAGAGTTCATAGGGGCACAACTGGACACCCTTTAGGCAAAAGCCTTCCTCCCTCAGAGGTCAGAATGCCTTGCGGAATTAGCCATAGAGGTGCAATGGTGCTGGACACTATCCACCCGGCTTCTCCTCTGCCTGCTGGGACACATGGCCTCCATGGGCCACGTGACTCCAGATGCCTGCCTACACATGAGAGCAACCCAGTGGTGCCTCTGCTCTCAGTGGACCCAAGCTACAGGCAGGGCTCAGGGACACAGTACATGTGATTGCCAGCTGGTGGATTCCAATGAATGGTGGCAGAATCCAGGTCACCTTCAGCCTGGGATGCCCTTCCAGGCACTCACCCCCCAGAAAGTCCTCATCACAGACACCTCTATAATGGGCTGGGGAGCACATTGCAAGAGCCTCCTGTAACAAGGCTGTTGGTCCCAGAGGGAATCCAAAACACAGATCATTCTGCTGTAAATCAGGGCCATATTCCTGGCCCTCCAAGCCTTCAGCCACCAGCTGCAGCACCACATGGTGCTGATCCAGACCGACAGGTCGTGATGTTCTACGTGAACAAATGGGGGGAATGGAGTCATACTCCCCTCTGCTTTTATGCCACACGTGGAGGGATGCTCCTGAGGGCTGTCTGTCCTGGCCCAGGAGGTAATGTCTTGGCAGACAAGCTGAGCAGGGTACTCCAGCTGCACAAGTGGTGCCTGGGTCCAGTAGTAGCCTCACAGCTGTTCCGGCTCTGGGACATCCCAATGATGGACCTGTTCGCAAGCCCAGACAACGTGCAATTGTCCTGTTTCTGCTCCTGCCAACCACACCCATCTCGGGTAGTGGTGGATGCTTTCCTCATCCCGTGGTCGGAAGACCTCCTGGATGCCTTCCCTCCAATGCCACTGATAGCCAAGATCCTGTTCAAGGCTCAACATGACAGTGTCGCTAGTGCTGATAGCCCTCCGGTAGCCCAGACAGTTGGTTACCACTGCTCCTCTCTCTATTGACAGTACTGCCGATTCCCCTGGGCCGAGCCCCAGAACTACTCTTGCAAGAGCAGGGCTCTCTCCTACACTCCTACCTGGGGTCCCTCTCATTCATAGCTTGGCTGCTAGCGCTAGCTCCCTTCAACCTTTCATGGGATGTGGAAGACATCCTCCTGGCCTCTCAGAAGGCCTCCATGTGAAAGTCATATGCCTTCACCATAGTGCCTTTTCTGTGCACCATAGTGAGTCATGTGTCTCACTATGGTGCACAGAAAAGCAAATGAACCTGTTCTCCTGCTCAGTGCACGTGGAACTCCAATACCTACTCCACCTATCACAGGCAGTATTGAAGTCCAACTCAGAGTACACCTGAGTGCTATCGCAGCGCAGCGCATCACCACTCCATCGAGGGGAAGCCCCTCTTGGCTCAGACCCTCATGTCTCTGTTCCTTTGGAGTTCATGTTGTCCAAACTCCCCCTCCCCCCCCCCCCGTCGGTGGAATTGGACCTTAATGTGGTGCTCTCGCAACTCGTTAAGCCTCTGTTTGAGTGTTTAGCTACCTGCCACCTGCGGTACCTCTCCTGGAAGGTCACCTTCCTGGTAGCACTCACATCAGCTTGCAGTTGGTGAGCTCCAGGCTCTGATGGCAGAGCCTCCCTACACCAGGATCTACGAGAACAGGTTGGTGCTCTGCATGCACCCTAGGTTTCTGCCGAAGTTGGTGGTCCTATTCCACCTCAACACCTCAATCAGGAAATGGTACGCCCCACCTTCTTTCCCAGGCCTCACGCAGGGCGGAGACAATTCTCCATACTCTGGATTGCAAGAGACCCCTGCCCTTCTACCTGCAGTGGACTCGGGGCAACTGCAAAATTCAACAGTTTTTCATATCCTATGACCCCAGACATCTGTGGCTCCCAGTGACTAAGCACTTGGGTGGTAGACTGCAATCTCCAGGAACAAGCAGGAATGTAGTCTTCACATATGGGTATCGTCGGTACCGATGGAGCCTGCGTGGGAACGCTCACCAGCGTCCAATAGGAAAGCTTTTGGGAGCATCCCACAGCGCCTGCGTGCTGCCTTCCCACCTTTCCCAACTGTCCCTCTCCAGTCCAGGGGCTTTGACTCCTATCTAGAGAACTTTGCCTTCCTGGCCCAGAACCCTCCACCATCCCAGGAAGGTTATGTCATTTTTCCCCCAGATGGGGTCAGATAACAGCAGAAAATTGGACGCTGTTTATTTTAAGAGAGGGGTACAAGCTTCATTTCCTCAGCATGCCCCCTCCTACAGTGGTAAGACAGTTCAATTCTCAGACCTCTTTCAACGACCAGTTAGGTCAAGAGGTCACTGTGCTTCTTGCCCAAGGGGCAATAGAAGAGGTACCCATTCCCCAACAGGGTACAGGGTTTTACTCCCCCTATTTCCTTATTCCAAAGAAAACAGGTGGACACAGACCCATTTTAGACCTTGGAGAATTGAACAAATTCCTGTTCAAAGAGAAGTTCAAAATGATTTCTCTAGGAACTCTGCTGCCATACCTTCAGAGTCAGGATTGGCTTTGTTCTCTAGATCTCAAGGATTCGTACACTCATGTTCTCATCCATCCAACTCATCGAAAGTTCCTTCGCTTTCTGTTTCAAGGGAAGCACTACCAATAAAGGGTTCTACCTTATGGCCTGGCCTCAGCACCAAGGGTGTTCACAAAATGCATGGCTGTGGTGGCAGCATTTCTCCGCACCCTGGGAATATTTGTCTTCCTTTACTTAGACGACTGGTCTTTCGAGCCCCTTCAGAGCCAGAGGCCAGGGTTGCTCTCTGTCGCACAATGTGCATCCTTCAGTTTTTGGGACTTGTCATAAACTTCCCAAAATCTAACCTTGCTCACACTCAGTCCCTGGAGTTTATAGGAGCTCTGCTGGATACCAGACAGACAAGGGCCTACCTTCCACAGCCCCGCTGCCTTCGCATTGTGCAGTTAGCTTCCCAAGCAGTGTTAAAGTCTCACCTCACTGCTCGGGAAATGTTAGTTGCTAGGCCACATGCAATCCACTGTGCATGTGGTTCCTTATGCTCGCCTCCATATGAGGGCAGCCCAGTGGACTTTATCCACTCAGGCGTCAGGTTGTCTGTCAGACAAAATAGCAAACTCAGATCGCATTATTTTGTCCCTCCAATGGTGGCAGTCACCCCAAAACCTTTTGGTGGGGTCTCCTTTTCATCAACCCTCACCCCAAGCCACTCTAACAACAGATGCCTCATAGGTGGGTTGGGGTGCCCACCTGCAAGGCCTCTCTATCCAGGGTACCTGGACTCCACAGGAGACCTATCTACACATCAGTCTCCTGGAACTCAGAGCAATCTTCCTTGCTCTTCGAGTATTCCATACCCAGCTCAGCTACAAGACTGTCCTAGTTCAAATGGACAATCAAGTAGCCATGTTCTATGTGAACAAGCAGGGGGGAACAGGCTCTCTGTAGCTCTGCAACGAAGCTTTGCGACAATGGGCCCTCGCCAGAGAGCATCGGATTCTTCTCCTTGCGGTGTATCTTCCAGGTATTCAAAACTCTTGGGCAGACAGACTCAGTTGAGTTCTGCTTCCACACGGATGGTCTCTCTATGCAGACTAGGTGGCCAAGGTTTTTCAAATTTGGGGAACCCCGGACATAGACCTCTTTGCAAGTCCGCTGAATGCCAAACTTCCCCGGTTCTGTTCCATAATTCCGGCTCAGGGTTGTCAGGCCAGGGATGCTTTCCTCCTCCAAGGGGGTCAGGACTTCCTGTATGCCTTTCCACCCATTCCCCTAATTCCCAAAACCTTGTTCAAGCTTCAGAGAGACAGAGGTCATATGATTCTTATAGCGCCACGTTGGCCACGGCAGATGTGGTACCCTCTGCTCCTACATCTCTCTCAAGCTCCGCCTCTGGAGTTAGGATCTGCTCCAAATCTCCTTTCTCAGGAGGATGGGTTGCTGTGGCATCCCAATCCCCAGTCCCTGCATCTCAGGGCCTGGTTGCTGAAAGCCTATAACTTCACGGTCTTAACCTTTCTCAGCAGGTAAAGAGATATCCTTTATGTTTCCAGGAAGCCTTCCACAAGACGCTCTTATGCTTTTAAGTGGAAAAGGTTTACCATATGGTGCTTGCAGAAGGGTTTTAACTCTCTTGCGATACCTCTGGAATCATTACTGGAGTATCTCCTTCATTTGTCTAATGCAGGGCTTAAGACCAATTCAGTGAGAGTTCATTTGAGTGCTATTGCAGCTTCTTTCAAGCCTCTAAATGGACAACCAATTTCCTCTCATCCTCTGATAGCGAGATTTATGAGAGGCCTTCTTTTAACTAAGCCTCCCATTAAGCCACCACCGGTGGCATGGGACTTAAATATGGTTCTTGGGCAGCTCATGAAACTGCTCTTTGAACCATTAGCCACTACCTCTTTGAAATTCCTTTCCTGGAAGGTCATCTTTCTTATTGCAATCACATCAGCATGTCGCATCAGTGAATTGCAAGCATTGGTGGCTGATCCGCCTTATACAAGGTTCCATCATGATAAGGTAGTCCTTAGGACTCATCCACACTTTATGCCAAAGGTGGTGTCACCTTTTCATTTAAACCAGGTGGTTTACCTGCCTGTATTTTTTCCAAGGCCTCATGCTTCAAATGCAGAAAGGAATCTTCATACTTTGGACTGTAAAAGAGCACTTGCCTTTTACTTACAAACAACACAACAACATAGAAAGTCCTCTCAACTCTTTGTTGCTTTCGATCCTTCTCATTTGGGACTTCCAGTCTCCAAGAGAACATTGTCCAACTGGATTGCACTATGTGTTACTTTCACCTATCAGAGTAAGAACCTTTCTCTGGAAGGCCATGTTACAGCTCACAATGTGAGAGCCATAGCAACCTCAATGGCTCATCTACACTCTGTGTCTATTGATGACATCTGTCGAGCAGCTACTTGGGCCTCAGTTCATATCACTATATATTCTCTAGTTAAGTAGGGTAAGGTAGGCATACTATCTGGTGATATCATAAACCGAGCCAGTGTGCTCCAAGCCCTCCCCAGCAATGAGAACAGTCTTTGATTGACTTCTCTGTGCCTATGTCGGTAACTCCCAAATCCCCTGGGAAGGGTCTTCATCTCAGCTAGTTTTTTTTTGTTTTGTTTAGTGATGAGTGTATAGAAGTATCTTCCCCTCCCATGCCTCACTCACCTCAACATGAACCCTTTATTAAAAAAAAGGTCAGGAAAAGAAAAATAAGCTTTTCTCTCTAGTTTCATTACAACAGGCAGCCGCCTCATTCACTACGATACTCACCGTGCCTATGATGGACATATCAAGTTTTTTACAATATTGTACACAGAATAGCATCACATTATATGCATGGCTGTTATGCACATGTAACTCCCATACACAGTTCATTACTTCAGTGGTACAATACAATGCACATTTGCTATTTATGCACAAAACAGTATTTTAACAATATTGCAATAATTGCTCTGGGCAGAAAAAATGTCTAAATTCTTCATGACTGCCACATAATGAATTACTGTAATTCTTTGATCTTGTTTTTAAGCCTTTTAGTTTTTCATGTAGCAACATTTCATTAATATCCTTTTATAGGCAGCGTACTGCTATCTGCTCCAACATTTTGCAAACAGCTTGTACAAAATGGTTTCTTGTATAGGCAATGCACAAAAGTGTGTGCAAAGCCTAACACATGTTACTGTATAGGTCTGCAAGTGTGAAAATTCACCCACACAAGACCAGTTGGGGCAGTTTCTCCAAAGGGGTGAGTTTTGCACATACCATTGTGGTAGGCAAAGGCCTATGATCCATGCTAATTGAACTAAACAGATAGGCCTAAGCAGCTTGACCTGTAAATGAAGCCTGTAGTTAGGCCCAGAGGAATGAAAACCCCCCTGAATGATGACACCGTAGAACTGAAACTTAACTGAACTGAATTTAGTATAGCTAAGCAGAATCGAAACTTAGAAAATATAGAAAAACAAGTCTAATTGGTACTGATAAGAGAGCACAGCTTCTATGGAATTAATTAACTCTGCAGAAAGCAAGGTTACAGTGCCCCGCTCTCACTCATATTCTAGCAAGCCAGTGACCTTGGAGGAGAGAAGTATCGAAAGTCTAAGAACTGTCCATTGTAATGAGGACTGAAAGGGGGGCAACCAGGTGCTGAGCCCAGATCAAGGTCCTCATTGGATAGCTATGTAGTGGTACTGGGACCAATGAAAAGTTTGCCTATGTCTAGAATGGAGAAGAACGGTATAAAAGTTGTTGTTTTGCTAGAAACCATTGCTCAGCCATTTTGAATTTGATTCTGCTTGAGACTTGTGCACAAATAAATGATTTGGACCTTCTGAACAGACTCCTGGTATCATTGGTTTGTCTGTGCTCTGCTGCTACACCATGACAGTCATGAGCCTCACTTCTAAGCCAAGCTACATGGAGTATGATCTCAGTCTTGCAAATTTACTGCTAATGCTCTGCATAGTATTTACATTGTGCCAAAGAGAGCCTCCCTCTGGGGTTCATAAGACATTACATGTATGGGTAATTTATTAAAGTGTGCTTGGAAATTCCTCTTAAGCTGATAGCACCCAACATGATGGGAAAGCATAATTACTCACTTTTAGCAGGTGTTCTCCAGGAATAAGGCTTCACGAATGGGTGACATCACCAATGGAACCTTCATATGAATGATCTCCAGTTTCCAGAAGAAGCTTTTGAGAGGTCCACCACCCATGCATGCCTGCCTTCCTTCCCGCCCAGAGGAGCCCTCACCTCCAGTATGATGACATAGCATAATCAAGCAAAAAGAACAACTCCACAGCGAGGATGGAGGGTAGTGAGGACTTATTCCTAGTGTTCCTGGAGAACACCTGCTACTGGTAAGTAACTACACCTCCAAGAATGAGCAGGAAGGACATTCTCATAGGACTCCTCAGCTACAGACTAAATACTGTAAAAAGCCTAACTGGACAACCAGTAAAACAGTGTGAGTAATCGCTGTAAGGTGCTGAGAGTCAGTACCCTGCAAGGACATCAACATCAGAACAACTCTACAGTAGCCTGGCCAGATAGCTTCAACTCCTCCCACTGGCCCTTCTAATTACCAAACAGGTGCTGGAGTATGGCTTGCTCAATGTTGCTGTCATGCTGGGAATCTCCATTCAGAAAGTAATGGGCTGTGAAAGTGTGAACTGAAGACCATGTAGCAGCCCTACAGATCTCCACCATAGAGACCAAGCGCAAATGTGCCACAGAAGCAGCCATAGCTTGGACATTATGCGCTGTGACTTGTTGGTCTAGGGTCAGACCAACCCAAGTGTAAGCAAAGGAGATGCAGTCCACAATTCACAGTGCAAGGGTGCGCTTGGAAACTGCAATGCCCAGTCTACTAGAGTCAAAAGAGACAGCTTGGAGGAATGCTGATGGGCTTTCGTCTGCTCTAGATAGAAAGCCAGAGCTCTCCTATAATCCAGTGTGTGCTGAGAAGCCTCTGCCATACTGGTTTGAGGCAGAGGCAAAAAGGTGGGCAGTACCACACAGACTGGTGGAGATGCACGGCAGAAACTACTTTAGGAAGGCACTTGGGATGAGTCCAGAGGACTAACCTATTGTGGTGAAATCTAGTATATGGTGGGTGCACCTGCAGTTTACTAACTCTGCTCACAGAGATAACCACACATAAGAACACAACATTTCAGATGTGTTTAAGCATGCAGGAGCTGCCCAATCATCATGTTAAGGTCTCACACCATAGGCAGGGGGCTTGATAGGGGGCTGTGAGAGCAAGAGACTTCTCATGAAGAGGAGATGCAGAGATGGGTTTACCATCAATACCACAGTGGTATGCCATCACCATGCTGCAATGCACTCTCACGGAGTTGGATTTAATATCAGAGTTGGAAAAATGGAGAAAGTAAGTCAGTAACCCTTTCACAGTACAGGTGAAAGGATTCAATCTCTTTCCTATGCACCAGGTGGAAAGCCTATGCCACTTGAAGGCTGAGGCACTGAGTTGAATCTTTGTGAAGTGAGGAGGAGGTTCTCCACCTCTGAAGGAAGGTGAAGTTCCTCAAGAACTACCCACTCAGCATCCATGCCATGAGGGCTAAAGAGTGAATGCTGGGGTAAAGAAGGGATCCGCAGTCCTGAGGGACCAGATTTGAGTCATAGCTCAGCCCCTCAAGTACCGTCTCAGAGACATTCATAGCAGAAGAGGAAACCATGGTTGCCTGGGGCAATGAGAATCATGGTAGCCCTGTCTCCCTGAAGCTTGAACAGGGTTTTTGCTACCAGAGGGATTGGTGGATATGAATAGAGAAGACCCTGGCTCCAATCCAGCAGAAAGGCATCGGAGGCGAACAGACTGCTGCACAGGATCCTGGAGCCGAACTGTGGCACCCAAGTGTTGTCTAGTGATGGCAAAGAGGTCTAAGTTCAGCCTGCCCCACATCCAGAAGATGTGCCTGGCAACGCATGTGCTTAGGGCCTACTTGTGTGGCTGAAGGATCCTGCTGAGAGAATCTGCCAACACTTTGAGCACTCCTGGAAAATACATGGCCTGGAGGATCGTGTCCCGGGAGAGGGCAAATTTCTAGAGAAGCATTGCTTCCCAACAGACAACGTAGAAGCCCATGCTGCCCTGTTTGTTCATGTAGCTCACCAGCACCTGATTGTCCATCTGAATAAGGATGATCTGGTGGGCTGACTGTTCCCAAATCGCTCAAAAGGTGTTCAAAATGGCCTGGAGCTCTGGGAAGTTGATCTGGTGCAGGCACTCCTGAGCCGTCCACAGGCCATCAAGATAGACTCACTCCCCTCCAGCCTGTCTTGGAGGCATCAGTAGTCAGGACATACTGAAGCAGAGAGGCTTGAAAGGGAAGACCCATTAATAGGCTCTGAAGCTGTAGCCACCAGGACAGGGATTCTTTGAGGGGTGGAGTGTACAATCCCATCCCCAAGACAATCTGTGGCCTGATGCTACTGTATGCAGAGAGTCCACTGCGCTTGCCTAACTGAAGATGGGCAAGAGGGGCAACATAGACTGTGGAGGCCATGTGGTCAAGGACACAAAGCATCAGTCAGACCGTCATGACTGGACTCCAGTGTAACTCATGGGTCACAGCAATGAGATGCTGGGCCTGATCTGTGGGCAAGTAGGCCAGAGCAAGGATGGTATCCAGGACAACCCCTATGAACTCTAGGTGTTGAGAGGGGCTGCAGGTAAGAGTCTGATCACAAAGCTGAGATGCTCCAACACCTGAATGATGAGGGCAGGGGCGGCCCAAGGGGAGTGCAGGGCCATGTGCGGAGACTCTGTGCGGGGCCTCATTTGCATAAATATCTGCATGTTTGCATGCGCTGACTTTTATTAAACATGCCTCGTAATGAATGTATGGATAAAGAAAGACTACCAGATTTCTACATTACTATAGCCCAATGCCAACTGCCAGGCACATTAGAAAGTACTACAAACACTGCCCATTAGCAAACCCACCATATCATAACAGTACTACCAGGACTCATAAAGCACCAATCAAAAGGCAACACTGCAACTATTAAACCAGTACATCTCAGAGAATACCAATACATCTCCTACTGGGGAAAGATAACAAGTGGCACTGTCAAATAGAAACTACATCCATCTGTCCAAGAAAGGTCAACGCGTCTTCAGTAGTAGAATGGCTAATCTACTGAAGAGGGCTTTAAACTAGATTCATTGGGGATGGGTGAAGAAAGCCCCCAGGTAGGTGATACATTAAATAACTTTATGGAAATGGGTAACAGGGGTAACATATGGAAAGCAGTGTGTATTAATGCCCGTAGCATGGGAAATAAGATCCCTGAGGTTGAAGCTTTGGTGGGAGTGGCTGACTTGGATTTAGTGGCAGTTACAGAAACATGGTTCACAGAAAACCATGACTGGGATGTAACTATACCTGGCTATACTTTATTCAGAAAGGACAGGGTAGGAAGTAGGGGAGGAGGAGTGGCACTATATGTAAAAACTACTATTAAAGCTTTGGAATTACAGAGCTTAAAAGGGAGAGGGGAGGCATTGTGGGTTAAACTAGAAAGAGGGAAAGAGAAATCTATTTACATTGGTGTGATATACAGACCTCCCTCACAAGAGGAAGAGATGGACAGAGAGTTAATTGAAAACATGTGCAGCATTGCTAGGAAAGGGGAAGTGCTACTGATAGGAGATTTCAATATGCCAGATGTTGATTGGCACATTCCTGCTGCAGTATCATCAAGAAGTAAGGAGATCCTGGATTCTCTACAGGGAGAACTATTCAGGCAATTGGTAACAGACCCCACACGTGAAGGGGCCATTCTGGACTTGGTGCTTACCAATGGTGAAAGTGTTTCTGATGTAGTGGGAGATCATTTTGCATCCAGTGATCACCAGATGGTGTGGTTCAGTATTAGGACTAGGGCTGTTAGAATCTATTCAAAGGCGAGGATCTTAAACTTCAGGAAGACTAACTTTGCGAAGATGGGCCAATACCTCAGGGAGTCGTTAGTTGGATGGGAACAGCTGAGGGATGTAGAAAAACAGTGGGAAAAACTGAAAGGGGATATTTTAAGGGCAAACAACCTTTTTTGTTAAAATAGTAAATAAAGGTAAAAGGAAAAGGAGACCGCTATGGTTTTCGAAAGAAGTAGCTGAAAAAGTGAAGAAAAAGAGGAAGGCCTTCATGAAATACAAGAGATCACAGAGAGAGGAAGACAGGCATCTGTATTTGGAAAAACTTAGAGAAGCTAGCAAAGTAGTCAAGAAGGCAAAGATTCAAAAGGAGGAGGAAATAGCCAATGCAATAAAATGGGGGGATAAGACATTTTTTAGATATATTAGTGAGAAGAGGAAGGGCAAGAGTGGTATTGTCAGACTCAAGGGTGCAGGGGAGGAATATGTAGAAGCTGATAAGGATAAAGCGGAATTGCTTAACAAATATTTTTGTTCTGTGCTCACAGATGAAGAACCAGGAGCAGGACCTCAGAAAACACCCACAAATAGGAACAGAAGCAAAGGACATCTTGAACAATTTTCAAAAGACTGTGTTTGTGAGAAACTATCTCAACTTAAAGTAGACAAAGCGATGGGACCGGATGGGATACACCCGAGAATACTGAGGGAACTTGGGGATGTTCTAGCAGCTCCACTGATTGACCTTTTCAATGCCTCGTTGGAGTCGGGAGTGGTGCCAAAGGACTGGAGAGAGGCTCATGTGGTGCCTTTACACAAAAGCGGAAGTAAGGATGTGGTTGAAAACTACAGGCCGGTTAGTTTAACTTCGGTGGTGAGTAAATTATTGGAAACGCTGCTGAAAGAGAAAATAGTGAGGTTTCTGGAGTCCAGCGGATTACAGGATCCGAGGCAGCATGGATTCACCAGAGGCAGGTCTTGTCAGACAAATCTGATTGATTTCTTTGACTGGGTGACCAGGGAGGTGGACCGAGGGAGAGCCCTAGATGTGGTGTATTTAGATTTCAGTAAAGCCTTTGACACTGTTCCTCACAGGCGACTTATAAACAAACTGAGCACCCTAGGGATGGACCATAAAGTTACTGCTTGGGTTAGAAATTGGTTGGGTGGGAGGCGACAAAGAGTACAAGTAAATGGAGCTCACTCTGAGGAGAAGGATGTTATCAGTGGTGTGCCCCAGGGATCTGTCCTTGGTCCGATTCTTTTTAACATCTTTGTTAGTGATATAGCGGAAGGGCTTTCAGGTAAGGTTTGCCTCTTTGCGGATGATACCAAAATCTGCAATAGACACCCAGGAAGGGGTAGATAACATGAGGAGGGATCTAGCTAAGCTTGAAGAATGGTCTAGAATTTGGCAGCTGGGATTTAATGTTAAAAAATGTAAGGTCATGCATTTGGGCTGCAGCAATCCAAGGGAGCAATATAGTATAGGGGGTGAAGTACTTTTGTCCACTAAAGAAGAGCGGGACCTAGGCGTGGTTGTGTCTGATGATCTTAAAGTAGCTAAACAGGTAGAAAAGGCGACGGCAAAAGCTAGAAGGATGCTTGGGTGCATACGGAGAGGAATGGCTAGCAGAAAAAAGGAGATGATAATGCCTCTGTATAAGTCTTTGGTGCGACCTTATTTGGAGTATAGTGTGCAATTCTGGAGACTGCACCTTCAAAAGGATGTGAACAGGATGGAGTCGGTGCAGAGGGTGGCTACTAAAATGATTAGTGGTCTTCATTATAAAGCATATGAGGACAGACTGAAGGATCTTAATATGTACACCTTAGAGGAAAGGCGGGATAGAGGTGATATGATTGAGATGTTTAAATACCTCCGTGGCATAAATGTTCAGGGAGAGAGCCTCTTTCAATTGAAAGCAAGTTCTGCTACGAGGGGACATGGGGATGGGGATGGGGATGAGGGTGAAGGGAGATAGATTCAGGAGTGATATGCGGAAATATTTGTTTATGGAAAGAGTAGTGGATCCGTGGAATAGTCTCCCAGTGGAGGTGGTAGAGATGAGGACAGTAACTGAATTAAAAAAAGCATGGGACAAACACTGAGGATCTCTAAAGGTAAAAAGGGGACTGTTGTAGTTGTTATGGAAGGACAGACTAGATAGGCCATGTGGTCTTTTTCTATCGTCATATTTCTGTGTTTCTACATAAACAGAATACCTCAGCTCGGTTACACCACCGGAACATAGACCATCACCAAACAAAGAACAAGGGATCACAATTTAGAAATAGGAAGATAATAATTAAACTGGGAACCTCAAAAGCCAAACTTGGCATGTACAACACCACTGCAGAAATAAAACTATAAATTAATTTCCTCTTGTATTAAACAAAATGCAGATTTTAAAGATGCACATTTTCCAGAGCTGACATATTCCAGCTAATAAATTCAAAATAAAAAAAGTATTTTTCTACCTTTTGTTGTTTGTGCATTTTATTTTTCAGTTGCAATTACTCCAGTCACTTTCTTCTGGTTTCTTCTTGTCTTCTGCTAACTCTCCATTGTCTGCTATCCACTTGTCCTTTCTTCTAGTTTTTTTTTCCATTCTCTCTCTACATCTGCTCTAACATACTGATCTTTCCTCCATCTCTTTCTTTATTCCTTTTTCATCCACTCAAATTTTACCCCTCCATCCTCAATCTCCACTTACTCTCCTAATACCCGGCCAATCGTAGATTTTTCTTCCCTCCCACACAAAATATTTTTCCTCTCTCCATTTCACTCTCCCAGCCCCATCCCATTCTAGTCCTCCCCAACATCAGCTCCCTTCTAGTTCCAGACCCACCCAGCATCTAATCCCTTCTAGTCCATGCATCAGCCCATTTCCAGTCCTAGCCCCCCATCAGCCCATTTCCAGTCCTATCCTAGCCCCTCCATCAGTGCATTTCCAATACAAGCCCCCCCTCCATCAGCCCATTTCCAATCCTAGCCCCCCTCCATCAGCCCATTTCCAGTCCTAGCCCTCCCACTCAGCCCATTTCCAGTCCAAACTCCCCTCCCCATCAGCTATTTCCAGTCTAAGCCCCCCTCCACTCAGCCCATTTCCAGTCCTAGCTCCCCCCACACAATTTCCAGTCCAAGCCCCCCCCCACTCAGCCCATTTCCAGTCCTAACTTCCCTCCACTCAGCCCATTTCCATCTCCCCCCACAGCCCATTTCCAGTCCAAGCCCCCCTCACCATCAGCTATTTCCAGTTCAAGCCACCCCTCCACAGCCCATTTCCAGTCCTAACTTGCCCCTCACAGCCCATTTACAGTCCAAGCCCCCCTCCTCCCCTCCTGAAGAGCCCCGTGGCTATCTAAAATGCTTTAGAGGGAGCCGGAGAGGCCCCGGCTCACCTCTAACAGCTGCCGAAGTGAAGCACATTTTTTCCTTCACTTTGGGAGCTGTACTGAAATTTAGAACGCTGCCGTGCTGAGGTCAAAGGGGACCTTCCTGTTTCCAGATGCTCAGCACGGCAGCGTTAGAGTAGTTACTCACCTGTAACAGGTGTTCTCCAGGAGCAGCAGGAATCAGTCCTCACATATGGGTGACGGTGCCGACAGAGCCCCCATGTGGAGCATTTCCCCAGCTTTCAAAGAAAGCCTTTGGGACTGCAGCACGCATGCGCGGTCCCCTTCCCGCCCAAGGGTGCCATCTTGCTCAGTCAGATGACATAGCTAAAAGACAGCAAAAAACAAAAATAAAGCATATGACTGCAACTCCAAGGGGAGGAGGGAGGATTGCGAGGACTGATTCCTGCTGCTCCTGGAGGACACCTGTTACAGGTGAGTAACTACTCTTTCTCCAGGACCAAGCAGGAAGTCAGTCCGCACATATGGGACTCCCCAGCTTAAAGCTACCGGGGACCCAAAGCTGAAAAATTGAGCTCCCCTCTAGAGCCCCAGCATGTACGAAAAGAATCTTCTCTGAGAACGCCCCCGTACGGTTGCTCAACACCAGGGCCGGAGGGTAGGAGTTGCCCTATACCTCAAAGAGATTACAGAGTACCGCCTGTCTGAAAGCACTGTCCCTGCGGGACTCCTTCTCGAGGCAGTAGTGGGTCGCAAAAGTCTGGCTTGAAGACCAAGTAGTGGCCCGGCAGATGTCTGCCAACAGAACATAGCGGAGATGAGCCACTGACGCAGCCTTCGCCCTGACACGGTGAACCGTGACTCAACCCTGCAATGAGAGGCCAGCTGCCCTGTATGCCCAGGTGATACAGTCTGCTACCCAGATGGACAGGGTACGCTTGGAGACAGGTAACACCAACTTATTAGGGTCAAAAGAGACAAAGAGCTGGACAGCCCTTCGATGTTCCTGCGTACGGTCAAGGTAGAAGGACAATGCCCTCCTACAGTCCAGGGTATGCAAGACCATCTCAGCCCGGCTGGCATGCGGCCTGGGAAAGAAAGTCGGAAGAACCACCTCCTGATTGAGGTGGAAGGAGACGACAACTTTGGGATGGAACTTAGGGTGAGTCCGCAAGACTACCCTGTTCCTATAAAATCTAGTGTATGGTGCCTCCGACACCAGGGCTTGAAGCTTGCTCACTCGCCTTGCTGAGGTAAGAGCTACCATAAACAACGCTTTCCAGGAAAGAAAGCACAAAGGACAAGTAGCCATACGCTCAAATGGTGGGCAAGTAAGCCGCTGCAAGACCACATTCAAACCCCACTCGGGCAGGTGGATGAACTGGAGGCTTAAGCAAAAGTAGGCCTCTGAGGAAGCGAGCCACCAAAGGGTGGCTTGAGATTGACCCTCCACCGGTGAATGGTGCGCAGAGAGAGCACTGAGATGGACCCTAACAGAGTTGGATTTAAGGCCTAGATTGGACAGGTGAAGCAAATATTGCAGCACCACTGGTACCAGGCATGAGAAAGGATCCTGCTTATGTTGAGCACACCAGGTGGAGAACCTACGCCACTTGAGGGCATATGACTTCCGAGTGGACTGCCTCCTAGAGGCCCACATCCTCCACTTCCCTAGGCAGCAGTAAGGGTGCTAGAACTACCCTTTCAGCAGCCAGGCCATCAGATTGAGGGACTGGAGGTTGGGATGTAAGAGAGATCCCTGCTCCTGAGTCAGGAGATCTGGTTGCATCCCTAGAGGAAGAGGAGTGTCCACCGCCAGTTGCAAAAGAAGTGGGAACCACGGTTGCCTTGGCCATCTGGGGGCCACCAGGATCACAGAGGCCTTCTCCCGGATCACTTTGAACAGTGTCTTGGGAATTATTTTATTTATTTATTTATATTCTCTTATATACCGCGCTATTCTGCATCAGTGCGGTTTACATTGAACAAACTGAAATTACATTGAACAGGGCATTATAACTTGGAGATAACTACTTTACAGGGAACATGGGCTATGGAGGATTAAGTGGCTTGCCCAAGACCACAAGGAGCACCTGTGGGACTAGAAACCCCAGTCCTTCCGGCACAAGGTTGCTGTCCTCTAGTGGGATTTGAACCCCCGACCTTCCGGCCTGAAGTACCTTGCCCCAACCACTAGGCCACTGCTCCACTCCTAGAGGTGTGGGAGGAAACGCATATAGGAGGCCTGTAGACCATGGAATGAGAAACGCTTCCACTGCTACTCTGAGAGGATGCGGTTGTCTGGAGCAGAACCTGGGCAGTTGACGGTTCAGTGGACTGGCAAAGAGATCTATGGAGGGAAGACCCCATCTTAGGAAGATCTGTTGAACCACCAGAGGATTCAACTGCCATTCGTGTGGCTGTAGAATCCTGCTCTATCTGTCTGCCAGGTAATTCTCTTGTTCAGGGAGATAGACTGCCCTGAAAAATATGCCCTGATTGACTGCCCAGGAGCACAGGTCCTGTGCTTCCTGACAGAGAGGTCGGGATACTGTGCCCCCCTGCTTGTTTACATAGAACATAGCAACTTGATTGTCCGTCTGAACTAAGATGGACTGGTGAGAGAGGACATGAGAGAAAGTCCGCAGGGCTAAGCGGATTGCTCTGAGTTCTAGAAAATTGATCTGCTGTGTGGCCTCCCAAGGAGACCAGAGGCCCTGAGTGCATGCTCCTTGGCAATGTGCACCCCAACCTTGAAGAGAAGCATCGGTTGTCAGCACTTGAGAGTGTGGAGGTGCTTGGAAAGGCACCCCTTGCACCAGATTCGGAAGATGAAACCACCACTGTAGAGAAGAGGCTAGTAGCCTGGACACCCTGACCTTGTCTGTCAGGTTTCCTGTGGCCTGCAGCCACTGAGTTCGGAGGCCCCACTGGGCTGGCCGCAAGTGCAGACGGACATTTGGAGTTACATGGACTGTGGATGCCATGTGGCCTAAGAGCCTCAGGAATTGTCTGGCAGAGACCAGAGAATGGCTGCGGAACTGTCTGGCCAGATCCATCAGTCTGTGGGCCCTGTCCACAGGTAAAAAGACCCTTGCCTGAAGGGTGTCTAGCCTCGCTCCGATGAACTCCATGTTCTGTGAGGGACGCAAAGTGGACTTTGTGAAATTTATGACAAACCCCAGATGCTGGAGAAGAGAGACAGTGCGGAGGGTGGCTTGATTGGTCTCCTGTGGAGACTGACCTCTGATGAGCCAGTCGTCCAGGTAGGGAAACACAAAGAGTCCTTGAACCCTGAGATAGGCCGCCGCCGCCACCAGGCACTTGGTGAAAACCCTGGGGGCAGAGGTTAGGCCAAAAGGGAGTACCCTGTACTGGTAATGGTTTCCTCCCACCACAAATCGAAGATATTGTCTGTGGTCTGGATGAATAAGGATGTGAGTATAAGCATCCTTTAGGTCTAAGGAGCATAGCCAATCTCCCTGCTGGAGGTAGGGCAGCAGGATTCCAAGGGTAAGCATCTTGAACTTTTCCCTCTCCAGGAACTTGTTGAGATTCCGCAAGTCTAGGATGGGCCTTAGGCCTCCTGTCCTTTTTGATACGAGAAAGTACCTGGAATAGAAGCCTTGACCTCTCAGGTGGTGGGGCACCGGTTCCACCGCCTGTTCCTTTAGAAGACTTGCTAACTCCTGCAGGAGTAAATCCCTGTGCAGAGGGAGTCTTGGAGGCTCCCCTGAAAAGTAGGAGGGAGGTACCTGGTGGAAGTGGAGGATAGCCCCTCTGGACTATGCTGAGCACCCAGGTATCCCTTGTTACGGCTGACCACCTGTAGGCATACAGGGTCAGCCGGCCTCCTGTACTTAGGGGGGCCAGCTGAGGAGGAGAGACTATGCCACTGGAGTCAAAACCCCACTCCCTGCTGTGCAGGAGCCGGAGCTGGTGGCTTGGGGGTTTTCTGCCTACGGGGCCCATGTCCCTGCCCCTTGGCCTGCTGACCCTGCTGGGGAGCGGCGGAGGCCTGAAAATGAGGGTATGATTTGTAGGCAGATGACTTCCTCGGGTAAAAGGTCTTTTTTCCCGAGCCCTTCTTCTTCTGAGAAGGGGCAGAGGTTTTCCTGAACTTCCTTGTCCGGGTGAGAGTCCCGGACTCGAGTTCTGCAGCCTTTTCAGCCATGGGCTTGCCAAAGAGGTTTTCACCTCAGCAGGGGACATCGAACAACTTGTCCTGCACCCATGGCTTGAGGTCCGATGACTAGCCAGGCCTGATGGCGTGCACCGATGCCAGCCCCGGCTACTCGGGCCGAAGCCTCAAAGCCATCATAGGCTGCTTGAGAAATAAACTTCGAGTACTCTCGGATCCCTGATGACAGGGCCTTGAACCTCTGCAAAGGTTCCTCGGAGAGACCAGCAGAGAACCCAGCAATCTCCTTTGCCAGGTCTCGAAGGTACATACCCATGTACAGCTGGTAGGTCTGGACACGGCAAGCAAGCATAGAGCCCTGGAAGCACTTTCTACCGAGGGCATCCAGGTTCCGGGCCTCCCGGCCAGGAGGCACCGAGGAGTGCATCTTCTGACTCTTCAGACGTTGCATGGCCGATTCCACAACCATGGAGTGGTGCGGTAATTGTGCCTTTTGGAACCCGGGGCTCTTGCAGACTCGATAGATGGAATCGACCCACTTGCTCAGAACCGGCATCGAGGCCGGCGCTTCCCACATGCGGAAGAGCAACCGTTCCAGCATCGGAGGAACCGGTACAGTAAAGGCCTCCTTGGGAGGAGAGTCATACTGCAGGGCCTCAAGCTCCTCGGCTCGAGGCTCCTCCTTGGGGTCTGCGGGGAAAAGGCCAAAGCCTTGGCTACGTCCCGCACGAAGTCCGAGAACCGGGTGTCCTCTGGGGGGGGACCATCTCCGAGGTTCGGACTCCAGTGAGTCTGAGGGGACACACCGGGTCCGAAAGGTGTCCGGGGACTCCTCATCCTCCGTTTCCCAGCCCGATCCCTCAGAGGAGGAATCGAGCGGCTCCGGTTGGGCAGGCACTGATGCCATCCGCCCCGACACCGAGGGTACCGGCATCGACAACCTCGGTCCCAAACGGGAGGCCGAGGGAGACCTCGGCCGAGGATCAACTCGGCCTCCGGGGTCAACTTGGACGTTGATGTCCCGGTGGTCGGGGCAGATGCACCGGTGAGACCGGCGATCAGTGCCTGCTGCTGTTCCATGAAGGCAGCCAAGCTGCTCTCCAAGGCTGTCAACCTGAGTCTGAGCTCAGGAGACTCAGCAGCCCCCGACTCGGGCCCCGACGGTGTCGGGCCCAACGTCGGCTCCCCCGGAGGAGAGTCCTCTAGGACTACAGTACTCACGCGACCAGGGGACTCTGGCTCCACACGAGGCTGTTTAGCAGGCCTCTCCGACTCCGAAGACCCGGGACGGCGTTCGGGTCTATGCGACCTGGCCCTCGAGGAGCCAAGTGCGTCCACCGACGCTGCCCTCGTGGGTTTCTTCTTCCTGCGATGCTCCCGCGAGGGAGACCCCCTCTCAGAGGAACCCCGGCGATGCTTGGGATCGGAATCCCGAGACATCGAGGCCTCTGACGAAGTCCGGGCCCGGCTGAACGCGGAATCAGAGAAGATTCTTTCCTTCTGGTGCTGCCGACTCCTCAACGCCTTCGAGGACATTTTCCCACACGGGCCACAGATCATCGGGTCATGATCGGGCCCGAGGCAGTGGAGGCAGCAGTCATGTGTGTCGGTGAGAGACATAAGTTTCTTACACCGATCACACTTTTTGAACCCGCTGGCAGCCATCAGGGGAAAAAGGGCCCCTGCTAGGTCAAAAGACAGGGCTGCCAGTGAAAAACAGAAAAATGGCGTGAACGCTAGTCATGAAGGAAAAAAACGAAAAAAGAAGTCTGGGCTCGATACCGGTGTACCGGGCCCAGGCAGGAAAGGGAAACTGGTGTCGAACCGAAGAAAAAACAGTTCCACTACCAAAATTAACTTTTTTCTCTGGTGAACACAAAACACGTCTGTCGGGCTCCGCGGAAAAAAGAAGACTGAGCAAAATGGCACCCTTGGGCGCGAAGGGGACCACGCATGCATGCTGCAGTCCCAAAGGCTTTCTTTGAAATCTGGGGAAATGCTCCACATGGGGGCACCGTCAGCGCCGACGTCACCCATATGTGAGGACTGACTTCCTGCTTGGTCCTTGAGAACTAAACTTTAGTACAGCTGCCGAAGTGAAGGAAAAAGACGTGCTTCACTTTGGCAGCTGTTAGAGGTGAGCCGAGGCCTCTCCGACTCCCTTTAAAGCTGCCCTGTCTCCTAGTGTTCAATGCAGGATGTTGTTGGCGCGGGGCCCTATGCAAACATTCTTGCTCAATGGATGGGCCAGCCTTGGGTGAGGGATGCAGATTGCCACACCTCGCTTGGGGTCATGCCCCTGATTGTCTACTCTTTTCTGGATGGCTGGCTAAACACCCATGGTCCAGAAGATGGCGGCGACTACCGCTAGACATTTCATGAAGACCCTTGGGGTGGAGGCTAGGCCGAAGGGCAGTACCCAATACAATAATATCATCCATTAAGTATGAAGCAGTGATATTGCTGAGGAAAGGGGTAAATATGGATGTGAGTATAGGTATCTTTGAGATCCAGGGAGCAAAGCCAGTCTTCCCCTTGAAGGGAAGGCAACAAGAGTCCCAGGGAGACCAATTTGAATTTCTCTTTCACCAGGAAGCGGTTGAGGTTCCGTAGATCCAGTATGAGCCTGAATCAGCCTGCTTTTTTGGGAACCAGGCAGTAATGGGAGTAGAACCCCTGTCTGGCCTGAGAATGGTACAAGCTAGATTGTTAAATCGGCCAGGAGGGTTTGAACTTCCTATTGGAGGAGCTCCCAGTGGTGAGGATCGAGGGGGTATTCCCCATGGAAGAACGAGGGAGGAAGTTGGTCGAAATGTACAGTGATAACAGACACCTAGGCACTAAAGAGAGTCCCATATGTAGGCATAATGGACCTACCTCCTCCCTACTTGCAGAAGAACTATGCTTGAGATGGGAAGTAGAGCCATGCTCCGCAGGAAGCAGTCAAAAATCTCCACCTGGCTGTGGCACAGGCCGGGGCTTTTGTGGCTTCAGACGGTGTTGCTGACACTGGCCCTGATTCTTTTGTTGATCTCGCTGAGGGCCCTGATAGGCCAGGTTGGAAGGTTTCACCTTAACAGGGGTCATCTGCAAGCTTGTCCTGTACTCACTACTCAAGGTCAGAAGATTATAACTATGGTAGGTGTCGGGGCCCAATGCCCACCAACTCAAAGGCATCGTAGTCCACCCTGCTCATATATTTAGAGCAGTCCTTTCCCTTGGAGATGAGAGAGCAGAAGCAGTCTAGCTGTTCACCTGAGAGCATGGCCAAAAATTTGGACGGGTCCCCCATAATATTTTTCAAGTATATCCCCCTGTAGCACGGGTAAGCGAAGATGCAGCCCACTAGCATTGACCCTTAGTAATACTTCCTCCAGAAACTGTCCAGGTTATGGGCTTCCTGACCCAGAGGAATGGGTCTTAGAACTTTTAATCCTCCTCATGACAGACTCCACAGCCATAGAGTTGTGGGGAAGCTGAGGCTGCTCAAAACCAGGACTCTGGAGTCCTGCTGGTGACTTATGGGTGGCACCATCTCCCAGATTTGTAAAAGTAACCTCTCAAGGATACAGTGGACTGGAACCATTATAGCCTCCTTGGGAGGAAAAGGATACTGAAGGATTTCCACCTCTTCAGCTCTTGGCTTTTCCTCTGCCTCAAGGGTAAATGGTAGAGCCTTCGCCATATCTTGGACAAACTCATGAAATCAGATGTCCTCGGGTGGAGACTTACAGCACTCATAGGGCAGCGAGGGATCCAATGGAATATCCCCTATGGTGCTCAGAGACTGGGGAGATGACGACTTGGTCTCCCATTCATCAGAATCTGAGTCCATGAGAAAGCCAAAGTATCGACTGTTCTCCTGTCAGCATCTATGATGCTCAGGAGGGGTGGATGGTAATCCTAAAGCACCAGAGACAGTGGATCTCTGATTTGGAGGCACTCAGAGGGAAGATCCTGGGCGTCTGCTCAAGACCTCTCCCCAGCTGGGGAGGTCTTGGTTTTCAAGGATGGGCTGCATCTCAATCAGCAGTACCTCTGCTGGCTGTGGGGTCACATCAATATCAAAGTCCCTGAGGGCCTCGGGTCCCTCGCAGCCTGCGCTGCTCTGAATTCAGTGAGACTGTATTTGAGGGTCTGCATTCGCTCAGGAAGGAGCACCGTCTCTGATGTCTCCAGAGCTGGGGCCTCCAATGCTGGGGCTTTGGGAGGCAACTGCTCCTGCCGGGGAAGTTCAGGGGCCACTCTTGGCCCTTGCTATTGTGCAGAGGTGGGCTTTGATGCTGGTGCCCATGAGTTTTACCCCGGCTCTCAGCATTTCCCCTCACCAATGGGGTGAAGGATCGATCCTTCTGGTGGCAACCCTCATCAAAAGATGGCCACTGTGGCCCCGTAGCTCTGCCCTCAAGGGCACCAATGTCTATACCGCTGATGCCAAAGATCCAAACAGCAATTCCTGCTGTTTCTCTCAAATTTTCAGCCCCTTCAGAGTCATCTGCACACACAGATTGCAGGTGGAGGACACTAAATGCACCAACTATGGTGGTCCATCACAGAGATGGTGTGGTCATTCCTGGAGCATTTCTTGAACCCACTGCTTGGTTTGCTCATAGTGGGGAAGACAGCTTCCACCAAATCAAAGGATGCCAATGTCCAGAACAACCAGAGGGGCGCGAGAGAAAACATAGTTACCTGTAACAGGTGTTCTCCGGGGACAGCAGGAAACTGTCCTAATCTAAGCATCTCCCCAGCTTTCAAAGAAAGCCTTTGGGAGATGCTACCATGCATGTGTGGTCCTCTTCCCACCCAAGGGTACCATCTTGCCTCAGTCAGGTGACATAGCTAAAGACATAAAAAATGTTAGAAAAGCAACTCCACGGGGAGGAGAGAGGGTTGTGAGGACTGCTGTTCCTGGAGAACGCCTTACAGGTGAGTAACTATGCTTTCTCCAGGAACAAGCAGGAAGTCAGTCTTCACATATAGGACTCCTTAGATACAGGCTACCGAAAGCCCATAGAGAAACACAGATGCCCCCAAGGGGAGCTGTGAGCAGCATCAATTGAGTCCAAGGATACAGACTCTAGGAGAACTTGTGTGTCCAGTGAGGAAATAACACTCCGGTAGCCTGAACCCCAAACAGATTATGGAGCACGGCCTGGCCAAAGGCGCTGTGGCAGTAATGAGATGCAAAGGTATGGACTGAAGATCAGGTGGTGGCACTACAGCTGTCTGTAGGCTTGCCACAGAGGCTGCCATGGCACTGATGTTGAGTGCCATGACCCGGCGCTCCACCGGGAGCCCAGCCTCTTCATAGGCGAGGGCAATGCAGTCCACCACCCAGGTGGACAGGGTCCGCTTGGTCACTGCCTCCCCCAGCCAACTTGGGTCTTAGGAAATTAAAAGCTGTGAAGCTTTGCGGTGGTCCTGCGTATGTTCAAGGTAGAAGGACAGGGCGCTCTTACAATCCAGAGTATGGAGAATGGCCTCCACCCTGCTGGCATGAGGCCATGGAAAGAAGGTGGGAAGCACCACCTCCTGATTGAGGTGGAATGGGGATACCACCTTTGGGAGAAATTTGGGGTGTGTGCGGAGCACGACCCTGTTTTTGTAAAACTTGGTGTAGTGGTAGGTAGCCAGAGGCACGAATGGTGGCCCAGTGAGCTGCGCCAACACCACATTGAGGTCCCACTCCACTGCTGGTGGGCGGATGGGGGGGCTTAGACAACAGGAGATCCTGCAGGAAGCAGGTGATAAGAGGCTGCACTGAAAGGGACGTGCCCTTGACAGGATGGTAGTGCGCTGCAAGAGCACTCAGGTGTACCCTGACGGAATTGGATTTGAGCCTGGATTGTGACGAATGAAGTAGATATTGCAGCACCAGCTGCACCAAGCATGAGAACGGGTTTGTCCATCACTCCACTACCACACCAAAAACCTGTGCCACTTGAAGGCGTAGGCTCATCTGATGGAGGTTTTACAGAAGGCCAAAAGGACCTTCTTTATCTCCCCCTGAGAGGTTGAAAGTGGCCAAGGCTACCCTCTCAGCAGCCAAGCTGTCAGAGACAGGGACCTCAGATTGGGGTACAGGAGGGACCCCCTCCTCCTGAGACAATAGCCCCAGGGCACTCCCCAGGGGCCTCTGCTGCCATGCAGAGAGGCAGAGGGAACCAGAGTTTCCTGGGCTATCAGGACCAGCTATCTCCTGTCGTGAAGGGCCCTGAAGAGGGTCTTGGCAATCAATGGCTTGGGTAGGAAAGCATAGAGAAGGCCCTCCAACCATGGGATGAGGAAGGCATCCACAGCCACCTGAGATGGTGGGGCTGCCATAAACAGAAGTGGGGCAACTAGGAGTTGTCCAGGCTGGCAAAGAGATCCACTATAGAGGTCCCCCATAGTCGGAAGAGCAGACTGGCCACTCTGGGATCCAGCCACCACTCATGTGGCTGAAGGACCGTACTCAGTCTGTCTGCCAGGGTGTTGTCCTGTCCTGGCAGGTACACCACCTGCAGGAGCATCCCTTGGCAGATTGCATAGGAGCAGAGAGCCACCACTTCGTGGCAGAGGGTGCAGAACCCCAGCCCCCTTGTTTGTTTACATAGAACATTGCCACTTGATTGTCCATTTGAACCACCAATGACTGGTGCTGCAGACAGTGGCAGAAGGCCCGGAGCACCAGGAGGTTGATCTACTGCTGGCTTTCTGCCTCAGATAAACTGCCCTGAGTGCAGTTCCTCACACTATGCTCCCCAGGACAGCAAGGAGGCATCCTTAGTGAGGACCCTCTGGGGGCGTGGGGGTCTGGAAGAGTATCTCCGTTTGAAGGTGCTGTGTGTTCTGCCACCAGTATAGGGACTCAGCCAGTTGGCGGGTCACTGACACACTGTCTTGCAGTCTGCCTGTGTCCACTGAGCCACCTTCATATGAAGAATGACGTCTGGGTAACAAGGACCAGGGAGGCCATGTGGCCAAGCAGGTGCAGCAGGAAGCAAGCAGACACAGAGGGTCGGTGCTGAACATCAGCGGCCAGTGCCCTGAAACAGTCAGCACGCTCCAGGGGGAGAAAGGCTCTGGCCAAAACCATGTCCAACAAAAACCAGTACAGAACCGTGGCAGAAAGGGTAAAAAAAGCCTTTATTATTCCAGGGGGTGAGTAGTGCACAGAGGCCTACTCACCCCCTGGAATAATAAAGGCTTTTTTTACCCTTTCTGCCACCGTTCTGTACTGGTTTTTGTTTGCCGTTTCTGTGGCAGTTTGCTGTTCCCTTGGTGGACCTGAACCATATCCAGCCTTGCCCCGATGAACTCCAGACACTGAGTCAGGAGGAGGTGAGACTTGGGGCAGTTTCTCATAAACCACAGATCTTTGCAGGATTCAGATGGTACAGGCCATGGCCTCTGCACCTTGGCAGCTGTGTCTCCCTTCATGAGCCACTTATCCAGGTAGGGAAAGATGGAGGTAGGCAGCAACTACCACCAGGAATTTGGTGAAGACTCTGCAGATGGAGGCCAGGTGAAGGGTAGTACCCTGTACTAATACTGGCCGTCCCCCCACCATGAATTGGAGATACTGCCTGAGGCTGGAATGAATAAGGATGTAGGTATAAGCATCCTTTAGATCCAAGGAGCATTGCCAATCTCCCTGCTGGAGGTAAGGCAGCAATGTTCCAAGGGACAGCAGCTTGAACTTCTCTCTCACCAGGAACCTGTTCAGGTTCTGCAGGTCTAGGATGGGCCTTAGGTCCCCTGTTCTTGGCACAAGGAAGTACCCCTGGAGTAGAACCCTTTGCCCCAGAGGTGCTGGTGCACCAGCACCACTGCCCTGGCCTCGAGGAGGCCTGTTAGTTTCTGCAGTAGGTGATCCCAGTGAAGGGAAGTCTGCGGGGGGGGGGGGGGGGGGGATGCGCCTGGGAAGAAAGGGAGAGACATCTGTGACAGGTGGAGGAGGTCACCCTCCTTGACCAATTGGAGTGCCCAAGTGTTGTGGTAACGGCTGATAGGCAAAGTGGATCAGACGTCCCCCTGTGGGCTGCTGACCTTTTGAAGGTGGGGAGGCTATGCCCAAGAAGTCAAAAACTCTCACCAGGCTGGGCCTGTGCCTGGGAATCTTCTGCTTACAAGGGCCATGCCCATATCCCTTGGCCTGCTGACCTTGCTGGGGAGGCCTGATACCATGGGTAGTTTCTGTAAGGTGTTCCCTTCCTCAAGTAAAGGGACCTTTAACTCAAGCCTTTCTGTCGGGGGAAGGCAGCGGACTTCTTGGAGAGCCTGGTCCTCATCATGGAGCTCTCTCTCCAACTCGGCAGCCTTATCGGTCATTGGCTTGCCAAAGAGATTCTCTCCTTGCCAGGGGACATAAACCAATTTGTCCTGAACCCATTGTTCCAGGTCAGAAGACTGTAGCCAAGCTTAGTGTCAGGCACTGATGCCTGCTGTGGCTCCTCTAGTTGCCGACTCAAAGCAATCAGGCTGCTCGAGTCATAAATTTGGAGCACTCATGCACGGCTTTGGCCAGGGACTAGAACCACTGTAGGGGCTCCTCAGAAAGACCAGCCCAGAACTGGCGAGTTCCTTTGTCAGGTCCCTCAGGTACGTGCCCATATATAGCTAGTATGCCTGGATCCGGCCGATAGCATCAAGCCCTGGTAGCACTTCCTGCCGAGGACATCCAGGGTGCAGGCCTCCCTACCCTAGGGGCATCGAGGAGTGTGTCTTCTGGCTCTTGAGCTGACACATGGCTGACTCCACTACCATGGAGTTATGAGACTCCCGGGAATTCGATACAACCCGGGAGTCGCATAACTCCATGGTATTCGATACATCGAGTCGAGCCATCGGCTCACGATTGGCACAGATGCCGGTGTTTCCCAAAAGCAGAGAAGCAGTCGTTCCAGGATGGATGGGATGGGCACTATCAGTGCTTCCCTCAGTGGGGTCTAATACTGGAGGATCTCTAGCTCCTCCATGTCAAGGTCCTCCTCCGACTCGGTGGCAAATGCCAACACCTTCAACATGTTCTGTATGAAGTCAAGGCATGCCATGTCCATGGGCAGAGATCGACATTGAGTTTCTGAGGGGGATGGGTCTGAGGGTACCTCGCGGTGGTGACGGGTGTCTAGGGACTCCTTATCCTCAGTCTCCCAGTCCGAGTAATCGGTGGAGGAGTCAAGGGAGGGTTGGGCTGGATGATCGAGCACCGAGCCTGGTCTGGGTCCCTCAGAGACTCCGTGGCCGAAGTCCTGGGACCAGGATCAAGACCGCTGTCGAGGAATGACTTGAGGCTGCATGTCCTCGAGGATCGACTATATATCTTGGGATGTCCTCCGTCGAGGACCCGGTGGTCTGGGCAGTTGACCCGGCAGAGATGGGTATCAAGGTCCGCTGCTCAACCATAAAGGTAGACAAGCTGCATTCCAAGATTGCCATTCTGGTCTCCAGTCCAGAAGGCTCCACAGCCATCGACATGGGCACGGCGCCAGTTCCCTTGAAGGGGAGTCCTCAACGAGGATGGCCTTGGGGGTCTGAGGCCAATTACCAAAGGATTCTTTTTGGGCGCTCGTGCTCTGCACCCTTGGATGTGCAGCACGGACTGCGGGATTTGGCTCGGGAATTACCTGCCTTCCTGGATCTGTTCACGGACACACGGCCCTTAAGGGTTTCTTTTTCTTCTTGTGTTCCCCAACCAGGGAGCTCTGCTCGGAAGACCCATGGCCTCGCTTGGGACCCGCAGAGTCGCCATGGGAGTCTGAGACCTCAGAGGGGGCCTTGGAGCGTGGTGTCACTGGAGACTCCGAGAAGAACTTGTCGTGCCGCTGCTGATGGCTCTTGAGAGCCTTGGATGACATTTTCTTGCACAGGCCACAGTCCGCCGGGTTGTGGTCTGGCCCAAGGCAACTGAGGCAGTAGTCATGCGTGTCAGCGAGGGACATGACCCTCTAGCACTGATCACACTTCTTGAGGCCATGGGAGGGGGGGGAAGGACCTCAGCTAGGTCTGAGGCTCTGCCAGCAGTAAAAAATGGTGTGAACTGCACTGAGGAAAAAAGAGACAATTTTAATGGGCCAGAGACGAGATGCCAAGGCAGCAGGCTCGGGGGTAGGAAGAGTACTGATGCAAGAACGGAGATTAAAACACTGAAACTTTTTTGGGGGGAAACAGATAGAAGGCTGGTGGGCTCCACAGAAAAAAAGGATACTGAGACAAGATGGCATCCTTGGATGGGAAGGGGACCACACATGCATGGTGGCATCTCCCAAAGACTTTCTTTGAAAGCTGGGGAGATGCTTCCACAAGGGCTCCATTGGTGCCGTCACCCATATGCGAGGACTGACTTCCTGCTTGTTCCTGGAGAAAAGAACCGTGCTCCAGAAAAAAACATATTCCCAAGAAACTATTGGCGCTGTGGCTCCAGGACACGGACAGGAAGCAAGGAAAGCACGCAACTGAAAATCGAAGGTGAGACAATAGAACCACGAGGGTTACTTCAACTTTCCAGGGGCAGACAGATGTATGAAGGGCTCTGTAGAAAAAAAAAGACTGAGGTAAGATGGCGCTTTCGGCAGGAAGGCAGTCACACATGCGTGGTGAACCTCTCGAAAGCTTCCTATGGAAGCTAGAGATCGTTCCCACATGGGATCTGTTGGTGACAGCATCCATAAGTGAGGACTTTCTTCCTGTTTGTTTCCAGAGGAATAACTATCTTTCTGCCATATATTCTTGGTCTTAGACTGTATTTCGACTTGAAGATTTTCTCCCTCTCAACATGCTTCACAAAGTAGTCACTTAGAAATGATGCCTCTATAATCAATGCGTTTCTGGTGTTTTTCTCCTTTACCACTATATCTGGCTTCCTTGCATCATCAGTGTGGTACCTCAGGTACTGACACCAACTGGCAATAGTTTGCTTCTGGGTCTTATCAGTTAGTCCAGCAGGTTTTTTTTTTTTTAGCATTGCTCCTTTGTTCTCTGATATTTTTATACCTGATTTAACATAGGTGTTTCACATCTTTTCAGGTGGGTATTGTCATAACGCTGAACCTATGAAGGAAATAGTTTTAGAAAAAAACCCTGTTTTACATGGAACTGAGAAGATGCAGAGAGCGCAGTTCCAGTGCAGCACAGCCAGAGGGCATATGAGCAGTTCCACAGAGCCAGAAGCAACGTGCTCTGACACTGATTGCATTAGTAGCAAGCAGTTTCACCTGAGATCAAGCCCAAAATGTTCAAACCAAAAATACCTTTATAAAGGAAAACAGATGGTAGAAGAGAGAGGCAGCAGAGGCAGCAAGGAGAGCAGTAGTAAGAGCCGGCAAGGCAGCAAGGAGAGCAGTAGTAAGAGCCGGCAAAGCAGCAAGGAGAGCCGGGGAAGCAACAGGAGCGGTGAAAGTAGAGTGGAGGAGTGGCATAGTGGTTGGGGCAAGGTACTTCAGGCCGGAAGGTCGGGGGTTCAAATCCCACTAGAGGACAGCAACCTTGGGCCGGAAGGACTGGGGTTTCTGGTGCCCCTTGTGGCCTTGGGCAAGCCATTTAACCCTCCATAGCCCATGTTCCCTGTAAAATAGTGATATGTATTTTCTGACCCACAGGATTTGTCCACGTTTATTAATTCTAGACTTCTACCCGAGTCTCCTCTAGATTGAAGTTCAAACCCTCCTCAGGGTTAGTTGTTATATCCGGGGTAGCCCAACGCTGTCGGATTTCTCATGTTTAATTGCTTTTTTTTTCCTAGGGCACTCCCGCCCTGGGGAGTTTTTCATATACTCCTCCTCCATGATGTGGACTACATAGAGCCATATTTGATTGTGTATTTCTTTTGGGTTTTATTGTAAATTCTTCAATATGTACTCTATTTTCCAATAGCAAGATATGCTTGTGTTTTTTGTTAAAATTTTGCATAAATAAATTTAAAAAAAAAAATAGTGATCTCCAAGTTATAATGCCCTGTTCAATGTAATTTCAGTTTGTTCAATGTAAACCGCACTGATGCAGAATAGCGTGGTATATAAGAGAATGTAAATAAATAAATAAATAAACCAGGAACATAGCCAGAAGCACAGCAAGTATCACTGCAAGAGGCTCAGGACGGAGCACAGTCTGGAGCAGCAGTTTGGATAGCTGTGGGAAAAGGAACCCGGAACAGGACAGCTTCCACGTGCAGCCAACTCAAAGAGACAGAATCCAAAGGAGTTTCACTCAAAGGGATAGAGTCCAGAGAGGCCAAACATATTGGGACAGAGTCCATAGCAAAGCAAACAGAAGAAGCAGTCTGCCGGATAAAAGCAACTCTCCTAGCCCAAGTAAGTTCATTGTATCAAACCAGCAAGGAACAAGGAGGGGAAGTTCCTACTACAGAGATACCTTTGCTAAGAACTACAATGGGTGGAAATCCATACCGGGTTTGCCTGATAGCCCTGAAAGCAGAGCACTGCATAGAACAGCTTGTCTGCCTGAGAAAGCACATTACAAGGAGAGCTCTGGGTGTGGCAGCTTAGAGAAGCCAAGGTATGCAAAATCCTTAATTCTAAGAGAAAGTTTTACTGATGAAAACCCTGTACAAAGAGTTAAACCTTATAAGGGGAGAAGAAGTAAAGCTGACCTTTTAAAAGCATTTCCCCAAAGCTTAGTAAGAGAGTTTTATGGGAAGCAAAAGAATCCCTGTGAGGAGTTAACAGGGAGCGAAAATTATCATTCATCTGAGGAGGGCAGTGACCCTGAGTCAATGGACTTTGAATATGAAAACAGTATTCCCATTCCTCAGGAGGAGCCGATGGAATGTAATCTTTGTTCAGCAGCTAGCATGAATTCCCTGCAAGATTTCTAGAGAGAGAAGAACTCTACTGATGGTGAAGTTTGTAACCATTTCTCTGCTGATATATTAATTTGTTTTGATTTAAAAGAAACCTTAGCCCAGACTTACACTTAGCTGTGAAACCTACAACAGTTGATTGTTTGAAATGTTGGTGGAACCTTTTTGTTAAAGAGAAGGACTATATTTACTTTCTTTGTGTCTTACTGGACCTTAGCGTTGACCGGGGAAATAAAGCCTTGTTACTCTACACTTCGGCTTGAATCGTTCTTCATAAGGAGTTCTGTACTACAAGGACCAGAATCCTCTAGGCCCTTTAGGTCAATCACTCCTTAAAAATTAATTAAATGCGCCAGATGCCCTTACCCCAACCAACCACTAGGAGCACCTGGTGACAATGGCGTAGTTGTTGGATATTGGGACAACGCCCTAAGACGCTAAAAAGAAAGGAAGAAACCACTAATACTGGGTGAGAAAAACCCGGAACGGATTCGAAGAAAACCCATACCAGATTCAGAGAAAAACCCAGAACGGATTCGAAGAAATCCCGAACCGGATTCAGAGAAAAACCCGGAACGGATTCGAAGAAAACCCGGACTGGAGTCCAGGAAAACCCGAACCAGACCTAGAAAAATCCGGATTGGATTTGAGGAAAACCAGGACCAGGAAGACGAGACCAGGAGCGGAGGTCATCAGTTGCTACCAGCAGTCGTAGAGGGCTACGTCGTGGAGCTGCTGCAACCTTGTCTGGGAGCTCGAGTCTACTCTGCTACCAGGTAAAGGTAGAGGGGTCTGGATACTGGTTGGAAAAAAGAAAAAAATTAATAAAGGAGAAAAAAAAAAAGGGAGAAAAGGGCTAAGTGTTTGTGGACCACACTTGGTTTTGTTTTGTTTTCTTTCTCTTTTCCTTAGGTAAATTCCCTCAATATGGAGCAGAAGGAATTAATAAAGTGGATGACGATTCAGTTTGAGAAACAGAGAGAACTGGCCTGTCAAACCCAGCAACAAGCCATACTAGCGTTGCAGGAACAGCAGAAGCCCTTTTTACACCTAATGGAGGCTTGGGCAGCCCAGCAACAAAAGGTGCCGGAGGGAGTCTCCAATCAACAGGGACAGGTTTCTGGACTGGGCAACTGGCCGGTAGGACCAGCCGCCTTTGATTCTCTGACCATAGGAAAACTAGCAGCCACCGATGATATCGACGATTTTATTGACTCTTTCGAAAGGATAGCTAGTTCAGTAAAGTGGCCTAAAGAACAGTGGTCAATTAGGCTAGCAGCTTCTCTTATGGGGGAGGCGCTGTCTGCCTATCGGGCAGTGCCAACCGCATTAGCGGAGAATTATACCGAGGTGGTGAAAGCCATACGGGAGCGCTTAGGCCTAACACCCCTCGTATATAATCGCATGCTGCGAGCCGCACACCTCAAGAAGGGTGAGACTCCGAAAGTATTAGGCCATAGGCTTAGGAGCTTAGCGGAAAAATGGCTAAGACCTGCTGGTAAAAATGTTGACACGATTATGGATGAAATAGTCCTAGAACAGTTTATGCATGCAGTGCCCAGCAATGTGCAGAGCTTCCTAATTCTACAAAATTGTAGCACCACAGCAGACGCCATTGTTTTGACGGAAAGATATTTGGAGGCGGATCTGGCCACCCAAAATTCTAAAGAGGTTTCCGAAAAGGCAAGCGGTGCGTACAAGCAGACCTTAGGAGCTCTCTCTCATTGTAAGACACACAATGTAAAATGTAATAATGCTTTATATCAAGGAATGCTGATAAAACATGTTTTACTTGTGGAAAGACCGGTCACATGAGAACTGAGTGCCAAGCACGAGTGGCTCTCCTAGGAGAGAACCAAAAGATACCGTATGAAGGTTTAATCTTGCATGTGTTTGTGCAAGAGGTTCCAACCAAGGCTCTACTTGATTCCGGTGCGGATCAAACAATGATCTCTCGCAAGCTTTGGTCCATAATTAAGGAGCGAGCAGAGTCCGCACCGGATCAACCAGAATGCCAGGTAAAAATAAAATGTGTTCATGGCACTGCCACTTTGTATCCTGTCTATAACCTAACTATAAAAGGTTTGGGAATAACACAAAAAATGTTAGTAGCGGTTGTACCCAAGTTACCGCAGGAGTTAGTCTTAGGTCGAGACTGGCCCCACTTTAAAAGAGCGTTAAAAGAAGGATTAACGCCTCGGGAGGCTCTTGCATCTACAGGGACGTCAATTCCTAGTCCTCTTCTAGGAAAACCCAAAGGCTCTAAAACTAAGGTACCAGAGGAACCGGTAAAGAAGTTTGCATTGAAGTTTTGTAAGACCTCCAAACACGCACGTAGTCCCTGTCGAGTGTCAGCCCAAGCCGCGGGGTACGAGCGGTAGAGCGCAGAGAGTAAAGTAGTTCCAAATACTTTGAAGCCCGCAGTACTAAGGTCGGCTCCTGACCTCCCGAGAGGCCGTCATGAGGCCGTACCTAATGGGGCAGGTTCTAAAATTCCTAGCAGCACTTTTTACTCTGGAAGAAGCAAAAGGCTGCCTAGAGAAGAAACACTTCCCAAGAAAACTGGAGGAAAAATAATTGAAGAAGGTCTCCAGCCACTTGAGGCTGATGATTTTTCTTCTCCTAATCCAGAATATGAAAGAAGGCTGAACCGAAACCAGTCCTGGACGGAAGATATAGGGGGAACATCCTCTGAATTCTAGGTCTAGGTTTACAAGAATGCTGCTCACCAGGAGACAAATCAGAGAAGATTTGTCACTGTCTAGACCCAATGTAGAGAATGCTCCTCATTCTTTACCCGTAAGAATGGGGGCCAGACCAAGTTTGTATAAAAGACTGGTGCCCAACCCTGTGGCACCACCTATGAAGTATAATAGTTCGAACTCTTCATCCTCTGTTGACAAACTTAGCCAGCCTTGGTTAACAAGACTGACAAGAGTTCCTACAGACAAGAAGAGTGAAGTCTTGGATGCAGTGAAACAGGTTAAATTGGAAGGTCGACATGAAAATGAATTGGACAGACCACGATTCTGGGAAAAATTAAGAAGCCGTCGAAAACAGACTTCTAGCCCAGCGGACTTGTTTACGGCAGTCAAGAAAGGATCCCAATACAGGATAGGACACCCCTATTGCTACAAAAAAAAAACCAGAATATGGCCAGAGACCCGCCTTGTAAGGCAGAAGAAGAAGCTACAATTACGAGCTGTAGTGAGGGTGAACACTCAGCCCGTAATATTTTAAGATGGGGGATATGTCATAACGCGGAACCTATGAAGGAAATAGTTTTAGAAAAAAACCTTGTTTTACATGGAACTGAGAAGATGCAGAGAGCGCAGTTCCAGCGCAGCACAGCCAGAGGGCATATGAGCAGTTCCACAGAGCCAGAAGCAATGTGCTCTGACACTGATTGCATTAGTAGCAAGCAGTTTCACCTGAGATCAAGCCAAAATGTTCAAACCAAAAATACCTTTATAAAGGAAACCAGATGGTAGAAGAGAGAGGCAGCAAGGAGCAGTAGTAAGAGCCGGCAAGGCAGCAAGAAGAGCAGTAGCAAGAGCCGGCAAAGCAGCAAGGAGAGCAGTAGTAAGAGCCGGCAAAGCAGCAAGGAGAGCCGGGGAAGCAACAGGAGCGGCGAAAGTAGCCTAACCAGGAACATAGCCAGAAGCACAGCAAGTATCACTGCAAGAGGCTGAGCAAGAGGCTCAGGACGGAGCACAGTCTGGATAGCTGTGGGAAAAGGAACCTGGAACAGGACAGCTTCCACGTGCAGCCAACTCAAAGAGACAGAATCCAAAGGAGTTTCACTCAAAGGGATAGAGTCCAGAGAGGCCAAACATATTGGGACAGAGTCCATAGCAAAGCAAACAGAAAAAGCAGTCTGCCGGATAAAAGCAACTCTCCTAGCCCAAGTAAGTTCATTGTATCAAACCAGCAAGGAACAAGGAGGGGAAGTTCCTACTACAGAGATACCTTTGCTAAGAACCACAAAGGGTGGAAATCCATACCGGGTTTGCGTGATAGCCCTGAAAGCAGAGCACTGCATAGAACAGCTTGTCTGCCTGAGAAAGCACGTTACAAGGAGAGCTCTGGGTGTGGCAGCTTAGAGAAGCCAAGGTATGCAAAATCCTTAATTCTAAGAGAAAGTTTTACTGATGAAAACCCTGTACAAAGAGTTAAACTTTATAAGGGGAGAAGTAAAGCTGACCTTTTAAAAGCATTTCCCCAAAGCTTAGTAAGAGAGTTTTATGGGAAGCAAAAGAATCCCCGAGAGGAGTTAACAGGGAGCGAAAATTATCATTCATCTGAGGAGGGCAGTGACCCTGAGTCAATGGACTTTGAATATGAAAACAGTATTCCCATTCCTCAGGAGGAGCCGATGGAATGTAATCTTTGTTCAGCAGCTAGCATGAATTCCCTGCAGGATTTCTAGAGAGAGAAGAACTCTACTGATGGTGAAGTTTGTAACCATTTCTCTGCTGATATATTAATTTGTTTTGATTTAAAAGAAACCTTAGCCCAGACTTACACTTAGCTGTGAAACCTACAACAGTTGATTGTTTGAAATGTTGGTGGAACCTTTTTGTTAAAGGACTGTATTTACTTTCTTTGTGTCTTACTGGACCTTAGTATTGACCGGGGAAATAAAGCCTTGTTACTTTACACTTCGGCTTGAATCATTCTTCATAAGGAGTTCTGTACTACAAGGACCAGAATCCTCTAGGCCCTTTAGGTCAATCACTCCTTAAAAATTAATTAAATGTGCCAGATGCCCTTACCCCAACCAACCACTAGGGGCACCTGGTGACAGTATATAAAGAGAAAAGTGAAATCCTTAGAGTTATTAACAATAGCTATCACCTACTTTAGAATGCACTCATGTGCTGTGCTTTTCAACAGCATAGCATGAGCTGGGCCTCTTGATTATCTTGTAGGATCAGGCTATCCTCATAGCTTTGCTGGTCTAATGTGAGTGTTTAAACTATATTGAAACAGTTTCATAAAATTTCCTAGTCTGGTTTGCTGCTTAGAATTAACTTGAAGGTGTCTATCATGTCACTAGAGGTATATGGTTAGTGGCTCTGGCTTATACTCCAGTAAGTCTATCCCATGCAGCACATGTTTGATCCTGTTTCTACTACTAGTAAGTAACCTCTTTCCTAGAAAATAATGTCATTTAAGAAAATAGCAACAAAAATTCAGATACGTTCAACTGTAACACAGTGAGAAAAGTAGATCTGTTGATCAATGAAGACAACTGCACTCTCAAATTCATACAGTAAGCGAAACAAGGTCTCAGACTTATGTTGCACTCAATCTAGACTTTCGTCTGTTCATGTAGTGCCTTATTGCATCAATGACCTTTATAATATGTAAACTTTCGCTACTGTTTAAAGTTGTGCTTAATAGATGTATTTATACTGCAGTGCAACCGCTATCTCCAAATGTCTCTTATCATACTCAAAAAAACTCAACTAACACCAACCCAAGTTGTTTAACTTAGCTGATGTTGTGTACTCTTAGTAGTGATATATAGTTATTTGTTGAGATATGCAGGGACTTAGCTGTACTGCAATGTTGAACCTTCACCATCACTCAATGAAGATCTCGACGCACTCTCTGGGCGCCATTAAAGCGTTTCACAACCAAAGTTTCATCAGGAGATCTGTTATAACCACCATTCCTGTGTTCTAAAATACAAAAATACACAATAATCCATACGTCTCCCCCTACTTAACAAAACATTTTATAAAACAATTAAAACCTTTCTACTTACTCCTAAGTAGACCTTGTTTCGCTTACTGTAGTCCGAGACCTTGTTTCGCTTACTGTATGAATTCGAGAGTGCAGTTGTCTTCATTGATCAACAGATCTACTTTTCTCACTGTGTTACAGTTGAACGTATCTGAATTTTTGCTGCTTTGAAACACGTTCAGTAAATGACCTAATTGCCTTGTGATTTAAGATAATAGGACTATGCCTCTACTAACAAATCTGAATAATGCACATTGATTCCCTGATAGAGTAGTTCTATCACCCAGAACTAGAAAATGCCTTTCAGTCTGGTTACGATATTCTTGTACCTGATAGATGACTTGTCTCTCAGCAATAAACCATGAACCCGAAGCTTTCCTAAGCATTGTACTTCAAACCTCAGTCAGAAGAGAATCTGACCTGTTTTCTTTAAACATCTTTCTCCCACAGTTAAAATGTAATATTCTCAACAGAAATGCTTAATGGAAAGCACACAAATAGTTCTTTATAACATTCTCTTCCAGCAGGTTTCTTCATAATATTATTATTAACCCTTCACAGTTGATGCTATTAAATATATTGATCACTCAAATTAATCAAATTAGATTTTTTTTTTATTGTGACACTTTTTTGGAGTATGCTTCATTTACAGAGCAGTTTGATAAATACCAATACAGACCAGGTAAACAGCACTGAAGATGATGGAAGATTGTTAAATGCAACCATAAATAAGTGTAGTAAATATACACCAAGTACCTGTACAGTATATGTCATGGGCAAATCAGCCTCCCTCTGTAAGGAAAGCAGTAATAGTAGCAGCAATTATCTTACTCACAGCTGTATCTGTACATCCTTTTAAAAGGACTGGCATAAATAGCTCCCAAACCTTACAGGTGAGTCCTGGACAGGCTTTAGAGTCCTTTATAAGTTATCCTAAGGCTCTGAAAACATACCAGCAGATATTCAAAGCCCTTAGCTGGCCAGCAGTACTGCTGAATATCTCCACACCAGTTAGTGCGGGGGGGGGGGGGGGTCCATGGGCGGGGCCAGCACTTACCCAGTTAGTGCAATTTTCAGCAGCCCCTTATCTGAACAACTTGGGCCTAAATTGTAATCTGGACAAGCGCTGGCTGAAAATCATGCCAGCGCTTAGCCCAGACATTCAGCAGATGCTCCCACAGCCACCTGCCATGGCACTTGAATATCAGCCTATATTTACTATCTGATAAAAAAGCACTTTTTCAAATGCCAAAATGAAAAACAAATTATAATTAGTAACTAAGAAACTGAAATGACAACTTCTCCTTGATAGCTGTCTTGAGTAAATAATTCTGAGATACAGTACAGCAGTTTAATAAAAAAATGATTTCAATGTTACTTCTGAGGTTTACCTGTAATGCCCAAATCAATGTGTTCTGACTGATGGTGTTTATGTATCAATCTCTGTCCGTAATGTACTTAGTTTTATAGTCCATATTTGATTTACAGTTTCTTTAGATACCTTTATAATGCATTTTCTAAGGCCAGAGGCGCTTTGGAGCTCTTGTATGCCATCAACTAATTCTAAAACCCATCACAAAAAAATATTTTCACCCAGAGAGCACAACAGGCAGATGCACGCTTTCTTGGGGGAGGAGGGGGACCCTTTTGTCTTCCCGCTACAGACATGTAGCCTTCTAATTATTACACACACTTAACTCTTAATATTCACAATTATGTACAATACATACAATTTTTCAATGCCTATGAATCTTAGAATAACAACCCAAAAGCCCTATCATATACCACTGCCTGTTCAAATATGCACCATGTAGTTGTGAGCTCAGTACTGGCACTTGCTTATAAATATGGTACTGAGTGCACAGTTCTTGGTTCATTTTTCCTATTTCTTACAAACTTACACCATTTGCCACATCTGAGTAAGAATGCATAGTCCACATCTTCATCGTCTGACTTCTTTTTTTTTTTTCCCTAAAGCATACTTTCATGATGTTATCCTTAAGGTTTGGCAACAAAACAAAATACATATGCCGAACATAACTTTCGGTAAGGAACAATCATATCTCCTAATGTAGGCTGGCTACAACTTGTCTTTTCCATCCTAATAAAACTGATACTACCTCTTTAAAAACAGCAAGAAACATTTTTGTTTCCTAACAGCTCGAGAATTAACTTTCAAAATCATGTGTAATATTTAGAAACATCATTTTAAAGTACAAAAGTGATTTTTTTTTTGCAATAAGTAATTATGTGCTTACTGTTTCATACCCAATAGATTTATTTTCGTTATATATTTAGCACTGTGTCACTTCACAGGTACAACTCAAGGAGTCTATAGAGCATTTGTACTACACATTCAAATAGTTTTTGAAAAATACTCTCCAGGGAACCAGATATCTTGATTGCTTTGTGAGCACGACCAGGAAAATCAATTTCACATTAAGAAAGTGAGCTTACAAACTATACAAAATATTTGAAAAACAGCTCTACTACTCCAAAAGCAAACAGTATCTGTTAATTGGAAGTGATTCTGTAGTAGAATCTATCTTATTTTCAAGACACCCAGGTCTGCAGCAGTCATCCTATAAAACCTGCATCATGCCACAAAGGAAAGAGGAATTATGAGGTTTTCAGTGTTTCCTAGGAATAGACACACTTGGTACTCATATGTTACAGAGATTTCAAATTAAAAGATACACAGTTGAATACATTGTGGCTGTCCTTATTGCCTTAAAATGCCACTATGATGCTGCTCTGTTCCCCAAGGCAATGAAGTTCTAAAATAGAAAATTAGGTATATGTGTGTGTCCAGGACCTTTTCTTAAAATCAAATGGTACGTTGTCAACTGATTTTATACTAAATTCTTCCTACAAATATTGTACAAACAAGGCAGCAAAGTAATCAACCAACCACAAAATCTACAAATACAAGATGCAAGGGTTTACAGCAATATGAACAGAAGCTTATAAAAGAAATGTGTTTCTTGCTGCGGAGGCATTCCTTCACAACTGAATATTTCCAAATCAGAAGAATCATTAGTGGTCCTCCATAATTTTAATGTCAACACTGCTGTTTTCAGCCACTCAGAGGATCCTCGCGATAGTGGATGGCATATCTTAGTTTTTCCAGCATAATATCTAGAGAAGAGTACTGGGGGAGTTTTATCATAAACATGCAGGTTTCCACTCTAATGTAACGAGAATCTGGTGAGCCTGTAAAAGAAGTACATCAAGGTAAGTTACAATCTGTTTCCAGGGGTCTATAGCTGTAGTTCAATCAAATGATCACATCGTTAGAAAGAGATTGCTCCACGTTTTGCTGATCTAAAGAGAGAGGTTCAGAAATCCAATTTTTAGCACATCTTTATCCATTCTATGCTTTCCTTTGAGCAGCACACTTGCAGAGAATGTTTAGGAATACAACATCCAGGAGACATGTATAGATCAACTATCTTTAGAGTCCTTATTATCCCTCTTGTGAATTTTTTTACAAATTTATAAACTGCAGTCCCAATCAATGGTTGCCCAATGCAATGTTCAAACATGTTAAAAGCCATACAAGAAATAAAAGTAACATTGTATGAAATGAACAAAAACAAATAAAAACAACAACCACCTAACAAAACAGCACCAACCCGCATACAACAATAGCATCAAGCGAACAGGAAAAGAAGTCTTTATCCTTTTCATAAATGTCAGAAAATACTTCTGCCTGGATCCTTACTGGGGTCCTATTCAAAAGAGTAGGTGCAATCACAAAAAGCGATACATGCCATTCCCCATAAGCTCCAAATATAGGATAGCCAACAAAGGGTCCCGAGATTATCTCAAATTATGTCCCATCATATATCTGAGTAATGAGCTGTTGTAATAACAAGGTTTATTCTTAGATCTCTCGATGGGCAAGCTTGAAAATCTTAAACATGGCCCACATTTGAATCGACAGCCATAAGATCACCCTAGTGCAGGGGTTCTCAACCCAGTCTGGACACACCAAGCTAGTCAGGTTTTCAGGATAACTGCAATGAATATGCATGAGAGAGATCTGCATATAAATGGAGGCACTACAGGCACATTTTTCTCATGCATATTCATTGCGGTTATCCTGTCCAGACAACTGAATTGAGAACCCCTGCCCTAGTGGCAGCATTCTGTACTAGCTGAAGACTATCATGTTGAGGGAGGAGTGGCCTAGTGGTTGGGGCAAGGTACCACAGGCCGGAAGGTCGGTGGTTCAAATCCCACTAGAGGACAGCAACCTTGGGTCGGAAGGATTGGGGTTTCTAGTCCCACAGGTGCTCCTTGTGGTCTTGGGCAAGCCACTTTAACCCTCCATTGCCCATGTTCCCTATAAGTGTTAGTGTATGTGTCTCATATTCCCTCGTGTTAAATGTATCCCCCAATTGTGTTGTGACCACTTTGATTGAAGGATAAGGGTATACAAAACTGTATAAATAAATAAATGTTGAGTACTTCATTCAGAGGATTGTTTTTTTAATAGTGTATCCTTCTAGAGAAAAAAGGTATAAAAAATGATTTGAAATGATATTTAGCTATAGAACGGCTAAATAATGGAATCAATTGCTGATTGAAATGATATCTTTAAATAACTATTTGAAGTTTTGTTGTTCTCTTAAGACTTATTAACTCTGCACGATAAGTATTTTGTTTTTTCTCCAGGAACAAGCAGGAAGTCAGCCCTCAAATATGCATGACATCGGCACCAACTGAGCCCACGTGGAGCATTTCCCCAGCTTTCAAAGAAAATCTTTGGGAATGCCACCACGCATGCGTGGTCCCCTTCCTGCCCAAAGATGCCATCTTACTCAGTCTCCATTTTTCCGCAGAGCCCTTCGGACATGTGTCTCATCCCTGGAAAACATTTCCTCTGTTTCTAACCAGTTTTTGCTCTAACAGCCCTCGCCGGTCCCTCTTCCCACCTCCCGAGCACCTCTGCTTCAGCCCTGGTCTTGGGGTTTTTCTTTTTTGCCTTTTTTGTTTTTACCACGCTTTGCAACCTTTTTAACCATTGGCCACATCGAGGATCTTCGACCTCACAGGGGTCCTTTTTGCCCCAATGGCCTCCAGTTTTAAGAAATGTGATAGATGCTCCAAAAACATGTCACTCACGGACAGTCATGGGTCTCAGGTATCTAGGAGCCGACAATGACCCGGAATTATGCTCCTTCTGTAAGAAGATGTCCTCCAAGGCCATCCAGAGTCATAAGCAGAAGCTGGATGATCTCTTCCTAAAGGCAGCCCCAGTATCCTCAGTAGCCTCCTGCTCTTCAGCCCTGCAACCTCCGGAGTCTCCCAAAGCTCCTCCCCGGGCCCGGTGGCACTCTGACCAGGGGTCATCTGAATGTGAGCGGAAGAAGAAGGCGGCCTCGAGGACTCTGTTGGGGGCAGCAGACAAGCGTGAGGGGACATGTGCCTAGTCTCAGCCCCCCTCGGCAGCACTGTTCCCTCTAAGCTGTGTGCGTGTGCGCGCGCACACACCTCGCCGAGCGAGCGCACATACTTTATAACAGAGCGCACAAAAATTACGGTTCTAATTCTGATAGAAAATAACACAGACATCTTAAAATTTAAAAGTTGTTGTGTATTTACGGTTTTCACAAGTTCTACAATATTATCTAGTGCAATCAATGTGGTGTACATACTGTATTCTGACGTGTAGTCAAATTTTAAAGTATAGAACTCCGAGTGTCGTTATGTGACGCACAAAAATTTAACCTTCCTTCAAAAGCTGCACAGCTGATATTTTATGCGCACACGGCCTACAGAAAATTAGAGGGAACATTGCTCGGCAGTCTCAAGTTGGAGAGGGAGAGGCCCAGTAAGGTACCTCAAACCAATACGGAGGCCTCTGGTGAAGGCGCCCGGTCTCCCAAGGGCCGTCCCAGCAAAGACCCCCTCTCCTCCTCGACACCCGACCTAGTCACCTTAGCATCTGTGTCACAAGGCCCCACTCCCGAGTGGAAGGCCCAAATGTTGGCCTTGGAATGCAGCGTTTCTGCAATCCCCGCTGCAGGCACTGATGCCTGGCCCTGCCAGCACACACCTCGACCTCGAGGACTCCCTGGGCTGCCGTTGTGACCACCTAGAGCCAGAAGCCTCGTGGGGATCCTCAGTGTGGGTCTCGATCTCTGTCCCATTCCTCGGGTGTGAGATCTTTACGGGCGAGCGCCTCCGCGCAAGTTTTGGCCTCGGAGATCTGGTGCAGGTCACCAACCTGTCTCGAGTCCTCTATGGACTATTCAGACTAGGAGTCTGATGGAGAGATCTCCCCAGAGACTCTGTCCCACCGAGACCTCCCCTCTGACCCCTCCCTGCCGACCCAGAGGTGGCAGTCACCTCTTGAGGACACCTCCTTTCTGGAGTTCGTCTGGGACATGGCAAGGGCCCAAGCACTCACCACTGAGTTGGAGGAGAAGCCCCACGCGGAGGAGCTTGATATTCTGCAATATGAAGCTTCTCCGAGGGAGGCTCTCTTGGTGCCGTTCTGAACTGCCTCCTACTCTGCATAAGGGGGAGACCCCGGCCCCTGTCCAGATTGTGAGCAAGCACCTGGATGCTATGTTTAAAGTCCAGTGAGGTCTGGGGTTTCGGAAAGACCAGCTTCCCCACACCTCGATGGTGGTCAAATCGGCCATGCAGAAGCTAAAGAACCTGAAGACTCATTCATCAGTCCCATCGGGCAGAGTCTCTTACCCTCGATACCCTTGGGCACAAGGCTTATCATGGCTCCATGTTGTCATGCCTCATTCAAGTTTACCAATTATACATTGAGATGTTCCTCTGTGATCTTGCTAGGGAGCTCAGAGGCTTCACGGTGGGCCATGACGGAGACCATCTCCGGTGTTTTCAGGCCCTCTCAAAGTCCATCGGGGAATGCTCGAAGTACCTCTCGTGAGCAGCATACGATGGCTTCGAGTCTTCCACCCGGATGGCGGTGGCTGGCATCGGAGCCCGCCAGCAGGCTTGGCTCCAGTTCTCAGACCTGGAACAGTTGGTCCAGGAGAAGCTGCTGGACATCCCTTGCTTCAGGGAGTAGCTATTTGGCAAGCCCATGGAGGATACGGAGACGGAGTACGTGACGTATACTCGCCTTTCCTGGAAAACTTACTCCCTCCCCAGGAAGAAGCAGCAGAGCAAGAAGCTTTTCTTCCATCGAAAGGAGCTCCCGTACAGGGGCTACCCGGCCTATCTGCTGGCGTCAACCCCCATTCAGGGCGGCCAGGGCAAGTACACGATCCACGGTCCACGGTCCTCGTAAACCGAAAGGTCCCAAGACCCAACCCTCAGCTCCGGCTCAAACAGCCTCGGGGTTTTGATGCCATTGGCACAGCCTCTCCCCCTCTGGTAAGGTGGCAGTCCGTCGGGGGGCGCCTGTTCCATTTCTCCCACAGGTTGAAGTCCATCTCCAGCAAGGCAGAGTCTTTGACTTGGTGGCAGGAGTTTCAGAACCTGCTTCGTGGTATGCCCTTCCAAGCCCTGGTGCATCAGGTGGTCTTGACCACAGATGCCTCCCTGGTGGGCTGGGGAGCCGACTGCGAGGGTCAGCGCATTCAGGGGTCCTGGTCCCTCGAGGAGTCCTGGCAGCAGATCAACCTGCTGGAACTCTGGGCAATTTGCCTCGCTCTCAGAGTTTTCAGGGATCACTTGCAGCACCGAGTGGTGACAACCAGGTCCAGATGGACAACCAGGTCCAGATGGACAACCAGGTCACAATGTTCTATGTGAACAAACAGGGGGGCACCGGCTCCTACACCCTCTGTTCTTTGCAGTGAGCCAGGGTATGACCATCCAGGCCACTTAACTTCCGAGTCAGGACAATGCTTTGGTGGACTGGCTCAGCAGGGTCCTCCGGCCGCATGAGTGGTGCCTGTGTCCCCGAATGGCGCATCGCCTCTTCAGCACTGGGGGGACTCTGGACTTGGACCTCTTTGCCAGTCCAGCGAACTTGCAGCTTCCACGGTTCTGCGGTCTCCTCACGCACCCGGGCAGGATGGTCCCCGATGCCTTCATCTCGGTGTTACTATATGCCTTCCCCCCCCCCCCTCATCACACAGACCCTTCTCAACGTCGAGCAGGACAGGGCCTCAATGATTCTCATAGCTCTGGCCCAGGCAGCCTTAGTTTCCCCTGCTGCTCCATCTCTTGACGGAGCCCCAGGTCCCATTTGGGTTCTCCCCGGAGCTGCTGACATAGGAAGAGGGTCTGCTTCTTCACCCCAATCTGAGGTCCCTGTCCCGGTCGCTCTAGCCTCCTACCATCTCCCCGTGGAGATCGAGGACATTCTTTGGGCCTCATGAAAGGCTCGACCAGACAGGCTTATGCTTTCAAATGGCGTTGGTTCTCAGTGTGGTGCTCGGAGCTCCAAACGGACCCATTTTCATACCCTATCAGTTTAGTCTTGCAGTACCTGCTCCACCTCTCGCAGTCTGGGCTGAAGTCTTACTCGGTCAGGATTCACCTGAGTGCCATCTCGGCGAACCACCACACCACCCTACCGCTTGTCTCTCGTTTCATGCGAAGCCTGCTTCTTTCCAAGCCCCCTACCCGCCCTCCTCTGGTGGAATGGGACTTTAATGTGGTCCTCACGCAGTTGTCCAAGCTGCCCTTTGGGCTCATGGCTCCCAATGCTGATGGCCGAGACACCGTACATGAGGTTCTATAGGAACCCGGTGGTCCTGCAGTCTCACCCCAGGTTCCTTCCGAAGGTTGTCTTGGATTTTCATCTCAATCAAGAGATAGTGCTGCCCATTTTCTTCCCAAAGCCCCACACGGACTGGGCGTTGGCAGTTCTCCATACCCTGGATTGTAAGAGGGCTCTCTCTTTCTACCTGCAGCGGACACGGGACCACCAAATATCTGGGCAGCTCTTCGTTTTCTTTGGCCCCAGCCATTTGGGGCTGGTGGTCACCAAGCGTATGTTGTCCATCTGGGTGGTGGACTACATTGCCTTTGCCTAGGCTGGGATTCCCCTGGAATGCCGAGTCACGGCTCACAATGTCCGAGCGATGGTGACGTCTGTCATAGCTTGCACTCGTTGCCACTGGCAGACATCTGCCGGGCTGCCACCTAGTCCTCCACTCACACCTTCATGGTGCATTACTGCCTGGAGAGGGAGTCCCATCAGGATGCCGCCTTTGGCCAGGCTGTACTCCGTAATCTGGAGTTTAAGCAACTCCTGCCTTTCTTGTTCTAGCTATTGGGACCGTGGCCATCCATGGATCCAGAGTCCTCGTGCTGCCTTTGTCTTTCACTGTCAACTGCTCACGGCGATGCCATGCTTTTTCTACAGGTCCTTCGTAGCATGTAGCTAGGGAGTCCCATATGTGAGGACTGACTTCCTGCTTGTTTCTGGAGAAAGTGTAGTTACTCACCTGTAACAGGTGTTCTCCAGAGAAAGCAGGAATCAATCCTCACAACCCTCCCTCCTCCCCTTGGAGTTGCTGTATATATTTTTGCCATCTTCTTGAAGGGGCTATAGCTATGGCACCTTTGGGGGGGAAGGGGACAACGCATGTGTGGTGGCATTCTTAAAACACTTTCTTTGAAAGCTGGGGAAATGCTCTGCGCGGGCTCAGTCGGTGCCGATGTCACCCATATGTGAGGACTGATTCCTGCTGCCCCTGGAGAACACCTGTTACAGGTGAGTAACTACGCTATCTAAAATGTTTGCGACTTGTTATTTTATTGCAATTTCAGTCTTTTGTTAGATGCTCTGGACCTAATTAGGGATTGAACAAGTTAAAAGAAATTAAATTAAATACTGTATTACATTTGTCAGTGGTACAATTCACTGGTGTTTTCATACAAAGATAAAAACAGGTAAGTACAGGTGGTGTTCAAAAGTCATGTAACATGCACAGTTCTTGTAATTTCATCCTTATGATGTGGTAAGATTGAACCTAACAAAACAGTATGGAGAGAGTTTCTTAGGGGATATGATTTTCACTCAGTTCCCTTCCCGTTCTTGAGTAACTACACAACAGCACAAAGTTATCAAAGGCTAGAAAGCAAAAGGGCAAAGAGAGGCCTACCATTGTTGGAAGGTTCATTCAGGAGTCCTATGGAAGCTACCAGGGTCTGCATGTTGTACAGAAACACAGCAATAGCACAAGGAAACCTCGTCAGAAGGAATATGGGATAACGTAAATGTTTTTTTGTTAACGGTTTTCAGTTTCTCACATTGTCCTTGATGAATGTTATCCCATTTTTCCATAACTGTTTCAGGTCTAAGTTGAGGGATTGCTTTCATGAACAGCTTGTTTTAGAGATCGTGCTACAATATTTTAATAGGGTGTAATTTTGAGACTTGGATTTGGCCAGTCCCAAAATGCAAAATATATTCACCATCTTTTAGAAGAAATTCATCCAGACTAGTATACAGAAAATGAAACTGGACACAGTTAATTTACAATTATAAAGACAGTATGACAACAATAAAATACTTAAATATCAACAAAACTCAGATGGAAACAAGCAAATTATAGTTAACAGCAATAATATGATATATGTCGGCATAGTACACATTAAAGGTGATATTTTGCTTACCAGTTAATGTCCTTTTCTTGAGTCCTGCTAGATCAGTCCAGATAAGTGGGATGTACCAAAGCTACAATTTCACCGGGCGGGAAGAAGACACAGCAGCTTGCAAAACCCTTGAGCCAAAGGCCATGTTTGCCCTTGCGTGGACATCGAAGTGGTAATGTTTGACAAAAATGGAAAGTTATGCCCAAGATGCTGCCCGAAAAATGTTTGCAGGGGCTACTGAGCTCCGCTCTGCCCATGAAGATGCCTGCGCTCGGGCAGAATGGGTGCGCAAATCCTCTGGAACCAGCTGGTTCCATAAAAGATACGCCAAGGCAATGGCATCCTTATTCCAGCACCCCAAAGTTGATTTAGCCGCCATGTCACCCATGTGCTGGCTGGCAAACAGAACAAAAAAATGGTCAGACTTATGAAAAGAATTCATAACCTCCAAATACTGGAAAAGCACTCTCCGGACATCCACAAGGTGAAGATCCTTATCCTTCCCCTGACATTGCTCCTTAGAGGGGGGGGGGGGAGGGGAAGCAAGCAGACCACTTGGCCCACATGAAAGGGAGAAAGCACCTTAGGCAATAAGGAAGGCAAAGGCTAAATGGAAATGGCCTCCTTTGAAAATGTCAGATAAGGATCTTGGTAAGACAGAGTCTGCAGCTTGGAAATCTGCCTTGCAGAACAAGTAGCTATGAAGACGACAGTTTTGAGCAACAAATCCTTCAAAGTAGCACGCTTCAATGGCACCACCATCAGGACCCTAAGCACCAGACACAGATCCCAAGAAGGGATCACAGAGGACACAGATGCCGAACCCCCTGGAGAAAGCTTGCGATGTCTGGATGCAAGGCTATAGACTGACCAAGCCACCGGACCTCGAAAACAGGCCAAAGCTGCCACCTGAACGTTCAGGGAGCTAAAGGAAAGGCCCTTCTCCAGGCCATCCTGTAAAAAGGCCAACAGAGATGGCACCTTGGCCGCTTCAGGAGCTAACTACCAATTGTCAGAGCATAGCCCTTATGCTCTGGCTGTCTCCTTTCAAACAGCCAAGCAATAAGCAAGAAGGGAACCGTGTCCTTCAGGACAATCGGCCCCTGCCACAATAGGCCCCGAGATGGAGGCAACCGAAGAGAAGGCTCCTTCATTCAAGAGCTGCATCAGGTCTCCAAACCACACTCTCCTCAGCCAATCCGGCACCACCAGGACAATCCCACCCAGGTGGCATTCTATACGCCAAATCACACAGCAAGTGAAGAAGTGGCACACTTGGCATTGGAATGGGTCAATGGCAGATCCCTCCTGGGACAACCCCAGTGGCACAGAGACAACTGAAACACCTCTTGACTGAACTCCCATTCTCCTGGAATCAGAGAGTGCCAGCTGAGAAAATCTGTTTCCACAGTATCCACCTCGGCAATGTGCAGAGCTGACAAACTTGGAGGTTCTTCACCACCCAGGCAAACAGGAGAGTTATTTCCAGGGCTACACCGGCAGTCCTTGTGGATTCTCGCCGACTGACCTAAACCACCATGACATTGCCCGAGAATGCTCTAAATGCCCGGCCCTCGACTGGGGGCTGGAAACGCAGAAGAGTCAACCTGATGGTTCTTGTCTCAAGGCAGTTTATGGACCACCTACAGTTCCAACAGCCCTGGGCCACTTGGCCTTGGCAATGGGCTGCCCAGCTTGAAAGACTAGCACCAGTCATCAGAAGGATCCATGAGCAATTGTCCAGCGGCACACCCTTCCTCAGAAGACTGCGCTGCTGCCGCCACCACCACAGGCTAGTCATCACCATCACCATCATTGGAAATGGAAGCCTAAACTTGAACCGCTGAGAACTCAGGAACCACCAAGCCAATAAGAATAGTTGAGGCGGCCACCTATGAGCATGCGTCTGCAGCACCATCTCGATTGTCGCCACCATCAATTCGGACTCTGGGAGCCTGCTACGGACAGAACAGTGCCAGGCAATCCAACAGTCTTTGACTTCTTCTCTGGTAGGAAGACTGCACACTTGAGAATCAAAACGTGCTCCCAGGAACTGTGAATGCAATAACAGGCTCTTTTCCCAAGTGATCACCCAAGCTGAGGCTTATCAGAAAGGACACCACTCGGGAAGCTGAGACGTCTCTGAAGGAAAATAGGCTCAGATGAGCCAGTAGTCCAGATATGGGTACACACAAATCCCTAGGCACAGCCTCTACAACATGACCTTGGAGAACATTCTTGGGGCAGTGGAGAGTCCAAATGGGAGGGTGACGAACTGAAGGGAAGAGCCAAGTATGGCAAAATACAAATACTTTGCTGATCCCCCAGAACAGGATATTTAATTTATTTAACAGGTTTTATATACCGCTTTATCATTTTAATCAAAGCGGTTTACAATGAAACTTAAACTTGGTAACATACATTAAACAGGGACATTGAAAACTTGGATTTTTCTGAGGCAAGAGGGTTAAGTGACTTGCCCAAGGCCACAAGGCGTGCTAGTGGGAATCAAACCCTGGTCTCTTGGTTCCCAAACCAGTGTTCTTAACCAAAATGACAATATGTCTTGGCCAAATCCAGCAATGCTAGGAATTCCCCTTGGCCCAACACTGGAATCATGGATCACAAAGTTTTCAACCAGAAGCGCATGATGTGCAAGCACTCGTCTGACACACTGGAGGACCACAATGGGTTGCAATGTTCCTTCCATGTCTGCACCATAAAACAGATAGAATGCCTGCCCCGATCATCTGGGGGAATGGGCACCACTGTCTTCAGGGGAGGCAACATGTCCAAGGTGATCCACATGGCAGCCCTGCTGTTCACAGACCCACAAGGGGAGAAGACAAAAGCGTCCAGGTGCAGCTCTTTGCATTCCAGGACAGAGGCATACTGACTGGGGACTAACACCCAATGATCTTTGGTGACCTAGACCCCGTCTTGGAAGACAAGGCGAAGCCTGCCCTCAACCAGAGGGATCAAAGAATGGGCCCATAAAACTTTCATTGTGCAGCTCGGAAGGGTCCTCCTCTGGATGGGAATAGGTCCCTGGGCCCAAGTGCTCCATGAAGGGACCAAGAGCTAGCCCGATGTCCCTAAGGGGAAGAAAGGCTCTCCAGCTTGATAGCAACGGGATTCACAAAAACCCCTGGAAGTGTGACCAGTGTTCCCACAAGTAGGGGGCGGAGGCTGATGGAAAGGGAGCTCCTGCTCACTACACAGGCCCCTTCGGACAGTGGAAAGATTTTGTCTCACATAGGTCCTTTACCTATGTCTCCAAATTGGACACAACAGAAAGCATAGTTATTCATCTGTAACAGGTGTTCTCCGGGGACAGCAGGAATCAGTCCTCACATATGGGTGACGTCGGCACTGATGGAGCCCTCACAGAAGCATCCCCCCAGCTTTCAAAGAAAGCCTTTGGGAGATGCGACCACGCATGCGTGGTCCCCTTCTCGCCCAAGGTTGCCATCTTGCTCAGTCAGATGACATAGTTAAAAGACGGCAAAAATAAAAAATGGTAAAGGAGCAACTCCAAGGGGAGGAGGGAGGGTTGTGAGGACTGATTCCTGCTGTCCCCAGAGAAAGAGTAGTTACTCACCTGTAACAGGTGTTCTCCAGGAGCAGCAGGAATCAGTCCTCACATATGGGTGTCATCGGCGCCGATGAAGCCCCAGTGGAGCATTTCCCAGCTTTCTATGAAAGCCTTTGGGAATGCAGGCACGCATGCGCGGTTCCCTTCCCGCCTAAAGGTGCCATCTTATCTCAGTCAAATGACATAGCTAAGAACAGCACACAAAAATGAAAAATAAACTATGTACAACTGCAACTCCAAGGGGAGGAGGGAGGGTTGTGAGGACTGATTCCTGCTGCTCCTGGAGAACACCTGTTACAGGTGAGTAACTACTCTTTCTCCAGGACCAAGCAGGAAGTCAGTCCTCACATATGGGTGACTCCCTAGCTCTGCGCTACCGAGGAACCCAGGCTGAACAAGAGAACTCCCTCTAGTCCCAGCTGCAAAGAAAGGCTTTTCAAGGACACAACCTCCACCGGTAGCCCAACAGAGGGCAGGAGGGCAGGAGTTGCCTAAACTTCAAAGAGATTCCGGAGTACTGCCTAGCCAAAAGCACTGTCCCTACGGGACTCCCTCTCCAGGCAGTAATGGGCCACAAAGGTCTGGCTTGAAGACCAAGTTGCAGCCCTGCAGATGTCTACCAAGGGCACAGAGCGGAGATGAGCCACTGAGGCAGCCATTGCCCGGAGACGATGGGCCGTGACCCTACCCTACAAAGGAAGGTCAGCCACCTTGTAAGCCCAGGTGATACAGTCAGCCACCCCGATGGACAAGGTACGCTTGGACACAGCCAACCCCAACTTATTGGGGTCAAAAGATATGAAGAGCTGAGTAGCCCTTCTATGCCCCTGCGTACGGTCAAGGTAGAAGGATAAGGCCCTCCTACAGTCCAGGGTATGCAGAACTGCTTCAGCCTGGCTTGCATGAGGCCTAGGGAAGAATGTTGGAAGGACCACCTCCTGATTGAGGTGGAAAGAGGAGACAACTTTTGGGAGGAACTTCGGGTGAGTCCTGAGGACTACCCTGTTCCTATAAATCCTGGTGTAAGGCCTGTCACAGACCAGGTCCTGAAGCTCACTTACTCGCCTTGCCGAGGTAAGGGCTATCAGGAAGAGAGTCTTCCAGGAAAGGAAGCGTAGTGGACAAGTAGCCATTGGCTCAAAAGGAGGGCGAGTCAGTTGCTGCAAGACCACATTCAGCTCCCACTCAGGGGCAGGAGGACGGATGGGAGGCTTGAGCAAAAGCAAGCCCCTGAGAAAGCGGGACACCAAGGGGTGACCAGACAGAGATTGTCCCTCTACCAATGAGTGGTGAGCTGCTAGAGCTGAGAGGTGGACCCGAACAGAATTGGACTTAAGTCCCTGATTGGATAAGTGCAGTAAGTACTGAAGAACTACTGGCATAGTACAGGAGAAAGGATCCTCTGTACGTAGGTGACACCACACAGAAAACCTCTTCCATTTGAGAGCATAGGTTTTCCTAGTGGACTGTTTCCTAGAGGCTAGGACAACCTCTTCAACTTCCTGAGGTAGGCCCCAGGGAGCCAAAACTACCCTTGCAGCCTCCAGGCCATCAAATTGAGAGACTTGAGATTGGGGTGCAGAAGGGAACCCTGGTCCTGTGTGAGAAGGTCGGGTTGCAACCCCAGAGGCAGTGGAGGATCCACCGCCAGTTGAAGCAGAAGAGGAAACCAAGGCTGTCTCGGCCACCTGGGAGCTACCAGCAGGACCGAGGCCTTGTCCTGGAGAATCTTGAATAGGGTTCGGGCCACCAAGGGCGTGGGAGGAAACGCATAGAGGAGGCCCTGAGACCAAGATATCAGAAAAGCATCTGCTGCTGTCCGCAGAGGATGTGGTTGTCTGGAGCATAACTTTGGCAGTTGGTTGTTGATGGGGCTGGCAAAGAGATCCATCAAAGGGAGACCCCATTTGAGGAAGATCTTCTGAACTACTGAAGGATGCAGCTGCCACTCGTGGGGCTGCAGTATCCTGCTCAATCTGTCTGCCAGGTAGTTGTCCTGGCCCGGAAGGTACACAGCCCTGAGGAGCATGTTGTGCTTGAGGGCAAAAGAACAAAGGTCCTGAGCTTCCCGACAAAGGATCCTGGACCCAGTTCCGCCCTGTTTGTTCACATAAAACATGGCAACTTGGTTGTCTGTCTGAATCAGGACAGACTGTTGAGCCAGGGTAGGAGTGAAAGCTTTGAGTGCTAATCGAATAGCTCTGAGTTCTAGGAGATTGATCTGCTGTGCAGCCTCCCAGGGAGACCACAGACCCTGGGTGCACTTGCCCAGACAATGCGCTCCCCAGCCTTGCAGGGAGGCATCTGTTGTTAGAATCACTGTGTAACCTGGAATCTGAAAGGGCACCCCTTTCAGCAGATTGGGTGGGTGTAGCCACCAGTTGAGGGAGTGCAGAAATGGTCTGGACACCCTTATCCTGTCTCTGAGGCTGCCAGTGGCCTGGGACCACTGAGTTTGAAGGCACCACTGTGCATGCCTCATATGGAGCCTGGCATTGGGGGTCACATGCACTGTCGAAGCCATGTGGCCCAGAAGCCGCAGGCAGAGTCTGGCGGAGACCAGGGACCTGCTGAGAAACTGACTTGCCAAGGCCATCAACCTTCGGGCTCTGTTTTCTGGCAAGAATGCCTTTGCCAGGCGAGAGTCCAACCGAGCCCCTATGAACTCCAAGTTCTGGGAAGGGAGCAAAGTGGACTCTGCGAAGTTTATGACAAACCCCAGGCGTTGTAGAAGAGCAATGGTCCTGAGGGTGGCTTGATTGGCCTCCTGACCTGTGTGACCCCTGATGAGCCAGTCGTCCAGATAGGGGAAGACAAATATGCCCTGATTTCTCAGGTAGGCCGCCACCACTGCTAAGCACTTTGTAAAGACTCTGGGGGCGGAGGTGAGGCCGAAAGGCAGTACTCTGTAATGATAATGGTTTCCTCCCACAATGAACCTGAGGTACTTTCTGTGGTCTGGTGAATGAGGATGCGAGTGTACGCATCCTTTAGATCTAAGGAGCATAGCCAATCTCCCTGCTGGAGGTAGGGCAGAAGGGTTCCAAGAGTAAGCATCTTGAACCTTTCCTTCACTAGAAACTTGTTGAGCTTCCTGAGGTCCAAAATGGGACAAAGGCCACCGGTTCTTTTGGGCACCAGGAAATACCTGGAGTAGAATCCGTGACCTTGCAAGTGGGGAGGCATAGGCTCTACCGCCCTGTCCACCAACAGACCCTGAAGCTCTTGACGGAGAAGGTCTGTGTGCAGAGGAGGCCTTGGAGGCTCCCCTGGAAAATATGAGGGTGGCAGTTGGTGGAAATGGAGGGCATATCCCCTGTGGATGATGTCCAGCACCCAACTGTCCCTGGTGATAAGGGGCCACTGGTGGGCAAAGAGGGCGAGACAACCTCCTGTGCAGGGTTGGGAGAGCAGTGGAGGAGAGGCTATGCTCAAGGAGTCAAAAGCCCCCACCCTGCTGAGAGGTAGCAGGGGCCTGAGGCTTGGGGGTCCTCTGCCTACGGGGCCCATTACCCTGGCCCTTGGCCTGCTGACCCTGGGGGGCAGCTTGGGTAGCCTGATATTGTGGGTACTGTTTGTAGGCAGTGCCCTTCCTCGGGTAAAAGGGCTTTTTACCCGAGCCCTTCTTCTTATGAGAAGGGGCAGAGGTCTTCCTCGACAGCCTTGTCCAGGTGAGGTGCTCGGTCTCGAGCTGAGCGGCCTTCTCGGTCATGGGCTTGCCAAAAAGGTTTTCACCTCGGCAAGGGACATCAACCAACTTGTCCTGAATCCATGGCTCGAGGTCCGATGACTGCAGCCATGCCTGGCGTCGAGCCGCGATGCCGGCTGCCGCAACTCGGGCCGAAGCCTCGAAGCCATCGTAGGCAGCGCGGGACATGAACTTCGAGCAGTCCCGAATCCCCGAGGACAAGGACTTAAATCTCTGCAAGGGTTCCCCGGAGAGACCAGCAGAGAATCCGGCCAACTCCTTGGCCAGATCCCGCAAGTACATGCCCATGTACAGCTGGTAAGACTGGACACGGCAAGCAAGCATCGAGCCCTGAAAACACTTTCTACCGACGCCATCTAGGTTTCGGGCCTCCCTGCCAGGAGGCACCGCGGAGTGCATCTTCTGACTCTTCAGACGATGCATGGCCGATTCCACAACCATGGAATGGTGTGGTAGCTGTGCTTTCTGAAAGCCAGGGCTCTTACGGAGCTGATAGATCGAATCGACCCGCTTGCTAAGAACCGGCACCGAGGCCAGTGCCTCCCATATACGGAAGAGGAGCCGTTCCAGCATCGGAGGAACCGGGACAGTAAAGGCCTCCTTCGGAGGAGAGTCATACTGCAGCGCCTCGAGCTCTTCAGCTCGAGGCTCTTCCTCGGGATCCGCCGGAATGGCCAAGGCAGTGGCCATATCCCGGACAAACTCCGAGAACCGGGTATCCTTCGGGGGGGACCTACTCCGGGGTTCAGACTGCGGTGAGTCCGAAGGGACGCACCAAGTCTTAAAGGTGTCAGGAGACTCCTCGTCCTCCGTCTCCCAACCCGACTCATCCGAGGAAGAGTCGGGGACTGACCCCACGGGGGCCCTGGAGCACCCGCCCCGACGCCCTCGGTCCCGAACGGGAGGTCGAGGGGGACCGCGACCGAGGTCGACTCCGAGCCACGATGGACTCGCGTATCGGCTCGGTCTCTGGGGTCGACTTTGACGTCGATGTCCCGGTGGTCGGGGCAGATGCGCCAGACAGGTTGGCCATCAGTGCCCGCTGCTGCTCCATGAAGGCAGACATTCTGCTCTCCAAGGCTGTCATCCTGAGACTCAGCTCGGGAGACGCAGCAGCCACTGACTTGGGCCCTGGCGGCGCCGGGCCTGACTTCGGCTCCCTGGGAGGAGAGTCCACGAGGACTACGGGGCTTACGTGTCCAGCAGACTCCGGCTCCACACGAGGAACTTTGGCAGGCTTCTCCGGTTCCACAGGCCCGGGGCGACGGTCGGGGGTCTTACACCTGGCCCTCGAAGAGCCAGGGACCTCTTACGACGACGCCCTCGTGAGTCGCTTCTTCCTCTTGCGTTCCTGGTCGGGGGACCCCCTGTCCGAGGAGCTTCGACGGCGCTTGGGATCGGAATCCCGAGATGTCGAGGCCTCAGACGAGGTTCGGGCCCGGCCGGAGGCTGAGTCCGAGAAAAGCCTTTCCTTTTGCTGCTGGCGACTTCGTAGTGCCTTGGAAGACATTTTTCCACAGGCCCCGCACGACTTAGGATCGTGGTCGGGGCTGAGGCACCGAAGGCAGCAGTCGTGTGTGTCGGTGAGAGACATTAGTTTCTTACACCGATCACACTTCTTAAAACCACTGGAAGCCATCGGGGAAAAAAGAGTCCCCGCGAGGTCAAAAGACCGGCCCCTCCAGGGAAAAAGAGAAAAAAGGGCGGAGTTTCACAGACTTCCGGTCTGGGCAATGAGCTGATCGGACGACTCGCGATCAGCTCCGGGCAACCGCCCCCACATTTCTGCTACAAACCGGCTTTAAAATCTTCTGGATCCTACCTGCATTGAAACTCCCCTGACGGGGACCTGATCCTCCGCCGCTGAAGCACTTCGCGGCCACCCCCGCAGAACTTGGAGCGGTTTATCCTGCGAACTAAAGAGAGTGCAGGGGCCGAGCGGGCACTTCCCCCACCGCTAGAGTCAGCTTGCTCTCTGCGGGACACGGAGTGGAAGGCCTCGGATCTGTGACCGCCCCTAACAAAACGGAGAAGTGTGTCGGTCATTACTCAAGTAAGTTGAGGACGGGATCGGGCGCTTCTGCCACTGTCGGCTGTGCTCCGCCTGCACGTGGAGGTGTAGTCCCGGCGGGGAAAGACCAGCGGCCCTCTACCAAGATCCCGGCAGTCAATTATTGTTGCTAGGAAGCAGGCCGCAACGTGCCTGGACATTTCCCCTGCTACCAACAGCGGCGCTGCATCCACGCGGGGTCGAACCCTTGAGAGCAGAGAACCCGGTGGAAGAACTGTGTATCGCGCCCGTGCACCCCCATCCTCTTTCCTGCTGCCACGGTTGGCTTCCCCTGCGGGGTATTGATTCCCCAACGCAGCAGGGGTTTGCGAATCTCCCTGCTTGTTTGGGGGTGAGGGGCTGCTGACGGAGATAGGAGAGCTCGGGGACCCTATCCAACGAGACAGCAGCGCTTTTCACGGTTGCTGAGGGGCCTGAGGGGCGGTGGGGATCTGCGGCCTTTTTGCCTGACTCCAGCGAGCACCAGTGTACAAAAGACAGCAACTGCATTGAGCTTGGCTCTCTCTTCTACTGCCCCATCTATCACTCTGCTCCTGGGGTGTGGAGGCTTAACACTGCTCTCTGAATGGCATCTAAAGCTCCGCGTAAAGAGAGGCCTCGAATGACGGAGGGAAAAGCGGCGGAAGGCTCCCCCTCTAGCCCGAAACCGGGCAGCCCACCAGACTTAGTGGCCGAGGTCAGCGCCGCAGTGGTGAAGGCGCTTAGCACCCGCTTCCAGGACCTGGTGGAGCAGATTCAAACGCTGGGACAACGCTTCACGGCGGTGGAAGAGCACCTAGAGCAAGTTGAGACAAGGGTGTCCGATGTGGAGGACACGCAACAATCAGTAGTGGCCAAAGTAGCCGCCCTAGAGACTTTGGTGAAACAGCAAGGAGACAAACTCGATGAACTGGAGAACCGAGGTCGGCGAAAAAACCTGCGATTCGTCGGCATCCCTGAGAGTGTCGTGGACAGTGCCCTATTTGCATATTTACAATCTTGGATTGAGAACCTCCTGCCACACCTGAGAGAAGGATCTCTCAAAATAGAGCGGGTACATCGACTAGGCCAGAGAAGAGAACAGGCTAGGAAACCACGTGCCGTAATAGCACGCTTCCTCGACTACAGACAGAAAGAGGAGGTGCTGAAAGCAGCGAGGGGCCGGCGGAGGCAGCAACAGGACGCCGAACCGATCTTAGTATTCCAGGACTATTCGGTGATCGTCAGCCAACAGCGAAGGGCTTTTTCAGGGATTTGCACCCAGCTGTTTAACCGTGGCATTCGTTTCTCACTCCTCTACCCGGCCCGGCTGCGGATCGACCATCAAGGCCACACGCGCATATTAGCGTCCCTGGAAGAGGCGACTACCTTTCTGGACTCCCTGCCTGCTCAATCGGCCTCCTAATTGCTGGACAACTGACTAGGTGTGGGGTACATCGCCCCAGGTGTGGTGTGGTGACCTGGAGCCCCCGGGGGTTGAACAGTTACTGATAGACTTCTAACAGTCTACACTGACATGGAAGAACTTTCGGCTTTTGCTTTTCATGTGGTGTGCTAAGCTGAACTAAAAGGCCTCATTGAATTGGCAACAGTTATTCTGCCAAGGGAGACAGTGTATCATTGTTATTTTGTTACAATTGCTATTGTGTTTTAATAGCTGCTGTTCTGCTGGCTCCCTGACTATCTTCTCCCTGCCTTGTCTCTCCCCCTGAATTTGTGCTTGTTCCTCTCCCTCTCCTCCCTCTTTTTATCCCCTGACAGGTGGGACTTTGACGTGATGCAAAAGGGGTAGGCGGTGATTAAGTTAGGGGGTCACTGGGGTTAAGGAGGCAAGGGCTTCAGGGCCAGCTTTGTTACTACCACCTTAACAATTTATATCCCAGGCTTGACGCCTAGCCTCCCCTCCTTTTGCCACCGCGGCCTGGAAGGGGGTAGGACTGAGGATTGACCACGCCAATGGCTGGTGAGCTCAAGAGCGTGTGTGGCTGGTTGACCGTGTACAGTGCAGGTTTTAGGCCACTCTCCCTCAGGAGTAGCTGGGGTAGGAGAGCGGCCTGGAACTGATGCTGGGGGGAGAGAGGGCTGGCCTCGACAAGACAGCTGTACATGCACCTGATGAGAGGGGAGGGCGGAGGAGATGAGAGATACTTCGGGTGGTTGTGGGTGGAGACAAGGTATGAGGGGACGGGTGGAGGGCGCTAGAGCCAACTGTGGGGGACATACCACAGCGGTTCGCAACAGAGACTTTGTGTTTACTGTTCCTTCCTTTAAATTCGTTGCTAGGGAGGGGGGAACATCGGAGGGGCGAGCCCGTCTGCCATAGGAAGTAGTCCCGGCTATGGCGGGATGGGAGAGTTTGGAGAAGAGAGGGAAGGGGGGGGGAGGGGGAGGGTGGGGCAGGGGGAGGGGAGGGGGTATACTCCATTGACTGTTAGTGGATGGGATAATTGCCTACCAATAGACGAGGAGGGGTGCCAGGCTGGGGGTGTCCCTCTGAAATACTTAGATGTGACTCTGTGGTGGCACCTTGGCACTGCCCTGGCGCTTTAAAAATAATCACTTGGAATGTCTGTGGGCTGGGTAACCCTATCAAGCGGCATAAAGTATTGCAAGCATTGGCTCGGCATAAGTGTGACATTGCTCTTCTTCAAGAAACCCACCAGACGGCTGTTGAACATAGCAAACTCTGTCGAAACTGTGTGGGTCAGGTGTGGGGACCCCCCGCCCAGGGGCATAAGGGAGGTGTAGCGATTCTAATTCATAAACGCATACGATTTGTGGAGGAGACGGTTCTTACTGATAATATTGGTAGAACCCTGTTGTTATATGGCCAACTAGATGGAAAACCGGTGATTCTGGGAAATCTCTATGGCCCCAACGTGGCCGACCCGGGTTTTTACAATGGTTTGGCGTCGAGGGTGGAACAGCTTCCGGAGTGCCCGGTGATTTTGGGAGGGGACTTCAATGGAGTCCTGGATGTAGACCTAGATACCTCTCAGAGAGGTGGTGGACGGGAGAGGGTAGTGCCCTCCCAGATATTGTTGCGGTTCTGTCGAAGACTAGGTATAATTGACCCTTGGCGGGTACTACACCCCTCCGAAAAGGACTATACCCATCACACGCCAACGCTGCCTAATAAGAAATTGTTATGGGAAACCCAGACTGAGCTTAACGAGCTTTTACATCAGCGCGCAAAGAAATCGGTTCTGTTTTATCGGTTTCGATTGCACTGCTATGGGGACAAACCGGGCAAGTTGCTGGCACGATGTCTGCGGGCCCGACGGAGTCCTGCTCACGTAGCGGCACTGACAGAGGGCCAGGGACGTGTGCATAAGGAAAGCAAAGAAATCGCAGAGATATTTCGTACCTTCTTCCAAAACTTATATAGAACCACAGCTGGTTCCCCTGAGGAGCTGCAGGACTACTTCAAGGACTTGGAGTTGCCTCAGCTCACTTCAGCCCAGCGGGAGGTTCTGGATTTACCTATTTCCATACAGGAAATACAATCCGCAATAACTTCGGCCCAGTGTTACAAAACACCAGGGCCAGACGGATTCGGAGCTGAAGTTTACAAGATCTTAAGGGATGGGGTGAGTCCTTTACTACGAGAGGTCTTTATCACTAGAACAGAGCAAAAGACGTTCCGCTGGGGGCGTAATCACGCATATATCACCCTGATCCCGAAGCCGGGTAAAGACCCGCTTCAGGCAGCTTCATACAGACCTATCTCCCTACTAAACTTCGATCTTAAACTCTTGGCGAAAGTTCTTGCTGACCGCCTGGCAGGGGTGTTAGACTACTTAATCCACGATGCACAAGTGGGCTTTGTGAAAGGCCGCCACGCCGTACGCAATCTTAGGAAGATTCTGGCCTCCTTGGAGTGGGTGCATGCTCACCATATCCCGTCGTTATTGATCAGCTTCGATGCAGAGAAGGCCTTTGATAGGGTGGACTGGCACTATCTTTGGAGTCTGCTACCGTGCTATGGCATAGGGAAAGAATTTTGTAAGATGGTGCAAGGTTTGTATGTTTCGCCAACAGCCGGCATATTGTGCAATGGCCTCATCTCAGACGACTTCCCGTTGGGAAGAGGTACGAGGCAGGGCTGTCCTTTGTCGCCTTTACTTTTTGTTCTTTCTTTGGACCCGTTGATTCGCTCCATCGTGGACTCGGGGAGGATACAGGGAGTGCGGCTACGGTCGCAAACTTTCCTGATCTCGGCCTTTGCCGATGACCTGCTAGTCCATCTGACGACTCCGACCACCTCTCTACCAATGTTGTTAGACGAGTTTCAACGGTTTGGAGCAATTGCCGGCTTACGAATTAACAAAGATAAGTCTGAAGTAGTAGATGTGTTGGGGCACGTCCGCAGTTCCTGGAGGGGACCCTTCCCTTTACGGTGGGCAGATAAAGAATTCCTCTATTTGGGCATAATACTGACTGGAAATCCCCAGGATTTATACCGGCGTAACCTAGACCGGATACTGAGACATCTGGCAGCACAGCTGGGTGCATGGGGGCCTCTCCCGTTGTCTCTGGCAGGGAGGATAGCGGCAGTACAGATGATAGTTTTACCTAGAATATTGTATTGGCTGCAGACTCTTCCAGTCTGGTTGCTTCGACGAGACCTGAGTAGAATGGAGGCTTTGCTTAAGCGGTTTCTTTGGCGGGGGCAGCGGGCGCGGATCCCGTGGGACCGACTCCTTGGAAAATGGCGAGAGGGAGGTATGGGCTTACCCGATTTGAGGACCTACGCACTGGCCTGCCAGGCTAGACACCTGGGAGATTGGCTGGGGGGACGGAAGTGTATACACCTAGGTCTTTAGAGGAGTGTTTGGTGGCTCCGGCGACTCTCCTGGGGGCTTTGCACGGCACACATAAGGTCTTCATAGACTCCAACCGACGGAGTCCATTAGTGGACTCGGCCCGACGCACATGGCAACAACTTAATAAATATTGGCAGGAATCGTGGAAGGTGTCTTGTTGGTTGCCATTGCAGGGCAATGCCCAATTTACTCCAGGGACCGAGACTGCGGTGTTCCGGGACTGGGTGGCACGTGGCATCTGGATGGTAGGGCATTTAGTGGACCAAACAGGCAGCTGTAAATCCTTTCGAATGCTTAGTCGAGAATATGACCTCCCCGATACGCATTGTTTTGCCTATATCCAAGTTTCCCACTATGTGGCTGCACTGCCGCGCGAGGCGTTGCAGGCTGAGCGCTCAGCCCGTATTTTGGAATTTTTTCAGCTGGGAGAGGAACGTACGCCGTCAATTTCCAGTTTGAAACGTAGTTTGGAGCGCTACCGCCCCCTCCCTGATTACAGTGGGGTCGAACGAGCTTGGGCGACCGAACTGGGAGAAGATATACAGCCGGGATTGGTACTGGCGGCATTGAAACGGATCGGACGACTGGTACAAGGAATGCGTTGGCGTGAGATCCAATTTAAATGCGTGACTAGGGCTCATTTCTCGCCGCGACGAGCACTGCGCAGTCGTCTGGACACTGACGGCGCCTGCCCACGCTGTTCGGAGCCTTTGGCTACTCTTCTACATATGTGGTGGGGTTGTCGGGGAATACGGGCATATTGGGCACGGATATGCAGCTTTCTATGCACACTCCTTCGGCGAAGGCTCCGTTGGACGGGTTTATTTGTAACACTGGATCATTTGCCGACTCCTGGCCCTGTTAAGGTTGGTGAGAGTTTGCTTGTGCGTAAGGCCTGTCTGGTGGGTAAAGGGCCAATTCTTCGATTATGGAGAGAACACCAACCGCCCACTTTTAGTGAATGGCGGAATAACTTTCATCAATTAATGCTAACGGAGCGTTGGATGGCGAGGGGCAGTGCCAAGCGTTGGACAGTCTTTCTGTCAATTTGGGAACCCTATATTCAGCAGTTGGGACCCCACAGCCGTAATGCAGCCCTCCAAGGGGGGAGCTGACTGAATGTGGGCTTGAGGAGCGGATAGGGGGCAGCTGCCTTACTGTTTTAGGTGATTTTTGAAGTAAGAAGCCGGTAATGGAGTGAGGGTGGGATGGTGGGTGAGGGGAGAGGGGTGGGAGAAGGGGGGTAGGGATATAGTATAAAATGACCACCTATTGTATTATTTCTCTGTTGGCTCCCGGGGGGGAGAAGAGCAAACCTCCCCCGTGGTGCCGCCTGTTGATGTGTTGTTTGATTTAATGGTGGACTTAAATAAAGTTAAAAAAAAAAAAAAGAGAAAAAAGGGCGCGAACGCCAGCCACGAAGGGCAAAAACCGAAAAAGAGGAATCGGGTTCGATACCGGTGTACCGAACCCTGCGGGAGGGGAACCGGCGTCGAACCGGAAGAAAAAGAGCAAAAAAAATCGCTGAAAAATCTACTTTTAACCGGGAAAACTGGACACACGTCCGGTGGGCTTCACGGAAAAAAAGAGACTGAGGTAAGATGGCACCTTTAGGCGGGAAGGGAACCGCGCATGCGTGCCTGCATTCCCAAAGGCTTTCATAGAAAGCTGGGGAAATGCTCAGCTGGGGCTTCATCGGCGCCGATGACACCCATATGTGAGGACTGACTTCCTGCTTGGTCCTGGAGAACACCTGTTACAGGTGAGTAACTACGCTTTCTCCAGGAACAAGCAAGAACTCAGTCCTCACATATGGGACTCCCTAACTACAGGCTACCGAAAACCCATAGCAAAATAGGAGTTCCCTCACAGGAGGCCTCAAGCAGCAGCAATTTAGTTCATGTCCAGAGACCACAGTAGGACTCCTGTATCCGATGAAACCAGCACTCCAGTAGCCTGAACACAGAAGGGGCAGAGGGTAAGAGTGGCCTAAACCCCGAAAAGGTTACGGAGCATAGCCTGGCCAAAGGCACTGTCCCATCGGGACTCTCTTTCCAGGCAGTAATGGGCTGTGAAGGTATGGACTGAAGACCAGGTGGTGGACCAGCAGATGTTCACCATCAGGGCGGAGCATAATTTGCCTCTGAGGCCGCCATGACCCTGACACAGTGCACTGTGATGCGGCCTTCCTGTGGGAGCCTCGCCTGCTCATAAGTGAGGGTGATACAGTCTGCCACCCATGTGGACAGAGTATGGTTGGTCACCACCTCCCCCAGCCTACAGGGGTCGTAGGAGATAAAATGCTGTGAAGCTTTGCGGAGGCCCTGGGTGCGTTGGATATAGAAGGACAAAGACCTCTTACAGTCCAAAGTATGGAGGACAGTCTCTGCTTGACTGGAGTGAGGTCTTGGAAAGAAGGTAGGGAGCACTACTTCCTGGTTGAGATGGAAGGGCGATACTACCTTCAGCAGGAATTTGGGGTGCGTGTGGAACACCACTCTGTTCTTGTAAAACCTGGTACAGGGTGCCTCTGCCATAAGGGCCTGAAGCTTGCTAACTCTGCGAGTGGAGGAAGCGTGACTAGGAAAGCCACCTTCCAAGAGAGGTAGCAAAGGTGGCAGGTAGCAAGAAGTTCAAAGGATGGGCGAGTGAGCTGCTACAACACTACGTTGAGGTTCCATTCGATTGCCGGAGGGCAAATCGGGGGCTTCAATAAGAGCAGGCCCCAAAGGAAACGGGTCACCAACGGATGGACCGAGAGGGGCTTGCCATCCCACCAGATGGTGGTGGGCCACCAGGGCATTAAGGTGCACTCAGATGGAGTTAGACTTGAGCTCGGACAGAGAGGTGGAGAAGGTACTGTAAAACCAGAGCTACCAGGCAGGAGAAAGGGTCAGCCTCATGTTCGGCGCACCAAACACAGAATTTTCACCATTTAAGGGCGTAAGGGCATAAACCTTCCTAGTAGAGGCCTTGCGCGAGGCCAGTAGAATGTCTTCCACCTCAACCGGAAGGTTAAAAGGGGCCAGTCTCACCCTCTCAGTAGCCATGCTGTCAGCGACAGAGACCGCAGGTTGGGGTGCAGGAGAGAGCCCCCCTCCTGAGATAGGAGTCCTGGGCAGGTCCCCAAGGGGATGGGGGCCTCCATCATCAACTGTAGAAGAAGTGGAAACATTAGTTGCCTGGGCCACCGAGGTGCTATCAGGATGAGCAAGGCCCTGTCGCGGATGGTCCTGAACATGGTCTTGGCGATCAGCCATGTAGGAGGGAAGGCGTACATGAGGTCTTCTGACCATGAGACCAGGAATGCATCTGCTGCCACCCTGGAGGGGTGGGCCTGCCGGGAGCAGAAGCGGGAAAACTGAAAGTTGCCCGGGCTGGCGAACAGGTCCATCACAGGTTCCCCCCAGAGCCGGAAAAGCAGATTGGCTATCATGGGGTCCAGCTGCCACTCATACAGCTAGAGAACTCTGCTGTGCCTGTTGGCCAGCAGGTTGTCCTGGCCTGGCAGGTACACTGTCCGCAGGAAGATATCTTGTTGGATTGCGTACGAGCAGAGGACCAGTGCCTCCTGACAAAGTGTACAAGACCTCGTGTCCCCAACATCCACATAGAACATTGCCACCTGGTTGTCCACCTGGACCATCACCAGCTGGTGATGCAGGTGGTGACAGAAGACACTTGGGGCTAGGAGTATGGCTCTGAGCTCCAGGAGGTTGATCTGCTGGGAGCTCTTGTCTGGTGACCAATTGCCCTGAGTACGGAGATCTCAGCAGTGGGCTCCCCAGCTGGGCAGAGAGGCGTGTGTGGTGAAGACCCCTGAGGGGCTTGGGGCCTGAAAAGGCATGCCCGCCTCGAGATGCTGGGGAGGCTGCCACCAGATCAGAGAGTCCACCAATTGGCGGGCCACAGAAACTCTGTCTTGGAAGCGGCCCGTAGCCTAGACCACTGGTCCTGGAGACACCACTGTGCCGCACTCATGTGGAGGCAAGCATCAGGGTGACGTGGACCGTGGAGGCCATGTGCCCGAGGAGGCGCAGGAGAAGCCGAGTGGGCACCGAGGGACGGTACTGTACGTCCCAAGCCAGAGTCCTGAAACAATTGGCTTGGTTTCTGGGGAAGAAAGCCTTTGACTGGAGAGTGTTGACCTTTACCCCAATGAACTCCAGACACTGTGTCGGGAGGAGGTGAGACTTGGGGTAGTTTATGACAAAACCCAAGTGTTGCAGAACCTGGATGGTGTGTGCGGTGGCCTGCTGCACCTCTGAAGCCTTGCCTCCCTTTATGAGCCGGTCATCCAGGTAGGGAAAGACAAAGACCCCCTGGAGCCGAAGGAAGGCGGCCATGACCGCCAGGCATTTTGTGAAAACTCTTGGGGCAGAGGCTAGGCTAAAGGGAAGCACCCTGTACTGCAAGTGCCTGCTCCCCACTACAAACTGCAGGTACTGCCTGTGGTTGGGGTGGATGAGGATGTGGGTATAAGCATCCTTGAGGTCTAAGGAGCATAGCCAATCTTCCTGCTGAAGGTAGGGCAGCAATGTTCCAAGGAAGAGCATCTTGAATTTCTCCCTCACCAGGAAGTTGTTGAGGCTGTGCAGGTCAAGGATGGGCCTTAGGCCCCCTGTCCTTTTTGGCATGAGGAAGTACCTGGAGTAGAACCCCTTGCCCTTGAGATGGTGGGGCACTAGGTTCCACCGCTTTGTCCTTGAGAAGACCTTCAGAAGAAGGTCCCAGTGGAGGGGAGACCTGGGGGAATCTCCTGGGAAATAAGGGGGAGGTGTCTGAGTCAGGTGGAGAAGGTAACCCTCCCTGACTACCCAAAGTGCCAAGGAATCGGTGGTGATGGACATCCACCTCTGGGCATAGAGGGCCAGACATCCCCCTGTGGGCTGCTGATTTCCTTGGGGTAGATAGGCTATGCTCAAGGAGTCAAAAACTCCCCTTGGCTGGGCTGGAGCCGGTGCCTGGGGTTTTGGAGCCTTCTGCTTATGCAGACCATGTCTATGTCTCTTGGCCTGCTGACCCTGTTGGGGAGCCGGGGAGGCCTGATAAGGTGGGTAGTTTTGGTAAGCAGCTCCCTTCCTCGGGTAAAAAGACTTTTTACCCGAGCCCTTCCATCGGGAAGGGACAGCGGTCTTTTTGGAGAGCCTGGTCCTTGTCATGAACTTGAACTCGATCTCCAGCTCGGCAGCCTTGTCGGTCATGGGTTTGTCAGAGGTTCTCTCCTTGGCAGGGGACATCGACCGATTTGCGCTGAACCCACTGCTCTAGATCAGATGACTGTCGCCAAGCTTGGCGAGGTGCACCGATGCCAGCCGCCGCTACTCGAGCCGCTGACTCGAACCAGTCATAGTCCGCTTGAGACATGAATTTTGAGCATTCACAGACTGCTTTGGCCAGATTTCTGAACTGCTGTAAGGGTTCCTTGGAGAAACCAGCTGAGTACCCGGCGAGTTTCTTCGCCAGGTCTCTCAGGTACATGCCCATGTACAGCTGGTAGGCCTGGATGCAGCCAATGAGCATTGAGCCCTGCTAGCACTTTCTGCTGAGGGCATCCAGGGTGCGGGCCTCCCTGCCGGGGGGCACCAAGGAGTGCATCCTTCTGGCTTTCCAGCTGACACATGGCTGACTCCATCACAATGGAGTTATGTGGCAGCTGTGACTTTTGGAAGCCCGTGCTCCGGCAGACTCGATACATCAGCCGTTCCAGGATGGGAGGGATGGGCACCATGAGCGAGTCCCGCAGAGGGGCCTCATATTGGAGGTTTTCCAACTCATCTGCCTGAGGGTGGTACTGGGGGACTCCTCGTCCTCCGTCTCCCACTCAGAGTAGTCCGTCGAGGACTCGTAGGAGGGCTGCTCCGCAGGCTTTGGGTCCCTGATGCCTTGTGGCCGGTACCCGGCAAACTTGCCGGGGATGATCATGGTCCCATCGACCTCGGCCGGGGATCGACTCAAGGCCGAAGGACCTCGAGGATCAGCTCGGCCTTTGGGACGTCTTGGATGAGGGCCTGGTGGTCAGGGCAGATGAACCGGTCATGCCGGACAACAGTGCCCGCTGCTGCTCCATGAAGGCAGACAAACTGCGCTCCAGGGCCGCCATTCTGGATTCTAGACCAGCTGGCACTGAAGGACTCGGGCCCGATGCCGGATCCCCTGAAGGAGAATCCTCGACGAGGATAGTGTCTGGGGACAGAGGCTGGTCTGCAGTCAGATCTTTCCGGAGAACCTTCGCAGGCGATCCTTCTCCGATGCCTCGGACGAACATCTCTGATTGCAGGACCGGGCCCAGGGAGCATCCGGCCAGTCGGAACCGTCCAAGGATGCCGCCTTCAAGGGTTTCTCTTCTTCTTCCTGGGTTCCCTTGAGGGAGACCCTCTTTTTGAGGACCCACGACAAGGCTCGGGTTCGGAGAGTTCCACCCGAGATGTCGGGAACTCAGATGAGGCCCAGGCCTTCAGAGGCACTGGGGACTCGGGGAAAAACTTATCGTGCTGCTGCTGGCGGCTCTTGAGGGCCTTACTGGTCATCCTCTTGCAGAGACCGAAGGCTGCCGGGTCATGGTCTGGCCCGAGGCAGCGGAGACCGCAGTCTTGTGTATCAATCAAAGACATAATATTGGAGCACAGATCACACTTCTTAAAGCTACTGGTAGCCGTGGGGAAAAAAAGTATCCCTGCGAGGTTGAAGACTCTCTGGGCTGCCAGTAGGAGAAAAAAGGCACAAAGATCCCAGGAAAAGAAAAGAACGAAAGACTACAAAAACAGACTGAACTCGATGCCGAGGCAACGAAGTCGGTACGCAGGAAGAGTATCGATGCAATACCGGAGGTGTATGAAACTGGGAGAGAAAAATCAACTTTTTCCAGGGACAAGCCATACAGACGTTTGGGCTCCGCGGAAAAAAGGAGACTGAGCAAGATGGCACCCTTGGGCGGGAAGGGGACCACACATGCATGGTGGCATCACCCAAAAGCTTTCTTTGAAAGCTGGGGGAATGCTTCTGCGAGGGCTCCATCGGTGCCAACGTCACCCATATGTGAGGACTGACTTCCTGCTTGTTACCAGAGAAGCATCCTTCTAAGGCCAGATGGGCAACCAGACTTTGGAAGAGGAGGAGTCAACTGCCCAATGTCACAATTGACAGGGCACGATCCCTGGCCGCCAGGTGTACTAGGTCGTACATGGCATCAGAAAAGGCGGCAATTGCTGACTCCAAAAGAGTGGTAGAATAATTTGGATACTGGAGTCACCGGAGCAGGGCTGGAAACATCAAGTCTGCATATACCACCAACCGAAAAATAGCAGCCGCTGCAGCAGCAAATTGATTCTTCAACAAAAATCCATCTTTCAGTCCAGAGTATCCTTTAAGGCCAATCTGCCTTACACAGAAATGGTGGTTTAACTGGAAATTGCCATGACCTTCACATTCTCATTGGAAACATCAGACCCCACAACTCACGCCTTCTCCGGGAGAGCATGCATCCTCTTATACACTCTTAGCCTCTTAGGCAAGGAGTTGGGGGAATCCTACTCTGACCGGAACAGGCCCTTGAGCACCTCTGGGAGCAGGAAGACAGTAGTGCATTTCCACACCCCTTGCAGGAGTGGATGCCTCTTCGGTTCTTGTTCTGTGCCTGCAGCATCAGCCAAACTCAAGGTGGATAAGACCCTGGGATCAACGCTTCCAGTTCCTATCTCCCGGAACAGGCAGACAACAACGGCCTCCTCACATTCTCTGAAGATAGGAGTACTTTTTCATTCACATCAAACATCTCAATCCAAATCTCAGACAGATCCCAGCTAATCCCCATCTCAAGGGGGGGGGGGGGTGCCCTTTGCTGGAGATGCTCAGCCTGCCCCTCAGGGAAACCAGAGGCTGCAATTTTCATGCCAGAATGACCAGGGCTACTGTAAAAGGAAAAGAATCCAGGGGAGGACAATCCAGGCTCCGTAAGCTCTCCTTGCTGAAATAAGCCCCCTACACTAAGGGGTATAGTCGTCGTCTATCCCACAAAGGACGGGAGATGCCCACAGCACAGTCGACAGAACCTCTGGCCGCCTGAATATTCTTACCCATAGCACCATCAGCCACCTCCTGTCCTGAAGCAGGCAAGATCAGACTAACAGCATCCTCCGGCTGAAAGAGGGGAGTAGGCCCTCCAGGGATGACTCAGAAGCAGCCCTGCAAGAAGGGCAGAGTCCAGAAGCCGGAGATGAGGTGCCTGGAAGATGTCAGAGAGTAAAGGCAAGTATCACAACAGGGGGTGCTAAGGCTGCGGCGCCTGGAAGGCATACATTAACTGCACTTTTACTGCAATGCTCATTACAGGGCTAGGGTAGGAACGCGCATTACAGCCACTCGGGTGGAACATCTGCAAGGACCACATGATTGCCAGGCACACAATATTAAAAATGCTACCAATGCATGCAGAAAATGGTGGGAAGCCCAACACAGCGCCAATGGTTGCAGCAGTCCACCCCGAATTGCATCCCACATGGATGGAATCCAGAGTCCCCAACAAGAACAATGACAAGTTCAAGCCTTTGTACTCACCTCCTGAGAGCCCCAGGCAGGGGATCTCTGCTGGGCTCAGCTCTACTCCCCTGAAACTGTTTATTTGGCTTGGCAGCATTGTGTTTAGGTGGCTGGCAGGCAGATTCCTCTAAGAGCCTTCTCCAATTTTTCAGAAAGAGCAGAGGAGACAGGAGGAGGAGGAGGGAGAGGTTGATGAGGTTGTGTGAGGCTGCTGAATTCTTCCAATTTTCTGGCTGCTCAACATACTCTTATGATGATAAGAGCATGGAGCTGAACCAATTTTCTCTCCTCCTATGGCTATCAAAACGACCCAGTCCAGTGGAGCCTCCAACATTGCACTCAAAAGAGTCACCCTCAGAGTGGTCTGTCATGAGCAGTTTTAATCAATCTTTTCCTCTCAGTTATTCAGATTTTCTTCAGAGAGAAGAAAATCCATCCACCATCTGCTGGAGACAAAGAAACACTGAAGTGACCTCTAGTTGCAAGAGGCATTGGAATGATGTCATTGAAACCTGGGATGTTCATTGGTTCTTTGTCTCCCTCAGTCTGCTGGTAGGGGATGATGAGACAGTGTGGCTTTAAAGAAAAATACCACATGCAGTCTTTAATCTCAAACATGCGGTCACATCCATACTATCACACAGACATACTCATCCACCCAATAATTTACAGACACCACACAGACAAAACAACACACTTTTAGATATGCCCCCCCACCCCACCCCATCCATATCCTACCCCTCACCAAACCCCCAGTCAGCCATGGACAAACGCAGAGGGTAATTCTATCATTTCCTACATAGGCAAAGCATGTTGCCACGCCATGTATTTGGGGCCTCTTTATAAAGTAAAACCTGTGGGCTTTACTTTATAGTATAGGGATGTATGGATGTGCCCGAGTTTAGTCACTGCAGTTACGCCTGCTCTAGAGCAAGCATAACTGCCCACACCTAGATCGGTGCAGTGATGCGTGTAAGTCATAGTATATTCTATAACTTACATGCATAGATCTGGGACCCACCAAGCACATATTCCGTGCTTGGTGGGCTCCAGAACTCATATGCAGGCTTGCAGAATAGCAACTGACCAAAGTATGCATGTAGGGCTGATTCACGTACATCAGTCCTTTAGAATAGGGACTTAAGTGTGTGAAACCCACGAATTGTATATAAAAATCAGCCCCACGGTCTCCCTACTTCTACAAACTTGAAGATAACCCCACCCACTCAAACATACTGAGCCCAATTTCTCAACCTCAAACACACCCCAGCCATCCTCACAATCACATTCTTGAACATATAGGTCACTCATTCATTCAATCCCCACCTGCTCAAACACAGCAATCAGTCATTCACTACCCATAGAGTCACACATTCACATAGCATCTGCCTGGTTCTACTCCCAATGCACTGCACTGTGTCACTCAACAAATGCAGTCACATACTCAGCACAGCAGCTGTATGTGTGCGACTGTATTTTGCATGCATATGCCAGATGTGAACAAGGAGTTATGTGGCCTAACATGTCTGGTTGCAGGAATATGCATTCTTAGAACTGCTGGAAAAGTACCTGCATTTTTGCAAGCAAGTTCTATACCGTTACTTTACGATATATATATATTTTTTACAGTGCATAATGTTTAAATTTTTGCCACAGAATTCCAAGGCCTAGAGTGTGTTTTGTGTAGAGATCTGGAGCAATGCAGCTTGGTTGGTCTTTATCTGCCGTCATTTACTGTGTTATGTTTCCCCAAATATGATGTATTAGTGTTCTAGAGCCCAGCACAGCATTTGCTGTGCTGCCTTTTAGTTATTTCAGGGCATATTTTGAAAATTTTGCCATATGATTTCAAGGCTTAGGGTATGTTTGTGTAGGGATTTCTATCAGCTCACTTTATTCAGTTTTCTCAAAGGTGGTTTACTGATGTTAAGTTGGTACTGTTATATGCTATTTGGTAAGAATCCCAGTGTCATTTTTGCAAGGCTTTATATTACTTTGCAACATGTCTGGCACTGGAGGGTGTTCACGTTATTACCTTTAGAGGTTTAAAAAGTCTGCTAATTAATAAATACATAACTGAGGTGACATCGGAACGTGAATATAACCGAATACTGGATTGTACAATGAAACACCATAGCCCTTTGCAGTGGTTGCACTCCTTGGGGTAGTTTTATGAAGAATATTTTCATGCATAAAGGAGAAATGGAGAGGTTGTGTTGGAGGTAACCGGGGCTCTGGCTGGCTGAGCGAACTCTCCACTAATTGGTTAGAGTCTGCTGTGGATGACACTCCCCTTTTCCTTAACTTGGGAGACCTTCCGGAGGCATTTAAACGCCGGCAGCTACTCTGCGGCTGTATGCTCAAAAGGGCCCGTGACCAAAGGGGTACGCCTCTTTGATGCCCCTTCGGGGGCCTACTTGTGCTCCTTTAGCCGCAAGAGATGCCCAAGGGGCACGTAAAGAGGAAAAGTAAGCCTTTGAAGCCAGTTCCTATAATGACTGCCTCAACAGCCAAGGGGACTGTTGGTCCAATGGATCAGCATGTACGGCCTTTGGGGGAGCTGAAGGTAAGCTTAGAACCTGATTTTCTTATCCTCTCTTTGCTTTCCTCTGGTGCCTCTCTTAGTTCCATCGACAGGACCCCACTGCCTAATCCAGGCACTCTTCAAGTCTGTAATGATGGAGACTCTTACTACTCAATTAGCCTCTGGCATTGCGAAAGAATTTGCTCTGCCGGTTGGCCCAGGCACCCCAGCTGTTGGTGTGACCTCATTGGCTCCCATTCAAGTGCTCAGCTGGGCGGGTGAACAGAAGTTAATTCACCGGAGGTTATTTTGTTGGATATATGGAAAGTAGTCTCTGATACAAATGATATGTTGTCTGGGTTTATGGAACAAACTGTAACTTTTTGTCATCAAACTGTAAAAAAATTTCAAGAGGTGGAACTTAGTGTTTCAGCGGTGTCTCAGCAGGTAGAAAGACTTGAAAGTCAAGTTATGTCATTGCAATCCGCGAGTGCTACTGGTTTAAAGGACACTTTAGTTCTGTATAAACAGATAGAGACTTTAGAAAATGTTTGCAGAGCTAAGAATATTAGGTTATTAAATTTTCCCAAGACATTTTTATGTCACCATTAGTCTTGTTTAAACAGTATTGTAAGGATGTATTGCTGTTGTCAGAGGCAGACTCTATTTTAGTTTTGCATTTTTACTATTTCCCAGAGCAAGCAACGTCTGGGATGGATGATGTGGTTCAGGTGGGAGTGTTTAATGATGTGGATTTAACAGATTTCTTAGAGAATTCTGATGCGATCATTCCCACCAAGCCACATTAGTGATGTCTTTGTCCAGTGTGGCTGATAAGATAACAATTATGAAAGCTTACTTCCCCAAAAGGGAAAGCGTAGTTACTCACCTGTAACAGGTGATCTCCGGGAACAGCAGGAATTTAGTCTTCACATATGGGTATCGTCTGTACCGACGGAGCCTGCGTGGGAACGCTCCCCAGCGTCCAATAGGAATGCTTTTGGGAGCATCCCTCAGCACATGCGCACTGCCTTCCCGCCTTTCCAACTGTCCCTCTTCAGTTACGTTTGTAGCTGAGTGAAAGGATAGAGGGAGAGAGGAAAGAGACAGAGAGATAGAGAGACAGCTCCTAGGGGAGGTGTGTGGGTTGTGAAGACTAAATTCCTGCTGTTCCCGGAGATCACCTGTTACAGGTGAGTAACTACGCTATCTCCAGGAACAAACAGGAATGTAGTCTTCACATATGGGGACTCCCTAGCTGAAGATGCCAGGGAGATAAACCCAGGAAGCTGCCACCTATAGAAGGTGGACCATGCTTCCTCCCATGGATCTCTGGCATCCCACCAGGGTTGGTGGGTAGGAGTTGAATTAGGTCTGAAAGAGATTTTGAAGAATAGCATGGCCAAAGAAGGCATCTCGACGGGAGGCTTTATCTAGGCAGTAGTGGGCTGTAAAGGTATGTACTGAAGCCCAGGTGGCTGCTCGACAAATGTCATCAAAAGACACAGAGTGAAGGTTAGCCATTGAGGCTGACATGGCTCTCACATTATGAGCTGTGACATGGCCTTGAAGAGGAAGACTCTTACTCTCATAAGCAAAGGATATGCATTGTGCAATCCATTTGGATAAAGTCCTCTTGGAGACTGGAAGTCCCAAATGACTAGCATCAAAAGCAATAAAAAGTTGAGAAGACTTTCTATGTTGCTGTTTTCTTTGTAGATAAAAAGCTAAAGCTCTTTTACAGTCTAGAGTGTGAAGGTTCTTCTCTGCATTAGAGGCATGAGGCCTCGGAAAGAATACAGGAAGATAAATCGATTGATTTAAATGAAAAGGCGAAAACGCCTTTGGCATAAAGTGTGGATGAGTTCTGAGGACAACCTTATCATGGTGAAACCTAGTGTATGGAGGATCAGCCACTAACGCTTGCAATTCACTAATGCGACGTGCAGAGGTGATTGCAATTAGGAAGATGACCTTCCAGGACAAAAACGTCAGGGTAGTAGTGGCTAAAGGTTCAAAGGGCGGTTTCATGAGCTGCCCGAGAACTATATTTAAATCCCATGCCACCGGTGGTGGTTTGATGGGAGGTTTTGTTAAAAGAAGACCTTTCATAAACCTGGATATGAGAGGATGAGAGGAAATTGGTTGTCCATTTAGAGGCTTATAGGAAGCTGTAATTGCGCTAAGATGGACTCTTACTGAATTGGTCTTTAGACCAGAATTTGATAAATGAAGTAGATACTCTAGTATCACTTCCAAAGGTATCACCAGGGAGTTTAACCCCTTCTGGGAACACCATATAGTGAAACGTTTCCACTTGAAGGCATAAGATCGTCTTGTGGAAGGTTTTCTAGAAGCCTGAAGGATATCCTTTACCTGTTGGGAAAGGTTGAGATCCTGAAGATTTAAGCTTTCAGCAACCAGGCCATGAGATGCAGGGACTGGGGATTCGGGTGCCATAGGGTCCCGCTCTCTTGGGAAAGGAGATCTGGAGTACACCCTAACTCCAGAGGCACAGCTTGAGAGAGATGTAGAAGCAGGGGATACAACGTTTGAAGTGGCTACTGTGGCGCTATGAGGATCATACGACCTCTGTCTCTCTGAAGCTTGAAGAGTGTTTTGGGGATGAGGGGAATAGGTGGGAAGGCATAGAGGAAGTCCTGACCCCAGTGAAGGAGGAAAGCATCCCTTGCCTGGCAATTGTGAGCCGGAATCCTGGAACAGAACTGGGGAAGTTTGGCATTCAATGGACTTGCAAAGAGATCTATGTCTGGAGTCCCCCAGATGTGAAATAGCTTTGTCACCTGGTCTAGGTGGAGAGACCATTCGTGAGGCAGCAGTACTCGGCTGAGTTTGTCTGCCCAAAGGTTCTGAATGCCTGGAAGATATATCACGAGAAGGTGGATTTGATGCTCTCTGGTGAGGGCCCAAAGTCATAAAGCTTTGTTGCATAACGACAGAGAGCCTGTTCCGCCCTGCTTGTTCACATAGAACATGGCTACTTGATTGTCCGTTGGACTAGGACTGTCTTGTAGCTGAGCTGGGCATGGAATACTCAAAGAGCTAAATAGATTGCTCTTAATTCTAGGAGGTTTATGTGAAGACAAGCCTCCTGTGGAGTCCAGGTGCCCTGGGTAGAGAGATGATGCAGGTGTGCTCCCCAACCCACCTGTGATGCATCTGTTGTTAGGGTGGCCTGGAATAGGGGTTGTTGGAAAGGAGACCCCACTAAAAGATTCTCCAGTGATTGCCACCATTGAAGGGATAAGATCAGTCGATGAGAGTTTGATATCTAGTCTGACAGACGTCCTGTGGCCTGTGTCCACTGTGTGGATAGGGTCCACTGGGCTGCTCGCATGTGGAGGCGAACATAGGGAACTACATGAACTGTGGATGCCATGTGTCCCAGTAACTGTAGCAGTTCTCGAGCAGTTAGGGAGGATTTTCCAGCTGCTTGAGAAGCTAGTTGCACTATGCGAAGATACCGGGCCTGTGGAAGGAAAGCCCTTGACTGTCTGATATCTAAATAGGCTCCTATGAACTCCAGAGACTGGGAAGGAACAAATTGGGATTTTGGGAAGTTTATTACCAATCCCAAGTATTGGAGGATTCGCATTGTGCGAGGCAGTGCAGAGCTGGCTTCTGCACTCGCAAGGGCTCGAATGAGCCAGTTGTCCAAGTAAGGGAAGACGAATATCCCTAGGGTTCGCAGGAATGCAGCTTCTACTGCCATGCATTTCGTGAAAACTCTTCGTGCGGAAGACAGACCAAAGGAAAGAACCCTGTACTGGAAGTGTTTTCCCTTGAAAAGGAATCGTAAGAATTTCCTGTGATCTGGATGGATCAGAATGTGAGTATATGCATCCTTTAAGTCTAGAGAGCAAAGCCAATCCTGATTTTGAAGGTATGGCAGAAGAGTTCCTAGAGAAATCATTTTGAACGTCTCTCGGAACAAGTATTTGTTCAATTCTCTGAGGTCTAGAATGGGTCTATGTCCCCCTGTTTTCTTTGGAATAAGAGAATAGGGGGAGTACAACCCTGTACCCTGCTGGAGGATGGGTACTTCCTCTATTGCCCCTTGGGCAAGAAGTGTTGAGACCTCGTGATCCAGCAGATTGTCTGCAGAGGTCTGGGAATTGAACTGCCTTAGGATTGTGGGAGGGGGCATGCTGTGAAAATGAAGTTTGTACCCTTCTCATATAATGGACAGAGTCCAATTTTCTGCTGTTATTTGGTGCCATCTGTTGGCAAAATGACACAGCCTGCCTGGAATATTTAGGGGTTCTGGATCCCTCAGAGGCAGGAAGGCTAAGCTCTCTAGGAAGGAGTCAAAGCCCTTGAGGGCGCTGAACATGCAGAGCTGGTTGAGCTCTCGGGCCTTTTGGCTTCTTCTGCTGTTTGAATTGCTGTTGTTGTTCTCTTTGGACAACTTGACTGTGAGCTTGGCTTTGCTGGGTATAGGATGGATAAAACTTCCTCTTTTTGCTGAAAGAGGGTTTCTTATAGGGTTTCGTTTTGGCTGGAGTGGCTGTAGATAGAGTAGTTACTCACCTGTAACAGGTGCTCTCCAGGAGCAGCAGGAATCAGTCCTCACATATGGGTGACGTCGGAGTCGACGGAGCCCCCATGCGGAGCATTTCCCCAGCTTTCAAAGAAAGCCTTTGGGAATGCAGGCACGCATGCGCGGTCCCCTTCCCGCCCAAAGGTGCCATCTTGCTCAGTCAAATGACATAGCTAAATGACAGCACAAAAAAAAGAAAATGAACTACATACAACTGCAACTCCAAGGGGAGAAGGGAGGGTTGTGAGGACTGATTCCTGCAGCTCCTGGAGAACACCTGTTACAGGTGAGTAACTACTCTTTCTCCAGGACCAAGCAGGAAGTCAGTCCTCACATATGGGTGACTCCCTAGCTCTGGGCTACCAGGAACCCAGGCTGAAAAATAGAGCTCCCTCTAGAGCCTCAGCAACAGTGAGAGAAGCTTCTTCGAGACCACACCTGAACGGTAGCCCAACACTAGGGCCAGAGGGTAGAAGTTGCCTAAACCTCAAAGAGATTACGGAGTACCGCTTGCCCGAAAGCACTGTCCCTATGGTACTCCCTCTCGAGGCAGTAGTGGTCCGCAAACGTCTGGCTTGTAGACCAAGTAGCGGCCCGGCAGATGTCTGCAAACGGAACAGAGTGGAAGTGAGCTACTGATGCGGCCTTCGCCCTAACTCGGTGGGCCGTGACTCGACCCTCCAGGGAGAGGCCGGCTGACCTGTACGCCCAGGCGATACAGTCTGCCACCCAGATGGACAACGTACACTTAGTGACAGGCAACCCCAATTTATTAGGGTCAAAGGAAATGAAGAGCTGAGAAGCCCTTCTATGCCCCTGCGTACGTTCAAGGTAAAATCCAGGGTATGCAAGACAGTTTCTGCCCTACTGGCGTGCGGCCTAGGGAAAAACGTTGGAAGTACCACCTCCTGGTTGAGGTGGAAGGAGGACACCACCTTTGGAAGGAACTTAGGATGAGTCCGCAAGACTACCCTGTTCCTATAAAACCTGGTATATGGCCTATCTGAGACCAGGGCCTGAAGCTCACTCACCCGCCTAGCTGAGGTGAGTGCCACAAGGAACAATACCTTCCAGGAGAGGAAAAGTAAATGGCAGGTTGCCATCGGCTCAAAAGGTGGGCGAGTCAGCTACTGCAAGACCACATTGAGATCCCACTCAGGGGCAGGTGGACGAATAGGAGGCTTAAGCAGAAGCAGGCCTCTTAGAAAACGAGACACCAGAGGGTGGCCTGAGAGAGATAGTCCATCCACCTGTAAGTGGTGAGCTGAGAGGGCACTGAGGTGAACCCGGACGGAGTTGGACTGAAGTCCTAGGTTGGAAAGGTGGAGCAGGTATTGAAGCACCACCTGGACAGAGCAGGAGAAAGGGTCCTCTTGCTGTTGAGAACACCAAGTAGAGAACCTATGCCACTTTAGAGCATAGGCCTTCCTGGTGGAATGTTTCCTGGAGGCCAACACCACCTCTTCAACCTCCCTAGATAGGAGCAAGGGAGTAAGGACTAGCCTTTCAGCAGCCAAGCCATCAAATTGAGAGACTTGAGGTTGGGATGCAAGAGGGACCCCTGGTCCTGAGTCAGAAGGTCGGGTTGCAACCCCAGAGGAAGTGGAGTATCCACTGACAACTGCAGAAGAAGAGGGAACCACGGCTGCCTGGGCCACCTGGGGGCTATCAGGATCACCATGGCTCGGTCCTGCTGGATTTTGAATAGAGTCCGGCCACCAGAGGTGTGGGAGGAAAGGCATACAGCAGGCCTCCTGACCAAGGGATCAGGAATGCATCAGGCGCTGTTCTCAAGGGATGCGGATGCCTGGAACAGAACCGGGGCAGTTGCCTGTTGAGCGGACTGGCAAAAAGATCCATGGTCGGAAAACCCCACTTCAGAAAGATCTTTTGCATTACCAGAGGATCCAATTGCCACTCGTGAGGCTGCAGGAGTCTGCTGAGTCTGTCCGCCAGGTAGTTTTCCGGGCCTGGGAGGTAGACGGCCTTGAGGGTCATGCCCTGGTTGACAGCCCAGGAGCAGAGAGCTTGTGCTTCCAGGCATAGAAGTCTGGATCCCGTGCCTCCCTGCTTGTTGACGTAGAACATAGCCACCTGGTTGTCCGTCTGAACTAGGACAGACTGGTGAGACAGGACCTGAGAGAAAGTCTGCAAGGCCAGCCGAATGGCCCTCAATTCCAACAGGTTGATCTGCTGGGTGGCCTCCCATGGAGACCACAGGCCTTGGGTGCAGGCTTCCTGGCAGTGAGCCCCCCAGCCCTGCAGGGAAGCATCGGTTGTCAGTACCTGAGTGTGTGGGGAGGCCTGAAAAGGAACACCCCTGACCAGATTTGGGAGACGCCTCCACCAGTGTAAGGAGTCCACCAAGGATTTGGACACCTTTATTCTGTCTGACAACTGCCCTGTGGCCTGCAGCCAGTTCATCCTGAGGTGCCACTGAGCCGGCCTCATGTGTAGCCGGGCATGTGGGGTGACATGCACTGTGGAAGCCATGTGACCTAAGAGCTGGAGGAAGTTTCTGGCCGCGACCAGAGAGTTTGCCCGAAACTGACCAGCCAACTGTATCAGCCTGTGAGCTCTATCCACAGGCAGAAAGGCCTTTGCTTGGAGGGTATCCAACCTGGCCCCTATGAATTCCACGTCTTGTGAGGGGACCAAAGTGGACTTTGGGAAGTTTATAACGAACCCCAGGTGCTGAAGCAGGGATATGGTTCTGCAGGTGGCCTGCCTGGCCTCTTGTGGAGGCTGGCCTCTGATTAGCCAGTTGTCCAGGTAAGGGAACACAAAGATCCCCTGGTTCCTGAGGTAGGCCGCAACCACCGCCAGGCATTTTGTAAAAACCCTGGGGGCAGAAGTGAGGCCAAAAGGAAGCACTCTGTACTGGAAGTGCTTTCCTCCCACCACAAATCTGAGGAATTTTCTGTGGCTTGGATGAATGAGGATGTGCGTATAAGCATCCTTCAGGTCTAAGGAGCATAGCCAATCTCCCTGCTGGAGGTAGGGCAGTAAGATTCCAAGGGTAAGCATCTTGAACTTTTCCCTCTCCAGAAACTTGTTCAGATGTCGCAGGTCGAGGATGGGTCTGAGGCCTCCAGTTCTTTTTGGTACCAGGAAGTACCTGGAGTAGAAGCCTTGCCCTTCCAGGTGGTGAGGCACCAGTTCCACCGCCTGGTCCTTTAATAGACCTTCCAACTCCTGAAGGAGTAAGTTTCTGTGCAGAGGGGGTCTTGGAGGCTCCCCTGGAAAGTAGGAGGGGGGTATCTGGGTGAAGTGGAGCAGATAGCCCCTTTCGATGATACTTAACACCCAAGTATCCCCTGTGATGGCTGGCCACCTGTCTGCGTACAGGGTCAGCCGACCTCCTGTGCCCTGGAGAAGAGGAGAGGCTATGCTGGCATAGTCAAAAACCCCCTCCCTGCTGAGAAGGAGCCGGAGTAGGAGGCTTGGGGGCCTTCTGCCTACGGGGCCCATGACCCTGCCCCTTGGCTTGCTGGCCCTGTTGGGGAGCTGCAGAGGCCTGGTAGTGAGGGTAGGTTTTATAGGCAGTGGTCTTCCTCGGGTAAAAGGTCTTTTTCCACGAGCCCTTCTTTTTCTGAGAAGGGGCAGAGGTCTTCCTGGACAGCGTCGTCCGGGTAAGAGTCTTGGTCTCGAGTTCTGCAGCCTTTTCGGCCATGGGCTTGCCAAAGAGGTTTTCGCCTTGGCAAGGGACATTGACCAACTTGTCCTGTACCCACGGCTCGAGGTCCGAGGATTGTAGCCAGGCCTGACGGCGTGCACCGATGCCGGCCCCTGCTACTCAGGCCGAAGCCTCAAATCCATCGTAGGCTGCTCGAGAGATAAACTTCGAGCACTCTCGAATACCAGGCCTTGAACCTGTACAAAGGTTCCTCGGACAGACCAGCAGAGAACCCAGCAATCTCCTTTGCCAGGTCTCGAAGGTACATGCCCATGTACAGCTGGTAGGTCTGGACGCGGCAAGCAAGCATAGAGCCCTGGAAGCACTTTCTACTGAGGGCATCCACGTTCCGGGCTTCCCTGCCGGGAGGCACCGAGGAGTGCATCTTCTGACTCTTCAGGCGATGCATGGCCGATTCCACCACCATGGAATGGTGCGGTAGCTGTGCCTTCTGAAACCCGGGGCTCTTGCGGACTCGATAGATGGAATTGACCCGCTTGCTTAGAACCGGCATCGAGGCTGGCGCCTCCCACATGCGGAAGAGCAACCGCTCCAGCATCGAAGGAACCGGGACAGTAAAGGCCTCCTTGGGAGGAAAGTCATACTGCAGAGCCTTGAGCTCCGCAGGGAATGCCAGTGCCTTGGCCATGTCCCGTACGAAATCTGAGAACCTAGTATCCTCCAGGGGGGACCGTGTCCGAGGCTCGGAGCCCGGTGAGTCCGAAGGGACGCACCGAGTCCGGAAGGTGTCAGGGGACTCCTCCTCCTCAGTCTCCCACGCCGATTCCTCCGAGGAGGAATCGAGCGGCTCCGAGTGGGCGGGCACCGACGCCATCCGCCCCGATGCTGAGGGAACCGGCGTTGATGACCTCGGTCCCGAATGGGAGGCTGAGGGTGACTGCGGCCGAGGATCGACTCGAGTTTGATAGTCTCGAGGATCGGCTCGGCCTCCGGGGTCAACTTGGACGTCAATGTCCAGGTGGTCGGGGCAGATGCGCCGGTGAGACCGGCGATCAGCACCTGCTGCTGCTCCATGAAGGCAGACAATCTGCTCTCCAAGGCCGTCAACCTGAGTCTGCGCTCAGGAGACCCAGCAGCCTCCGACTCGGGCCCCGACAGTGTTGGGCCCGACGTCGGCTCCCCCGGAGGAGAGTCCACGAGGACTACAGTACTCATGTGACTCGGGGCCTCCGAGTACACGAGGATGCTTGGCAGGCCTCTCCGACTCCGAAGACCCGGGACGGCGAACGGGCTATGCGACCTGGCCCTCGAGGAGCCAAGAGCGTCCACCAATGCCGCCCTCGTGGGTTTCTTCTTCCTTCGGTGCTCCCTCGAGGGGGACTCCCTTTCAGAGGAGCACCGACGATGCTTGGGGTCAGACTCCCGAGACGTCAAGTCCTCTAACGAAGTCCGGACCCATCCAGAGGCAGACTCAGAGAAGATCCTCTCACTCTGGTGCTGATGGCTCCGCAATGCCTTGGAAGACATTTTGCCACAGGGACTACAGACTGTAGAATCGTGGTCTGGACCTAGGTACCGGAGGCAGCAGTCGTGTGTGTCGGTGAGAGACATCAGTTTTTTGCACCGATCACACTTCTTAAAGCCACTGGCAGCCATCGGGGGAAAAAGGGCCCCTGCAAGATCAAAAAATTGGGCTGCCAGGAAAAGAAAAAAGGCGCGAACGCAGTCTCTAAGGACAAAAGCCGAAAAAGAGAGATCCGTGCTCGGCACCGGTGTACCGAGTCAAGGCGGGAAAGGAACCGACATCGAACCGATGAAAAACTCGACTCAACGCAGGAAAAAACCAACTTTTTCCACAGGTGACAAGGACAGGCGTCCATAGGGCTCCGCAGAAAAAAGAAGACTGAGCAAGATGACAGCTTTGAGCGGGAAGGGGACTGCGCATGCGTGCCTGCATTCCCAAAGGCTTTCTTTGAAAGCTGGGGAAATGCTCCGCATGGGGGCTCCGTCGACGCCGATATCACCCATATGTGAGGACTGATTTCCTGCTTGGTCCTGGAGAATTTGACAATCTATCTAAGGTGATATTGTCAGCATCTATCTCATTAGCCTTTTCCTGCCAATTCTTGCCAAAGAGGTTTTCTCCTGTGCAAGGGATGTTGCCTAATTTATCATGTACCCAAATCTCCAAGTCTGATGCCTGAAGCCAGGCAATCCGTCATGCACCAATGGCAATAGCAAAAGTTCTGCTGATGCATTCAAAACAGTCCAAGGCTGCACGATTCACAAACTTGGAGACATCTTGAGCATGCCTGACAAGCGTAAGGAAGTCTTGTCGTCTCTCATCAGGGAGAAGTGGGCTCATAAGTCCAAATCTCCTGTGACCTCTTTGAGGAACATTCTCATATATAAAATATATGAGCTGATCCTAGCTAAAAGCATGGAAGCCTGAAAAGTTTGACGTCCAAAAGCATCAAGAGTCCTGCATCCACAACCTGGAGGATTGGATGCATGTCTCTTTGCACTTTTCATCCTATGCATGGCTGACTCAACTACCATTGAATGGTGTGGCAGCTGAGTCTTTTGAAATCCAGGACATGGTGGAACTCGATACGTGGTATCAAGCCTCCTAGAATGAGGAGATGTGGTCAAAGGTGTCTCCCACATTCTGAGCATCAAATCATGAAGAATTTCATGAATGGGCAGAGCAGCTGCCTCCTTTGGAGCCTTAGGATATTGGAGAATTTCCAATTCCTTTGCTCTAGGCTCCTTTTCAGGAGCTACCGTCATTGAAAGGCCTTTGGCAACATCACAAATAAAATCCTGAAGAGACATGTCCTCCGGAGGTGACATTCTGCACTGGGGAGAAGAAGTGTCTTCCGGGAGAAAACTCTGGTACCGGCAGAATTATCAGAGTCATCGGAATCGGAGGATTCGAAGTATCTCTGATCACGATGTTCACGTAAGGCACGATCCCGGTATCGATCGAAGTCGGTACCGAGTTGATTCAGTACCGAGTTGATCCGGTACCGATCTTTCAATGCCAGGCAAAGACAGCATGGGAAGAATTCCCACCAGGGCCGGTACCGGTGCCGGTTGAACCATTGGTGTCAACGGTACCTCAGCTGTAAGGAGAGATGCAATACTGTGCTCGATAGCGAGGAATCTCTGGTCTATCGACGCTGCTGATGCCTGGGTGTCGGTACCAGTGAAGGTGGCCGGGACCCCTGAGCATGCCACCAGTAGTTCTGTCGAGGCCAAGGCCTCGAGAACATCCTGGAACCCCGCTGATGCTTTGGAGGCCGAAGCCTCCCGCCGGGGCTGTTTTGCCGGTGTGGTTCCCCTCAAGGGCAATGCCAATGGCTTCTTGATGCTTTGCAGGATAGCTACCCTTTGAGGACCGGCTTTTATGTTTAGTTACCTGAGATCCATGGGAGGAAGAAGAGGCTCTTGAAGACGTTGATGCAATGGACCTGGCATCCATAGAAAAGAGGGTACCGAGCTTTGCAGCCCGGTTCTGTCTTCCTCTTTTAGTCATTCCCATACAAGAGAGATACTCACATGGAGAATGGTCAGGGCCTAAACATTTAAGATACCAGTCATGGGTGTTGGTGACAGAAATGGTACCGCCACACCTAGTGTATTTTTTAAAACCACTAGCTGGTTTTTCCATCTTTAAGGAAAAATGGGGCCTAGTGCCCAAAATGGTGCCTAGCACCGAAAAAGAAAAGTTTCTGAAGAGAAACAATTCAGAATTTTATTTTTTTTTTAGAAGAAAAGAAAAGAAAAGAACCGCCGGTACCGGTAGGCGTCGTGCAGAGGCAAACGCGACCACAAGAAAACAAGATTAAAGAAGAAATTTTCTGCGGTGACAGGGTATGTGTCCTGTCGGCTCCGCGAAAAGCAAAAAACGAAGAACTTTAGAGGGACAGTTGAAAAGGCAGGAAGGCAGCGCGCAAGTGCTGAGGGATGCTCCCAAAAGCGTTCCTATTGGACGCTGGGGAACGTTCCCGTGCAGGCTCCGTCGGTACCGACGATACCCATATGTGAAGATTACATTCCTGCTTGTTCCTGGAGATTTTCTTTTTCATGGGCAAAGGATATCCATTTTCCCTGATGTATCTCGTTTTACTCAAGTAAGAAGGAGCGCTTTCCTCCAGTTTAGGCTACGTGTATTGGTGGATGGGTGAACATTCTTCCTTGGCTTTCCTTGTAAATGTTTAATTTCATTGATCATTCACAGTTGGAAAGTCTTTTGGATAACAAAGCAGGCTTGAAGGGGTTGGTTTCCTAGTTAATGTTTGTGGTGACTGTGATATTTCTGGGTTGGGGTTGGGATTGGGATTGTTCCTGCAATATGTATAATTTCTGCTCTGATTATTAGGAGCACTGCTCTTTCATGATGTGGGCTATGTAACAAGCTGTTTTATATATTTTCTTTAAATTGTTTCTTTGATTGGGAAGGGTATGATTGCTTGTTTAATTTTCTTTGAATACTTCTTTATATACACTTGGAAAATTCAATTAAAAAAAAGACATTTTACTTACCGTTACTTTCCTTTCCTGGAATCCTGCTAGACCAGTCCAGACTAGTGGGTTATGTCGACCTGCCAGCAGATGGTGAGAGAGAGAAAAATTCACGAAGCTTTGTATCATCATCCTTGGTATAAAACCCCATCCCCCCAAGGGAAGCTTCAGTATAACCATAACAAGCAGCAGGAGCTCAAACAGCCAAGGAAGCACAAAACCAGACCAAAAATGAGCTCATAAACGAATAACTCATATAACAACAAGCTAAATTAAACAATGTGAAACAGGACCCGCAAGCCAAGAAATATGCACATGGCGAGGTACAACAATGTCACCAATAAGTAAAGAGAGTCTTAGCTAGGCAACAGACTAAACAGTTTAGAGGGGCGGGTCCTGGACTGGTCTAGCAGGATTCCAGGAAAGGAAATTATCGGTAAGTAAAATTTCTCCTTCCAAATTCATCCTACTAGACCAGTCCAGACTATTGGGGAGTACCATAGCTAAACCACTCCAGTGCAGGAAGAAACAGTTGCAGCCAAGGCAGAGGCTCCTAAGCAAGCTGCTTCTCAAGCTTGGACATCCAAGTGACAGTGACATGCAAATGTAGAGAGGGCAGACCAGGTGGACACCCTGCAAATATCTAGTGGAGCTACCTGTGAGCATTCTGCCCAGGAGGTAGCCTGGGCCTGCGCAGAATGTGCCCAAAGACTTACGGGCACAGGTTTGTTCAATAAAATAAAAGCCGACTCAATGGTCTGCTTGATCCAGCGCTCAGTGGTCGCTTTGGAAGCTGTCACTCCTTTTCGTGGACCAGAAGCCAGGACAAAAAGGTGACTGGAGAGATGAAACGTATTAGTGAGTTTGAAGTAACAGCATAACGCCCTACCAACATTCAGCAGGTGAAGGACTCTGTTGTCACCCTTAGACACTTAGAACACCAGGAAGAAAAAAAGATGCCAGATCCAAGCATAGGCACATGACATACAAGACCATCAAGCCCGTAGTAGAGTGGTCACTACTTGTGGTGAGTAACATTGCGATGCAAGCAACGCCGCTCAGTAGCCAAGCTGTAAGCAAGTAAGGAGTGAGCCATCCATGAGAATCCGCCCCTGAAACAGGAGATCTCACCAGACACCGAGGGATAGGGCATAGGAGATCAGCATACCATGGATGTCAAGGCCAATCTGGGGCCACCAGCACTACCCATCTGGCATGTGACTCTGATGGAGTACATGGCCAATTAGCGGCCAAGGAGGAAAGATGTAGAGAAGCTGGTTCGAGGGCCAGGTCTGAACCAGAGCATCTAGGCCAGGGGTCTCAAACACGCGGCCCGCGGGAGAAGGTTGTGCGGCCCGCGACGGCTTCTGCTGCTGCCGTTGCCGCCGTGGCAACGGCAGAATCGACGGTCAATTTAAAAAAAAATAAAAAACTGGCTTCTGCTGCTCTGTCCTGCGGCCCGTTCCCCTCTGCGCGAGAGCCCTGAATGTGCTTCCTCTGCGGCGTGCTTTTCAAGCCGCGAAGGGAGTATTTCCCTCTCGCGAGGCTTGAAAAGTGAATAGGCTTAAGCCGCGCGAGAGGGAAATACTCTCTTTGCGGCTTAAAAAGCATGCCGCAGAGGAAGCACACTCAGGGCTCTCGCGCAGAGGGAAAGGGGCCGCGGGACAGCTGATTTTCTGCTGCAGCAGAAGCCAGCAGCAGAAGCCAGGTTGTTTTTTTATTTACCTGGGGGGGGGGTATGACTGGAAATGGGCTATTGGCAGGGGGGGGGTATGACTGGAAATGGGCTATTGGCAGGGGGGGGTATGACTGGAAATGGGCTATTGGCGGGGGGGGGTTATGACTGGAAATGGGCTATTGGCGGGGGGGGGGTTATGACTGGAAATGGGCTATTGGCAGGGGGGGGTTATGACTGGAAATGGGCTATTGGCAGGGGGGGTGTAGGACTGGAAATGGGCTATTGGCGGGGGGGGGTTAGGAAGGGAAATGGGCTAGGGGGGGGTCGAGAACTGGAAATGGGCAGGTGGGGGTTAGGAAGGCCTGGAGGTGGGCGGCTGGGGGGAGTTAGGACTGGTAATGAGCTATGGAGGGGCTGACTGAAATGGGGTAATGGGGGTTAGGGCTGGAAGTGGGCTATTGGCAGGGGGGGTTATGACTGGTAATGGGCTATGGGGGGTCTAGGACTGGTAATGTGCTGGGGGGGTTGCTAGGACTGGAAATGGGCTGAGTGGAAGGGGGCTTGAACTGCAAATGGCTGATGGGGAGGGGGGCTTGGAATGGAAATGGGCTGTGAGGGGAGGGAGCTAGGATTGGAAATGGGCTGATGGGGGGCTAGGATTGGAAATGGGCTGATGGTGAGGCTAGGATAGGACTGGAAATGGACTGATGCAGGGACTAGAAGGGAGCGGATGCTGGGTGGGGCTGGAACTAGAAGGGAGCTGATGCTGGGGGAGGATTAGAATGGGATGGAGCTGGGAAAGTGAAATGGAGAGGGGAAAAATATTTTGTCTGGGAGAGAAGACAAATCTACAATTGGCCAGGTATTGTGAGAGTAAGTGGGGATTGAGGATGGAGGGGTAAAATTTGAGTGGATGAAATAGGAATGAGGAAAGAGAAAAAGGAGAAAGATTAGTATGTTAAAGCAGATGTAGAGAGAGAATGGAAAAAAAACTAGGAGAGAAGAAAGGGCAAATGGAAGCAGACGATGGAGAGTTAGCAGAAGACATGAAGAAACCAGAAGAAAGTGGCTGGAACAATTGCAACTGAAAAAAATGCACAAAAGGTAGAAAAATATCTCTTTATTTTGAATTTATTAACTGGAATATGTCAGCTCTGGGAAATGTGCATCATTAATGTTTGCGCTTTGTTTAGTACAAGAGGAAATTAATTTATAGTTTTATTTCTACAGTGTTGTTGTACATTCCAAGTTTGGCTTTTGGGGTTCCCAGTTTAATTATTGTCTTCTTGTTTCTAAATCTTTTAGTCTTTCTTTATCCATACTCATTAAAGAGGCATGTTTACTAAAAGTTAGTGTATGGTAACATTATGCAAATATTTATGCAAATGAGGTCCCTTATGCAAATGAGGCCCCGCGTCTTATGCGGCCCCCGGGTTTCTTTACAAGTCCTCATTTGGCCCTCAAAGCAATTTGAGTTTGAGACCCCTGATCTAGGCCATGAGAGTTCGGTTCCCTTTGACGACTGAAAAATATTGACGTCTTGGCATTGAAAAAGGTGGCCATTAGGTCTAGAGTTGGATGACCCCACCGACGCACAATGTTCGCAAATGCCCATGGAGCTAGCTCCCACTCGCTGGGGTCCAGGATATGACGACTTAGGAAATCCGCTTGAATGTTCTCCATTCCCGCAATATGCTGCACAGACAGAGCCAAGAGGTTGAATTCTGCCCAGGGAAATAGAAGACTCATTTCCAGGGTCACTACAGGACATTTGGTCCCACTCTTTTGAGATAAGTCACAGTGGTGTAATTGTCATAAAGTACTCAGACTGCTCGATCCTAGAGGTGGGATTGAAAGAAGAGTAGAGCCAGATGAAAAGTCCAGGCTTTGAGGCAATTGATGGTCCAAGAGACTTCCTGAATGGACCAAGATCCCTGCACTGCTTGTTCCTTGCAGTGCACTTCCCAACCTGCAAGGCTGGCATCCGTGGTGACGACCACCACCCAATGTAGAATTTCCAAGGGAACACCCTTCAACAAGTGATGAGGACAATGCTACCAGTGAAGACTGTGGCGAACCACTGAAGAAAGGGGTAGACAAATCTGATAGTCCTATGGGGGCCAGCGTGACAGGAGAAAGTACTGAAGTGGATGCATGTGAGCATAGGGACTACGTCGAGAGCAGAAGCCATAGTGTCAAAGAGTTGTAGCTAATCCCAGGCAGTGGGAGCTGCCAGGCGCCGGAAGGCATGGACCTGAACGCAGAGCTTCTTGTATCTGTCATAAGAGAGGAAGACGTGACCCACTCTCGGGTCAAAGCAGGTACCAAGGAATTCCAGAGATTGAACTGGGCACAGATTGCTTTTGGCATAATTGACCACTCAGCCAAGAAGGTCCAGAAAGGAGAGGACCTGAGAGACCGCAGAAGTTGCCTCCTCCAAACTCGTTGCTCTGATCAGCCAATCATCTAGATAAGGATGAACCAGAATACCTTGGTGCTGCAGAGAAGCTGCCACTACAAAAATCATTTTGGAGAAAGTGCGAGGAGCTGTGGCAAGACCAAAGGGCAGGGCACGAAACTGATAATGTTGACAGAGGACCACGAAGCGTAAATACTGCTGATGATCTTGGTAGATTGGAATGTGAAAATATGCTTCCGCCAGGTCCAGGGATGCGAGAAATTCACCTGGCCAAACAGCTTGAATGACTGTCCTGAGGGTTTCCATCCGGAACCGCGGCATCTGGCGACAACGATTGACTCCCTTGAGGTACAGGATAAGACAGAAGGAGCCATCCTTCTTGGGAACGACAAAGCAAATGGAATAGTGACCAGGACCTCTTTCTGAGGGAGGAACTGGGCATACCACATTGAGCTGAAGGCGGTGATGGAGAGTCAGGTGTACAGTTGCTGCCTTGGCCATGGAACCGCATGGAGAGATGAAGATGACATTCGGCATGGGCTTGGTGAAGCTGAGAGCATAATCTTGTGTTACCTCCTCGAGTACCCACCGGTCTGATGATTTCTGGGTCCATTCATGGGAAAAATATCGTAAGCATCCGCCCACAGGAGGCACCTTGGAATGGTCCTGGAAACCATCAATGGGATGATTTGGCAGAATCATAAAACTCGTTGGACGAAGAGAAATTGTCCTGGATGCGATGGATATGCCAAAAGGACTGAAGCTTAGAACCAGCCCTATTCGAAGAAGAACCGGACGAGGATGACATGGCAGGATGACAAAAATTGAATTTGGGCTTATCCTATGGCAAACTTTGAGGCTCAGCTTCCCTCAAATCCTTCACAAGTTTTTCCAAATCCTCACCAAAAAGGCGGCAGCCCTTGAAAGGAAACTTGGCAAGACTGACTTGGAAGCAGCATCCGCATTCCAATGGCAGAGCCACAGCCAACACCGAGCCACTGTAGCAGCAGCCACAGACTGAGCAGATAAGTGCAGCAGTTCATAAAAGGCATCTGCAAGAAAGGCAAAGCCGGATCATCCAGAAGTGACTGAAGCCATCGGAGCAGAGAGCGTGCAGCGAGACCTCCACAAACAGAGGCCTGCAATGCCAAGGCTGATGACGAGAAAGTGGTTTTTAAGAAGACCTCCACCTTGTGATCCGTCTGATCAGGGAAGGCAGTGCAACCCTCTACAGCAGGGGTCTCAAACTCAAATTGCTTTGAGGGCCAAATGAGGACTTGTAAAGTAACCCGCGGGCCGCATAAGACGCGGGGCCTCATTTGCATAAAATTGCATAATGTTACCATACAAAGCGTAGAGTTAATGATGCACATTTCCCAGAGCTGACATATTCCAGTTAATAAATTCAAAATAGATATTTTTCTACCTTTTGTGCATTTTTTTCAGTTGCAATTGTTCCAGCCACTTTCTTCTGGTTTCTTTGTGTCTTCTGCTAACTCTCCATCGTCTGCTGTCCATTTGTCCTTTCTTCTCTCTTCTAGTTTTTTTTCCATTCTCTCTCTACATCTGCTTTAACATACTAATCTTTCTCCTTTTGCTCCTTCCTCATTCCTATTTCATCCACTCAAATTTTACCCCTCCATCCTCAATCACCACTTACTCTCCCAATACCCGGCCAATTGTAGATTTGTCTTCCCTCCCACACAAAATATTTTTCCCCTCTCTCCATTTCACTCTCCCAGCCCCATCCCATTCTAATCCTCCCCCAACATCAGCTCCCTTCTAGTTCCAGCCCCACCCAGCATCCGCTCCCTTCTAGTCCCCGCATCAGCCCATTTCCAGTCCTATCCCCACATTAGCCCATTTCCAATCCTATCCTAGCCCCACCATCAGCCCATTTCCTGTCCTAGCTCCCCCCACTAAGCCCATTTCCAGTCCTAGCAACCCCCCAGTCCATTACCATTTCTAGCCCCCCCATAGCCCATTACCAGTCCTAAGCCCCCCAACAGCCCACTTCCAGTCCTAACCCTCCCATAACCCATTTTTCTTTCTTTGCCCCACAATAGCCCATTACCAGTCCTAACCCACCAATCAGCCCACCTCCAGCCCTAACCCCCATCTGCCCATTTCCAGTCCTAGCCCCCACCATAGCCCATTACCAGTCCTAACCCCCCGCTGCCATTAGTCCACTTCCAGTCCTAACCCCCCATTACCCCATTTCAGTCTTAGCCCCTCCGTAGCTCATTACCAGTCCTAACTCCCCCCCATCAGCCACCCTCCAGTCCTTCCTAACCCCAAACAGCCAATTTCCCGTCCTAACCCCCCCCCCAACAGCCCAAGTAAATAAAAAAAAAAAAAACCCTGGCTTCTGCTGCTGCTGCCGTGGCAGCAGCAGAATCAGCTCTCCCGCGGCCCCTTCCCCTCTGTCCGGAAAAGCCCTGAGTCTGCTCCTTTAGCGGCGGGCTTTTCAAGCCGCGAAGAGAGTATTTCCCTCTCGTGCGGCTTGAAAAGTGAATAGGCTTAAGCCGCGCGAGAGGGAAATACTCTCTTCGCGGCTTGAAAAGCCCGCCGCTGATGGAGCAGAGTCAGGGCTCTTCCGGACAGAGGGGAAGGGGCCGCGGGACAGCTGATTCTGCTGCTGCCACGGTAGCAGCAGCAGAAGCCAGTTTTTTTTTTTTAATTGACAGGTGATTCTGCCGCTGCCACGGCGGCAGCGGCAACAGCAGAAGCCAGGGTTTTCTTTTTGGTTTCCCTCTCTCGCGGGCCGCGTGTTTGAGACCCCGGCTCTACAGGAATGGGTGTGCGTTTAGTGACCAGGACGTCTATTTTAGGGAAATGCAACCACTTGTGAAGATCATCCGAAGACCAAACATAAACATTCCCAAGCAACGAGAGGAGAGTAGAGACACATCGGGAGAATCCCACTCTAAGGAGACCATCTGTTGTAGTTCCAGGGGAAAAGGAAAAGCCTTAGAAGGTTTCCTGATGGGGTCTGCCTGAGGTTTAGAGGAATCCGAAGACTGTTGCACTTGAGAGTCTAAGAGGTGCAGAGTCTTTGTAATTTGAGAAATGAGAGCAGGAAGCTCTTCCTTACAGAATAACCAGACATCCTGACCATCTTCTTGAGGCTCCTGGTCGTCTTCCAATGGTGTAAGCGCTCCTTCTTTCTGGCCAGACTCAGACGTGATAGAATATTCATCTGAAGGACTGTCACCGTCTTCTCCTGCAGGGCACCAGTCCCCTGGAGGAGAGGAGGTATCCTTGGCCAGATCTATAGAAGCTCCAGCTAAACTTTGGCAGGCACACTTTCTAGACGAAGGATCAGCGGCAGTTGGAGTAGCCAAAGTCCCAGAGTGCTATATATCCCAGGCCTGATGGAATAGCTGCATAAACTGGAGATCAGAACCATCAGCTGAAGTCTGCATGGGCTGACTAGAGAGTTGTAGAGGGTGAGCAGGCTGCTCAGGCAACAAAACCAGAGGAAGGGCATTTTGAGATCTAGCATCACCCTCAGGTAACCCAGAGGGAGCTAAAGCAAGAGACCTGAAAGGGCTACCAGAATCAGGACTTGCAGACGCAGGAGGACCCCCTTGATCAGAACCACAGGAGGAACACAAACTACCTGTCAGTCTTACATTTCTTCCCCAGCTCAAGCAGCGCTGTAAGAAAGGCGGCATTTTCACAACAGGATAAAAGAAAGTCATAGGAAGAGCTGGAGAGCCAAAAATCAACAGACTCAAGAAAGAATGACAACTGCAGCACAAAAATTATGGCAGGAAACAGCCATTGACTGACCACATGAAGAGAAGCAGGAAAAAGGCAACTGCAGAAAACAGAACACACCGGAAAAAGAAGGGAGGCAAACGTGGTCAGAAGAACAAGATACCACCAAAAAACAGATCGGGACACTGCTTTAAAAGAGAACCGCAAAAGAAATAAAACACTCTTTGCTCTTGAATGAGGAAAAAATAGGAGGTGGAGGAAGGGTCCAGAAAAGAAAAAACTGCCCTACAACTTCCTCAGCAACTGGGTTCTGGAATAAGTTACTTTTTTTAAAACAAACTTTAAGGAGTTAGAAAAATAACAAAAGGTGACTGCCAACTTAGCTGATAGAAGTCTTGCTTGCAGAACAGTCAGAATGGAAGGCTGCAATGCCCCTCATGAGGAGCACTTCCCTTCAGAGGTGCTCTACTGGTCCTCCTGACCAGGAGCAGCTCTGGAAAGTGAAGAAAGGAAAACTGTTGGAAAAGAAGGGGCACCACAGTGTGCACAACTACCAAAGATAGCTACACTGACACCAAATCTCTTCTCAGAGAACACTAGGAGAAGTCCACCATCTGCTGAGACAGAGAAAATACTGAAGCTCCCTTGGGGGATGGGTTTTTATACCAAGGATGATGTCACAAAGCTTTGGAAATTTTTCTCTCACCATCTGCTGGCAGGGGGACCCAACCCACTAGTCTGGACTGGTCTAGAAGGATGTATTTGGAAAGGGCTTTTGTAAAACTACCCCAGGGGCTAGGTGCCCAGAAGAAGCACACTTTATGCAACCCAATGCATTGCATATACTTTGAATAATCAGGTAATTTAAAGCCATTTTACATGCAAAAATGGTTTATAAAAAAAAACTTCTAAAAGTAGAGCATTTTTTAAATTTAAGCCATGAAATACAGTATGTGTTGTGTCATGGCGCATGGACACTGTCCATCAGGTATGTCCCAACAGAAAAAAGGTTGTGAACCAATATAATAGACTGAAAGCATATTTCAAGTTTTATAATGGATGGGGTCAGGTCTATTTTTTTATTTAAAGGGTATTTCTATCCCGCCTTATCCTTCAATCAAGGCGGTGTGCACATCAAACAATCAGTGGTAATGGAGTGTGTGTGAGTTAGTTTATGTACAGTGAGGGTGCATGGGTGCAAGTGTGTTGATTAGTGTGATCTATTTACAACATGTGCTTTTTACAGTTATATACAAGGTCTATAGTGTGAGCAGTCTGCCTCTTGCAAAAGACAGGAGCGAGAAGTAACAAAGTTGTAGCACCAAAAAATGAAAGGGCAACCCTTAATAGCTCATTAAGATTCTTCCGTTTAAGGACACACAGATGTAAAATATCGAATGGAATATTTATAGATCTGTATAACATTACAAATCATTGTACTGTATAATTATACTGTACCTGCAGCTCCATCTGGAGGTGCAATTTTCATTGGATAAGGTGGAACATGTGCAGTATCTGGCCCTCCATCTTTGCATGGGCAAGTAAAAGGGATTCGCTCCTGATTGCAGGCAAATTTAATGAATTTGCAGAGTTCTTCCTGAGTGAACAATTCTAATGCAGACCAGAAATATTCAATGTGTTGGTCAGTTTCCATCAGTCCCACTTGGTACATTGTATGTGCCTATTGGAAAGGAAAAGATGCAGTAGAGATAGAAAGTCCATCATTGGCATATTTTAGGATAAAATAATTGAGATAGAATTTCTTTTTTTTTTAAATTTTATATTTATGAAATTTTACAAATTAAATCAAGAAAGTTTTTCAAAACATTCTTGCAGAAAAAAGAGCAGATACATTAGTAAATTCTATGTTACAAGAATACAACAGGTAAAGACAAAGTAATTCATAATTGAAACAAAGTATCTACCCACCCTAGCCCACAAACATGAAAGGGGAGGTATCACACTTCTAAATTCAACCAAATATACAAAGAAATATAGGCAGCAAACTAGATCCGCGGATTCCTAAATTAAGAGAGCTCAGGTGACAGAATTTCTAATCCTCTCCCCACAATGCGTATTATATATCCCCTTCTGAATCACGTTTTCCTTTCTTGGAATGCTTTTAACAGAAATACATGTTATATCTACATTTATATATATATATACACACACATACATACAGTATATACAGTTGTGTCAACATTATTGGCACCCTTGCATTTTAGGTATATTGTATACAATATCTTGAGAAATAATTGGAAATATTCTAACTGTATGTCTTTATAATATTTTAATAGTATGTTCAAAGATATACAACAAGAAAAAAAAGATGTCTGTACAATTTAGATGTAGTAATTTCTGAGAACAAAAAAAAACAAAATATGACTTGGATAGGATTAATGGCACCCTTTACTAATATTTGGCTGCACAGCCCTTGACAGTATTGACAGCCTCCAAACATTTCTTGTAGCCATCTATAAGTTACATACATCTGTCTATTGGTAGCTTCTTGTACTCTTCAACTGTAATTTGTTCCAGCTCATGAATGTTTCCAGGATTCCTTTTACCAATGGTGGATTTCAGCTCTTTCCAAAGGTTCTTGACCAGAATGAGATCATGACTCATTGCTGGCCAGTTTAAAACGGTCCATTTTCTTTTCTTTTTAACCATTCTTTTGTACTTTTGGATATATGTTTTGGGCGATTATCCTGCTGGAGGACCCATGACCTCGACCCAGGACATAGCTTTCTGACACTGGGTAGCACATTTCACTCCAAAGTACCTTGGTAGTCCTCTGACTGCATGATTCCTTTAATACGTTCCAGGCCTCCAGATCCTGAGGCAGCAACACAGCACCACAACATTATGGCATCTCCACCATATTTAACTGCAGGAAGGGTGTTTTTTTCCTTATAAGCTTCATTTCTTTGCCTGTAAATTTATTGCTGGTCTGCATTGCCAAAGAGTTGAAATTTGGTTTCATCTGTCCACAGAACATTTTCCCAGAAGGATTGTGGTTTCGGGCAAAGATCAGGTGTGCCTTTTTATGTCTGTCTTTGAGCAGTGGGGTCCTCCTTGGCCTTCCCCCATGAAGTTGTCCTTTGTTTAGTGCGCAGAATAAAGTGCGGGTTGAAACCACCAGTATAGATTGCTCCAGGTCAGCCTTAAGCTCTTTGGATGTTGTACGTAGTGTTTTTCCAACAGTTTGCAATAACCTTTGAAGACTTCTTGGATTAATTTTCTTCTTCCCATCATGTCCTAGGTGGTTCTTGACATTTCCATGAGCAGAAAAGCGTAGTTACCTGTAACAGGTGTTCTCCAGGGACAGCAGGAATCAGTCCTCACATATGGGTGACGTTGGCACCAATGGAGCCCCTGTGGAAGCATCCCCCCAGCTTTCAAAGAAAACCTTTGGGAGATGCCCCCACGCATGCGTGGTCCCCTTCCCGCCCAAGGGTGCCATCTTGCTCAGTCAGATGACATAGCTAAAAGACGGCAAAAACAAAAGATGGTAAAGGAGGAACTCCAAGGGGAGGAGGGAGGGTTGTGAGGACTGATTCCTGCTGTCTCCAGAGAACACCGGTTACAAATGAGTAACTACGCTTTCTCCGAGAACAAGCAGGAAGTCAGTCCTCAAATATGGGACTCCCCAGCTACAGGCTACCGAAAGCCCATAGCAAAAACAGGGCTCTCTTATGGGGAGCCGCAAGCAGCAGCAAGTCTGTGCCCACAGATCACAGTAGGACCGCTATGTCTGATGAAACCAGCATTCTGGTAGCCTGAACACAGAAGGGTTGGAGGGTATTGCCTAAACCCCAAAAAGGTTATGGAGCACAACCTGGCCGAAGGCACTGTCCCGTCAGGACTCTCTTTCCAGGCAGTAATGTGCTGCGAAGGTATGAACTGAAAACCAGGTGGTGGGTGGCCTGGCAGATGTCCACCATCAGGGCAGAGCGCAGGTTTGCCACCGAGGCTGCCATGGCCCTGACACGGTGTGCCGTGACATGGCCCTCCTGCTCATAAGCGAGAGCGATACAGTCCACTACCCATATGGACAGCGTATGCTTAGTCACTGCCTCCCCCAGCCTACTGGGGTCATAGGAGATGAAAAGCTGAGAGGCTTTGCAGTGGCCCTGAGTGCGTTGGATATAGAAGAACAAAGCCCTCTTACAGTCCAAGGTGTGAAGGGCCGTCTCTGCCCGACTGGAATGAGGTCTTGGAAAGAAGGTAGGGAGCAGCACTTCCTGGATGAGATGGAAGGGCGACGCTATCTTCGGCAGGAATTTGGGGTGCGTGCAAACCACCACTCTGTTCTTGTAGAACTTGGTATAGGGTGCCTCCGCCACAAGGGCCTGAAGCTCGCTAACTCTGTAAGCGGAGGTAAGCATGACCAGGAAAGCCATCTTTCAAGAGAGGTAGCGAAGGGGCAGGTAGCCAGAGGTTCGAAGGGCGGGCAAGTGAGCTGCCCCAACATGACGTTGAGATCCCATTCGGTTGCAGGAGTGTGAACCGGGGGCTTAGATAAGAGCAGGCCTCAAAGGAAACGGGTCACCAACAGTTGGGCCGAGAGGGGCTTGCCATCCACCAGATGGTGGTGCGCCGCCAGTGCACTAAGATGCACTCAGACGGAGTTAGACTTGAGCCCGGACTGAGAGAGATGGAGAAGGTACTGCAACACCAGAGCTACCAGGCAGGAGAAAGGGTCAGTCCTGTGTTTCCAAACCAAACAGAGAACCTACGCCATTTGAGGGTATAAGCCTTCTGAGTAGAGGCCTTGCGAGAGGCCAGGAGAATGTCTTCCACCTCAACCGGAAGGTGGAAAGGGGCCAGAGTCACCCTCTCAACAGCCAAGCTGTCAGCTACAGGGACCCCAGGTTGGGGGTGCAGAAGAGAGCCCCCCTCCTGAGATAGGAGTCCCGGGGCGATCCCCAAGGGGATGGGGGTCTCCACAGTCAACTGTAGAAGCAGCGGGAACCATGGCTGCTGGGGTCACCAAGGAGCTATTAGGATGAGCAAGGCCCTGTCGTGGAGAGTCCTGAACAAGGTCTTGGTGATCAGCGGCATAGGAGGGAAGGCGTACATGAGGCCTTCTGACCATGAGACCAGGAATGCATCCACTGCCACCCTGGAGGGGTGTGCCTGCCGGGAGCAGAAGCGGGGCAACTGAAAGTTGTCCGGGCTGGTGAACAAGTCCATCACGGTTTCCCCCCAGTGCTGGAAAAGCTGGCTGGCTAACCTGGGGTCCCAGCTGCCACTTGTTCAGCTGGAGAACTCTGTTGAGCCTATCGGCCAGCAGGTTGTCCTGGCCTGGCAGGTACACTGCCCGAAGGATACACTGTTGGATTGCGTATCAGCAGAAGACCAGTGCCTCCTGACAAAGGGTACGAGACCCCGTGCCCCCCTGTTTGTTCACGTAGAACATCGCCACCTGGTTCTCCATCTGGACCAGCACCGGCTGGTGATGCAGGTGATGACAGAAAAACCCTAAGGGCTAGGTGTACGGTTTGGAACTCCAGGAGGTTGATCTGCTGGATGCTCTTGTCTGGTGACCAGTTGCCCTGAGTGCGGAGTGGGCTCCCTAGTCAAGCAGGATGGCGTCCGTGATGAGGACCCTTGAGGGGCATGGGTCCTGGAAAGGGCATGCCTGCCTCAAGATGCTGGGGAGAATCCGCCAGTTGGCGGGTCACAGAAACTCTGTCTTGGATGTGGCCCGTGGCCTGAGACCACTGGTCCCAGAGACACCATTGCGTCGCACTCATGTGGAGGCAAGCGTTGGGGTGATGTAGACCGTGAAGGCCACGTGCCCAAGGTGGCGCAAGAGAAGCTGAGCGGGCACCAAGGGATGGTACTGTATGTCCTGAGCCAGAGTCCTGAGACGATTGGCTTGGTCCCTATGCAAGAAGTCCTTCGACTGGAGAGTGTCGATCTTTGCCCCAATGAACTCCAGACATGTGTTGGGAGGAGGTGAGACGTGGGTAGTTTATGACAAACACCAAGTGCTGCAGAACCTGGATGGGGCGTGCGGAGGCCTGCTGCATCTCTGAGGCCTTGCCTCCCCCTTTATGAGCCAGTCATCCAGGCAGGGAAAGAGAAAGACCCCCTGGAGCCGGAGGAAGGCAGCCATGACTGCCAGGCATTTTGCGAAAACTCTTGGGGCAGAGGCTAGGCCAAAGGGGAGCATCCTGTACTGAAAATGCCTGCCCCCCACTACGAACCGCAGGGTACTGCCTGGGGTTGAGGTGGATAAGAATGTGGGTATAAGCATCTTTAAGGTCTAAGGAGCATAGCCAGTCTCCCTGCTGGAGGTATGGGAGCAATGTTCCAAGGGAGAGCATTTTGAACTTCCCCCTCACCAGGAATTTGTTGAGGCTGCACAGGTCAAGGATGGGCCTTAGGCCCCCTGTTTCTTTTGGCACAAGGAAGTACCTGGAGTAGAACCCTTTGCCCTTGAGATGGTGGGGCACCGATTCCACTGCTTTGTCCTCGAGAAGATCTGCCAACTCCTTCAGAAGGTGGTCCCGGTGGAGGGGAGACCTGAGGGGCTCTCCCGGGAAATAAGGGGGAGGTGTCTGAGTCAGGTGGAGGAGGTAACCCTCCCTGACTACCCAAAGTGCCAAGGAATTGGTGGTGATGGACATCCACCTCTTGGCATAGAGGGCCAGACGTCCTTCTGTGGGCCGCTGATCTCCTTGGGGTAGATAGGCTATGCTCAAGGAGTCAAAAGCTCCACCCTGGCTGGGCCAGAGTCTTGGGCGTTAGAGCCTTCTGCTTATGCGGGCCATGCCCATGTCACTTGGCCTGCTTGACCCTGTTGGGGAGCTGGGGAGGCCTGATAAGGAGGGTAATTTCAGTAAGCAGCTCCCTTCCTTGGGTAAAAGGATGTTTTACCCGAGCCCTTCCATCGCAGCGGGGCAGTGGTTTTTTTGGAGAGCCTGGTCCTCGTCATGAACTTGGTCTCCAGCTCAGCAGCCTTGTCAGTCATGGGTTTGCAAAAGAGGTTCTCTCCTTGGGAGGGGACATTGAACAATTTGTCCTGAACCCACTGCTCGAGGTCGGATGACTGTAGCCAAGCTTGGCAGTGTGCACCGATGCCCGCTGCCGCTACTCGAGCTGCTGACATGAACACATCATAGTCCGCTCGAGACATGAATTTGGAGCATTCACGGACAGCTCTGGCCATGTTCTTGAGCCGCTGCAAAGATTCCTCGGAGAGACCAGCTGAGAACCTAGCGAGTTCCTTTGCCAGGTCTCTCAGGTACATGCCATGTACAGCTGGTAGGCCTGGGGTTGAACTGCAAGGATGCCAATTATGTTGACTACAACTGTATGTGTATGTATAGATATACATATGTGTATATATTTACATATTATTCCTTTGGGTTTCTTGTTCAACTGGATGTAGCCCATGAAAACTCAAGTTTTTCCACGCCATTTTTTTTTAACCAACTCCTCCTATCTAGCTTAGTCACTGCAGCGACAGCTCACTGGCTGAGAGACATGCAGTGTGTTCCCTTTGGATCACAGCATATGTATACCCTCGGACCATTCAGCAGGTGATGCAGTTCTACAGTGGTAGGGACACCCTCCCCCCAGGGGCTGTGAATGTTAATTCTGTAGCATCACCAACCAACTGAAGGATCAGTAACAGAGTTCCTTAACTGAAGACAAGTCTCCTGCATGCTAGTGGACCCCAAAAAGAAAACACTGTAAGAATGACAATGTTCAACTAGATCAGTTTTAAGAATCTTTCTCCTTCCAACCCTCTATTATAAGGATTATCACAATTGCAATTAACATACAAACTTTAAAAAGTATTTTATAGGACTAAAGTATATACCTTTAAAAATTCCAGGTTAATGTAAGGCAGACCACACGTCCTCAGCTCCATTTCTAAGGGTGTCAAGGTTGTCAAGAGTTGGAGCGGTATGACTGAACTTAACCCAGCTCGCACTGCAGTCATGCAGTCTTGATTCTGCAGTTCACGCAGTCTTAGATTCAGGATTGCAGTTGCATATAAATCTTTATTCTCCCATCTGATCATGATGCATAAAAAGGCAAAGTAAAAAGCTATCAATCTCTTTATAAATGCACTCTTTTTAGAACTTATTAAAAAATTGTTAATAACTTTTAAAAGGTCAACAAAATAGATGATATACTGAACATTTTAGATTTCAAAGGTTTTTTCTTCACATATTATTCACAAAGGAGGCCTGAGACATTTTGACAGTTCATATATATTTGTTTTATTGTTCTTTAAAAAGGTTTCATAACTTAAAGACTCCTGTTTTCTACTTCAGCAATATATAGTAACATACCATATTTATTTATTTGCCTATTTTTATAGACCGCTTCATTTGAGTCAAAGCGGTGTACAGATAAGTGAACTTTAAAATGTTTACATAGAAATTGAAAGGTTAACATTAAAATGAAGTCTAGAACTAAGTACAACTAAATTATATATAACTAACAAAGCATAGTGAATTATATAGAAAAGGATGAAAGTTCTAGGCGCAGAAATGGATAAGAGTCTTGGATGCAGTGAAAGGGGGAAGGGGAGGCTCTAGGGTGTTGCTGTCCAAGTACTCATTGAATAGATCAGTTTTAAGATCCTTAAGATTGAGGATAAATCATATGCTCTCAGATAGGGAGCTCCAAATGCTTGGGGCATACAGTGAGAATGCTTGATTATAGGTGACAACTAATAAAGACTGAAGTGGCCTATCCAGTTTTCCCAGAGTACGTTAGGTTTGTAACTGCTGTTCTGTGCAGGTTACCCCCCCCCCCCCCCATCTTTACCTTGGAGTGCAAATTATTCCACTGCTTCACTCAGCTGAAGTGCCCATCTTTGTTTTCCATTTTATTGCTTTTACCCCGTGCCTTTTTCAATTTCATTACTGTTTTTATCTCCACCACATCTTCTGGAAAGGCATTCCAGGCATCCACCACCATTTCTGTGAAGAAATATTTCCTGAGTTGCTTCTGCAGCTCTCTCTCCTTGCGATTTCAGATCGTGTCCCCTGGTTCTAGAGCTTCCTTTTCTCTATAGACTGCTGGGAAATGCAGCCACACTTCACAGTCATGTCCGACACAGAACCTTTGTGCCCTCATCCAGCATGAGAGGGCTTTGACTTCTCTGCGCCTGCATGCACTAGTTCTTGCATTCCCCTTGAGCAGTCCTGTCAGGCAGTCTGTGTGTAGTTTAGCTGGTAAGTATGCAGTCAAGCTCTGTTTCTCTGCTGGAGGGTTTTTTTTTTTTTGTAATTTTTTAATGGGGGTAGGCAGGAGGATAAGTTGACTGCATTTCCTTGCTGTCTATAGAGAACCCCCATTACAGGTAAACAGCTCTGCTTTCTCCACAGACAAGCAGAGCAATGCAGGCAACTTCATGGTAAATCCAGATCTGAGGGTCGTGGCCATCTTTGCTTCTTTCAAAACACGAGGATAAGGGTGAAGGAGATGAAGAAAGTAAGAACCTTCCTCTTGAAGGCCATGTCACAGCTCACAATGTGAGAGCCATGGCAACCTCCATGGCTCATCTTCACTCTGTGTCTATCGATGACATCTGTTAAGCAGCTACTTGGGCCTTGGTTCATACCTTCACAGCCCATTACTCCTTAGACAAGGACTCCCGCCGGGTTGCCTTGTTTGGTCAGGCTGTTCTTCAACACCTGTTCCATGCTTAATCAACTCCTACCCACCATCCCTGGTAGGATGCCAGAGATCCATGGGGGGAAGTGGAGCCCTTTCACAAGGGCACACAACTTCTGGGGTTTCTCCCTGGCATCTGCAGCTAAGGAGACCCCATATGTGAGGACTACATTCCTGCTTGTTCCTGGAGATAGCATAGTTACTCACTTGTAACAGGTGATCTCCGGGAACAGCAGGAATTTAGTCTTCACAACCCACCCACCTCCCCTAGGAGTTGTATCTCTCTATCTCTCTCTTTCTCTCTTTCCCTCTCTGTCTCAGCTTTAAACTCAACTGGAAAGGGACAGCTGGGAAAGGCGGGAAGGCAGCACGCAGGCGCTGTGGGATGCTCCCAAAAGCTTTCTTATTGGACACTGGGGAGTGTTCCCGTGCAGGCTCCGTCGGTACTGATGATACCCATATGTGAAGACTAAATTCCTGCTGTTCCCGGAGATCACCTGTTACAGGTGAGTAACTATGCTTTATTGCTGGGTACTGCCCCCTGGAATTCCACACTGCTAACCCATTAGCAACAGGCAATGCAGCCGTGGCACCCACTTGACTATTCAGCGGCACTAACAGTGAGTGCTGTTGAATAGTCCAGCCAAGGGTATTAACATGGTTAGCAGGTCCCTTTCAGTGTTAGGCCTTACATTAATAGATGGGAAATGCACTATAATAAAGATGTCATATCACCGTTTACAGTACGTCAAACTCTTCATATTGCAGAAGGTTTAAAGGAGCAGAATATACACATTTAACATTTTTTTCTTTACACAGACAAATCAGAACCATGGAACAGATGTCAAAAAGGAAGAATAATTTAGATATTTTGAGACAAGTGTACTGTATATTTGGGACATTAGACTTAAGCATTATGCATAGTAATGTAGTATTTATCACAACAGACATGGATGTTGTATTTCCCCTGGGAATTTTCTATAAATTGTAATGTGTATAGGTAGTGTACATTTTTGCTTTTTAAAACATTTTTTTAGAGAGATTCAGTTTGGAGTGTAAACCGCACTGATGCAGAATAGCGCGGTATATAAGAGAATATAAATAAATAAATAAAATAAAATAAATAAGACAGGTTTTTCTAAATGGGTAACTGGAGATATTGAAGTACATGGTGGACTGGTAGATCCATTTATTTATTTAACAGTTTTTATATACCGTCTTTCTACGATTCAAGACGGTTTACATGGAACGTAACTGACAGTATTGTACAACTGTTTACATAGATCAAGGTAACAGGCTACATAGGTAACATAAGAACTAAGGAACAAATGAACTAATAAACTATTTACATAAATTATTTACACTAATATGGATCATTTGTTTACATAAGAAGTAGCTGTGGGTCACTAGGATATCAATTGGGGGGACTAGTGAGAAGGGTAGGAGTAGGGGGGGAGGAACTAGGGTGGTAGGGAAAAGTGTTCAAGGAAGAGGTGGGTTTTTAGTCTCTTTCGGAATTCTGCGTGGCTCACACAGTTATGTAGGTCATGGGAAAGGGTATTCCATAGAGATGGGGCATAGAGAGAGAAGGCCCTGTTGCTGGTAGATTGTTTAAAGTGTAATTTAGATGTAGGCATGGTTAGAAGGTTTTTGGTGGAGGAGCGGCGTGTTCTTGTGTTGTTAGGGAAGGCAAGGAGTGAGGAAAGGCATGGAGCTGATTCTTTTGAGATAATCTTATGAATAAGGGTGAGCACTTTAAATTTGGATCGGAGTTGGATTGGGAGCCAGTGTAAGTTATAGACGACAGGTGTAATATGGGATCGTCTAGGGTTGTTAGTTATTAATCGTGCTAGTGTATTTTGGGCAAGTTGGAGAGGTTGGATGGTGGTCTTAAAGAGGCCATGATAGATAAGGTTACAATAGTCAAGTGAAGGGGTTGTGAGGGCCTGACAGACAGTACGGAAGGAGTTGGGGCTTAAGAGGGGCTTGAGGGTGCGCAACTTTGCATAAATTATATTAGTAGTTTTCTTTATGTGATCAATAAAGGAGAGGTTCTGATCAAGGGTAATTCCAAGATATTTCACCTGGTTTTTTATAATGAGAGTGAGATCACCAAGGGTGAGTGTTGGGGGAGGGGTATATGAGGGGTTGGAGAATACTTGGAGGATTTCGGTTTTGGATTGGTTAATAAGTAGAATGTGTTGGGAAAGCCAGGATTTGAGATTAATTAGACATTCAGTTATCTTAGTGAAGTCGGGGTTAGATAGGCTAAATGGGGTGAAGCACATCATATCATCAGCGTATAATTGGTACTGAATGCCGTGGTTTTGGAAAATTTTGCAGGCAGGTTGGAGGAAGATATTAAAAAGTAAGGCAGAGAGGCTAGATCCTTGGGGGACACCTTGCTTTAGCGTGAATGGGAGGGAGGTATCATTTCCAATACGGACCTGTTGTGTTCTGGAGTCTAGGTAGGAATGAAACCATTTGAGAGTTGTGCCTCTCAGACCTATTTCATGAAGTCTGGTTAGGAGTTGATTGTGGGGAAGAGAGTCAAAGGCAGCGGATAGGTCAAGGAATATAAGTAAGCATCCTTGGGTAGGGTTATGAGTATGTAAGTACAAAGAATCTAGAAGGGAGGTTAGGAGGGTTTCAACTCCGTGATTCTTTTTAAATCCATGTTGGTATAGGTCATGGGGAGAGTGGTCATCAATGTAATCCTGGGGGATCTTCTACGATGTTTGTGAGAGAGATGCTTAGGTGGGAGTAGGGATGCTAAGGATAGTGTTTGATTCCAGGTAGAGATGGTAGAATTTTGGTTGAGGATTTTGTCGCTTAATTGGTCAAGTGAGGGAGTAATTTTCTCTAGGAAGTTAGCTGGATTAAATGGTCTGAATTTTCGAGTAGGTTGGGGATGAGTGTGAGGTTTATTTTGAGACGATGAGTAGGGTATGGAGAAGAAGATAATAGAATGGTCAGACCAGGGTATGGGTTGGATAGTGTATTGGACCTGGTCATTGAGATGAGGGTGTTGAGGGATGAAAATTAAGTCAAGGGTGTTTCCTTTAGAGTGTGTAGGGTGATGAAGTATTTGGGTAAAATGGAGGGCGTTCATAGCTTGGAGGAAGGCGGTGGAATTTGTTGGGGAAGTGGAATGTAGGTTTAAATCACCCAAGATTATTAGAGGGCGTGATGCAGGCTGGGGAGAGCAGGCAGTATCTAGGATCGTGGAGAGGTCTGAGGAGTCTGTTTGTGGTGCACGGTATATGAGGTGTAGGGCAAGCGTAGAGTTGGAGACAGTAATAGTGTCCATGCCTAGGGTGGAAGTGGACTCGATAGAAGATAGTTGTAAGCTGGATCTAGAAATAATGGCTACTCCACCTCCTCTGCCATGTAATCTGTTACAAATGTTAATTGAGTATGAATTGGGGCATATTTGATTTAGTAATACTGTGTCGGAGTCTTGAAACCAGGTTTCGGTAAGGCAGAGTATATCAAGATTATAGTCAGTAATGATGTCAGCAAGTAATGGGATTTTGTTTCTGGCTGAACAGGCATTAAGTAGGGCACATTTGAGGGGGGGATAGGGTGGTTCTAGGGGGGATGAGGGATATGGGTTAGGATTTATAGTAATGGGTTTAAGTTTGCAAGAGCGGTGGTAGGTGTTATAGTGATTATAGTGGGAAGGAGGTGGGGGGAGTAGATGCCTAGGGGAATAGATTATTGGAATGGGAGCACTGGGGGTTAGGGTGAGGGTGTAAGGTAGAGTAAGTAAGAATAGGTAAAGTAAACTAAGAGTAGGCCCCATCCTGAGAGAACAGAGCTTGAGAGGAGACATTTTTGTGGTGAGAATTGAAAACGGGTAAGGGAGGGGGGGGGTAGGGAAAACAGGGGGGGAGCTGAGTTCGGAGTCTAATGGAATGAGGTTTTGTGAGAGGAGGTAGGAGACTTAGAGTTGAAATGTTTTGCAGGGTGTGAGTGGTTACATATGTTGCAAAAATACAATTGCTTGTCAATATGGCTATTATTTGCAACCTTTGTTGGAATTAAACAGTTACAGTGTATGAAGATTGGACACTTTGCAGTACAGCTTGTATGAATAGTAGGGAGTAAGATTTAAGATGGTTAGAGCATTAGTATTAGAATAAATAAATGTAGCAAGGTAAGCATGAATAGGTATGTTCAATGTTGGAAGTAGGTTAACAAGATGCTTACGTTAGAGGCTGGAGGGAGGTCGGAGTTAGGTTAGCTTAGTTCATATTACAGTAGATAATCCGATCGATCTAGTTGCTTGAGATTGAGAGGCGGCAGGATTCAAGGTTGAAGATTCTTGTCTTGGTTTGGTTGGTGCGACGCGTTGCTTTTGGGATCGACCTCTGAGGTGGGCCACTGCCTAAGGGCCACGCCAAAGGGCCCTCTGGCGAGGCCCTCAGGCGCGGGCACGCCTGGAGCGTGCAGTTGCTTTTCTAGTGTGCTGTAAAGCCCCGACTGGGCTGGAGAAGCTGCGGGAGGGGCAAACGTGCTCTGACCTCTCTCGATGAGGAAGCAGGGGTCTGGTGCTGATTCGATGGTGTCCGGTGGCAGAGAGGGACTCCCGGCAGCGTGCAGTTGCTTTTCTAGTGTGCTGCAAAGCCCCGATTGGGCTGGAGAAGCTGCGGGAGGGGCAAACGTGCTCTGACCTCTCTTGATGAGGAAGCAGGGGTCCGGTGCTGATTCGATGGTGTCCGGTGGCAGAGAGGGACTCCCGGCAACGTGCAGTTGCCTTTCATGATCTCCTCAGGGGTGCCACAGGACTATAAGACTGAATGGAAGTCCTCTTTTTTTTTGTAGTTTATATTTTATTGACAACAAGCATCTATACATCCATCGAACCGCATCCCAGTAACGAAACCAGGAAGGATCACAAGGTTTGATATACACACATCAAACCAACCACAAACCTTTCCCCTTTGCCCCCCCATCCACCAACAGTTCAGTAGGAAAATTCACCCTTCCCCCTTTCCCCCCCCCAGCGCTACCAGCCCAATCCAGACCCTATAATCACACTCTTCGGCTCTAGCCAATCAGCCCCTCCCCACCCCACCCATCTCCCCTGAGAATAACTAATCCAAAATGATACCGAGAGCACACTCCACAATAATGGAAGTCCTTTTTTATTGTCTGGCTCTGGAAATGAAGCTAGAGATAAAGCTTTAGATATTTTTTGTAGAAACGTATGAAGGAGTATTCCTCATTCATCTCCTGAGATGTAGTTTCTCTTGGTTGTTGATGATTATGGTCCAAAATAGATGAGTGTCTCATGTTTGTACTAGGCTCCCAGTTGTGGGAGCAGGCAATATTCTGTGAATGATAAACACTGTTATAATTTGGTATGTGATATACTTCTGGAAACCAATCCTCCTGGTATTGGATGGATGTTCTGGGAAAATACTCTAGCCACGGGGTCTGATGCAGTTTTAGTGACGAAAGGCAGTCCTGATATAACCCCTTGCCAATCTGTTCTTTTTAGGATATCCTCAATGAATATGCATGAAACAGATTTGCATGCAATGGAGACGGTGCATGCAAATCAATCCCATGCATATCCTGGTGTATCCTGAAAGCCAGAGTGGCTTGAAAAATACTGTACTAGGTTACCTTACCAATATGCTTACACCTCCGAGCTATGACCTCTTTAATTGCCCAAGAGCAAACCGGAGAGGCAGCGTAATCCTCATTATTGCCAGAAGCAACCTCCAACGCAACTCTTCTCAGAGTACACCCAACCTTGACTACATTCGGATCTCTAATAAATTCCTATCTGCCTGCCTCTTCTACTGCTCACCATCCTCAAGTGCTGATGATCTGGCCATTATCCTTGACCTAGCTTGCGATAGGAACTCCCAACTCAAAACACTCTGGCTGCTAGGTGATTTCAATCTCCCAGTCCTCCCTACCAAGCACTCCTCTGCCTTCCTCAATGCAATGAATGCTCTCGACTATCATCAACTTATACATACACCCACTCACTCGGCAGGCAACACCCTTGACCTCATCTTTGCTCCTTCACCCATCCACAGTCTGACCAGCCAGGACCCTCCACTTGTCCTCCCTGTTCTCTGGTCTGATCGTAACACCATACTGTTTCGTTTGCCTACAGTCCCTGGAGATGACCAGCCTCCATCCAGCTCTAATTCCTCAGCCTCCAGACATCGCTTCAGACCCTTTGATAAGGAATCATTCATCATGAACGTCCTCGATGACCTCAACCATGACACAAATGATCTGGTCGAACTAGTAGACACTTGGAACAGCACCCTAACTAAAGCCTCATTCCTTCCACTAAACCCATCAGGAGGAAGTACTCAGCGATATGGTTCACCTCTGATCTTTGAGAATCCTTATTACTCCTCAGAAAACTTGAGCGATGCTGGAGGCACTCTAGGCATGATGTCGACCACGTTGCCTACCTGGCTAAACTACAGGAGCACCGAAGAGCAGTCAATCTCAAGAGAAGGGAATACCACACTAGTGCCCTTATGTGTTCCCTTAACAAGCTCCATGAGCTCTTCAGTATTACAAGTGACGCATCCAAGAACCTACCAGCAATTGCCCCTAGCCTGGCCAATTTTGCCTCTTATTTCCAGAGCAAGACGAATCCGATTATACCGCTCCCTGATAAGCTTGATGATGGACATACCTTACCAGAACCCCCATCCACAGCTGACGCGCTGATACCTACTCTTGATTCTTTCTACCCATACTCGGCTGAACAAATAGAAAACATCATCGGCTCAATCAACACCTCAACCTCCCCAGCTGACCCTTGCCCGGCTTTCTGGATTAAGCAAGCAAGATCCAACCTAAGTGCAGCTATCTCCAGAATAATACACCTCTCGTTTTCCACAGGAACTCTTCCAGTGTCCCTTAAATCTGCCTCCATCAGACCTCTGCTAAAAAACAACAAATCAAACCCATCAGACATCAACTCTTACAGACCGATTTCCAGCCTACCCTTCCTGACCAAGATCTTAAAAAAGATTGTCCAGCAACAGGTCCAGGACCACATTGACTCCCATGCCCCCCTTGACCCATAGCAACATGGATTCCGCCAGCAGCATGGGGTCGAACTCCTATTTGTAACCCTCCTTGATAAGCTCTATACTGGCTTAGATAAGAGGAGGCATGGTTTCATCCTGATCTTCATGGACATCGCCTCTGCCTTTGATTCTGTCAGCTACAACCTTCTCCTTAGCCGCCTACAACAAAAGGGTATACAGAACTCTGCCCTCAACTGGTTTAGGTCATACTTAACGGGTCGCCAGCAATAGGTCCGATTGGGAACACAGTCCTCAAGCACCTTCCAGCAAACGCAAGGAGTTCCACAAGGCTCATCGCTCTCAGCCTTACTTTTCAACGTCTACATACAGCCAATCTGTACAATAATCAAGTCGTTCAACATACTATATCACATTTATGCAATGTCTTACTCTACACCCCATTCTCTCTTGACAGCCCTGACTTCTCAATCATCTCAGAATGCTTCAACGCTGTCACTGACTGGCTCGCTACACATAACCTGAAGGTTAATTGCAGGAAGACTGAGGTCTTATTTATATCCAAAGACCAATCTTTTACCCCACCATCCTCCTTGCGGGTGAGAGATGTTGAACTCATGACCAAGCCAGAGGTTTGCTACCTGGGAGTAATTTTAGACCAACATTTGTCCATGGCTGCACATATCCATAGTGTTATCAAAGCCGTCTACCAGAAGATAAGTACTTTCCATCATATACGCCCATTCCTCGACCCTTCAGATTTTCGCTTGGTATTCCAAGCTCTCATCCTCCCACACTTTGACTACGCAAATATTATTCTTCAAGGCATCCCAAAACACATCCTCCAACCTCTCCAACTGGCCATGAATACAGCTGCCTGGTCACTACAAGGTGTCTCCAGGTACGAGCATATCTCACCCATCTTGATGCAACTTACACTGGCTCCCCTATCTAGCATCTTCTCACGTTTAAGATTATTCACAACTCATCTGCACCCTCCCTGTCAACTAATGTTCAACATACCCCAGACAACAGAACGAGAAGATCTATCATGGTAAACACCCTGGTCATTCCCTCAACCATAAGGACTTGCACTAAGGCTGTCAGAAACCGCGCCTTCTCTTTATATGTACCTACTCTCTGGAATGCCCTTCCTGCTTCAGTCCGAGTCATTATGGACCAATCTATGTTCAGAAAGGCATTAAAGACTCACCTCTTCCAGCTGGCTTATGACCAAATAACTTAAGAATGGCCCTATTACGCTGGACTCTGCACTTACACAGACTACCGGCATCATATTATTTAGATTCGCTGTTTATACCTGTTTGATGTAAAGTTGATTAAGTTGCTCGTTTTGATGTTTTATGTCTGTTTATGCCTGTTCTATGTAAAGTTGCTTGACTGTTCACGTTTCCTGTAAACCGCTCTGATACCAAATAGTGTGGTATATAAAAGCTAATAAATAAATAAATAATAAATAAATACTCCTCCACTTGTGTGTTCTTGAAAAATCTAGATGTGGGCATTTACACCAGCTCTAGGGCTGGTGTAATTATCTGTGCCTGAACCTAAGGCGTGTTTTCAGCCACTAATGCTAGTTTATTTATTTGCCTTTTTTTTATACCACCTTTCAATTTTATCAAGGTGGTTTACAATGAACAAAAGCAGTTTTACAAGGAACAGGTGCAACAGAGCTATTTTACAAGAATTAATAACAATTCACTAGAATATATATCCAATTAACTGTGCAACATTTCTGTAACTATCTACAGTGTAGCTTTAGGGCTCTGGTGTAGAGTGTATCATGGTGGGTGGAGTGATTGGCAGGGGTTCTTGGTATTTACTGCTGTGGGTTTTCTATGGTGTTGACGTATTCCATGAAAAGATGAGCTAGTATTTTCTAAAGAAAAGTAGCACATTTTGAGTGCCATAAACTAGGTACTCAGTTATAAAATTACTCTTCACAAGCTTGGGGAGTCTATGGATCTAACAATTGTGCTACTCACCAGATTATATCCAATTTGATTGGTCTTGCAGAATGGACGGATAATTTTGTGACTATGCCTCCCCCCTCATATCTGCTTGCTGTCACAAAATCACAGGTCTGATACTGATAATTACTCACACAACAGGAATGTGTCTGCCCCTAGGGCACAGTTCCAGCTCTTCGCCAGTCATGGTCAAATATGTGAATTTACAGCACAGTTTGTTTGGCGATTCAGGGCTCTCGGTTGCTAGATGCTGGGAGACGATTTCAGCACACAGTGCTTCAAGTTCAGTCTCATCATTTACCTAAAAGAATAAACAATGTCAGATAAATTGTAGTCTCCTGGAACGCCATCCAGCATCTGGCCAACATAGTAGCTAAACCATGATCAAGGATAGCCTATTTCATGCTATCACTACTTAGAATATGGAAAGCCAATTAAAGGGACTGTTTTAACACCTAAAACTGATGTGTTTAGTAGGGAAAATCACCAGACTTTGGCATAACTCAATCTCTGGTCAGAACAGCTCAAAACTGAAAAGGCAAAGTGCACATTAGAAGGGTAATTTTATAAAGTCCCACCTATTTAATGCATGGCTTCCTGTGCCTTTTTCAAGTCTATTTTATAAAGAAAATTAGGTGCCTACTTTTCTTTATAGAATATTAGTGTAAGTGGCCAAATACACAAGTTAATCTAAGGCGTGATTCATTTACACAAGCCCTAGAGCTGGTGTAAATACCTGTGCCTAGCTTTATAAAGAATGTGCATAAATTTCATAATTTACGCATGTACTTGTGCGCCCCATCCAAACTCTGCCTTTGTGTAGGACCACAATGCAAGTAAGTGCCATCAGTCCAACACACATATCTTCAGAATAGCAACTGCCTTAGTTACACATGTAAATCACTTAAATACCGTGATTTAGGCACATAACTTTAGGAGGCGCCTTATAAAATTACTCTCTACTCTCTAGCAGACCTAAGAGGAATGGGCTCCTACCAGGCCTAGCTCACATAGATTTTAAAACCTTATCACTTTTATAAACCCTCTCTCACTGAATTTCAGCTAAGACTCAAATGCACACTCTGGGTTACTTTAGTATCTTACAGTATATCTCCATGGTCCATTGACAGAATTCTTGCTGTTTTGTTTCGTTGATTTTACTCGCAAAATATAGTGTAGTTACTCACCTGTAAAAGGTGTTCTCCGGGGACAGCAGGAATCAGTCCTCACATATGGGTGACGCTGATGGAGGCCAAGTGGAGCAAATCCCCAGCTTTCAAAGAAAGCTTTTGGGAAATGCTACCATGCATGCGTGGTCCCCTTCCCGCCAAGGGTGCCATCTTGCTCAGTCTCCTTTTTTCCGTGGAACCCATGGGGACCACACATGCGTGGCAGCAACTCCCAAAGTCTTTCTTTGAAAGCTGGGGATTTGCTCCACGTGGGGTTCCATTGGCGTCGACATCACCCATATGTGAGGATTGACTTCCTGCTTGTTCCCGGAGAATTGAATGCTATGGTAAGCAGTTTTTTTTTTTAAAATGCTGGCCGCTGCGTTTCAATCTACAGTTGTGGTCAACATTATTGGCACCCTTGCATTTTAGGTATGCAAATAATTGGAAATATTGGAAATATGCGAGAAATAATTGGAAATATTACAACTCTGTCTTCATAATATTTTATTAGTATGTTCAAAGGTATACAACAAAAAAAAATGTCTGTGCAACTTAGACGATATAATTTCTGAGAAAAAAAAATATGACCTGGATAGGATTAATGGCACTCTTCACTAATATTTGGTTGCAAAACCCTTGGCAATGATGACAACTTCCAAATGTTTCTTGTAGCCATCTATAAGTTTCGTACATCTCTCTGCTGGTAGTTTCTCTCTCACTCTTCAACTGCGATTTGTTCCAGCTCATGAATGTTTCCAGGATTCCTTTTGCCAATCGCAGATTTCAGCTCTTTCCAAAAGTTCTCGATTGGACTGAGATTAGGATTCACTGCTGGCCAGTTTACAACAGTCCATGTTTTCCTTTTTAACCATTTTTTTGTACTTCTTAATGTATGTTTTGGGCCACTGTTATGCTGCAGGACCCATGACCTTCGACCCAGGACATAGCTTTCTGACACTAGGTAGAACATTTCACTCCAAAATACCTTGGTAGCCCTCTGACTTTATGATTCCTTTAATACGTTCCAGGGTTCCTGTTCTTGAGGCAGCAAAACAGCCCCACAACATTATGGAACTACCGCCATATTTAACTGTAGGAAGGGTGTTTTCTTCCTTATATACTTCATTTCTTCACCTGTAAATGTATCCCTAGTTATGCATTGCCAAAGAACTCAAGTTTGGTTTTATCTGTCCATAGAACATTTTCCCCAGAAGGACTGTAGTTTCTCAATGTGAGCTTGGTCAAAGATTAGGCATGTCTTTTTATGTCTGTCTTTGAGCAGTGGGGTCCTCTTTGGCCTTCGTCCATGGAGTTGTCGTTTGTTTAGTGCTCAGTGTATGGTGCGAGTTGAAACCACCACTCCAGATTGCTCCAGTCAGCCTTAAGCTCTTTGGATGTTGTACGTGGTGGTTTTCCAACAGTTTGCACTAACCTTCAAAGACTTCTTGGATTAATTTTCTTTTTCCCACCATGTCCTGGGAGGTTCTCGACAGTTCTATGAGCAGAAAACTTCTTAACATTGTGAACTGTAGACACAGGAATCCCTAAGGTCTTTGGAGAAGAGGGCCTTGTACCCCTTTGAAGTTTAATGTTTGGTGACTGATAATGGCTCTTCTGACTTCTCAGGCAGCTCTCTTGTCTTCACCATTGAGAAAATGGTGAAGGGAGCGAATGTAGTCATTTTAAGCATTAGAGCCATCATTCATTGGTTGATTCAAGTCATATGAGTACTTACAATTGATCAAAAGTGCATCTAGGTTTACCACAATGGTAATGTGGTGGTTCTGTTCAAACCGATTTGAATTGATTTTAAGGGTGCCAATAATCATGTCCTGGCAATGTCCCAACTTTTATACTATTTCCTACTATTTCCTTTTTTAATTAGTCTTGTTTTATTTGTTTTTTTTCTGTCAAATATAATCCAAAGCCATGTCGCTGATCACTTTTCTTTTTAAGGACATATTGGACATTAAGGAGTTGCACTGCAAGGGTACTAATAATGTTGATCATAACTTTATTACATATGTTCACTGCTGCTATCTGTGGAAGCGGTGGTGCTCAATTTATTCAGCGGTGACTGCCATTTATTCTACAGATGGCGACAATATTCAGCCACTACCTGGATAATTATGCAGCTTAAATTAAGATAGCCTTTTTTGCTGGCCTAACTTTATCCGCATAGCTATATGGATAGTGGTTGTATATTGCCAACTAACTGCAGAGTTAGGAAGAAACACCCACATTTCACTCTCACTCCACCCTATTACTATTCAGCTAGTGCTGGGGTGGACTGAGAATTTTCAGTGGTACTATCTGGATAGTGCACTCAAAAGTCACAGATAGGGCACTCAAATACCCACTCATATATTCTTTTTAAAACAGAGATAACTATACTTTCTTATAATTCTGGAGCCATGCTATGACCTTTTCCCAACCCCTCTTCTCAGCATTCCGCAATACAGTAATTAGGCCTGTTATCTTTAAAGTCTTTCTCTCATAAAATGGTCTCTCCCCTGCTTTCAAGAAACTAGGCAGAAATGACTCTATAATGGGCATTTCCAGGTTGCTCCCATCACTTTTCTTTTAAAAGTGAAAGTAGGGCGAGGTCACATTGGAGGAAAGACTGTTTTCAGAAGGCATACAAGGACCAGATTAATGAAATTAAGTCAGAGGCTAAAAATAACTTGCTATGCAGGGGACAATACAAACTAGGCAAGTCACACTTCAGCATGACTAAGAACTCCTAGTAGAATTCCTCCTATCTCCATTACCAGACCAGAAGAAATGCACTGTATAAAGTGTATAGCTACTTGCAAGGCAGAACAGCTAAAGAGTTAAACAAATGCAGAATTACATTGGCAATCTTTTGGATGTAGTTATGAGTGAGTACATCAGCTTCACAGATGTCAACATCTGCATCAAGAGGTTCTCCAACCAACATCTTCCAGAACGAGGGCAGCAAGTCCAGAGGAAGAGGCACATCGGCTCGGATGGCAATTCCCAAGAGCTGCCCAAAGAAATGAAGCAGCTGCTCTTCTGCATAGGTGATTGGACTAGGGGTCAGAATGTACTTTCCCTTAAAAGTGGAAGAGACAAAAATGACATTCTATGGCACCAAAAAAGGAGACATATATATGGAAATCTCTGATTCTGAATTCAGCAACAGGCAGCAGTGAATTTAGCAGACATCTAACAATTCCACACTTTTTATTTATCCAACTAGATTTTTTTTTTTACAGACTGCAAAAATGTGTGCTATTATGCAACCTCTCAGTTACATACATGTCCTTTCTTTCAAGTGTCTCCCATATGAAGAAGTAATCTATGGGATCTCAGATACTCATATATATCATATTTCTGAATGTTTTTTTTTATTAGCATAACATAGGCCTGCAAAGAAAGCATAGTTACTCACCTGTAGTAGGTGCTCTCTGTGAACAGCAGGAGTAAGTCCTCACATATGGGTGACATCACCAACGGAGCCCATGCGGAATGCTCCCCAGCTTCCTTTGGAAGCTGCACCATGCATGTGCGCCTGCCTTCCCACCTGCCAAGGCACCATCTTCTCCAGTCAAGTTTCCAAAGCTATAGTCAAGAAAAAACAACTCCTTGGGGAGGTGGGAGAGTTGTGAAGACTTACTCCTGCTGTTCACAGAGAACACCTGCTACAGGTGAGTAACTACGCTTTCTCCATGAACAAGCAGGAAGTAAGTCCTCATGTATGGGACTCCCAAGCTATAGGATACCGAAAAAAACAAGAAGGTCCGAAGTCCAACGGGGCAGCAAAACTGGAGAAACAGGAAGAACTCTGTCATTAAAAAATCGTCCACCTGGATGCCACCAGGTACGCAAAATATTCTTATTAGCGCTTTTGAGAAAGTTGTTACCACTAGAGTACAAGAATTATACTCTAAACAACATCGTACATTTCACAATTTAACCTCTATGCAAAGTAAGGCCCTGGAAAAATTGAGAGATAACCCCTCTATCATAATTAAACCAGCAGACAAAGGAGGAGCCTTAGTTATACAGGACAGACAATCTTATGTTACAGAGGTACTCAGACAACTTAATGATAAAACTTTTTATGATAAAATCTATGACGATCCCACTCCTATATTAAAACACAAGGCTGACACTATTGTATATATAGGACAGCAAGCGGGTTATTTAACTAAAAAAGAAATAGAATTTCTCACGGTACATCACCCTGTCATACCTACCATATACATGTTACCAAAAATTCACAAATCTCTTGAAAACCCACTAGGGCGTCCTATAGTTTCCGCTATAGGTTCACTATTAGAACCCTTCTCAAAATTTCTAGATGTCTTTCTTAGGCCTTTCATTCCGAAAATTCCATCTTATGTACGAGATTCCACGCATATTATCAATATTTTAAGGGATTTTAATGGTTTTCATGACCAGTTGGTTTTAGTCACTTTGGATATATCCTCTTTATATACGAACATCCCACAGAGAGCAGCACTGGATATTATAGAAGATACCCTATTTCGTAGAGATCGTCCTGTTCGAGTTCCTTCTTTTTTTTCTCTTACAGATGGCAGTTTTAGCCATGACTGAGAACTATTTTTGTTTTAAAGGAGTGTTTTATAAACAGATAAAAGGAGTGGCTATAGGCTCATCAATGGCTCCGGACGTGGCTTACTTATATGTTGCTCACTTCAAAGAATGGTACTTATTAGATAACCACCCCTTCAAAACATATATTCTGTTGTGGAAGAGATATATAGATGACATTTTAATGATATGGGATGGTACAGAAGAACGGTTGATGGAATTTTTTGGATGGCTTAATACTTTAGATGATAACCTGCAGTTTGAAGGTACTTTTAGTACTGACTCTATACCATATTTGGATATTTTTATAAAGAAGAGCAGCACTGGTTTCATTACAGACCTTTTTTGTAAACCAACAGACAGAAACAACTTGCTTCGGTTTGATAGTTTTCATAACAATTCTTTGAAAAAGAACTTTCCTGTTAGTCAGTTCCTCAGACTTTGCCATCTTTGTATAGATATACATGATTTTGAACGACATGCAAGTAACATGACTGACCATTTAAAGGCAAGAGGTTATCCATCAGATTGTATTGAAAAGGCGTACATGAGAGCTAGGATTACAGACAGAAATTCTCTGCTAAAACCTAAAGTGTCTACTTCGGATAATCGTTTGGTCTGTGCTCTTACATTTTCCAATTTATCAAGAGATATTGTTAAGATTTTAAAACAAGAGTGGCGTCTTCTTTCCTCCCTTCCTGCTTTCCAATCCAAACAATTTACTGTTGCTTACAGACGTAATCAGAATTTAGCCAATGTGTTGGTACCTTTAGCTCTCTCAATACCCAAAGCTGTTCCGAAAGCAGAAGGGCATTTTTGCTGTGGCAGGTGCTCAGTGTGCTCTCATTCATTAGTTACAAAAATATTCTTTTCATATTCAGGCAAAAAGTTTTTCATAAATCATTGTTCTAACTGTCATACATCAAACGTGATATGCATTGTACAGTGTCCTTGTAACTTGCTGTATGTAGGGAAAACGAAACACCCAGTTAAAACATGCATTATTGAGCACAAGAGCTGCTTGCTACGACACATTCCAGATAAGCCCTTAGTTTCCCACTGGGATGAGAAGAATCATTTGATCTCAGATTTAAAATTCCTGGTTATAAAAGCAGTGGAGCCCCACTGGCGTGGGGGCGACCTAGATAAGGTTCTTTTAAGGTTAGAACAACGATTTATATATGAATTGCATACCCTTGCTCCGCATGGGAATTGCATACCCTTGCTCCGCATGGTTTGAACCAGGATATCAACTTATCAGTTTTGATATTTGAGCCCATGCCACTCTCCTTCTGGCTTTTACTCCTGCTTTTTAATTGTTTTTTTATATATCTTTTTCGTTCCCCTTGTATTTGGTTTTATTTGTTATTTGTTTTTTATATTTTTAGGTCATGTTTTATTATCTCTCCTATTATATTAGATGTTACTATGTTTTTAATAAGATGTGCTCTTTGTGTTGGTTTATCATTTTTACCATTGTTTTTTAGACATATCCTGTTTGCTGTCAGTCGCATGCCCATGGTTTTTACACTGGGACATGTGTCCTGTAGATATGCAGTTTTAGTGGTTTGTTTTTATAATTTTGCCAGTTCATATTTGCGAATATTATTTCTGGATTTGGGTTTTATCTTTTGCTACCATGGTCTTCTTATGTTGCATATTTCCCCTATAAGATGTGCCCTTTGTGTTAATTTATCATTTATTTATTTATTTACATATACCCATTATATGGTTCTAGCTATATATATCCCGTTTGCTGTTAGTCGTATGCCCATTGTAATTTACACTGGGTTATGTCGCCCTGTAAAGATGCGGTTTTTAGTGGTTTGGTTTCATAATTTATTAGTCCATGTTTTCCAGTATTACTTTGGATTTGGTTTCTACCTGTGCCCTAACTGGCGTTTACATTTTTAATAGTCCGATTTTTACATGTCTGTTCATTATATTATTTGTTTGCATTTTGTTCTCATACCCTACTGTGCATCGCATTGGGATGTTTTAACCTGAGAAGGCGCGTTTTTACTGGTGTTTACCCGTGCCCTAATTGGCATTTACACTTTTAATATTTTTTTAGTCCGATTTTTACATCTGTTTATTATATTATTCGGTTGCATTTTGTTCTCATGCCCTACTGTGCATCGCATTGGGACGGTTTAACCTGGCATATATCCCAATGTGGGTCCATTTGATGACAGTGATTGCTTCATGTGCACGCAGGCTTGATTGTTATTATAATTAGTTCTAAGGGACGTTGGTTCCTCGTGTATGTACCCTTGGCAGTAATGTCATTCAAGTGCCTTAGCTAGTGATGTATTACCTGCGGTTTCTACTTCTTGCAGAGTTTTCTTGTGCGCATGAGCTACATGCTGTCACTCAGCAGGTCAAGCGCGTGAAAAACCAACGATACAAAGACGCCGTTTTGTTTGATGTGTCCTCATTTCTCTATTTTAGCACTACTGCTACTATTCTGAAGGTTGTGACTGCAACAAGAAGATTGCTCTTGCCTTTAAGGTACACTTTTCTGAGATTGTGTGGTCTCTCCGTTTGTGCTCAATTGCAGGGTCTCCTTTTCATCCCCTTTTTTTTTTTTTACTTCCGATCGTAGCCCTAAGAAGTTATCTTCGAGCTGCCTTCTGGCTCCCTGACTGCTTCTAAGGTTTGCTTACAATGTCAAGCCCACCGTTTATTTCTACACTGATACTAGCTAAGGGTGCCATTGTCCTTTTCTCGTGACACTTGCACATGATTTTCTCTTTAAAATCCTTAAATATTCCATGTCGTTTATATTAGTCCAATACATTCTCATGTACATACACTGTACGTTGCTGTAGTCATTTCTCTTGAGTTACTGGTGAAGCTTTAATTTGTAAATATGCACCAAGTTCCTTAGATAAGCTATGTAATACACTTTCCTCTGGCTCTCCTCTTTCTTGATCATGGTATATTTATCTGTCTCTTATACAAGTTTTAAGTTATTCTTTTTATGGTTACCTCTCTGGCTCTGGATATTTCATTTTAATGCAGTATATCCTATATGCTTTACATTCTAGTATATACAATACTGGTTCGTTGGAGTCTTTTTCAAGACTCGTGTGCAGTTTTGGTGCCTATTGTAAGTACACCTTCTGTCTCTTATTGGGTAATATATTTCATGTTATTATCTATGTACTGGTCTAAATGTTTATTAATTTATTAATATGTTTATTTAATATGGTTTGCTTGTCGCCATTTATTTTAATTAATATTTACTGTTTTGATGCTTTATATGTTTTAACCCCCCCCCCTTTTTTTTAAAGTGGTATTTTTAAATATATGTTTTTAAGGATGTATGTTTGTCATTTTTAACCTTTTATTTTTACTATAAGGGTTTTTAATGTGTTCTTTTGCTATTATGTTTTTATTATATTTTGATATTTTGTGAGTGTTGTATTACTATGTAGATGTGTTCCCCCTGAAGAAGGCGTTTACGCCGAAACACGTTGGGGTTTCTGAATAAAATACCAATTTGCACCAGTGTTCTGACCAACATCTCTTGGGTTTCCAATCCCTCAAGGGACTCCATCAATTCAGCATCCTCCATGGACAGTGGCACCGAGGTCATTCAACATTGCAGGTATCCTGGACAGACAGAAGGGCCGGTGGGCAGGAATTGGACCTAATAACCAAAGAGGTGCCGGAGCACAGTCTGGCCGAAGTTGCTGTCAGGAGTCCTCATCAAAGCAGTAGTGGGCTGTGAATGTATAGACTGAGGACCACATGGCAGCCGTGCAGATTTCCTCTATGGAGGCAGAACGCAGGTTCACAACTGAAGCAGCCATGGCTCGAACGTTATGAAACATGACATCACCCTCCAGGTTCAGACTGGCTTGGGAATAAGACAAGGCGATGCAGTCTGCCAACCAAAGGAACAGTGTGTGTTTGGAAACAGCAGCCCCCAGCTTACTTGGATCGAAGGAAACGAACAGCTGGGTAGACTAACGATGGGCCTTGGTGCGCTTGACATAGAAGGCCAAGGCATACTTACAGTCCAGTATGTGCAACGCTGTGGAACTCTGACACTATCTTTAGCAGAAATTGTGGGCGAGTTGCAAAATCACCCGATTCTGGTGGAACCTGGTGTAAGGCGGATGTGCTGCCACAGCCTGAAGCTCACTGACCCGGCAGCCCGTCATGAGCACCACCAAGAACAAGACCTTCCAGGTCAAGAACTTCAGAGGGCAAGAGTCCAGCGGCTCAAACGGAGCCCGCATGAGCTGCACAAGAACCACAATGGGATCTCATGCCCCCATGGGGGGCTTGATGGAAGGCTTCGAGAGAAGTATTCCCCACATGAAATGAGCCACCCGCGGGTGAGACAAGATTGGCCACCCTCTGAGCTGTGATGATAGGCGCCAATTGCACTGAAGAACTAGACAGAACTAGATTTCAAATCTGATTCACCGTGCAGAAGGGATCCAGTGCCACGCCCACGTAGCGAACCTCCGCCACTTGAATGCATAAGCCTGACTTGTTGAGTCCTTGCATGAAGCCAGAAGGACATCTGTTACGCTGTCGGGAAGACTGAGCTCAGACAGGACTACTATCTCAGCATCCATGCCGTAAGGGCCACGGAGTGGACACTGGGGTGTAGCAGGGTTCCCTCATCCTGGGAGATGAGATCCAGGCAATGGGGCTCCCTCTGAGAGAGCTTAAGCAGCAGGGTGAACCACAGTTGCCGTGGCTAGTACGGGGTGATGAGAATCATAGTGCCCTTGTCAGCCTGGAATTTCAGCAATGTCTTTGCCATGAGGGGGAAATCAGAGGAAAGGCGTAAAGCAAACCCACCCTCCAATGGAGGAGAAAGGCACCTAAGGTCAGCCAGCTGCTGCATGGCCTCCTGGAATAGAACTGGTCCACCTGGGTGTTCTGCGCCATGGCCATGGGAGTGTCCCACCTCCGAAAGATGCTCTCCACTACTTCCCTGTGGAGGGTCCACTCGTGTGACTGGAGGACTCTGCTCAGCTGGTCCGCTAAGACATTGAGGTCCATTGCACCTGTCGCATGAAGAAAAGAGCCAAGGGGATAATGTGCACTGTGGAGGCTATGTGGCCGAGCACTTTTAACATCTCACTGCCTGTGGTGTGGTGAAGATGCCACATGCTGCCAACCACGTTCATCAGCGACTACCTGCGGTCTGATGGTAGAAATGCCCTGGCCCAGGTGGTATCGAAGAGGGCCCCTATAAACTCCAGGACCGGATGGGCTGGAGGTGAGACTTGGGGTAAGTTGATGACGAACCTCAGCCCCTCAAGGACTTGAATAGTGAGAGGCAAGTCAACTGCCGGACCGCGTCTAGAGTGGGGCCTTTGATGAGCTAATAGTCAAGACAGGAAAAGACGAAGACTCCCAGGGTGCGAAGGTACGCGGCTATGACCATGAGGCACTTGGTGAAGACCCAAAGTGCTGATATTAGTCCAAAGAGAAGCATCTGGTACTGATGATGCTGCACCCCTGCATGAACCTGAGGTATTTTCTATGACCTGGATGGATCGGGATGTGTGTATATGCACCCTTGAGATCCAAGGAGAATAGCCAGTTATCCTTGAGAAGGTATGAGAGCAGGGTCTCTAGCAAGACCATCTTGAACCGCTCACGCATGAGAAACTAGTTGAGGTTCCGAAGGTTCAGAATAGGTCAAAACCCCCCTGTCTTTTTGGGGACCACGAAGTACCTGGAGTAAAACCCCTTTCTGACCTGAGGAGGCAGAACTGGCTCGATGGAGAGGTCAGTCAGCAGTGGCGGTCTCCTCCCGCAACAGACTGCGGTGCAGTGGATACCTGGGGTACTTCCGAGGATTGAAGTGAACTGGCAGCTAGGCAAGTTGCAGCCGGTAGCTCTGCTGAACGACTGCAGCACCCAGGTGACCAAGGATATTAGGGGCTAACGATGGGTGAAATGCACAAGCCACCCCCCCTACCTGAGTGGGAATCACTACAGGTAAGAGATGGTTGGCTATGCTGCTGAGGAACCAGTCAAAAACCCACCCTAAGCTTGGCTGCAGGGCTTGCTGGGCTTTTTAAGCCTTCTCCTGCTGCTGCTGGTGGGGGGCATGCACCTTTGGCTGGGTGCTCTGAGGTGGGTAGTACCAGCAAGGATGGGGGTAGAAGGCCTTCTTCCCCTGGTACTTCTTATGCAAGGGATCTGCGGTCTTCCTCAAGAGCCTGGAGAGCGTCACATGCTCTTTCTCTAGCTCACCCACCTTCTCCTCGATCAGCTGCCTGAAGAGATTCTCCCCACTGCAAGGGATGTTGGCCAACTTGTCCTGGACCCCACTGCTCCAGGTCACAAGTCTGAAGCCAGACCAGTCTCTGGGCACCAATGCCCACTGTCGCCACCCTAACAGCAGACTCAAAGGCATCGTATGTGGCTCGCATGGCATACTTACAGCAATCCTTACCATGGCCTATCAGGGCATGGAAGGAGTTGAGGCGGTTGGGAGGGACATGAGTGGCAAACTCTGCCAGGTCCAACATGATGTCTTTCAGTAACATGCCCATGTATAGCTGGTAGGAAAAGATCCGACATGGAGCCCTGGTAACATCTCCTCCCAAAGTAGTCAAGGGTCCTGGTCTCCCACCCCAGGGGCACCGAAAAGTGCATCTTGCTATTCTTTACGCGCTTCAAGGCAGACTACACCACTAAGGAATAGTGTGACAACTGGGGCTTCTCAAAGTCTGGTGCCTTCTGGACTTGGTACACTGAGTTCAACCACCAGCTGAAGGTGGAATCTGTGAAGGGACTCTCCCACAGCTGCAGCAGTACTCTTTGTAAGATGTGGTGTTTCGGCACCTTCACTGCCTCCATGGGCATCGAGGAGTACTGTAGGAGCTCGAGCTCCTCTGCCCTAGGTTCATCTTCTGCCTCAAGGGAGAAAAGTATGGCCTTGGCCATGTCCTGAACGGACATGTCCTCTAGTTGTGACTGATCTGAAGGGAGGTCTGGGAACCTCCTGTCTGAGATGGCCGAGCCCTCCTCGGTCTCCAGTCTTCAGACTCAGACTCGAAAAGGAAATTGAAGTAGCACTGAGTTTCCTTCCATTGCTTCCTCTGGTCATGTGGAGAGGGCGGGTGTCGGTGAGAGTGGGGTTGCCCTAGAATGTCAAACCCCAACACACTTGACAGGGAGATGGCTGGTGTTGACTCCGATCTCCCGCCCGAAGCGCCTGCTTCTGCCGGCAGCACATGGGTTTCTAAAATGGGCTGGACAGAGTGCAGTGATGATGCTGAAGCCATCAAAGAGCCTGCATGCTGCAAGGCCAAAACCTCTGCCATGTGAGCCTCGAGAGCCTGTAGGCATTCCTCCAGAATCACTACCTCAGAGGGGGCTTGGGCCGGGATTAAAATATCGGCCACTGGTGCTGGTACCTCCGGCAGGGAGTCCACGATGACAGGTTCATCAGGAGACATCTGGCTACCCTCCGGGGCATGTTGTCTAGGCTGGCGAACAGGTCCACCAGGGGGACGCCCCAGAGTCGAAATAGCTGGGAGGCCACTTCTGGATCCAGGAGCCACTCGTACATCTGGAGGACTCTGCTCAGATTGTCTGCCAGGGCGGTAGACTGCTCTTAGGAGCATCCCTCTATGTGTCACATAGGAGCAGAAGGCTACCGCCTCCTGGCAGAGGGAGTATGACCCATGCCCCCTTGTTTGTTCATGTAGAACACTGCGACTTGGTTGTCGGTCTGGATCAGCACCAACTGGTGCTGCAGCTGGTGGCGGAAGGCTTGAAGAGCCAGAAATATCGCCTGGAGCTCAAGCAGATTGATTTGCATTTGGTATTCAGCTGCTTTGCATCTGGAAGCCCTCACAATGCGCTCCCCAGCCCAGTAGGAGGGGTCTGTGGTGAGGAACATCTGGAGTGGGTGGGGGGGGGGTGCCTGGAAGGGCATCCTGGCCTGAAGGTGACAAGGGATCTGCCACCATCCGAGGAAGTCTGCCAGCTGGCGGGTCACTCTCACTCTGTCCTGGAGCCTTCCTATGGCTTGTGTCCACTGAGAACGAAGGCACCACTGTGCCGTTCTCATGTGCAGTCTGGCGTATGGGGTCATGTGAATCGTGGAGGCCATGTGGCCCAACAGGCAGAGGAGAAGCCGGGCAGGTAGTGCCCAGCATTGGTGCACCTCTGAGGCTAGCCCCCAGAGACATTCTGACCTCTCTTGAGGGAGGAAGGCCTTAGACTGGAGGGTGTCTAGCTGTGTCCCTATAAACTCCAGGTATTGAGCCGGAGCGAGAAGGAACTTGGGATAGTTGATGATGAACCCCAGATGCAGCAGGGTGTTGATGGAGCGTCCAGTGGCCCCCTGTCCTCTTGGAGATGAGGAAATATCTGCAGTAGAAGCTGGTCCCCCAGAGAGTTTTTGGCACTGGCTCCACTGCTTTGTCCTGGAGTAGGCCTGCAAGCTCAGTGAGGAGAAGGGTCTGGTGAAGGAGAGGTCTGATGGGCTCTCCTGGAAAGTATGAGGGTGGCGCCCACTGTAGGTGGAAGAGGTAGCCCTCCCTGACCACTTGTAGCACCCAGGTATCTGTGGTGATGGCAGACCACCTGTAGGTAAACAGGGCTAGATGCCCCCCTGTGGGGTGCAGAGGACTTCCTGGGGGAGAGGTGGTCATGCCCAGGCAGTCAAAAGCTCTCCCTAGGTTGGGCCTGGGCCAGTGCCTGGGACTTTGGGGTCTTTTGCTTAAGGGGGCAATGCCCCTGGTCCTTTCTTGATGGCCTTGCTGAGGAGCCAAGAAGGCCTGAAATTTTGAGGTATTGCCGAACCCCCACTTCTTCCCCAGGGCCTTCTTAAGGGGCTGCACTGAGGTCTTCTTCGAGAGTCTGGTTCTCATTAGGAACTCTGTCTCTATTTCTGCTGTTTTGTCTGTCATGTGTTTCCCTAAGAGGTTCTCTCCTATGCAAGGGACATCAATACGTTTGTCCTGAACTCACTGTTCTAGGTCAGACGACTGCAGGCATGCTTGGCATTGTGCCCAATACCTATGGTGGCCACCCTGGCCAAAGACTCAACGCCATCATAGGCTGCTCCAGTCAAGAATTTCGAAAACTCCTTGACCGCAGAGGACAGTGATTTAAATCTTGGCAGGGTTCCCCATCGAGGCCTGCTGAGAATCCAAGCTCCCTCGACAGCTCCTTAAGGTACATGCCAATATAGAGTTGGTAGGACTGGATCCGGCAAGTCAGCATTGAGCCCTGAAAGGCCTTTGGACCAAGGGTGTCGAGGGTTTGGGCTTCCCTGCCGGGTGGCACTGAGAAATGAGTCTTTTGGCTCTTGAGCCTGCACATGGCTGACTCAACAACCATCGAGTTGGGTCTTCTGGAACCCAGGGATTCAGCGCACTTGTACATGGAGTTGAGTCCCTTGACAATGGGTACAGACGCTGGTGTTTCCCACATCCAGAGGAGGAGGTGCTCAAGGATTGGAGGCACCAGTACCATAAGGTTTTCCTTAGGGGGGGGCCCTCATACTGGAGTATCTCCAGTTCCACCATGCGCGGGTCTTCCTTGGCCTCAGTCTCGATACTGAGAGCCTTAGCTATGTCCCACACAAAGTTGAGGAAGGAGACATCCTCTGGCGGGGGCCGGCAACGGGACACCAGAGGAGACGGGTCTGAAGGCACATCTTGGTGTCGCCAAGTGTCTGGGGATTCCTCATCCTCTGTTTCCCATTTGGACTTGATGTCCGAGTACGAGTCTGAGACTCTGTGATCACCACGGTCGAAGTCAGCGCTGGGCGGTCCGCAACCTCTGGAGGATCTGTGGTCCGAGCCACGGGCGCTTTCAGAGAGGACTGGTGTCCTGAGGAATGGGCCCAGAACCTCATCTTGGGCTGTTGGGTCTCTCGAGGCAGGTGGCGCTCGAGGATTGGCTCAATGTCCGGGAAAGCCCTCGATGTCGAGGGTCCCATTGTCGGGGCAGATGAAGTGGATGAACCGGACATAAATGTCCATTGCATGGCCACGAGGGCAGAGATACTGATCTCTAAGACCACCATCCTGGTCTCCATGCCAGTTGGCTCCGCAGCCTTTGAAGCAGGCACAGAGGATATTGGGTCCGGCGAAGGTACTGTCGAGGGGAGTCCTCGATAAGGATGGCATCAGGTGTCTGAGGCCAGTTGGCGGATGCTGATCACTCCTTGTGGGGGAGCTTTTAACGCTGCTCCTGCTCAGACTCCCCACTCACACCAGGGACTGCAGGGCCTGGAGTGGAATTTCCCCTTCTTCCTAGACCCATCCTCCAAGGCAGTTTTTAAGGGTTTTGACTTCTTGCATTCTACCTCCAGGGATTTCTTCTCAGAGGAACCATGGCTGCAGGACCAGAGGAGGCTCGGGCTTCGTGGGGCACAGAGGTAACGGAAGGGCCCTGAAGTGTGGTGTTGCCGGAAACTCCGGCGCGGAGTAGGACATCTGTAAGAATTTTTTCTGCTGCTGGTGACTGCTCTTTAGGGCCTTTGAGGTCATGGTTCTGCAAGGTTCGCAGTCAGAGTCGTTGTGCTTCAGGCCAAGGCACTGGAGAGGCAGCAGTCATGTGGATCGGTGAGGGACATCATTTTGACACACCAATTGCACTTCTTGAAGCCGGTGGAGGCCATCAGAAAAAAGAGGGTCCCTTCACCTGGCAGGGGTCTGAGGCCTTTGGCTGAAAAAGGGCGTAAATGTTGGTCGAGGGACACCTCGAAATAAAAAAACAAAAAACAAAGAATGAACCCGAGGTGCGATGCCGAGGTGAGCTGGCTTGGGTAAGGAAGGAAGAAACCAGTACACAAACAACAGAAATTATCAAAAAAAACACACTTTTCCTGGGAGAAACTGGACAGATGTTCAGAGGGCTCCGCGGAAAAAAAGGAGACTGAGGCAAATTATGGCACCCTTGGGTGGGAAGGGGGCCACACATGCGTGGTGCATCTCCCAAAAGCTTTCTTTGAAAGCTGGGGAGATGGCTCCGCCGATGTCGACATCATCCATATGTGAGGACTAACTTCCTGTTTGTTCCCAGAGAATAATCTTTGCACATTAGGTGCTGCCTCTCAAGGGCCAAGCCATAAGCAAGAAGTGAGCTGGGTCTTCCATGAGAAAACCATGCCCTTCCAAAGCAAGCCCCTGCAAATCCCAGAGGAAAGGGGGGCGGGGGGGGGCACACCAGCAGACGAATGAGATCCACATACCCACGGGCACCGTGGCCAATCTGGGGCTACAATGATCACCAGATGGGGATGATTCCCGATTCTGCAAAGAACCTGAGGAATAAGGGGCCACGGAGGAAAGACATACAGGAAGGGAGCTAGAGGCCACAACTGTACCAACATGTCCACACACCTGGCAGCACTCTGATGAATGAAGAAATTGGAGACCTTTGCATTGGAGGCTGTCGCCATGAGATCCAGAGCTGAAGTTACCCAGCATCTCACTATGTGATCGAAGTCCGACGCTGCCAGCTCTCACTCGCTTAGATCGAGGAGATGATAGCTGAGATAATCGGCCTGCTGTGACACAGCAGCTGGCACAGAGCCCATGGAGTTAGGGGAAAGTAAGGAACTTACCTCAGAATCAGCTGGGCAGCAGACAAACTCAGCTCATGTAGAACTGGCTGAGCAGCAAACAAACCCAGCTCATGTAGAATTAGCTAAGCAGCAGACAAACTCAGCACATGTAGAATTAGCTGAGCAGCAAACAAACCCAGCTCATGTAGAATTAGCTGAGCAGCACACAAACTCAGCACATGTAGAATTGGCTGAGCAGCGAACAAACTCAGCGCAGGAAAAGCAAAAAGGCATTAGAGTAAAATGTCCTTGCACTAGTCCTGACGTAGCTAGAAGCAGGAAGGCTAATCAGGAACACCTGTTCTCAGAAACCCAGGCAGCATGCAAAGAGAACAAGGATAAAAGCTGCAGGGTAGAACCAGGGAAGGCCAGTAGGGGCAGCGACATGGGAGGACTAAGCCAGCATCCAGGGAACACACGTCATGCTGGAGGAAATCCACTGAGGGAAGGAAGCAGTAGGTGTGGCAGCAGAGCAGGAAACAGCCAGCAGCGTGCCCAGGACCCTGCTAGGATTCCTGGTAGTTGGAGAGCCCAGGAGAGAGCTGCCAGAAGCCCAGAGATAAGAGACAGAACCACAGCTAAGAGGTGGGAACCTAGCTTTGCTAAAGGAAGTTCTGTTTGGTTTGAAAGGCAAGGGCGTGGCACCAGAAGTAACTTTGACACTGAAAGTTACACAGTAATTCCACCAGCGTGGTGAAGAAGGGAAAGCCAGAAGGAAGCTTTTAATATACCAGGCATTCAGAGCCCTGGATTTAAAGAACCCTTTCTAGAAAAACTAGCCCATGACTCACAGGAGAGTTAAGGAAGACAGCGGCTGTGAAGAGTGTGACCCATATGCAATCGTAAGTGACTCTGAGTTAATGGAGTGGGAGAACAGCAGCTATAATTCTGACCCTGTGCCCATGGATTGTACAATTTGTTTATCTGACGATATTGTATCTTTATGTTGAACGTGTGCAAAGCAGCCAGCTGATGGTACCTAAAGGAAAGAAGATATTTTTCTGTGCGATAGTTCTTTTGTTTCATATTGTTTGTTGTATCCCAGGAATATCCCTCAGGGCAGGGAATAAAGCCCTAATATTATTTTTGCCTTACCACTTGACTACAAGACTCTTTTTGTATCAAAGGCAACTTAAATCTTAACACCCTAGGCAGCCGCCTAATAGGGTCACATGAGGTAGCTATCACTCACTATCTCTCACACTGCACATTCTCTTCTCCCGTAATGTGCTGGGTTAAGAGGGCTAAAAGATGATGCAGTGCCCAGGGGAACAGAAGCTGCATCTTGCACACCACTCCTGGACATTTTGTGCCCCCCTGACAACTGATGTATGTCAGTGCCGTGGCACTGTCCAAGAGGACGCAACCTGCATGCCCCTGGATCAGATTGACGACATGCACTAGTGCCAAATGAACGGCCCTTGCTTCCAAATGATTGATAGCTTATTTGGTCTCCCATCTAGGACCAAGTGCCTTGAGCGGTGTGATCCAGATAATAGGCTCCCCATCCTCAGAGGCTGGCATAGGCAGTAAGGATCACTCATGTTGGTATCTCTAGCAGCATGCCCAGAAGCATGTTGTCGGGTGAGACCCACCATCTGAAACTATTCCTCACACTGAGAATGAGGGGGAGATGCACATTGTAATTTTAGGAGTATGAGAACCAGCACGTCAAGAAGGCATGTTGCAAAGGGCACATATGAGCCCAGGTACCACCTCCAAGGTGGTGGCCATCGCTCCAAGCTGCTGCAGATAATCCCAAGCCTTGAGTGCCAAAGACTTCAATAACTCACGGAGCTAGCAGTTGAACTTGCGCCATTGCTCTGCGGTAAGAAAAACTCTGCCCAGGCAAATGTCAAAACAAGCGCCAAGAAATTCCAGGTTTTGTGAAGGAGTCAAGTAGCTTTTGTTGTAATTGACTATCCAGCCGAGTTCTTCGAGAAGCTATACCACTCGCCATATGGGACGAATGGCCTGGATTGAGATTTTGCTCAGATAAGCAGTCATCCAGGTGCACAAATTCCCTTGTACCACAGGTTAGCCGCCATCACTAACATTACCTTAGAGAAGGTCCAAGGAGTAGTCGCCAGACCAAACAGTAGAGCACGAAATTGGAAGTGTTGGCCTAGAATTGCAAATCTGAGGGAATGCTGATGATCCAGCAGAATGGAAATGTGATAGTACGCTTCTGTGAGGTCCAGGAAAGCAAGGAACTCTACTGCACAGACAGAATCACGGACTTCAGAGTTTCCATCCAGAACTGGGGGATTCGCAAACTATGGTTGATTCCCTTGAGATTGAGACTAGGGCAAAAGGAGCAGTCTTTCTTCGGGATAACAAAGTATATAGAGAAGGATGGCGAACTCCAGTCTTAGAGTGCCAGTCTAGCCTTGTTTTCAGGATGTTCCTAATGAATATTCATGACATATATTTGCATACAATGGGAGGCAGTGGATGCAAATATATCTCATGAATAGTAATTAGGGACATCCTGAAAACCAGGCTGAACTGTGGCACTCCAGGACTGCAGTTTGCCATCCTTGAGATAGACTATCTTCCCATGCCTTTCTAGGAGGAAGATACTGGAAGAATGGCCCGAAGGCACAATAGCATTCTATTCCTCCAAAACCATCTGTTGAAACTTTTGCAGGAAGAGAAAGGCCCTAGAAGTGGCCTGATGCCTCGAAGAATTGGGTTGAAAGACGACTGAGTTGGAGACGCCGAGGGGTCCGGGATGCGGTGTTCTGAAGCAATCTGGACAATCAGAGGCGCCACCTCTTCCCTAAGGAACAAACAGACCACCCAAGACTTGCCGTCATCCTCCGGAGGGGAAAAGACGAAATTAGACCTTACCTGCTAATTGACTTTCCTTGAGTACTCTCCGGGCCAGTCCAGAACAGATGGGTAGTCAAATCCCCCTCCTCTAGCAGCTGAGGACTGAATGCTGATTCTTGTTGCTAGGATACCTATCTCTCCCCTGGCGACAGGAGGCAGTCTTAACGTAACAAGCAGATAAAAAAATACCACTTTCCGTGCTTATGAGTAGTAGAGTTGAAGGGGGGTTGTGTGATGTCCCAGAGGTGCTGGCGAGAATCGCACTACTTAGGCACTTTGCGGCAGGCGTGGAGATTTTTGTGTCAGCGTAAGGGGATGCGCTGGTCAGCTACTGGGTGTCTTCCCCTGAGGGGTAATGGGGAGTTTGAGCCTGGGAGATTGGGGACCCCACCTAGCTGGGGATCTGGGGGTTTAGAATTTCTGGGCCAACTGTGCATGCCTTCGCAGGGAGAGCTTGATTCATTTCAGTTCTACGTTTTACTTCTACTTACAGGCGCGGCATTATGTCCGCACGTTGCAAAAGAGTCCTGGCTTCCAGCTAACGAGGGGGTGTGCATAGTCCGGGAGGAGTTGCGGGTTACTCAGAGGTCCTTGCGGGAGGAGTGGCATCCTGGAGGTGACAGGGGCCCATTGGAGATCTTGGCTCGGAGATGGCAGCAGGATGGGGAGATACAGTTGGACGTTGATGGCCTTCAAGATGCTTTTCAACGGCTCACTTCGATATCTGAAGCGATTCGGTTCCAGGAACTGCAATATCGGATCCTTCAGCTTTGTGGGACCCAAAGGGGGACCTTGGTGCATCGTTTGTGGACGTGTACTCGTATCGCCCCCTTTTGGTGTGCGGTCCATGCAGCCTTGCAGGTCTGGAGACCAGGGGCGAGGAGCTCTCGCCTGAATTGTGCCTGTTTGGCGCCCCAGCGAAGGCATGTATTCTTAAGCATTGGGTTGACCTGAGGGGTCTGTGGTCTTTGATGTCCGCGGATGTGACTGGCATACACTGGGGGGGTGGGTTTGTTCAGTACTCTTCAGTGTTCACTGCTGTCTCTGTGGTTTAAGTTTACGTTCATCACAGTTATGACGGCTGTTATGAACATAGTTAGTACTGTGCCTCCTCTTGTTCCATTTACGACGATTCTGCTTGTTCCTTCTGTTGTTGCTGTTATTTCTGTCTTTGCATCCAGTACTGGGCTGTATAAGTTGGGTGCTTTCAGCATCTTTGTGATATGGTTTACTGACACAGTGTACAGACGTGGTTTCTCTAATGTTGAAATATCAATAAAAATGATTTGACATAAAAAACAACAAAGTGGCACAGGAAAAATGGAGAAAGAGTTACACCAAAAGACTCTGAGCGTGTGCAGCGCGCTGCTACAGAAGCCGGCTACACTGCTCAATAAGAGGCACGGTGACACCCGAGGAACCACCCAGAGAAGTAACCTCGCCGTGCCCCATTTTATTTTATTTATTTATTTATTTTTATTTTTTTTTTCTTTCGCATATAAATATTGTCTCTCGATTACCATATTTCACCAAACTGACTATGAACAGACCTTGAGCTCACAGAAACCGCATAAAACACAGCAGGGCGGGATCTGGACTGGCCCGGAGAGTACTCAAGGAAAGACAATTAGCAGGTAAGGTCTAATTTCGTCTTCCTTATCGTCTCTCCGGGCCAGTCCAGAACAGATGGGTAGTACCAAAGCAGTAACTAACCCAGGGAGGGACCTGTGAGCCCCGCTATCACGGCGGAAGACCCCACCGAAGCATCCTGACGCGCAAGCACATCCAAGCGATAATGACGCGAAAACGCATGAAGAGACGACCAGGCCGCCGCTCGACAAATGTCCACCGGCGGAACCAAGGCCGACTCCGCCCAGGACGTGGCCTGTCCCCTGGTAGAATGCGCCCGCAGCCCGACCGGCACGAGTTTGCCTCTGGTCTCATACGCTACCCGAATGGCTTGCTTCACCCAACACGCAATGGAGGCCTTAGAGGCCGCTTGACCTTTGGACGGCCCGCCAAACAGCACGAACAAACGATCGGACTTACGAAAAGACTCGGTCTCCCTAAGGTAGCGCCGCAGGACGCGGCCCATATCTAACCGTCTGAGCGAACGATCAACCGAAGATCCTGCTGCGGTAGCCCCAAAGGTGGGAAGCGAAATCGACTGATTCAAATGGAAGGCAGATACCACCTTGGGCAGAAAAGATGGAACAGGACGCAAGACCACTTTTTCCTTCCGCAGAAAACTGAAGAAAGGGAGGCCGACAGGAAAGAGCCTGCAAATCAGAAATGCGGCGAGCCGAACACAAGGCGACCAAGAAGGCCGTTTTCCAGGACAGCTCCCGAATGGAACTGGAGGAGCGCGGCTCAAAGGGAGCAGAAACCAAAACCTCCAGCACAAGATTCAAATCCCACGGAGGAATAACCTGCCGGACAGGAGGCCGAATAAGCTTGGCCGCCCTGAGGAATCGCAAGATATCCGGATGTGAAGAAAGACGAGACCCGCGAACCGGACCCCGAAACACCGCCAATGCAGCCAACTGCACCCTCAAGGTGCTCAGAGCAAGACCCTTCTCCAGCCCACACTGGAGAAACTGAAGAATATCTGGAACTGAAGAGAAACGTGCTCGCAGGGATCGATCACCACACCAAGCTTCAAACACGCGCCACACGCGGATGTACGCTAGCGACGTGGAGCGTCGGCGAGACTGCAGCAACGTGGAAATCACCGAAGAGGAATACCCCTTCCGTCGCAAGCGATCCCGCTCAAGAGCCAGGCCGTAAGCAAGAACTGATCCGCCTGGGGCATTGGAACGGGACCCTGCATCAGCAAGTCCGCTCGAGCGGGCAATCGCCAGGGCGGCGCTACTAGTAGCCGCATCAGATCGGCATACCAAGGGCGCCTGGGCCAATCTGGAGCAATAAGGATCACCCGACCCTCGTGAGTGGCTGCTTTCTGAATCACTCGCCCTATCAAGGGCCACGGCGGAAACACATAGAGAAGCTGACCCGACGGCCAGGGCTGCGCGAGAGACCGTCGAGACCCTCCGACATGTGTTCCCTGCGTCTGCTGAAAAAACGCTCGGTCTTGGCATTGTGCAGCGTCGCCATTAAATCCATGACCGGGTGACCCCAGCGTCGAGTGACCTCCAGAAACACGTCCGCATGGAGTTCCCACTCTCCGGGATCCAGGCGGTGACGACTGAGATAGTCGGCCTGCACATTGTGCTTGCCCGCGACATGGGACGCCGAAAGTGCCACCAGGTGCACCTCCGCCCATTGAAACAAGCGCTGACTCTCCTCCAGGAGAACGAGACTGCCCGTTCCCCCTTGGCGATTTATGTAAGACACCGTCACGAGATTGTCGGAAAAGACGCGCACAGGCTTTCCCTCCAGCAACTCCACAAACGCCAGCAGCGCGAGATACACGGTGCGGAGCTCCAGACGATTGATGGACCATCGAGCCTCCTCCATCGACCAGGAGCCCTGTGCTATTTGAGATAAGCAATGCGCCCCCCAACCGGACAGACTGGCATCCGTGGTAACCAAGACCCACTCCGGCAGAGACAAGGGGACGCCCGCTAGGAGATGATCGGGAACCATCCACCAGTGGAGACTGGCCTTCACCTGATCGGGACAGCCCAAGCGCCGGGAGAGCGGATGACGCTGCGGAGACCACCGCGAGAGAAGAGCCTGTTGAAGAGGCCGCATGTGCGCCCGAGACCAAGGCACCAGATCCAAGGCCGCCGCCATTAGTCCCAGCAACTGCAAGTACTTCCAAGCTGTGGGAGCACGAAGGCGTAAGAAGGCGGACACGTGAGATAGAAGCTTGCGGACACGGTCCAGCGGTAAGGAGACGAGCCCTTTGCCCGTGTCGAAAAAGGCCCCCAGATAGTGAAGCTGCTGAACCGGCTGCAGGCGACTCTTGGCCTGATTCACTATCCAACCCAGGTTCTCGAGACAAGAAACCACTCGCGCGGTGGCAGCAAACGATTCCTCGCGTGACGGAGCTCGAATCAACCAGTCGTCGAGATAGGGATGCACTTGCACGCCCTCTTTGCGGAGAGCCGCCGCCACCACCACCATCACTTTGGTGAACGTGCGGGGCGCCGTCGCCAGCCCGAAGGGCAAGGCCCGAAACTGAAAATGACCCAGGGGAACCGCAAACCGAAGGAAACGCTGATGGGCTGGAAGGACCGGGATGTGGAGGTAAGCCTCCGTCAAATCGATGGAAGACAGAAATTCCCCCGGATGCACGGACCGGATCACCGACCTCAAAGTTTCCATACGGAAATGAGAGACGCGCAGACAGCGGTTGACGTGCTTCAGATCCAAAATTGGCCGGAAGGAGTCTCCCTTCTTGGGAACCACAAAATAAATGGAGTATCGACCGAAACCGCACTGGTCTCGAGGAACTGGAACCACGGCCCGGAGCCGCAGCAAACGCATCAACGTGTCTTGAACGGCCTGTCGCTTGACCGCCGGCCCGCAGGGAGAAAAAAGGAACGCATCCGACAGAGGAGAAGCGAATTCGAGCGCATAACCCTCGCTGATAATCCGCAGTACCCAGCGATCGGTGGTAATGGCGGCCCAAGCGGAGAAAAACTCCTGCAACCGACCCCCTACTGGGAGCTCCGCTTGGACCGGCCTCGCTTCATTGGGGCTTCTTGGCGGCCGCCAAAGAGGCACCAAAATAGCCTCTGCTGGAGCCTCTAGCGCCCCGAAAGGAAGGACCCCGAGACGGAAAGCGACCGCGCTGATACGGGCTAAAACGAGCTCCCCGAAAGCGGCGAAAATCACGCCCTTGGCCTCTCGAGAAGGAACCTTGCTTACCCCCCTTAGGACGATCCTCCGGGAGGCGACCCCCTTTTGAGTCACCCAAATCCTTGACAATCTTTTCCAGCGCCTCCCCAAACAGAAGCTTACCCTTATACGGCAGCTTACTAAGACGCGCTTTGGAAGAGGCATCCGCCGCCCAATTTCTTAACCAGAGAAACCGGCGGGCGGCAACCACGGAAGCCATCGCCTTTGCGGTAATGCGAATCAAATCATAGAAAGCATCCGCCAGATAAGCAGCCGCCGACTCGAGCTTCGCCGCTTCAGAAGCAGAAGAAGGACCCTCGGAACTGGACGCCTGTTGACTCCACCGAATAGAAGCACGAGAAACGAACGCCCCACAGACCGAGGCCTGCAGCGCCAGAGCGTTGGCATCAAAGGCCTGTTTCAAGAGCCCCTCCAAGCGACGATCCTGCACATCCTTCAGGGCCGTAGCCCCCTCTACCGGAATGGTGGTCTTCTTGGTGACCGCCGAAACAAGCGCATCCACCTTCGGCATGCGCAAGAGCTCCAACTCCTCCTGGGGCACCGGATACAAGCGAGCCATGTTCCGAGCCCCTCTCAAGGAAGCCTCGGGGAACTCCCACTCCGACTCAATCATCTGTTTGATGACCCGGTGGAAAGGAAAACATTTCTGTTCAGACTTAAACCCCTGGAAAAGGGGATCCTCCAAGGGCTCACTTTGTACCGCTGGCGGAACAACATTGAGCGCCAGCAGAGACTGCGCAATTAGCGCAGACAATTCTTCCTTCCGAAAAACCCTAAACAAATTAGGGTCTTCCCCAGGCCCCAACTCACCCTCTTCTAAATCAGCCGGCCAGGGGTCCACACATGAATCATCTTGGAGCTCACCTTCCTCTGGCCCCAGAGCCTCTGTAGGCAGGGAAATGCTATCCCCCCTAGAAGCTGAAAGGGTAGGCAAGCCCTGAACCCCCTCTGTAGGTCCGGAACAGCCAGAAAACCCAGCCTGAGACTGCGGCAGAGATCCTGCCCCCCAGGCAAAGGAGTCTGCGAGTGCTTGAGCAAATACGCCCGATGAAACGCCAAAATGAATTCGGGACTAAGAAGAGGATCCAGCACGGCAGGGAGAGGAGATATAGAAGGCTTCTCCTGCTCCACCACCACATGGCGTGATTTGGCCTTTTTCTTCGCTGGCTTAGCCGTCGGGTCTGTCGACGCGGCTGGCGCGGACAAAATGGCCGCCGCTCCCGCGCTTTCCGCGGGAGTCTGAAACGCCTCAAGATGGTCCCCCTGAGAACCGGAGCGTTCGGGCATGACGGAGAAGCGGCCTAAACCCAACGGAAGCCCAGAAGCCCGAAGGAGTGAGAAAACAATACCGGCAAAAGCCCCCACACACGGAAAGGCGCGCGCCCGCGACAGAAACAAGGGAAGCAGAAATCAACCCCAAAATACCTGGTGAGGAGCCGATAGCGAGACGCTCACAAATAGCCAGGAAACCGCTGCTATTTTCGTGTCCCGAAGACCGGAGTGCCAAAAAATCAGAGCACCTGCGATTCAGGACAGTAACTGGGGCCCCCAGGTCTGATCCCTAGCAGCACATGGCACAGAGAAGAGGAGACAGGCTCTGTCCCATTCCCTGTGCACCGCAGGGCAGGCACTCACCTCAATAGAAAGTGCTAAATACCCAGCCAGGGCCAAGCACCAACTTAAAGTGAAACTCTTTCCAAAAATAAAGCAGAAAGAAGGGCAAAGTAACAGAACAGCAATGGGGAGACAAATCTCTACACATCCAGTCTAGCTGCTGAGGACATTAAGACTGCCTCCTGTCGCCAGGGGAGAGATAGGTATCCTAGCAACAAGAATCAGCATTCAGTCCTCAGCTGCTAGAGGAGGGGGATTTGACTACCCATCTGTTCTGGACTGGCCCGGAGAGACGATAAGGAATTCCCCTTCCTCCAAGCTGAAACCACTGGCTAAGAGTCATCCAGTCCCATCCAGTGTTTGATCACCCTCATTCTCATCCAGGGAGTCTGGATCGTTAAGAGCCCATGCCAAGTACTGACAGCCGCCACTGTGGTTTGAGTCCATGATCCATGAATGCTTCTGGCGTCCCTTCAGCCCTTACTGGCCTGAACTGAGATTGAGATTGGGTGCTTCCCTGACCCCCCCTCCCCCCCTTCCACAAGATCCAGACCTGATGGAACAGCACAGCAACCTCTGCTGCTTTCAAATACTGTGCTGGGGTCATCTGTTGCGGTTGCCCAGATCCCCCCCTTCCCGCTGGGAAATTAGAAGGGGAGAAGGAGAAGAACCCAGAGGAGGATTAGCTGACTGTCCAGATGAAGAGACCAATGGAGGAGCCGCAAGAAGGGCTGGAGGCATGGGAGAGACTGAAGAATCTACCGGCAAGGTCTCCTGTATCCCAGGAGACAGACCAATCTGGAGGACTCCCCAAGATCGGCTGCTCAAGCGGTGCATAAACAATCCAGTAGAAATCATTGACGCTTCCTGCAGCTGAGACAGCATGGAAGGGGAAGCAGGCATGGCAGAAGCAAATAAACAGGCATATGTGTGTGCGTGGGCCGACTTTGGTGGGAAATAAGGCCATAAGCCACTCACTGCCAGTAAACAGTCTATCGCTGGGCGCACGGTCCCAACTTTGGTGGGAAAACCAAGGCCGCAAACTGATCACTGCTGGGATACTCTCCTTTGCTGTACTCACGGTTCTGAAGTCTACCGCGTGCCCTGGTTACTCGCTGCTCAATCTCCACCATTAGCTAGGTGAGGATCAGCAGGGGGGGGAGGGGGGGGAGGGGAGAAGAACTCCACCTGCTGTGCCTTAAAGGGCCTGCACCTAAGCTGCACAAGTGGATTCTAAGAAACCCAAGTTGGTTTTTTTTTTAGTTAAATAAAATAAATGACAGGAGGAAATAAAAGAAAAATAATAGGGAAGGCAGGCTAGGCACCCTCACAGAGGAACTCATTTCAACTCAACTGATCCTCATGGCCAGGAGTTGCCCACAGTGAAGACCAGTCAAATCAGAGGGATATCTCAAATACGCCCTAGTGACAGGAAATCAAGTTGAGCTGCCAGGCATCTTCATGATGGCAGGCAGTCACTGAGGCCTGAGCTGTACTGAGAAGAGAAACCACCATTTGCTGAGACAGAAAAAATACTGGAGTGCGCCCCTAGCTGCACTGGGCTTAATGCTAGTGATGATGTCATAGCATTTTTCTGTCTCCATCATCTACTGATTGGGGGAGAAACCCACTGGTCTGGACTGATCTAGCAGGAAGATCTTGAATGGGGGATTAAGAAGGATAACTCCCTTAATCCCTCCTGTAAAGGGCTGACTGGAAGGAGCACCTTTTGAAAAACTACATTGCCAGGGAGCAGCTGTAAATCCAGACGTGGAAATTTTTGGACAGGCAGCCAGTGTAATTGTTTGAATATTGGAGTTCTGTGGTCGGCTTGAGCAACATTGCAGAGGATGCGGGCAGCAGTGTTTTGAGCCGACTGCAGAGGATGTAGTGTGTATTTCAGTAGACCTCGAAAGGTGAAATTTTACTTACCATTAATTTCCTTTCCTGGATTCCTGCTAGACCAGTCCTTACAAGTGGATTATATTCCCCTGCCAGCAGATGTTGGAGATAGATATAATACCAAAGGCTTCACTGAGCATGCCCTGGCACTTATGTGCCTCCCCTAGGTGTCACCTTCAGTATACCTTTGGCAAAGTAGTAGCATCAAGTGAGCGCAAGTAGCGCCCCTATTAAACTAAAAGTGAGAACCAGAGCACCACTATAAATGAGAACTAAAGCACAAATAGCGCCCAGTGCTGCATAACTATGTTCAAATCAACAGACTGCAGAGGACAGCTCTGTTGTAACGGCTGTCGAAGAACTACAGCCAGTAATACAGTGAGTGTGGGCGGGAGATAGACTGGTCTAGCAGGAATCCAGGAAAGGAAATTAATGGTGAGTGAAACTTCACCTTCCAAATCTCCTGCTAGACCAGTTCTTACAAGTGGGCAGTACCAGAGCTACCCACCTGTGGGCAAGATGAGGCAGCCGCAGACACTAGGCTGGCCCCAAAAGTTTCCGCACTCTGTGCCTGGATATACAGCCGATAATGGTGCACAAAAGTAGAGAGATGACCAGGTGGCCGCTCGACAAATGTCCACCGGATTCACGCAGGACCGCTCTGCTCAGGAGGTGGCTTGTGCTCTAGCAGAATGTGTTTGAAGGCCTAATAGGACCGGTTTGGCTTACAAAATATAGGCAAATTCAATGGTTTTCCTGATACATCGGCCAATGGTCTGCTTAGAAGCGGTGAGCCCTTTGTGGGGGTCCCGTGAAGAGGACAAAAAAGCAATCCAATTTCCTGAAGAAATTCGTCATCTGCAAGTAGCAGCGCAGAATGTGGCCAACATCCAGCGACCTAAGATTATGCTTAGAGGCAGCGCAGCTCTGACTGGAAAAGGTGGGCAAGAAGGATAGACTGATTAAGGTGGAATAAAGACACGACCTTGGGTAAGAAGGACAACACAGACTGGATAGAGACTCCTCCTGTAGAGAAGGTAAGGAAGGGGTCCTGACGAAAGCGCTTGGGGCTCTGACACCTGTCTAGTGGATGTGATGGCCACCAAGAAGGCAGTCTTATAAGACAAATTCCGCAGGGTAGCCTCCTTAAGAGGCTTTAAAGGGGGTTTCTACAAGCTGAGCAAGACCATAGAGAGGTCACATGGAGGAATTATAGGACACAGAGGCGGGTGCAGTAATCTGACACCCCAAAGGAAACATCCGACATCGACATGTGCTGCCACTGAGCGGCCTGCGATGGGCACTCTAAAGCAAGTGAGAGCGGCCACTTGGACCTTCAAGTTCAGCGCAAGTCCCTTGTCATAGCCATCCTGTAAGAAGGCGAGGATGTCAGGGATCTGTATATGCCAAGGCAAAACTCTGCAGCGTGCACACTAGGCCTCGAAGAGGCGCTAGACTCATGCATAAGCTAGAGAGGTAGATGACAGATGAGCCTGAAGCAGGGTCATGACGACACGCTGCAAATAGCCTTTGCACTCTAGGCAGCGCCTTTCAAGAGCCAGGCCATAAGCAAGGAACTAGATCATCCATCCATATGGGTCCCCATTGGAGCAGTCCGTGGTGAGACCCCAGCGGGAGAAGCTGCCCCACCAAGAGGCAAATGAGGTTGGTGAACCAAGGGCGGCGCGGCCAGTCGGGGGCCACCAGAATCACTAGTTCCTGGTGAGCTTTGATGTGTCGAAGGACCCGCCCAATCATCGCCCAGGTACAGGAGGGCTGCCGTCGGCCAGGGCTGAACCAGCGCATCCACCTCCTGAGCTCTGGGCTCCCTCCTTCGACTGAAGAAGATCGGGGCCTTGGCATTAGCTGTGGTTGCCATCAGATCAATCTCCAGCCGACCCCACTGCTGAACTATCCATTAGAATGCCCATGGGGCAATTTCCCATTTCCCGGGATCCAAGGCATGTCGGCTAAGAAAGTTGGCCTGCACGTTGTCTATGCCCGCGATATGCTGAGCTGACACCATCAGCACATGTCTCTCCGCCCAGGCAAATAGGCAAGACATTTCCTTTGCAACCCCCAAACAGTTGGTGCTCCCCCGTTTATTGAGGTAGGACACTATCATGGCATTGTCTGAGAAGATCCGTACTGCTCTAACACGGATTTAAGGCAGAAAGTGCGGCAATGCCAGGCGCACCCCTGGCTTCCAGGCGATTGATGGGCCAGGATGCCTCCCGAGGGTTTCAGACACCCTGAGTGGTGCGGTCACAACAATGCGCCCCCCAGTCGAAGAGACTGGCACTGGTAGTCACGATTATCCATTGTGGTGCCTCTAAGGGGACCTCCAGAGCAAGTTTCCCGGATGGAGCCACCGCCGAAGGCTGAGGTGCAGAAGTGGTGGAAGGGATAGGTGAGGGTTGAAGTCCCCGGAGACGGGCTACCACCGGGACAGCAGTGACTCCTGAAGAGGCCGCATATGTGCCCATGCCCAGGGGATGACGTCGATGGTGGCTGCCATGGCCCCAAGCACCTGAAGATAGCCCCAAGCTTGTGGCCGCGCTGTCGTAGAAAACTGCGGAGCTGATCGGTAAACCAGTGAAACCGTTCCTGGGTGAGGTAAACCCTGCCTTGTTGGGTATCGAAGTGGGCTCCAAGAAATTTGAGAGATTGCGTGGGGGCGGGGGAACTCTTAGCGTGGTTCACTACCCAGCCCAGGTCTTCCAAAACTTGGACAAAGTGACAAATGGCCTGCAGAGTCTCATGGTAAGACTTTACCCAGATGAGCCAGTCATCGAGATAGGGGTTCACCCACATCCCCTCACGTCTCAGCGCTGCAGCAGCCACAATCATGACCTTGGAGAAGGTGCAGGGCACCGTTGCTAGGCCAAAAGGCAGCACCCGAAACGGAAAATATTGTCCGAGGATGATAAACTGCAGGAACCGCTGATGGTCCACGTGGATGGGGATGTGGCGGTAAGCCTCGGCAAAATCTAAGGATGCCAAGTACTCCCCCTGAACACTTGAATAACTGACCGGAGGAGTATCCATACAAAACCAGGGAACCCGGAGTGAGCGATTGACTCCTTGAAGGTCCAAAATAGGGTGCCATGACCTGTCCTTTTTTGGGTGTGACAAAATAGACGGAATAGTGTCCAGACCATTGTTCGGGGGTTGGGATGGCACAGATGGCCTGGAGAACCAGCAGGCGCTGCAGAGTTGTGCGCACGGCCGACCGTTTTCGAGCCATGCAAGGGGAGATTAAAAAGGCATCCTGGATGGGTCGGGCGCACTTGAGGGCATAGCCCTGCTGAATGATGCCTAAGACCCACTGATCTGTGGTGATGCGGGTCCACTCACGGGAGAAAAGGGATAGGCGCCCTCCCACCTGTGTCCTGGAGTAGGGCTCGGGGAAGTCAGTGGAACTACTGGCGGGTCTGGGGAACTTGGCTGTAGAGGTAGAGAAGGGATTCTTTACTCTGCAAAATACCCAAAAGGGCTGAGAGGTGGGCGCTGACCTGCAGGCCAACAACACCGAGAAGGATCTGCTCCTGAAGCGAGATCATGATGCTGTAGGAGCTGCAGATCCACCAGCCCTCTTACGCGAGGAAGATCAGGGTCTGTCCTCGGGCAGACATGGAGGTTTCACCTCACCAAGGTCCTTGACCAATTGCTCCAGATCCTCACCAAAGAGGAGCTTGCCCTTAAAGGGCAACCTGGCGAGGCGGACCTTAGAGGTGGAATCGACTGACCAATGCCGGGCTACTAGCCTAATGAGATCATAGAGAGCATCCACCACGAACACAACAGCGGACTCCATGCATGCTGAGGTGGAATCCTCGGGCAAGAGTTGAACCCAATGCAAGAGAGCGCAAGTTGCCAAGCCACTGCAGGCAGAAGCTTGCAAAGCAAGCGAGGAGGAGAAGGCTTCTTCAACAAGCCTTCCACCTTGTGGTCATTCTGATTGTGGAGCGCCGTTCCTCCTTCCACCGGAATGGTGGTGGGCTTGGTCATGGCCGTGACAAAGGTGTCCACTGTGGGGATGCGAAGCCAGCTCTTCAGATCAGCTAGTGACCACACAAAGTTTGCCTAACTGTTGCGCTGATCAAAGCGCTGCCTCTGGGACTTGCCATTCCAGGGAGACCATCTGCTGGAGCTCCAGCGGAAACAGGAAGGCCTTAGCTGGGATTGGCCTGCGAAGAGCTTTGAGCCGGCATTGCCTTGGGGCCGTCCAAAATATGAAGATCCTCTACAATTTGTGCAATAAGCGCTGCCAGATCGTCTCTGTGAAACAGCCTGACGTCTTGGGAGTCGGGTGGGTCCTCGTCTGGATCTTCTGATGGGGATCATTCGCTGTCCTCATGATCTGAGGCAGAATGCTGGCTGCCAGCCTCCGAGAGATGATCCAAGTTGAGGAGGCACCCAAGAGACTGTCTTGGGTGTGCGGAATGGGACCTCCATCAACTGAGCATCCAAGGCGCATTTCCTGGTGGAATGTTGGAGCAAAGTAGATAAAGTCGGCGATGGCGTTGAAGAACCGCATGAGAGGGGCGGTGCCCAGCGCCGGGCATCCCATGCCTTTCTAAAAAGAGCCATAAATCTGTTGGCTTCAAGATCCATATCTGCAGGCGAGAGGTATGGAGTTACCGCCCTAGATCTTTGGGGGAACAGCCGGGGGGTGGGGGGGGTGGGAGTCCTTTCTCTGAAGCTGGAGCAGTGCCAGGTGGAGCAGCCCCATGGTCCATCACCGAGGGAGGCTGCATCCTGCCTTCCTGAGCTCCTGGTGGCAATGTGGATCCCGGGATGGGCAGAGCAGGTGGCACAAATACGGTCTATTAATTGCCGGCAGTTACACCCACAGGCAACAGAAGCAGAGGCATAGCAGTGCTACACTGTCTCCCCCGTGCCAGGTTAATGTAGTGCCCTTGTACAGTCGTGGAAGACTGAAAAATAGAATCCCCTGCTGCGTTACCGGCTCTGGAGTGCTGCCTGAAGGCTCTGGGGAGCAAATGGCTGCCACATGCAGTAGGCACAAAAAACAGCGCTTTAAAATGGCTACCGTGAAGCTGGGAAGATGCAGGCCAGCAGGCTGGAGCAGATATGCTGAAAACATTGTCGAGCAGCCAGATACCACGTGCCTGAAACAGGAGCCAGCAGTGGAGGAGAAGGGCAGCAAATGGCGGCAGAGTCTGAGCCACAGTGAAAAGGTGGCTGTAAGTTCAGCAGTGACTCGCAGGAGCAGTCAGCGGCAGTAGTGCAGGAGTGGAACTGCGGCGGTAGAGGGCCTTGCATTGTCAGAAGTGGCGACAGCACTGCGGCGCTCAGAGAGAGTGCTGTTGGTGGGAGAGGAGGGGAAAACCCATCACTCACAGTTTCACCGATGCTGCAAGAGAGCCGATCAGACAAGCTTTCTGGGAGCTGAGCAGTAGCTAACCATGGTTCTGTAAGTGGAATCCCAATACAAAACAAAAACAAACAAAATAAAATTGCTGAATAGTGGTGGCTGTACTAGGGCAGGCAGCTCAGGCTCCGATGGCAGTGCTCAGTTCTCTCCAGACAGGCTGCACAGGCCCTTGGGCCTGGAGCCTGATCCCTTGTGCAGATGGCGGGCCTTTCTGATCCTCGTGATCAGTGGCGATTGCCCAGTGACTGGCTTCAAGAATGTGGGAAAATCTGTGGGAACACCTCCAGTGTTCCCTAGAGACCTCCACAGTTTAAAGCTAACTGAATTAGTTCTGAAATAAAATTATTTGAGAAGCAAGGCAAGTAACAACCTGCATCTGCTGGAGAAAGAAAAATACTGAAGGTGACACATAGGGGAGGCAAATAGGTGCCAGAGCATGTTCAGTGAAGCCTTTGGTATTATATATCTGTCTCCAATATCTGCTGGCAGGGGAATATAACCCATTTGTAAGGACTGGTCTAGCAGGAGATTTGGAAGAAGATGTTACAGTAATTGAGGTATGCATGGACTAGAGATTGAAAGACCATATAGAAGTCTTGGAAGTCTAGTAATGCTCGCAAGTGCTGTACTGTTTTTATTTTATGGTATATTGTTTACTGTTTAATATAAATTTTAACTCCAAGTATCAAGGCGGTTATGATGTTACTAATGTGTGGCTATAAGATTAGAGGTTGGTCTATGCTTACTCCTAAGAACTACACTTCGAACTTCACCTTTAGTTGTGCCTCTGCAACTCTTATAGTGAAAGTTGGGCTGTAGTTAGTGTCTCTGGCGATACAGAGAACCTCCGTTTTATTATAGTTTACAAAGAGATTGTGCTCAGTCAGCCACTGTGTGAAAGTGTTAAAGCATCTTACTAGGGAGGTACATACTGGTTTTGCGGTGGAGAAGGGAACATAAAGCATTATGTCAACTCCGTACATGTGGTAATGCACATTGTCAGCTTGAATAATTGTGCAGATAGGCTGGAGAAAAATATTGAATAGGAGTGAGGAGAGGGCTAAACCCTAAGGGACTTCTCATTGTATTGTGTATGGGGCTGACCTTTGACCTCCTATTGTTACTTGTTGTTTACTGTCGGTTAGATAGAGTAGTTACTCACCTGTAACAGGTGTTCTCCATGAGCAGCAGGAATCAGTCCTCACATATGGGTGACATTGACGTCGATGAAGCCCTTGCGGAGCATTTCCCCAGCTTTCCAAGAAAGCCTTTGGGAATGCAGGCACACATGCGCGGTTCCCTTCCCGCCTAAAGGTGCCATCTTGCTCAGTCAAATGACATAGCTAAAAACAGCACACAAAAATGTAAAAATAAACTATGTACAACTGCAACTCCCAGGGGAGGAGGGAGGGTTGTGAGGACTGATTCCTGCTGCTCCTGGAGAACACCTGTTACAGGTGAGTAACTACTCTTTCTCCAGGACCAAGCAGGAAGTCAGTCCTCACATATGGGTGACTCCCTAGCTCTGGGCTACCAAGGAACCCAGGCTGAACAAGAGAACTCCCTCTAGTCCCAGCATCAAAAAAGGCTTTTCACTGACAGAACCTAAACCGGTAGCCCAACGGAGGGCTGGAGGGCAGGAGTTGCCTAAACCTCAAAGAGATTCCGGAGTACTGCCTGGCCTAAAGCACTGTCCCTACGGGACTCTCCCTCCAGACAGTAATGGGCCGCAAAAGTCTGGCTTGAGGACCAAGTTGCAGCCCTGAAGATGTCCACCAATGGTACAGAGCAGAGGTGAGCCACTGAAGCAGCCATTGCCCTGACACGATGGGCCATGACCCGACCCTGCAAAGGAAGGTCAGTCGCCCTGTAAGCCCAGGTGATACAGTCAGCTACCCAGGTGGACAAGGTACGCTTGGACACAGCTAACCCCAAATTATTAGGGTCAAAAGATATGAAGAGCTGAGTAGCCCTTCTATGCCCCTGCAAACGGTCAAGGTAGAAGGATAAGGCCTTCCTACAGTCCAGGGTATGCAGAACCGCTTCAGCCTGGCTTGCATGAGGCCTAGGGAAGAATGTTGGAAGAACCACCTCTTCGTTAAGGTGGAAGGAGGAGACAACTTTTGGGAGCAACTTAGGATGAGTCCTAAGGACTACCCTGTTCCTATAGAAGCGGATGTAAGGCCTGTCACAGACCAGGGCCTGAAGCTCACTCACTCGCCTGGCCGAGGTTAGGGCTACCAAGAAGAGTGTCTTCCAGGACAGGAAGCGTAGAGGGCAAGTAGCCATCGGTTCAAAGGGTGGGCGAGTCAGTTGCTGCAAGACCACATTCAACTCCCACTCAGGAGCAGGACGACGGAGTGGAGGCTTGAGCAAAAGCAAGCCTCTGAGAAACCGGAACACCAAGGGGTGAACCGACAGAGAATGTCCTTCCACCAGTGAGTGGTGAGCTGCTAGAGCTGAGAGGTGGACCCAAACAGAATTGGACTTAAGTACCTGATTTGATAAGTGCAGTAAGTACTGAAGCACTACTGGTACGGTACAGGAGAAAGGATCCTCTGTACGTAGCTGACACCACACGGAAAACCTTTTCCATTTGAGAGCATAGGTTTTCCTAGTGGACTGTTTTCTAGAGGCTAGGACAACCTCCTCAACTTCCTGAGGTAGGCCCCAGGGAGCCAAAGCTACCCTTGCAGCCTCCAGGCCATCAAATTGAGAGCTTTGAGATTGGGGTGCAGAAGGGAACCCTGATTTTGAGAGAGAAGGTCGGGTTGCAACCCCAGAGGCAGTGGGGGATCCACTGCCAGCTGAAGCAGAAGTGGAAACCAAGGCTGTCTCGGCCACCTGGGAGCCACCAGCAGGACCGAGGCCTTGTCCTGAAGAATCTTGAACAGGGTTCAGGCGACCAAGGGCGTGGGAGGAAACGCATACAGGAGGCCCTGAGACCATGGAATTAGAAAAGCATCTGCTGCTATCCGCAGAGGATGCGGTTGCCTGGAGCAGAACTTTGGCAGCTGTTTGTTCCGTGGACTGGCAAACAGATCTATGGATGGAAGTCCCCATTTCAGGAAAATCTTCTGAACCACCAAAGGATGGAGCTGCCACTCGTGGGGCTGTAGAATCCTGCTCAACCTGTCGGCCAGGTAGTTTTCCTGGCCAGGGAGATAGACAGCCTTGAGGAGCATATTGTGTCTGAGAGCAAATGAGCAAAGGTCCTGTGCTTCCTGACAAAGGAGCCTGGACCCAGTTCCGCCCTGCTTGTTTACATAAAACATGGCTACCTGGTTGTCTGTTTGAACTAGGACAGACTGATGAGCCAGGGTTGGAGAGAAAGTTTTGAGGGCTAACCGAATAGCCCTGAGTTCCAGTAGATTGATCTGCTGTGCGGCTTCCCAGGGAGATCACAGGCCCTGGGTGCACTTGCCGCGACAATGAGCTCCCCAGCCCTGCAGGGAGGCGTCCGTGGTCAACACCACTGTGAACCCAGGAATCTGGAAAGGTACCCCTTGCAGCAGATTGGGTGGGTGCAGCCACCAGCTGAGGGAGTTCAGAAATTGTCTGGACACCCTTATCCTGTCTCTGAGGCTGCCTGTGGCCTGTGACCACTGAGTCCAAAGGCACCACTGTGCAGGCCTCATATGGAGCCTGGCATTGGGGGGTCACATGTACTGTCGAAGCCATGTGGCCAAGAAGCCTCAGGCAGAGTCTGGCGGAGACCAGTGGCCTGCTGAGAAACTGGTTTGCCAAGTTTATCAGTCTTTGGGCTCTGTCTTCTGGAAAGAATGCCTTTGCCAGCAGAGAGTCCAACCTTGCCCCTATGAACCCCAAGTTGTGGGAGGGGAGCAAAGTGGACTTTGCGAAGTTTATTACAAACCCCAGGCGTTGAAGAAGAGCTATAATTCTGAGGGTGACTAGTCTGGCCTCCTGGCACGTCTGACCCCTGATGAGCCAGTCGTCCAGATAGGGGAAGACAAAGATACCATGATTTCTCGTAGGCCGCCACCACTGCCAGGCATTTGGTAAAGACCCTGGGAGCGGAGGTGAGGCCAAAAGGCAGTACTCTGTACTGATAATGGTTTCCTCCCACAATGAACCTGAGGTACTTTCTGTGGTCTGGATGAATGAAGATGTGAGTGTACGCATCCTTTAGATCCAAGGAGCATAGCCAATCTCCCTGCTGGAGGTAGGGCAGAAGTGTTTCAAGAGTAAGCATCTTGAACTTTTCCTTCTCTAGGAATTTGTTGAGATTTCTGAGGTCTAGAATAGGCCGAAGGCCACCGGTTCTTTTGGGTACCAGGAAATACCTGGAGTAGAACCCTTGACCTTGTAAGTGGGGAGGTACAGGCTCCACTGCCCTGTCTACCAACAGACCTTGGAGCTCCTGAAGGAGAAGATCTGTGTGCAGGGGAGGCCTTGGAGGTTCCCCTGGAAAGTATGGAGGAGGCAGCTGTTGGAAGTGTAGCAGATAGCCCTTGTGGACTATGCTTAACACCCAACGGTCTCCAGTGATGAGTGGCCAATTGTGGGCAAACAGGGTGAGGCGACCTCCTGTGCAGGGTTGGGAGAGCAGGGACGGAGAGGCTATGCCTAAGGAGTCAAAAAACCCCACCCTGCTGAGTGGGAGCAGGGGCCGGAGGCTTGGGAGTCCTCTGCCTATGGGGTCCATTACCCTGCCCCTTGGCTTGCTGACCCTGAGGGGTAGCTTGGGCGGCCTGGTACTGTGGGTACTGTTTGTAGGCAGTTCCCTTCCTCGGGTAAAAGGGCTTTTTACCCGAGCCCTTATTTTTGTGAGAAGGGGCAGAAGTCTTTCTCGACAGCCTTGTTCTCGTGAGGTGCTTGGTTCCGAGCTGTGCGGCCTTCTTGGTCATGGGCTTGCCAAAAAGGTTCTTACCTCGGCAAGGGACATCGACCAACTTGTCCTGAACCCATGGCTCGAGGTCCGATGACTGCAGCCATGCCTGGCGTCGAGCCGTGATGCCGGCTGCCGCAACACGGGCCGAAGCCTCGAAGCCATCGTAGGCAGCGCGGGACATAAACTTGGAGCATTCCCGGATCCCCGAGAACAAGGACTTGAACCTCTGCAAGGGTTCCCCGGAGAGACCAGCAGAGAACCCAGCCAGCTCCTTGGCCAGGTCTCACAAGTACATGCCCATGTACAGCTGGTAAGACTGGACACGGCAAGCAAGCATCGAGCCCTGGAAGCACTTTCTACCAAAACCATCGAGGTTCCGGGCCTCCCTGCCAGGGGGCACCGCGGAGTGCATCTTCTGACTTTTCAGGCGATGCATGGTCGATTCCACCACCATGGAATGGTGTGGTAGCTGTGCCTTCTGAAAGCCAGAACTCTTCCGGAGTCGATGAGGAATCGGGGTCCGACCGCGTGAGGCCTGTGAGCACCCGCCCCGATGCCGAAGGCACCGGCGTCGATGCCCTCAGCCCCGAACGGGAGGTCAAGGGAGACCGCGACCGAGGTCAACCTCGAGCCTTTATGGCCTCGAGTATCGGCTCGGTCTCCGGGGTCAACTTCGATGTCGATGTCCCGGTGGTCGGGGCAGATGCGCCAGACAGGCTGGCCATCAGTGCCCGCTGCTGTTCCATGAAGGCAGTCTGCTCTCCAAGGCTGTCAGCCTGAGACCCAGCTCAGGAGACTCAGCAGCCCCCAACTCGGGCCCCGGCAGCGCCGGGCCCGACGTCAGCTCTCTGGGAGGAGAGTCCATGAGAACTACAGGACTTACGTGTCCAGCAGACTCCGGCTCCACTCGAGGTACTTTGGGAGGCTTCTCCTGTTCCACGGACCCAGGGCGACGGTCGGGGGTCTGAGACCTAGCTCTCGAGGAGCCAGGGACCTCTTCTGACGATGCCCTCGCGAGCCGCTTCTTCCTCTTTCGTTCCCGGTCGGGGGACCCCCTGTCCAAGGAGCCCCGACGGTGCTCGGGATCCGATTCCCGAGATGTCGAGGCCTCAGACGAGGTCCTGGCCCTGCCGGAGGCCGAGTCAGAGAAAAGCCTTTCCTTTTGGTGCTGACGACTTCGAAGCGCCTTGGAAGACATTTTTCCACATGGTCCACACGTCTTAGGATCGTGGTCAGGACCGAGGCACCGAAGGCAGCAGTCGTGTGTGTCGGTGAGAGACATTAACTTCTTGCACCGATCACACTTTTTGAACCCACTGGAAGCCATCGGGGAAAAAAGAGTCCCCGCGAGGTCAAAGGACCGGCCTTCCAGGGAAAAAGAAAAAAAGGGCGCGAACGCCAGCCACGAAGGGCAAAAACCGAAAAAAGAAGATCGGGCTCGATACCGGTGTACCGAACCTGGCGGGAGGGGAACCGGCGTCGAACCGGAGAAAAAATAGCGAAGGAATCGCGAAAAAATCTAACTATTTTCCGGGAGGACTAGGACACACGTCCGGTGGGCTTCACGGAAAAAGAGAGACTGAGCAAGATGGCACCTTTAGGCGGGAAGGGAACCGCGCATGCGTGCCTGCATTCCTAAAAGCTTTCTTGGAAAGCTGGGGAAATGCTCCGCAAGGGCTTCATCGACGTCGATGTCACCCATATGTGAGGACTGACTTCCTGCTTGGTCCTGGAGAAACAATTTTAACCATTTCAGAGTAGTGTCACACAATCCTAGGGACTGTAGTCCTAGTAGTAACATATTGCGCGGAATTGAGTCAAAGGTTGTTTTTATGTACAGAAATATCAAAATGAACCCCTGTCATGGTTTTTCAGTACCCCTTACAAACCTGTCCATGACAGCTGTGAAAAGTGTTTCCACACCACGGTTGGGACTGAAACCATATTGTTGAGGGTCAAGCAGGGCATTGTGTGTTAAATGTGGTCCTGGAGTTGAAGCAATACAACTTTTTCAATTATCTTTGTGAGGACTGGTAAACTGGAGATAGATCTATATGAGTTAGGTTGCTTTGGGTCTAAATCCTGTACCTTTTCTTATCGGATGGATGGAGGTATTTTTGAGTTCAGGAGGCATATACAGTATCCTTGTGTAAGGGAAAGCTGCATGATCTTGAGTATGGTGGGGAGCAATTGAGCTCGAGCTATTTTGATCCAGCTGACAGGGCATGGTTTGAGTGGGGAGGTAGTGGTATTAAGGTTGTTGATAATTTTTTCCAAGTGCTCAGGTGACACAAGTTTGAATGATTGCCAGATAAACGTTGTGGAATTTATTGCCTTCATACATTGAGGTTGTAGCTTTTATATTATTTCTCAGGTAGGTTTGGTTTTGATAACAGTTAGCTAGAATTTGTGGGGATAGATCATTTCCTACATTCTCTTGAGTAGAGTTTTTTTACTAAAGATTTTACTATTTCAAATAGCTCTCTGGGACGGATTAGAGAGTTCAAAATGAGTTTGGTATTGCATTCCTTTTTCTTTGTTAAGGTTTGGTACTCATGTAGTTTGGACATATAATTGTCAAGGTCGCTTGTGCTCCTTGAGTGCCTCCATTTTCTCTCTAGCTGTCTGGGCTTGCATTTAATGTTTTTCTGTTCTATAAAGTACCAAGCTGCAGTAGTACGAGCTCTATAAATTATGCTTGTTTGTGGCTTTATATTGACTCTGCTTATTATTTGGTTCCCGTTACAGATTAAAGTGTCAATGCTATCAGAGCTATGGTCAAGATGTGGTATGACGTTGTCTAAAGATGTTTTCTTCTCAAAGTGTCGGAATCTGCAAGTTCTACAGGAGGTAGAATGTGATTGTCTTATGCTCATACCAAGGTACTGTAGAGACTGCTGGAGATGGAAGATAGTTGTTTCTGAGCATTTGCTGTGGGGCAAGATGAGGTCTAGAATGTTTCCTTTTGTGCGCGTTGGTTCGTTGACTAGTTGAGTATTCTGGAGCTTCCATAGCTTCCATGAAGGATTTTAATATTCTAGGATTGGCTGAAGAGAGATTTAAATCCCCTAGTAGAAGGAGCTGATTGTTATTTAGGTTGTGTCCACATATAGCTTCCAAAAGGGCTAACAATTCCTCAGCTCTTGCATTAGTGGATCTATAAGTTAGGCAGAGTGTTAAGTGCTTGTTTGAGATAGTGAGCATATCCATGCCTCCTCCTGTATTGGTGGCAATGGTGCGGAAATAGTATAGTTACTCACCTGTAACAGGTGTTCTTCGGAGACAGCAGGAATCAGTCCTCACATATGGGTGACGTTGACGCCAACTGAGCCCTTGCGGAAGCATCTTCCCAGCTTTCAAAGAAAGCCTTTGGGAGATGCCACCACACATGCGTGGTCCCCTTCTCATCTAAGGGTGCCATCTTACTCAGTCAGATGACATAGCTAGAGCAGACAAAAGAAGATGGCCAAAAATGCACAGCAACTCCAAGGGGAGGAGGGAGCGTTGTAAGGACTGATTCCTGCTGTCTCTGGAGAACACCTGTTACAGGTAAGTAACTACGCATTCTCCAGGAACAAGCAGGAAGTCAGTCCTCACATATGGGACTCCCTAGCTACAGGCTACTGAGTACCTGTAGAAAAGAAAAGCATGGCCCAACCGTGAACAGCCACAATCGAATCTGAGGACCCCAGTGTTCAGAGAGAACCATAGCTTCGGTAGCCTGAACAAGAAGGATCGGAGGGCAGGAGTTGCCTAAACCCCAAACAAAGGCACTGTACCATTGGGACTCCCTCTCTAGGCAGTACTGAGCCGCAAAAGTGTGGACAGAGGACCAGGTGGCGACCTGGCAGATGTCCGCCATAGGGACACAGCGTAGGCTCACAACTGAAGTTGCCATAGCCCTGACATTATGTGCTGTGACCCAGCACTCCAACGGTAGCCCAGCCTGATTGTGGGTGAAGGTGATACAGACTGCCACCCAGGTGGACAGGACCTGCTTGGTGACAGCCTCCCCCAGTCGACTGGGATCATATGAAATGAAAAGCTGTAAGGCTTTGCGGTGGCCCTGAGTATGTTGCAGGTAGAAAAAATGGACCCTGCCTTGTCGGCATGGGGCCGTGGAAAGAAGGTGGGGAGCACTACCTCTTGGTTGAGATGGAAGGCAGATACCACTTTCAGAAGGAATTTAGGGTGGGTGCAAAGTACGACCCTGTTCTTGTAGAATCTAGTGTAGGGTAGCTCGGCCACCAAGGCCTGAAGTTTGCTGACTCTGCGGGCAGAGGTGAGCGACACCAGGAAGACAATCTTTCAAGATAAGTAACGCAAATGGCAGATAGCCAAAGGTTCGAAAGGCAGCTTGCTAAGCTGCATCAGAACTATGTTGAGATCCCATTCTGCTGACGGTGGCCGGAAAGGAGCTTTAGAGAGCAATAAGCCCTGCTTGAATCAGGTAATGAGGGGCTGGACAGAAAGAGGCTTGCCCTCTATGGGGTGATGATGCATAGAGAGCGCGCTCAGATGCACCCTTATGGAGTTGGGCTTAAGTCTGGCCTGCGAGAGGTGGAGCAAGTATTGGAGCACCACATGCACCAGGCAGGAGAATGGGTCAACCCGTTGCTCTGCTGAAAATCTGTGCCATTTGAAGGCGTAGGCTCGTTTCGTGGAGTCTTTACGAGAGGCCAGGAGGATTTCCTCCACCTCCCTGGAGAGGTTGAAGGGCGCTAAGATGACCCGTTCATCAGCCATGCTGTTAGCGAGAGGGACCCCAGGCTGGGATGGAGAAGCAAGCCCTCCTCCTGGTCAGCAGCCCTAGGGAACTCCCCAGAGGAACTAGGAGCTCTGTCAAGAATCAGAGTAACAGGGGAAACCAAGGCTATCTGGGCCACCTTGGGGCCACCAGGATCATGGCAGCCTTATCCCACTGGACTGTGCGATTAGTGGCATGGGAGGGAAGGCATACAGAAGGCATTCTGACCACGAGATGAGGAAGGCGTTTGCTGCTATCCGGGACAGCATAAGCAGGGTAGCTGAGCATTGACTGGGCTGGCAAAGAGGTCCAGACTTGGTGTTCCCCATAGTTTGAATAGCTGCTGCACCACCCTGGGGTCTAGGCACCACTCGTGCAGCTGGAGGACCCTGCACAGCCTGTCTGCCAGGGCACTGTCCTGGCCCAGGAGGTATACCGCCCTGAGGAGCATTCCCTGACTGAACAAGCAGAGGGCTACTGCCTCCTGGCAGAGGCGGTGAGACCCTGTGCCTCCTTGTTTGTTCAGGTAGAACATTATGATCTGGTTGTCCGTTTGGACCAGCACCGACTGATGCTGCAGGCGGTGTCAGAAGGCTCGGAGTGCCAGGAAAATGGCTCTGAGCTCCAGCAGGATGATCTGCTCCTGGCTCTCCTCGAGAGACCAGTTGCCCTACGTTCGCAGTTCCTCACAGTGGGCACCCCAGCCCAGCAGGGAGACATCTGTACTGAGGACCCTCTGTGGGTTTGGGTGTTGAAAAGGCATGCCCTTCTGCAGGTCCTGTGCATCCTGCCACCGAGTGGCTGCTAGTTGGCAGGACACAGAAGCCCTGTCCTGGAGCCTGCCTGTGGCCTGAATCTACTGTGAGCAGAGGCACCACTGAGTTGCCCGTATGTGGAGGCGGGCGTTGGGGACCACATGGACTGTGGAAGCCATGTGGTCGAGCAGGCGAAGCATGGATCATGCTGACACGATGTGATGGCTCTGCATCTCGGTTGCCAGGGCCCTGAGGCGATCTGCCCTATCCAGGGGGAGGAAGACCCTGGCTTGGAGGGTGTCCAGGCGAGCACCTATGAACTCCAGGTCCTGCGTTGGAGTGAGGTGGGATTTGGGGTGGTTTATCATGAACCCCAGATGTTGCAGGACATTGATGGTGTGAGCTGTGGCCTGTTTCACCTCTGAGGCCGTGTCTCCTTTTACTAGCCAGTCGTCCAGATATGGGAAGACAAAGGTCCCTTGGAGACGGAGGTAGGTGGCCACACTGCCAGACATTTGGTGAAGGCTCTTGATGCGAAGGCTAGGCCAAAGGGTAGTACCCTGTACTGGTAGTAGTCTCCCTCGACCATGAACCTTAGGTACTGCCTGTGACTGGGATGAATAAGGATGTGGGTATAAGCATCCTTTAGGTACAAGGAGCATAGCTAATCTCCCTGCTGGAGGTAGGACAGCAATATTCCAAGGGAGAGCTTTTTGAACTTCTCCCACACCAGGAATTTGTTCAGGTTTCTCAAGTCCAGGATGGGCCTTAGCCCTCCTGGTTCTTTTTGGGACCAGAAAGTACCTGGAGTAGAAACCCTTCCCCCTTAAGTGGGGTGGTACCGGCTCCACAGCCTTGTCCGTGAGGAGGCCTGCGAGTTCCTGCAGTAGCAAGGGTCCGGCCTTTGAGGAATTGCGGTCGAGGCTTGGCTGGAGCCGGAAGCACTCATCAGGGAAGACCTCACTCCCGAGGACTGGGAGAGGGATCGAGACCCTCACCGAGGATCTGCTTGAGACATGTGGCTCTCGAGGATCTTTTCAGTGGCCCAGGGAGTCCTCGACATCAAGATCCCCGCAGTCTCAGTTCATGCACTGGCGGGGGTGGGCGATGTTTGCTGCGAGGCAAGAAACTCTGAAACACTGCATTCCAATGCCGAAACGCTGCGTTCCAATGCCAGCATCTTGGCTTTCAAATCGGGGGTTGCAGCCTTCGACACCGACGCCAGGGTGACTAGGTCAGGTATCGGGGAGGAGTGGGAGTCCTGGAAAGGACGGGCCTTGCGGTCCAAAATCCATCGCCAGAGGCCTTGACGTCTGTCCTGGGTACCTTTGTCAGCTGCTCCCGCTCAGACTCCTCTGATGCCCTTCGGGGGCTGAGAGATCGCGCACGGGACTTGCCAAGCTTGTCCGCTTCCCAGGACGAGGCCCTCAAGGATTTCTTCTTTTTCTTACGCTCTCGCTCTGGAAAAACTTGTCTGCATGCGTGCAGGAACCGCGGGGGCTTTACATGACTCCGAGGATCCGTGTAGGGCCTTAGAGGGTGCGGCTACCGGGGTTGAGTCTGCCCTGTGGAAGATGTCATCCTGCTTCTGCCGGCAACTCTGGATGGCCTTGGCGGACATCTTTTTGCACAGGGAGCACCCAGACACCAGAGGCAACAATCGTGTATGTTGGTGATGGTCATGTTTTTGGAGCACAGATCACACTTCTTGAATCTAGTGGCCTTTGGGGCAAAAAGGGCCCCAGCGAGGTCGAAGACCCTTGATGTGGCCAGTGGTTGAAAAAGGCGCTGGATGGAAAAGAACTTAACAGGTTCTGAGTCCCGATTCCAGGGAAGCGGGGCTCAGAGGCAGTAAAGGAACCAGCGCTAGCTGGAAAAAGGCACAGACGTGCACAAGAAAAACAACTTTTGCCGGGGAGGAAAGACGAACGTCTGTAGGGCTCTGCGGAAAAAGGGAGACAGAGTAAGATGGGCACCCTTGGGCAAGAAGGGGACCGTGCATGTGTGGTGGCATCTCCCAAAGGCTTTCTTGAAGGACTAGAAAAGGGGACTGTTACTTCTGGAGAGAGATCTGCAATTGTGAGTATATACGTCTGGGAATTTTCTGAAAGGAATTCTTCTATTAAAGCTAATTAATCTGTGAACCCACTATTTTTTGTTAAATCAGTCAGGGCCTAGTAGCAGCTGTTTAAGTTTAAATTTAAAACACAGAAGAGAACTTTCTGGTTACATTTCATACCCAGCAGAGAACTTGTAGTTTAAATTTAATAGTCACTCAGGGCCTAGCATCAGCAAAGTACTTTTAGTTTAAATTTAAAACACAGAAGAGAGCTTTCTGGTTAAATTTAGAACCCAGCAGAGAGCTTGTAGTTTAAATTTCATAATAAGTTAGAGCTGAGCAGCAGCAGAGAGTTATAATTTAAATCAAATCAGAATATAGCTTACCTCAGCAGCACAGGACAGGGTATACATCCAAGGGTGTTGAAAGAACTGAAATATGAGATTGCAGACCTGCTATTAGTAATCTGTGAACTATCATTAAAATCATCTCTAATACCTGAAGATTGGAGGATCGCCAATGTAACACCAATTTTTAAAAAGGGTTCCAGGGGTGATCCGGGAAACTACAGACCGGTGAGCCTGACATCAGTACCAGGAAAAATGGTAGAAACCATCATAAAGAATAAAATTACTCAGCATGTAGATAGTCATGGCCTAATGGGAGACAGCCAACATGGCTTTAGACAAGGAAGATCTTGTCTTACTAATCTGTTATGTTTTTTTGAAGGTGTGAATAAACAGGTGGACAAAGGTGAGTCGGCTGATATAGTGTATCTGGACTTTCAGAAAGCCTTTGACAAGGTCCCTCATCAGAGACGTTTTGCAAAACTAAAGAGTCATGGGATAGGAGGCAGTGTACTACTGTGGATCAGGAACTGGTTAAAAGATAGAAAGCAGAAGGTAGGGCTAAATGGCTAATTTTCCCAATGGAGAAAGGTGAATAGTGGTGTACCCTAGGGATCTGTGCTGGGTCCGCTGCTTTTTGACATATTCATAAATGAACTGGAAAGTGGAATAACGAGTGAGGTTATCAAATTTGCAGATGACACAAAACTATTTAAAGTTGTTAAAACCCAAGAGGATTGTGGAAAATTGCAAGAGGATCTTGATAAATTGGAAGACTGGGCATCAAAATGGCAGATGGAATTTAATGTGGACAAGTGCAAAGTTATGCACCTAGGGAAGAACAACCCAAACTATGGTTACACGATGCAAGGTTCCACATTAGGAACCACCACCCAGGAAAAAGATTTAGGCGTCATTGTGGATAACATGTTAAAACCCTCTGCCCAGTGTGCAGCAGCGGCCAAGAGAGCAAATAGAATGCTAGGTATCATAAGGAAAGGAATGGAAAATAAAACAAAAGATATTATAATGCCTCTATATCGTTCCATGGTGAGACCGCACCTTGAATATTGTGTGCAATTCTGGTCGCCGTATCTTAAAAAGGATACAGCGTTATTAGAAAAGGTTCAGAGAAGAGCCACCAAAATGGTAAAGGGGATAGAAGGATACCCCTATGAAGAAAGGCTAAAAAGATTAGGGCTCTTTAACCTGGAAAAGAGAAGGCTGAGGGGAGATATTATAGAAGTCTATAAATTAATGAACGGAGTGGAATGGGTAAACGTAGATAGATTGTTTACGTTATCAGAATATAGAAAGACTAGGAGACATGCAATGAAGCTACAGGGTAAACTATTTAAGACTAATAAAAGAAAATATTTTTTCACTCAACATGTAATCAAACTCTGGAATTTGTTACCGGAGGATGTAGTAAAGGCTGTTATTGTAGCTCGGTTTAAAAAAGGTTTGGATAAGTTCCTGGAGGAAAGGTCCATAAACCATTATTAAGAAGGGACCCAGGATATCAATGCTTGACCCAATATAAGCATTGTGGAACCTATGTCTTTTGGGTAAACTGCTAGGTACGTATGACCTAGATTGGCCACTGTTGGAAACAGGATACTGGGCTTGATGGACCTTGGTCTGACCCAGTATGGCATATCTTATGTTCTTATGGAGATGCTTCCGCGAGGACTCCTTCAACATCGATGTCACCCATATGCGAGGACTGACTTCCTGCTTATTCCTGGCTAGAATGAAGACCCCTCCACTTCTGCCGTTAGTTCTGTCACAGCTGAACAGTTTATAACTGGGTGTTATAAGTTGATTTATCAATGCATTGTGAGCATCAGTGAAACAAGATTCAGTTACATATCTATTTGTGGTCACAGAGGTAATCAAAGAGGAGTTGTATCTTGTTGTGAGCTGATCGTGTGTTAATGAGTATGCATTTGATGTTGGGCTGGTTGTGTTTGGTCTCATCCCGAGGTAGTGTTGATGATGTCCGTGGTTTAATTCTGATGAAGGCAGAGGGTGCTCTGTTTCTTCAGTCTGGGCACTGGTGTAATTGATCCATAATGGGCATAGGAGTGGATGGTATGTACGAGACCTATGTGAGGAATATGTGAGCCACAATGAGTGATTAGTATATTTGAAACAGAGTAGGCCAAGCAAAGTGGCCAGGGATAGCATGGCTGTTGTAAATCTGTTTTTTATGGTTGTTTAAGTGTGGAATATTTGGCTAAGTTCACTTGTAAGTTGTTTTTTATTATTTCATTAAAACACATTCAATGAGGTTTTGTTGAGCATGGGTTGCCCAGCTGTGTATGTTAAATTGGGGGGTGTGGGGGGGGGAGGAGGAGGGTAAAACCTAGTAAATGGGACCATGTACTTGTAGTAAAGTTGTCACTCCTACCTTGGTAAGTAGTGGAATTAGTAGTAAGGGACAATGATTATCTCCGCTTTCTTGTGACGTAAGCTTAGGTGACTGTTGTAGGACTATGTTGCAGGAATAGACGGTTGGATACCTACTGTAAAGTGTTACATGTGTCACTTGCCTGACACGGGATGATTGGAGAAATAGCTGAAGGTGGCAGCCAACGTTGTAGATAACTGAAGGTAATCAGGTTATGAACTACAGGGTGCAGTTAATGCTAAGGGCCACGCCTAAGGGCCCTATGGCTTGGTCCTTAGGAGAGGGCCTGTCTGTGTGAGGTGGTGGATTTAAGACCATTATTGACAATGGGTAGGACGTCTGCTGTGGCATCCTTGTAGTGGGTGAGGTGATCGTCTGTGCAGCCGAGGGTGGACGACAGGCAGGAAGCTCATACCTGGTGTGCATGTGGGCTCTTTCTGGTGCCATTGCTAGTGATGATGCCTCTCTGTAGGCAGAGCTAATGGTATCCTTGTTCGGGAGCTATGTTCAGGTACTCTCCTTTGTTTTGCCTGCATTGCTGTGGCATCCTTGTGGCGATCACGTGTGTTGCAGAGGATGGACGGTGGGAAGTTCATATCTGATGTGCACGTGAGCTCTTTCTGGTGCTATCACTAGTGATGATGCCATATTCCTGACAAAATCTTGGAAGGTCATATCCTCAGGAAGGGACTTGGGCTGCTCATGAGAAGGGTCCGATGTAAACTCTGGAGACCTGTCCTCTGACAAGTCTTCGGATGCAATATCTGTTACCCAGCCTTCTGAATCTGACTCAGAGAGGAAGTCAAAGTACTTTTGAGTCTCTGCCTGGATCTCTCTCCCTACCCTTGGGGATTGGAAGCTCCTTCAGGAGCGATGTTGCATTGATGCTCGTTTGGATTTCGAGGGTACATCTGACCCTGAAACACTAGAAAGCGATATCAACTGGGCAGACACTGGTGTAAGGACCCTTCAATGCCCCAATGTCAATGCCTCTCCCGCAGGCAAGGCAAGCATTGCAAAGATCGGTTGGACAATCACAGATATTCATGCAACTGATGTCGAGGCATCGGCCTGCTGCATGGCCAAGAGTGCCACGATCTGTTCCTCGAGAGCATGCAGAAGATGTTTCTCCAAGGCTGCTGACTCTGAAGATTGTGGGACTTCAGTGACCTCGACTGAAGCACCCAGAATCTGTAAGTGGTTATTGGTGGCTTGGCCTCAGCTCTCAGTAAGTTGTTGCTGCCCCTATGATGTTCTAGAAGATGAGCTCTCCTCTCTTTGGGGCAGTTTGGAGGGACGCTCTCACAGATCTTCATTGCTCTGGACACTGTGCCTCGAGGGGTTCCGGTTCACCTAAGCCTTCACTCAGTGCTCAACATGATCACCCTGTGGCGCAGATGAAGGTGAGGCTGCATCCTTCCTCATTGTTGGGTGGAGATCAATCGATGGTCGATGCTCTGGGGAACTACGGGTGCTTGGTTCCGAATGGGCTGGAGAACTTCTCAATGTTGATGCAGCCTTTGAAACCATTGAGACCAGTGCCATCGATGTCAATGTATCAGACTTCCGAGTGCCAAAAAGTGATTTGCGCCATTTCTCTCAACCCTTTAGACTTCTTTTTGTCATCTGTAAACACAAATTACAAGAAGGCAGTTGATGATCAGGTCCTAGGCAATGAAAGAACCAATTGTGTGTATCTATGGCAGATATGGTCCTTGAGCACCGGGAACACTTTTTAAATCCTCTGGCCAATTTTTGGGACATATCAGCCAGAAAAACAGCCACGGCAAAATCAAATGGCTTGATCTTGAAAAGAGCAGGACCCATGGCCAGAGCACCGGCGCCTAAGGGGGTAGGGGTGCCGTGGAAAAAAGGAAGCTTAAAACAAATGATGCTAACAAAGGAGAAAAGGAGAAAAGAAGAAGTACTGCGATGGGCAGGCAGGGGGAAAAACCCCAAAGTTTTGTGAAAGCAGCAGGGTCCCTGATGAGGGGAAACAATTACCAAATTTCGCAGATGTTGGTAAACTTGTCCGTTGTGCTCCATGGAAAAATAAAGATTGAGGTAAAGTGGTGCCATGGCAGCAGGCAGGAAGATGGTATGTATGCGCTGTAGAACCTTACAAAAGCATCCACTAATAGCTGGGGAGCGTTCCCACATGGGCTCTGTCGGATGATGACACCCATATGTGAGGACTTCATTTCTGCTTGACCAAGGAGAATGCTGAAGTCCCCCCAATCTTATGTGCAAAGGATACATTTTATTCATAATAATACACAGTTTATATACAATAAACACAAACTAATTATACATGCAGATCAACTCTTAGACCTTATTCTAATACTGTACCTTATTTTTATTGACTGCAGAACTAGGACACAATAGGAGGAGAGAGAGTGATGAACTCTGAAGCTCCTTACAGACCTGCCAGAGAAAATGACGGAAAGAGCCACCTGTAAACAAAAGAGATGCCAGGTTCAGTGGAAAGCCAATAATTCCCAGTGCAAGATGCACAGCCTTGTCACATCCTTAAGAAAAACTACAGTCTCTATAGATTTTCCTCTCCTGCTTTGGCAATGGTGTTATAAAGACCATGTCCCCAGTAAGGTCATGTGGCAGAGTATCAATCCCATCATACTGTACGAGTTCAGATCTTGCGCTTGGATTTCAGCCAAAGGCTGAGAAGCAGCACTCCAAATTATTCTAGCTAAAGAGAAAAACAGGGTTTTTTCCTCTGTCATCAACTCAGTTACTTACTCGTTCCATGAACCTCTTCTCCAGTAAACCTAATGTTAAAAGCATAGGTTGGATCTCCTCCACTGGCCAGTTTAACACAGAGCTGAGAAGAAGGCACAGAATCCAGCTGTCGAGCTGCTTGGCAAAAGTACGAATTTTCTGAACAACGAATCTCTCCTAGTGAAATTAATAAAATATTAGAAAATATGTATGATACAAGCACTATTTCACGTCACTCATTACAAATCAGACTAGGGACAGAGTATTTAATTTTAATTAAACTTTACCTCCTACTATTTCCAGGGGATCCAATGTGATCTCAGGAGCTGCATGATCTGCTGTTCTTTGCACAGTTGCATTCAACATTCGATTCAACACAATTACTTTTGTATCATAAAATATCAGGCCTGAGAAAAAAAATAAGAGTAACTGATGATTAAGGATAAAGAAACTGAGAACTGGGGGATTATGTGCATATTTGGTGGCAATATCCCAAAGCTGTTAGTATAGCTGGGTTTAAAAAAGGTTTGGACAAGTTCCTGGAGGAAAGGTCCATAAACCATTATTAAAAGGGACCCAGGATATCACTTCGTGACCCAATACAAGCATTGTGGAACCTGTGTCTTTTGGGGAAACTGCTAGGTACTTATGACCTAGATTGGCCACTGTTGGAAACAGGATACTGGGCTTGATGGATCTTGGTCTGACCCAGTATGGCATATCTTATGTTCTTATGTCTGGGAAAAAGTAGTAGAGGGGGGTTAGCAAAGTTGGTGAGGGTAAGTGTGGTTTGGGAGCCATGGGTGCTCTAACTGGGAATGGTGCAAAAATACGACTGAATAGAGGGTTATTAATAATGGGGATATTGGTAGTAAGGTGAGAAAGCACAGTTACTCACCTGTAACAGGTGATATCCGGGAACAGCAGGAATTTAGTCTTCACCTATGGGTATTGTCGGTACCGACGTAGCCTGCGCGGGAACGCTCCCCAGCATCCAATTAGAAAGCTTTTGGGAGCATCCCACAGCGCCTGCGTGCTGCCTTCCCGGCCTTTCCCAACTGTCTCTCTCCAATTGAGTTTAAAGCTGAGAAAGACAAAGAGAGAGAGAAAGGGAAAGAAAAAAAAAAGAGAGATAGAGAGATACAACTCCTAGGGGAGGTGGGTGGGTTGTGAAGACTAAATTCCTGCTGTTCCCGGAGATTACTTGTTACAGGTGAGTAACTATGCTATCTCCAGGAACCAGCAGGTTTGTTGTCTTCACATATGGGGACTCCCTAGCTACAGATACCAGGGAGAAACCCCAGAAGTTGTGTACCCTTTTGAAAGGGTTCCACTTCCCCCCATGGATCTCTGGCATCCTAGCAGGGATGGTGGTAGGAGTTGATTAAGTATGGAACAGGTGTTGAAGAACAGCCTGACCAAACAAGGCATCCCGGCGGGAGTCCTTGTCCAAGCAGTAATGGGCTGTGAAGGTATGAACCGAGGCCCAGGTAGCTGCTCGACAGATGTCGTCGATAGACACAGAGTGAAGATGAGCCATAGAGGCTGCCATAGCTCTCACATTGTGCGTTGTGACATGGCCTTCAAGGGGAAGGTTCTTATTCCAATAGGCAAAAGATATACACCGTGCAATCCAGTTGGACAGTGTTCTTTTGGACACTGGAAGCCCTAAATGACTAGTATCAAAAGCAACAAAGAGTTGAGAGGACTTTCTACGTTGCTGCGTCCTTTGCAAGTAAAAGGCCAAAGCTCTTTTACAATCCAAAGTATGAAGATTCCTTTCTGCATTAGAGGCATGAGGCCTTGGGAAAAAAACCGGAAGGTAAACTGCTTGGTTTAAATGAAAAGGTGAGACCACCTTTGGCATAAAGTGAGGATGAGTCCTAAGAACTACCTTCTCATGATGGAACCTTGTATAAGGAGGATCAGCCACCAATGCTTGCAATTCACTGATGTGACATGCTGATGTGATTGCAATAAGAAAAATAACCTTCCAGGAAAGGAATTTCAAAGAGGTAGTAGCTAATGGTTCAAAAGGCGGCTTCATGAGCTGGCCAAGAACCAGATTTAAATCCCATGCCACCTGTGGTGGCTTAACGGGAGGCTTAGTTAGAAGAAGGCCTCTCATAAATCTCGCTATGATAGGATGAGAGGAAATAGGATGCCCATTTAAAGGTTTGAGAGAAGCTGCAATAGCACTCAAATGAACTCTCACTGAATTGTTCTTAAGCCCTGCATTAGACAAATGAAGGAGATGTTCCAGTAATGATTCCAGGTGTATGGCAAGAGGGTTAAGACCCTTCTGCGAACACCATATGGTAAACCTTTTCCACTTGAAAGCATAAGAGCGTCTTGTGGAAGGTTTCCTGGAAGCATAAAGGATATCCTTTACTTGCTGAGAAAGGTTAAGACCATGAAGTTCTAGGCTTTCAGCAACCAGGCCCTGAGATGTAGAGACTGGGGATTGGGATGCCACAGCATCCCGTTCTCCTGGGATAGGAGATCTGGAGCAGATCCTAACTCCAGAGATGGAGCTTGAGAGAGATGTAAAAGCAGAGGGTACCACACTTGTCGTGGCCAATGTGGGGCTATGAGAATCATATGGCCTCTGTCTCTCTGAAGCTTGAATAAAGTTCTGGGAATTAGGGGAATGGGTGGGAAGGCATACAGAAAGTCCCGACCCCAATGGAGGAGGAAGGCATCCCTGGCCTGAGCCGGAATTCTGGAACAGAACCGGGGAAGTTTGGCATTCAGCGGACTTGCAAAGAGGTCTATGTCCGGGGTTCCCCAAAATTGGAAAATATTGGCCACCTGGTCTGCATGGAGAGACCATTCGTGTGGAAGCAGAACTCGACTGAGTCTGTCTGCCCAAGAGTTTTGAATGCCTGGAAGATACACTGCAAGGAGATGAATCTGATGCTCTCTGGCGAGGGCCCAAAGTCACAAAGCTTCGTTGCAGAGCGACAGAGAGCCTGTTCCGCCCTGGTTGTCCGTTTGAATTAGGACAGTTTTGTAGCTGAGCTGGGTGTGAAACACTTGAAGAGCAAGAAAGATTGCTCTGAGCTCTAAAAGATTGATGTGTAGATCAGTCTCCTGTGGAGTCCAGGCCTTGCAAATGGGCTCCCCAATCCACCTGTGAGGCATCTGTTGTTAGAGTTACTTGAGGTCGGGGTTGCTGAAAAGGGGACCCCACCAACAGATTTTGGGGTGACTGCCACCATTGGAGAGACAACATAAGACGATCTGAGGTTGTTATTTTGTCTGACAGGCAACCTGACGCCTGAGTCCACTGAGTGGATAGAGTCCACTGGGCTGCCCTCATATGGAGGCGGGCATAAGGGACCACATGCACGGCGGATGCCATGTGGCCTAGCAATTGTAACATTTCCCGAGCAGTGAGGTGAGACTTTAGCATTGCTTGGGAAGATCCCTCACCAAAACTTCCCATGAAGATACCACCGCCAACGCCATTAAAGCGTAAACATTAGCTGACCACTACGCCAGCAAACTCAACCCACCATCAACTGGACACCCCACCCTAAACTGGACCGCTGACCACACATCTCAACAAGACACGAACACGGACAGGAACAAGGAATGAAACACATTCTACGAGATGGAAGACAAGCAAATAATAAACATAATCACAAAACTAAACACTACAACCTCCCCACTAGATCCCTGCCCAGCAGCCTGGCTCAAAGCAACAAAACAAGAAGTTGCCCAATACATCACACACATAGTAAACCAATCACTCCAGCAAGAAGTCATGCCAGCCGAACTCAAAAAATCCCTCATAAGACCCATACTAAAAAAAATAAACTCTAGAAAAGGATAACCCAGCCTCTTACCGACCAATCTCAAGTATATCATTCCTAGCCAAAATTATTGAAAAAGCAGTACAGCAGCAATTACAGGACCACGTTGACACCATGAACGCACTCGATGAGCAACAATACGGATTCCGCCAACACCATGGTGTCGAAACCTTACTACTAGTTCTACTAGATAGACTGATCAAAGGCTTGGAAGATAAAAAGAAGATGTACATTCTAATATTCATAGATATATCTGCTGCATTTGATACAGTAAACCACAGAACCCTCATCAACAGGCTGGAATCCATAGGAATAACAGGAACCCCCCTAAACTGGTTCATATCCTATATAACGAACAGAATGCAACAAGTCCAATTCAATAAGGAAAAAGCGAAGGCATTCCCCCAAACCCAGGGAATACCACAAGGCTCAGCATGGTCCTCCTTACTGTTCAACCTATACATTAAACCGGTCTGCACAATATTTCAGATGCACAAGGTCACTTACCACATTTATGCAGACGACATTATGATCTACACCCAACTGGACTCGACCAATCCAAATTACAACCAGCTAGAGGAATGCCTTAATGAAATGCAAACCTGGCTACAGCAAAACAATATGTCCATAAACCACAAGAAAACAGAAGTAATCTACATCTCCAAAAAAACAGATTTCAACCCTCCATCAGCAATCACCATGAACAACAACACCTACAACATAAAGAATGAAATAAAATACCTAGGAGTAATACTCGACAAAAACCTAAGGATGGAGAAACATCTTCGGATGCTTAACCGGGCAATATTCCATAAACCAAGGGTCCTCCAACCTTTACGCAACATCATGAAAGCTATGACCTATTTTACAAACATAGATCCAACAAAAAAGGCGGAGGAGTCCTAATGATGACGAAAAAGATATTAAATGCCAAACCAGTCCAATCAAACATCTCCAATAACATAGACACATTATTGATAAAAATCGGACTCATGAAAATCTGCTTAATCTATAGACCTCCAGACCAAAGTGCAGATTGCCTGGACTCATTTATTGATCTCCTTAGCTCATCCACTGAACAAAACCCTGTAATCATGCTAGGCGATTTCAACCTACCATCACTATCAACACATAACTCCAAATTATTTCTGGATGCTATATCAGATATAGATTATCATCAAATAATAAATACCGCAACACATATAAAAGGAGGAACACTAGATCTGATTTTTCTCCCCGAATCACTCTTCAAACTAATCAACCCAAATTCCATAGCACTCACAGAGACACCCTGGTCTGATCATTATATTATCAAAATAAATCTCACATATCATACTGCTAATGTCAAAAACTATACACCAAGTGGCCCCACATCAAAATTTAAAAAATTTAATGAAACGGAATTCCTCGATTCAATAATCCCCCACCTCTTGCCATCCACATTAGATTTAGATGACGCTGTCAACAACTGGTATGAAACCATCAATAATGCAGCCAAAATCAATCACACAAATAAACAAAGGATACATCCCAAAACAAACAGTACACCATGGTTCAATAACACATTAAAACAAATGAAAAAAGAACTAAGAAAACACGAAATTAAATGGCGAAAATCTAAGCTGACTATACATAAGGAAATATACAATAACCATCTCATAAAATATAAAGAAACACTAGATAATACAAAGAAAAACTACTACGCAGCAACCTTATCAAAATCATATAACAGACCTAGAGAGCTATTTTCTATTGTAAGAAACCTTACCAATAACGCTCAAACTTCTAGCAACGAAATCACCGACATCTCAGTACAAACACTAGCTAATCACTACCAAAACAAATCAAAAAAACCTCAAATGTCTTTAGATACAATTAACACCTCTCACCTGTCTGTTGACGAATGGTCAGACTTTTACCCCACTTCAAGTACGACATTAAAAACTATCATATCAGGACTCAATACCACAACTTCTTATTTAGACCCATGCCCAGTGTCATGGATAAAAAACACACTGCCAACTCTACTTTCCTTCATTCTCCCAATAGTCAACCTCTCATTATCCCAAGGTTACCTCCCACAATCGCTCAAACACGCACAAATACGCCCAATCCTAAAGAATGGCAAACTAGATAAAACATCCCCAGTATCATACAGGCCCATTTCTAGCATACCATTTTTGGCCAAAATAATAGAAAAAGTAGTGCAATTACAGACACAGGAATACATAGACACATCTTACCCACTTGACGAGCAACAATATGGATTTCGGCCCCGCCACGGAGTAGAAACACTACTAACAGTATTAATTGATACTCTCCTAAGAGGAATTGACAATCATAAACAAGCATTCATCCTCCTCTTCATTGACATATCAGCGGCCTTTGATAGTGTACATCACTCAATAATGCTCAGCAACCTAAGGCAGATAGGCATAAACTCTACAGTACATAAATGGTTTACCTCCTATTTAAACAACAGAACACAAAATGTACGAATAGGTAATCAAACTTCAACTACATATAACCAAGAAATAGGTTTACCACAAGGATCTGCACTATCAGCCCTACTTTTTAACATATACATAAAACCGGTCTGCAATATCTTTAAAAAATTTGGAGTACAATACCACCTCTATGCAGACGATATTATGATGTACATTCCATTTACTATCCCTAACCTACCGTTACAACTCCTCTCAGACTGCTATAACGAAATCACAATTTGGCTAAAAACTCAAAACCTCCACATAAACCATGCTAAAACCGAAGTCCTAATCGTAACAAAAAATCAATCATTTATCCCCCCAACCCATATAACACTACAAGATCAAGAAATTAAAATAGAAAATGAAATAAGATATCTAGGTGTGATCTTAGATACACACCTTACAATGGAAACCCACATTAGAAACACCATAAAGAAAATCTATTTCAAACTTAAAATTCTCAAACAACTACGCCCACTAGTATTTGTACAAGATTTCATTAATATAACACAAGCTATCATAACCCCTCACTTTGATTTCGCTAACCTAATACTTATGGGCATTTCAAAACAGAACATTAAAAGAATTCAACTAGCCCAAAATGCAACGGCAAGAACTATACTAAAAATAAACTCACTCCAACACATAACACCAATACTAGCATCCCTTCATTGGTTACCAATACAAAGCAGGATAATATATAAAACAATAATAACCTCATTCAAAGCATTAAATGACATGGCTCCGACTACACTATGTAATCTAATATGCAAAGAAACACCTAAACCTACTCACAGAAAAGAACAATTAAATAAACTAAAGATTCCGAAGAACTTCATAAAAGCACATAAATTAACCAACAATAGAGCCTTCTCTCACATAGCTCCAACTATCTGGAATTCCCTACCAGAGGATCTGCGATCACTAACAGAGATCATGGAATTCCGCAAAAAATTAAAAACGTATCTATTCACTAAACACTACAACACCATGGAAAACCTTGCACTCAACTTAGATAAAGACTAAACAGGTAACCGACTACACAAAGCACAAACCTCCCACCTAAATGGACAACACACATAACTCAAACGAAATGACGATCCAATCTCTTACGCCCTAATACCCCCTCATGTATATAGTTACATCTGTTATGTACTATCTTATGTATATACACACTACATTTTGTTAGTTAATTGTTTTAACACGGTTCCAGTTTAAATTCAGTTTAGTTTCCTTGACTTAACTTTGATTAATTTATCATATTTTAAGATGTTCCATGTTCTATGTTATTTTAAGATGTTCTATGTAAAATTAAGATGTTCTATGTAAAACAAACTTCGCTTTGTTAATTGTTGTTATTTGTATACCGCAACTGATCTCTGGAAGATGCGGTATAAAAATGAGTGTTAAATAAAAATAAAATAAATAAAAAATCATCGAACATTCTGATTTCAGAACAGTAGCACAAGCACTCATAACTCCCCACCTAGACTACTGTAACGCCATTCTCCAAGGGTTGCCAAAAAAACCCTTAACATACTGCAAATGGCGCAAAACGTCACAGCCAGGATTATCCTCAACAGAAAACTCACCGAACATATTACACCTATACTAATTGAGCTACACTGGCTTCCCATTACAGCCTGCATAAATACAAACTATTAGTAACTGTATTCAAGCTGATACATAACATATCACCATCCTACCTCTCCAACCTCATCACCACACAACCCCCCAACAGAAGCAGAAGGACTCACAACTTAAACACCCTTCACAAGCAACAGAGCATTAACCTACTCAGCACCCACATTATGGAATCAGCTACCAAACGAACTAAGATCGAACAGCGACCTACAGGACTTTAGGAGAAAACTAAAGACCCACCTCTTCCAAGATCATTACAACTTAACATAAACAATCCAGAATGAACATAACCTCGCAACCCAAATGAACAAAAGTATTAAGAACCGATTTGTTGTAACCAAAATGTATATATTGCAACCACTGAAACAAAACTGTACATGGCCCATACTGTTTAAATACTATATAGATGCTTTACACTGTATAAATGAAAACAAAATTTCAATATTCAAATCTGTAAAACAGCAAGCAAGCAAAACAATATAAAATGTAAATATATATAAATGTACAGTCAAGTACACCTCAATGAAAATGTAAATTGTTGATTCTTACCATATGTAACCAATGTTTGATGTGTAGAGTAAACCGCTTCTGATCGCTGGAAGTAGCGGTATACAAATGAAACCAAATAAATAAACTGCACAATGTGAAGGCAGCGGGACTGTGGAAGATAGGCCCTTGTCTGTCTGGTATCCAGCAAGGCTCCTATGAACTCTAGAGACTGAGTGGGAGCTAGGTTGGATTTTGGGAAGTTTATGAGAAGTCCAAAATATTAGAGGATACGCATTGTGCGAGATAGGGAAATCCTGGCCTCTGGCTCTGATGGGGCTCGAATGAGCCAGTTGTCCAAGTAAGGGAAGACAAATATTTTTAGGGTGCGGAGAAATGCTGCCACCACAGCCATGCATTTTGTGAACACCCTTGGTGCCGAGGCCAGGCCAAAAGGAAGAACTCTGTATTGGTAGTGCTTCCCTTGAAATAGAAAGCGAAGAAATATTCGGTGAGTTGGATGGATGAGAACATGAGTGTACGCATCCTTGAGATCTAGAGAACAAAGCCAGTCCTGACTTTGAAGGTATGGCAGTAGAGTTCCTAGAGAAATCATTTTGAATTTCTCTTTGAACAGGGATTTGTTCAATTCTCTGAGGTCCAAAATGGGTCTGTGCCCTCCTGTTTTCTTTGGAATAAGGAAAAAGGGGGAATAGAACCCTGCACCTTGTTGATGAATAGATACTTCTTCTATTGCCCCTTGGGCAAGAAGCAGACTGACCTCGTGATCTAACTGGGAGTTGAGAGAGGTCTGAGAATTGAACTGTCTTACCATTGTAGGAGGGGGCATGCTGAGGAAGTGAAGCTTGTATCCCTCTCTTACAATGGACAGGGTCCAACTTTCTGCTGTTATCTGCCCCCATCTGGGGGCAAAATAACATAACCTTCCTGGAATGGTGGAAGGCTCTGGCCCGTTCAGGGCCAGGAAGACAAAGTTCTCTAGATGGGAGTCAAAGCCCCTGTGGAGGCTGAGTCTGCTGAGCCGGTTGAGGCTTAGCAGCCTTTGTTTTTATTTGTTTAGGTTGCTGCTGACCCTTTTGGGCAGACTGACCTGAACAATGCCCTTGTTGGGTATAGGAGGGGTAGAACTTCTTCTTTCTAGTGAATAATGGTTTTTTGTAGGACTTTTCCTTGCAGGATCAGCTGTAGATTTTGATAATCTATCCAAGGTGAGATTATCAGCAACTAGCTCATTAATTTTATCTTGCCAATTTTTGCCAAAGAGATTCTCTCTAGTGCAAGGAATATTCCCCAATTTGTTCTGTACCCAAAGTTCCAAGTCAGATGCCTGGAGCCAGGCAATCCTACGTGCGCCTATGGCAATAGCAGAAGTTCTGCTTATGCACTCAAAACAATCAAAAGCTGCACGATTTACGAATTTGGAAACATCCTGAGCATGTTTGATAAGTGCAAGATAATCTTGACTCTTATCATCTGGAAGGAGAGGGCTCATAAGCTCTAAATCTCCTGTAACTTCCTTAAGGAACATTCCCATATATAAAATGTAGGAACTAATCCTGGCAGAAAGCATAGAGGCCTGGAAGGTTCGACGCCCAAAGGCATCAAGAGTTCTACATTCACGTCCTGGAGGATTAGATGCATGTCTTTTTGCACTCTTGATCCTTCTCATAGCTGATTCCACCACCATGGAATGGTGGGGCAGCTGAGATTTTTGAAATCCAGGACAGGGAGGAACTCGATACATGGTTTCGAGCCTACAAGAATGAGGAGAAGTGGTGTGAGGTGTTTCCCACATCCTTAGCATGAGATCATGCAAGATCTCATGAATAGGCTAAGTAGCTGCCCCTTTAGGAGCTTTAGGATACTGTAAAATCTCCAATTCCTTCGCCCTGTGGTCTGTTTCAGGAGCCACTGTGATGGAAAGACCTCGAGCCACATCTTGGATAAAATCCTGGAAGGATATATCCTCTGGAGGAGACATCCTACGTTTAGGAGAGGAAGAATCCTCAGGAAGAAGTACTCTGGTATCGACAGAGCTGTCAGAGTCTTCAGACTCGTTGGAGGATTCAAAGTATCTCCTGTCCGGGTAATCGTGCATCGCACGATACCAGTACCGATCGAAGTCGGTATCGACGGTGTCTGGTACCGACTTGTCAGTATCGGAAGGCATAGCCTGCATCGGTACCGGTAGTCCACCTGCCAACGTCAATGCAATTGGTCCCTGTACCGATGTCGGTACCGGGGCCAATTGTCGATGCAATGGGCCCCGGTACCAATGTTGGTACCGGTACCGGTTGAATTGTCTGAAGCGGTTTCGGGGGCATCGATGCCGAGAGAAGAGCCTGCCATTCAATAGCCAAGAATTTCTGGTCTATCGACGCCGCTGATGCCTGGGTATCGGTACCAGGCGAAGCGGCTGGTACCCCCGAGCATGGCACCAGTAGTTCTGCTGAGGTTGGGGCCTCGAGAACATCCTGGAGCCCCGATGATGCTTTGGAAGCCGAAGCCTCCCGCCGGGGCAATTTTGCCGGTGTGAGTCCCTCAAGGGCAACGCCAGAGGCATCTCGATACTTGGAAGGAGATCTACCCTTTGAGGACCGGCTAGACTTACGTTTAGTTACCCGAGATCCATGGGAGGAAGACGAAGCCCTGGAAGATGTTGATGTCACAGATGCTGCATCGGAGGGAAAAAGGGTGCTAAGTTTAGCAGCTCGGTTTTGCCGACCCCTCTTCGACATCATCCCACAGGCAACACACTCGGAGATAGAGTGGTCAGGACCTAAACATTTGAGGCACCACTCATGGGTGTCGGTAACGGAGATGGTACCGCCACACTTGGAACCCTTTTTAAAACCAGAGGCGGGTTTTTCCATTGTAGAGGAAAGTTGGGCCTAGTGCCCAAAATGGCACGTGGCACCAGAGGAGAAAAAAGCTGGAGACTCCAGGAAAAGATTTTTTTTTACAAGGAAAAGAAGAAAAGAACCGGCGGTACCGGTGTAGCGTCAAAGGAAGGCAGACGCGACCACAAAAAAGAAGAATAAAATGTATATTTTCTGCGGTGACAGGAAGTGCGACCTGCCAGCTCTGCGGAAAACGAAGAAATGGAGAGAGACAGTTGGGAAAGGCGGGAAAGCAGCATGCAGGCGCTGTGGGATGCTCCCAAAAGCTTTCTAATTGGACGCTGGGGAGCGTTCCCGCGCAGGCTCCGTCGGTACCGATGATACCCATATGTGAAGACTACATTCCTGCTTGTTCCTGGAGATATGATGGCACACTGGAAGAAATGGTTGGGTCCCATCATGTTGGAATGGAAGGTCCGACTGGGCCATATAGATAAATGGAGAAACATATGGATATAAGAAGTGTCTAAGAAAGAAGTGAGGAAAAGGTGAAATCTCAGGGGTTCCTGGACATATGAATGACCCCTGACTATGTTTGAAAACCAGGGCTGTGTGTTGGATATGATGCAGATCCTTTGGCATGGGGGAAGTGTTCATATTAGCCGAGGGGAGCAGGAGATTTCAAAGTGGGTGTCAAGGGATTAGGGGTGATGTTGAGAGGGGGAATTAAAATATTGTCAGGATGCAGACTATTATATTGGATTGTGAAACAAGGATGTAAAAGTTTGAATGAAAATAAAGTTTAAACAAAAAAAAAAAAGAGGATAAAGAAAGCAGTAGTGCCTCCTACTAGCTGCAACATTTAAATCCAGTGAATAGGAGTTAGATGTGTATCAAACAAAAGAAAAACGTCAGCTAAGTTAAAAATAACTTTGAAAAAGCCATTTAAAAATCAGCTTTCTGGGACTCAAAAAAATGCTGGGTGATGTCTCTCTTCTATGCATAACCAAGGGTGTTGCCTCTGGTGAGAATCAGAACAAATGCTCAAAGCGGCAGTACAAAATCAGAGGTCAATTTAATAATCTTTACAGTTGCAAGCTCCACAGATACTTTCTACATGCAGACTTTGCATTAATTTTCAAAATAAACTATGCATGTATCTTTCCTTTGAAGATTTCCTAAGAAAAATGTACCCAACACAGACTTGTACCTCCACAATCAAAGAAAACATGCAGTTTTGAAATTGCAGCAGTAGGTGTATTGGCTCAGTCACCTCTAAATGCCATTAAAAGTCCAAGTGTTGTTGCACTCTTTGACAGACTTAACTGCATATGTATTTTTACAGAATTGTTGTGGGAGGGGGTTGTGTCGGGATGATCAGGACAGAGTTTATTTTACCAAATCTTGATGGAGAAGGAGTAAGGCTGAATGTTTGCCTAGGATGCCCAATTATCCTTACAGTGGCCCTGCCCTGCTTCTCTCCACCCTTATGGGCCATTTTCAAAAAGTCCATTTGTTGGCTTTGAAAATTACCTTCTTTATATCTCAGAATATTTATGCAGTCATTCTTTGGCTCTCTCACTTCCTCTTTTGCTAGGTTTTCTTTTTTGACATCACATATTTCTTGTATTTTTATATAGCATAGTTACTCACAGGTGTTCTCCAGGGACAGCAGGAATCAGTCTTCACATATGGGTGACGTCGGCACAGACGGAGCCTGTGCGGAGCATTTCCCCGCTTTCAAAGGAAGCCTTTGGGAATGCCACCATGCATGCGTGATCCCCTTCCCGCCCAAGGGTGCCATCTTGATCAGTCAGATGACATAGCTCAGGCAAAGGATAAAAATCTAAAAAATAGAATGGGCAACTCCTAGGGGAGGTGGGTGGGTTGTGAGGAGCGATTCCTGCTGTCCCTAGAGAATACCTGTTACAGATGAGTAACTACACTTTCTCCAGGAACAAGCAGGAAGTCAGTCCTTGCATATGGGAATCCCCAGCTATAGGCTACCGAGTACCTGTAGAAAAGTGCCACAGCAAGCTGTGAGCAGACACTGGTAACTGAAGACAGCCCGAGGATCCTGGGTCCCCCGAAGACCACATTCCCAGTAGCCACAGAAGAAGGGTCAGGCAGGAGCTTCCTAAACCCCGAACAGATTACGGAGTACGGCCTGGCCAAAGGCACTGTCCCGACGGGACTGCCTCTCCAGGCAGTAATGCGTCGCAAAGGTGTTAGCAGAGGACCAGGCAGATGTCCACCAGGGGCATGGAGCGCAGATGTGCCACCGATGCTGCCCTCGCACAGAAACCGTGCGTCGTGACTCGGCATTCCAGCGGTAGCCCAACCTGAGTATGGGCTATGCAGTCCGCCACCCAGAGGGAGAGAATCCGCTTGGTGACTGCGAGCCCCAAATGGGCAGGGTTGTATGAGACAAAGAGCTGCTCGGACCTGCAGTATGCCTGGGTGCGCTGCAGACAGAAGGAGAGAGCCCTCCTACAGTCTAGAGTGTGGAGGATTGTCGACGCCCGGTCGGCATAGGGCTTCAGAAAGAAAGTCAGCAGCACTATCTCCTGGTTGAGGTGGAAATCCGAGACAACCTTTGGGAGAAACTTAGGATGCGTTCGGAAAACTACCCGGTTCCCGTAGAATCTCATGTAGGGCGTGTCGGCCATCATTGCCTGAAGCTCACTGACCCTCCGGGCAGAGGCGAGGGCTACCAGAAAAAACAACTTCCAAGAAAGGTGTCGAAGTGAGCAGGACGCCATCGGCTTGAAGGGCAGCCGGGTTAGCCGTGTGAAGACGACATTGAGATCCCACTCTGCCGGAGGCGGTCGGATGGGGGGCCTGGAAAGAAGCAGCCCATGCATGAAGCAGGAAACCAACGGCTAGCCCAAGAGAGGTCCACCCTCGACTGGATGGTGGTTGGTCGAGATCGCGCTCAGGTGGACCCTGATCGATTTGGACTTCAGGTCTGCCTGCGAGAGATGGAGTAAGTACTGCAGGACCAAGTGGATGGGGCAAGAGAATGAGTTGGCCCGTACCCTCGAGCACCACCACGAGAAACGATGCCACTTAAAGGCGCAAGCCCTTCTAGTTGAGTCCTTGCGCGAGGCCAGCAATATGTACTCGATCTCCACCAGGAGATGAAGAGGGGCTAGCACGACCCGCTCAGCCGCCAAGCCATGAGGGATAGGGATCCCAGGTTTGGGTGAAGCAGGAGACCCTCCCTTCTGTGTCAACAAGCCGGGCATGCTGTCGAGGGGAACCGGAGGCTCTGATGAGAGGTGGAGCAGCAGTAGGGACCAGGGCTGCCGAGGCCACTGCGGGGCCACAAAAATCACCGAGGCCCCGTTCCGCTGTATCTTCAGGAGAGCTCGTGTTATGAGCAGGGTGGGAGGAAATGCATACAGGAGGCAGTGCGACCACGACAGCAGAAAGGCATCAGAAGTCTCCCTGCTCGGGTGGGGAACTGGGCTGCAGAACCGCGGGAGCTGTGAATTCAAAGGGCTGGCAAAGAGGTCCAGGACCAGAGTCCCCCAGCGCTGGAACAGCCACTGCGCAGTCTGCAGGCAGAGGCACCACTTATGTGGCTGGAGGATCCAGCTCAGTCTGTACGCCAGATCGCTGTCCTGACCTGGGAGATAGGTGGCCCGTAGGGCTATGCCTGGACGAATCATAAAGGACCATAGGACTACCGCCTCAAGGCAGAGGCTGTAAGAGCTGGTACCACCGTTTGTTCATATAGAACATTGCCACCCGGTTGTCTGTCTGGACAAGCACCGCCCAATAGTGAACGTGGTGCCTGAGCACCCAGAGGGCGAGGAGGACCACCCGGAGCTCGAGGAAGCTGATCGGCAGTCAGGACTCCTCGAGGGACCAAGTCCCCTGTGTGCGGAGCTCGCTGTAATGTGCTCCCCAGCCTGTTAGAGAGGCATCTGTGGTCAAAACCATGTCGTGCTGCAGGGCCTGGAATGGCATGCCTCGAAGCAGATTCCGGGTGTCCCTCCATCAGTCGAGGGATCGAACAACTGGGGAGTGACCGAGACGGCATCTCGGAGACGGCATCTCGGAGACGGCCTATTGCCTGAGACCACTGAGTTCGAGGGCACCACTGCGCCACTCGCATGTGCAGCCAGGCACTGGGGACGACATGGACCGTTGAGGCCATATGGCCAAGACGATGGAGCATCGCTCGGGCCGAAACTGTGCCGCAGCGCTGAACCGCGGAGACCAGAGCCATGAGGCGGTCTGCCCTGTCCTGTGGAAGGAAGGTTCGCCCGCTGAGTATCAAGACACGCACCAATGAACTCCAGGGATTGAAGCGGAGTGAGGTGGGACTTCGGGTAATTCACCATAAAGCTGAGGTGCTCGAGGAGATGGATGGTGCGGGCCGTGGCCCGCCACGCTTCGTCAGCCATCTCCCCTGTAACGAGCCAGTTGTCTAGATAAGGGTAGATGAAGGTGCCCTGTAACCGAAGGTGGGTTGCGGTTACCGTGAGGCACTTGGTGAACATTCACGGAGCAGACATGAGGCCAAAGGGAAGCACCCTATATTGGTAGTGGTTCCCTTGTACCCTGAAGCGCAAATATTTCCTGTGTTTCGGGTGGACAAGGATGTGAGTGTACACATCCTGAAAGTCCAGGGAGCATAGCCAGTCGCTCTGCCGAAGGAAGGGCAGCAAGGCGCCAAGGGATAGCATTCTGAATTTTTTCCGCACCAGATATTTGTTGAGATTTCTTAAATCGAGGATGGGTCAGAAACCGCCCATCCGCTTTGGCACAAGGAAATAACAGGAGTAGAAACCGAAACCTCTAAGGTGAGGTGAGACCACTTCCACTACTTGTTCCTCAAGGACGTTGGCGAGCTCCTGCGCCAAAGTCTGGTGCGCGGGGAGCCGAGGGGGCTCCACAGGGCAAAAGAGTGGAGGAAGCCAGTCCAAATAAATGAGATAACCCTCCTGGATGACCTGGAGTACCCAGGCGTCTGAAGTTATGGACTCCCAGTGGGGAGCAAAGTGGACCAGGCGCTGGGTCGGTGAAGGATGGACGGCTATGCATCTGGCATCAAAAATCCGGGGCCGACTGGGCCGGAGCCAGGGTCTGGCTCTTGGGTCCCTTAGGCTTACACTGGCCCTGGGGGCCGCTCTTGCCTTGCCCATCCTGGGAAGGGGCTGGTGCCGGAGAGTAAGGTGGGTAGCCCCGGGAAGGGAGACCCTTTTTCTGGAAGAAAGGCTTCTTGCCCTGCTGTTTCTTCCACGGGAAAGAGGAAGTCTTCTGGGAGAGATGGGTGCGAGTGACGTACTCTGTCTATATCTCCGCTGCTTTGTCCTCCATAGGTTTGCCGAACAATTGTTCTCCCAGGCACGGTACATCAAGCAGTTTTCCCTGGAGCCATTTTTCGAGGTCCAAGGACTAGAGCCAGGACTGTCATCTGGCCCCAAAACCCGCAGCTGCTACCCGAGCAGAGGACTCAAAGTCTGCCTGGAAGCTGCCGAGCTCCTTCATGAGGTCACAAAGGAACATGCCTACATATAGCTGGAGCCTTGGTAGGCCTTACACCCGAGGACATCGAGGGTGTGAGACTCCCTTCCCGGCGGGACTGAAGAGTAGGTTTTTGGACTCTTCTGCTTCCGCATTGCAGACTCCACCACCATCGAGGTATGGGGGAGCTGGACCTTCAGGAAGCCGGGCCCTCGCTGGACCCTGTACATGGTGTCCAGGCGCTTGCTGACAATGGGGATAGACGCAAGTGTCTCCACATATGGAGGAGCAGCTGGGTCAGAATGGGGGTGGCCGGGACCATGAGGGATTCCTTCAGTGTGGCCTCGTATTGTAAAATATCAAGTTCCTCTGCATGGGGCTCCTCCTCGGATTGTGTAGAGAGCATCAGGGTCTGAGCCATGTCCCACACAAACTTCACAAAGGAAGTATCCTAAGGAGGCAACCGCCGCTTTTAAACAGGCAGGGAAGGATTGGGGGGAAGGTCCAGATGAGCCCGGGATTCAGGGGAAGTATCCCCACTGGACTCCCAGCCCGAGACCTCTGAGGAAGACTCATAGTTAGATTGCTTGAGCAGAGCCTGTGAAGCATGCTGGGCTCTTGAGTCCAAAGCCCCTCTGGAGCTGGAGGCGCTGGCTCGGGAAGATCTTGTACCCAAGGACCGGGATGGAGATACTACCTTCGGAAGGAATTTAGGGTGTGTGTGGAACACCACCCTGTTCTTGTAGAACCTGGTATATGGCGCCTCCGCCACTAAGACCTGAAGCTCACTGACTCTGTGAGCGGAGGTGAGCGCGACCAGGAATGCCACCTTCCACGAGAGGTATCACCGGTGGCAGGCAGCCAAAGGCTCAAAGGGCAGGCGAGTGAGCTGCCCTGACACCACATTGAGGTCCCACTCGGTTGCCGGAGGGCAAACTGGGGGCTTCGATAAGAGCAGAGAGGTTTGCCATCCACTGGGTGGTGGTGCGTGGCCAGGGCACTGAGGTGCACCCTGACGGAGTTCGATTTAAACTCAGATTGCAAGAGCTGGAGAAGGTTCTGTAACACCAGTCCCACCAGGCAGAATGGGTCTGTCCCGTGCTCTGCACACCAAGCTGAAAACCTGCGCCATTTGAGAGTATAAGCTTTGCTAGTGGAAGCCCTTCGAGAGGCCAGCAGTATCTCCTCTACCTCACCTGAGAGGATGAAAGGGGCTAGGGTCACCATTTCAGCAACCACGCTGTCAGTGACAGGGACCTCAAGTTGGGGTGCAGAAGAGAGCCCAACTCCTGAGATAGGAGCCCTGGAGAGTTCCCCAACGGGATGGGAGTCTCCACCGAAAGCCAGATGAGTAGTGGGAACCATGATTGCTTGGGCCATCGAGGGGCTATCAGGATGAGCGAGGCCTTGTCGTGGAGGGTCCTGAACAGTGTCTTGGCAATTTGTGGTGTGGGAGGAAAGGCATACATTAGGTCCTCCGACCATGAGACAAGGAACACGTCTGCCGCCATCCTGGAAGGGATGGGCCTGCTGGGAGCAGCAGCGGGGCAACTGGTAGTTGTCCGGGCTAGTGAACAGGTCCATCACAGGTTCCCCCCAAGAGTTGGAAGAGCCGATTGGCCACACTGGGGTCCAGCTGCCACTCGTGCAGCTAGAGGACCCCACTCAATCTGTCGGCCAGTAAGTTGTTCTGGCCTGGCAGGTATACTGCCCGTAGGAGTATATCCTGATGGACTGTGTAGGAGCAGAGGACCACTGCCTCTCGGCAGAGGGCACAAGACCCCGTGTCCCCGTTTCTTCAAACAGAACATCGTCACCTGGTTGCCTGTCTGAGCCAATACCGGCTGGTGATGTAGGCGGTGGCAAAAGACTCTGAGGGCTAAGTATATCATCCATAGTTCTGGGAGGATGATCTGCTGGTTGCTCTCGTCCTGCGACCAGCTGCCCTGGGTGCGAAGTTCCTCACAGTGGGCTTCCCAGCCGAGCAGGGAGGCGTCCGTGGCGAGGATCTTTAAAGGGCTTGGGGCTTGAAAAGGCATCCCCGCCTCAAGGTATTGGGGAATCTGCCACCAGGTCAGAGAGTCTGCCAATTGGTGGGTCACTGAGACTTTGTGCCAGAGGCGTCCGGTGGCTTGTGTCCACTGGTCCCGGAAGCACCACTGCGTGGCCCTCATGTGGAGGCAGGCATATGGGGTGACGTGGACTGTGGAGACCATGTGCCCGAGTAGGTGCAGGAGGAGCCGAGCGAGCACCAAGGGGCGGTGCTGTATGTCCAGTGCAAGGCCCCTGAGATGGTCGGCTTGGTCTCCGGGCAGGAAGGCCTTTAACCTGGAGAGTGTCCAGTCTTGCCCCTATGAACTCCAGACATTGTGTTGGAAGTAGGTGGGACTTGGGATAGTTTATCACAAACCCCAAGTGTTGCAAGACCTGGATGGTGCGCACAATTGCCTGCTGCACCTCTGAGGCCATGCTTCCCTTTATGAGCCTGTCGTCCTGGTAGGGGAAGACAAAGACCCACTGGAGGCGAAGGAAGGCAGCTACGACTGCCAGGCATTTTGTGAAAACCCTTGGGGCGGAGGCCAAGCTGAAAGGCGGCACCCTGTACTGGTAGTGTCCACCCCCCACCATGAACCACAGATACTGCCTGTGGTTGGGGTGAATGAGGATGTGGGTATAGGCATCCTTCAGATCCAAGGAGCATAGCCAATCTAGCTGCTTGAGGTAAGGCAGCAATGTTCCAAGGGAGATCATCTTGAACCTCTCCCACACCAGGAACTTGTTGAGGTTGCGCAGGTCGAGGATGGGCCTTAGGCCTCCTGTCCTTTTTGGCACGAGAAAGTACCTGGAGTAGAACCCCTTGCTCTTGAGATGGTGGGGTACTGGTTCCACCGCTTTGTCTTTGAGAAGACCTGCAAGCTCCTTCAGTAGACGGTTCCGGTGAAGGGGAGACCTGAGGGGCTCTCCTGGAAAATAAGGGGGAGATTTCTGAGTCAGATGGAGGAGTTAGCGCTCCTTGACCACCCAAAGTGCCCAGGAATCGGTGGTGATAGTTAGCCAACTTTGGGCATAGTGGATCAGATGTCCACCTGTGGGCTACTGACCCTCTTGGGGGTAGAGAGGCTATGCCCAAAGAGTCAAAAGTTCCCCCCTGGCTGGGCCGGGGCCAACGCCTGGGGTTTGGGAGCCTACTGCTTACGAGGGCCATGCCCATGTCCCTTGGTTGCTGACCCTGCTGGGGAGCCGGGGAGGCCTGAAAAGGTGAGTAATTTCTGTAAGCAACCCCTTTTCTCGGGTAGAAGGGCTTTTTACCCGAGCCCTTCCATCAGGGAGGGGCAGCAGTCTTTTTACAGAGCCTGGTCCTTGTCATGAACTCAGACTCCAGCTCAGCAGCTTTGTCGGTCATGGTCTTGCCAAAGATGTTCCCTCCATGGCATGGGACATTGACCAATTTGTCCTGAACCCATTGCTTGAGGTTGGACAACTCTAGAGAAGCCTGGTGTCGGGCAACTATGCCCGCCGCCGCTACTAGACCCAGGGCCAACTCCACCACTATGGAGTTGTGCGGCAGCTGTGATTTCTGGAAGCCCGGGTGCCAGCAGACTCGATACATCGAGTCGAACCACTTGCTCACCACTGGCACAGATGCCAGTGTCTCCCACATACAGAGCATCAGCCATTCCAGGATGGGAGGGATGGGCACCGTAAGCAATTCCCTTGGAGGGGTCTCGTACTGTAGGATTTCTAACCCGCCCGAGGGTCGTCCTCTGATTCCGTCGGGAATGCAAGGGCCTTGGACATGTCCTTGCCAAAGTTCAGGAACCCCATGTCCTCTGGCGGAGACCTTCACAGGGGCTCTGAAGTGGGAGAGTGTGAGGGGACATTGCAGTGGCGACAAGTGTCAGGTGACTCCTTATCCTCCATCTCCCAATTGGAGTAGTCCGTTGAGGACTCAAAGGAAGGATGATCCATGGGCCCCGGGGCCAATCCCAACCCGCAGCCGTCCAAGGCCCTGTGGCTGGAGCCGAGTGCTCTGGCTGGGGACGATCGCGGCCCTGTTGAGCAGGAACCAGATCGAGACCTCAGCCAAGGATCGACTCAAGGCCGAAGGCGCTCTAGGATCAGCTCGGCCTCCAGGGACGTCTTCGACATCAAGGGCCACTGTTTGGGGCAGATGAACTGATCGTGCTGGACAACAGTGTCCGCTGCTGGTCCATGAAGGCATAAGAACATAAGATATGCCATACTGGGTCAGACCAAGGTCCATCAAGCCCAGTATCCTGTTTCCAACAGTGGCCAATCTAGGTCATACGTACCTACCAGTTTCCCCAAGAGACACAGCTTCCACAATGCTTGTATTGGGTCAAGCAGTGATATCCCGGGTCCCTTTTTAATAATGGTTTATGGACCTTTCCTCGAGGAACTTGTCCAAACCTTTTTTAAACTCAGCTACACTAACAGCTTTTACTATATCCTCCGGTAACAAATTCCAGAGTTTGATTACATGTTGAGTGAAAAAATATTTTCTCTTATTTATCTTGAATAGTTTACCCTGTAGCTTCACTGCATGTCCCCTAGTTTTTCTATATTCTGATGACAGAAACAATCTATCTACGTTTACCCGTTCCACTCTGTTCATTAATTTATAGACTTATAGACAAACTGTGCTCCGGGGCCGCCATTTAGGACTCCAGGCCAGAAGGCTCCGCAGCCATTGGCGCAGACTGAGGGAATCGGGCCCGATGTCGGTTCCTCCGAGGGGGAATCCTCGATGAGGATGGTGTCTGGCGACAGAGGCCGGTCCGAGGTCGAGTCCTTCCGGGGGCCCTTTGCAGGCCATTCCCTCTCCGATCCCTCTGATGAGTGTCTTGGACTGTGGGACCTGACTTGGGACATACCTGATCTGTCTGATCCGTCCAGGGACGCCGCCTTCGAGGTTTTCTTCTTCTTCTTCTTGGGTTCCCTTGAGGGAGACCCCTTTCTGAAGAACCACAGTGCCACTTGGGTTCGGTAGGGCCCCCCTGAGATGCCGTGGCTTCAGATAAGGCCCTGGCCTTCGGAGGTACCAGGGACTCGGGGAAAAACCTTTTGTGCTGCTGCTGGTGGCTCCTGAGGGCCTTGCTGGACATCTTTTTGCAGAGACCGCATGCTGTGGGGTCAATATCTGGCCCAAGGCAGCAGTCGTGTGTGTCGGTCAAGGACATAATTTTGGTACACCGATCACACTTCTTGAAGTCACTGGCAGCCATGGGGGGAAAAAAGTACCCCAGCAAGGTCGAAGACCTGCCGGGCTGCCAGTTGGAAAAAAGACGCAGACACCAAAAATGAAAAACTACAAAAAGGAACCCGAACTCGATGATGAGACAGTGAGTTCGGGTGGCGGGAAGAGTACTGGTGTAGTACAGGAGGCACATATAAAACAGGCAGAAAAATCAACTTTTTCTGGGGACAAGCCAGACGGACGTCTGAAGGGCTCCGTGGAGAAAAAATGAGATTGAGCAAGATGGCACCCTTGGGCAGGAAGGGGACCATGTATGTGTGGTAGCATCTCCCAAAGGGTTTCTTTGAAAACTGCGGGGATGTTTCCACAAGAGCTCCGTCGGTGTCGATGTCACCCATATGTGAGGACTTCCTGCTTGCTCCCAGAAAAGCCTTTAACTTGCAGGGGGTAAAACAAATTTACTATGAATGGAGGAATAGAGTTAGCAGGGCACTAGCTAGGAAAATTAAGCAGCAGGTGATTAAGTCAACTATCCGGCGGTTCCAAGGGGGATATCGGGGCATAAGTTCAAAGGAGAGCTTCATTAGGGAGCAATTTGTAACCTTCTATATGGAGCTTTTACTCACGGCAGGAAGAGAATAGGGAGGAGGTGTTACAACAGTACCTGGCGGGAGTGGACCTCCCCCAGCTGGAGGAAAGAGCAGAGGAGATGTTAGAGAAGGCCACTTAGGGAGGGGAGATAGAGGGGGCAATTAAGGACCTTCCTCAAGGAAAGGCCCCAGGATTAGATGGCCTGCCAGGGTCCTGTTATAAAACCTTTAGGGAAGAGGTGAGTGATCTACTAGGGAGGGTGTTTAATGGGGTCTTAGAGGAAGGGGGTGAATTACCACAGGAGATGCTCACTGCAGGGATCACATTGACCCCTTACACAGTGCGGCTCATACAGGCCAATTTCACTTATTAATGTAGATGCTAAAATCTTAGCAAGATCTGGGCAGCCTGGTTGGCCCCATGGATGAGTCTGCTGGTCCAGTCCGGTCAGATGGGCTTTATTACAGGGCGAAAAACAGCTGATAGTATTCATAGACTAGTGGAGCTGCTATGGGAGACTGCAGGAGGGGGTCATATTCCTCTTGATCGACGCCGAGAAGGCATTCGATAGGGTGCATTGGCCCTTTCTTTTTGTGATGATAGAGAAAATGGGATTTTGGGGTTAACTTCATAAGATGGATACGGGGGCTTTATAGGGAACCCAGAGCTAAAGTGAACAGTCGATATTCCAAGTGCATCGCCTTGGGACAGGGGACTCACCAGAGGTGTCCAATGTTGCCTCTTCTTTTTGCCTTGGCGATGGAATCTTTGGCCTAATCAATTAGGGAGAATAGTACTATAAGGAGAGGAGGGAGAGGGGAGAGTCAGCATACACTGTCGTCATTTGTGGATAAAGCGTAGTTACTCACCTGTAACAGGTGTTCTCTGGGGACAGCAGGAATCAGTCCTCACATATGGGTGACGTCGATGCAGACTGAGCATGCGCGGAGCAAATCCCTAGCTTTCAAAGAAAGCTGTTGGGACTTGCTACCACGCATGCGTGGTCCACTTCCCACCCAAGGGTGCCATCTTGCTCAGTCAAATGACATAGCTAAAAATACGGCAAAATAAATGAAAAAATAATTGGACTGCAACTCCAAGGGGAGGAGGGAGGGTTGTGAGGCCTGATTCCTGCTGTCCCCGGAGAACACCGGTTACAGGTGAGTAACTACGCTTTCTCCGGGAATAAGCAGGAAGTCAGTCCTCACATATGGGACTCCCCAGCTACAGGCTACCCTGAACCTATAGCTAAAAAAGGCTCCCTCACTGAGAGCTGCAAGCAGCCGCAATGAAAACCCTAACCAGGGAAGTAGCACTCCGGTAGCCTGAACAGAGAAGGGTCGGAGGGTAGGAGTTGCCTAGACCCTAAAAAGATTACGGAGTACAGCATCGCCGAAGGCACTGTCCCGATGGGACTCCCTATCCAGGCAGTAATGCGCTGCGAAGGTATGAACTGAAGAACAGGTGGCGGCCTGGAAGATGTCTGCCAGAGGAACAGAGCACAGGTGAGCCACTGATGCCGCCATGGCCCTGACCCTATGAGCCGTAACACGGCTCTCAAAAGGAAGCCTCGTTTCCTCATACGCCCAGGCAATACAGTCCGCCACCCATGTGGACAACGTACGCTTGACCACCGCCTCCCCCAGCTTACTGGGGTCGTAGGAAACAAAAAGCTGAGAGGCTTTCTGGTGACCCTGAGAATGCTGAATGTAGAAGGACAGAGCCCTTTTACAGTCCAGGGTATGGAGGACCGCCTCAGCCCGACTGGTGTGCGGTCTGGGAAAGAAGGTAGGAAGAACCACCTCCTGATTGAGGTGGAACGAGGAGACCACCTTCGGAAGAAACTTGGGATGCGTGCGAAGCACCACCCTATTCTTGTAGAACTTGATATAAGGCCTCTCCACCACGAGGGCTTGGAGCTCACTCACCCTCTGGGCAGAAGTGAGCGCAACCAAGAAAACCACCTTCCAGGAGAGATAACGGAGGTGGCATGTGGCCAACGACTTGAAGGGCGGCCGAGTGAGCTGCCCCAACACCACATTGACATTCGGTCGCCAGAGGGCGGACTGGGGGCTTCGAAAGAAGTAGGCCCTTTAGAAACCGGGACACCACTGGGTGAACTGAGAGGGGCTTCCCGTCCACAGGATAGTGGTTCGCCGCTAGGGCACTGAGATGCACTCTGACGGAATTAGATTTGAGCCCCGTCTGGGAGAGGTGGAGAAGGTATTGTAACACCACAACTACCGGGCCAGAGAAGGTGTCTACCCCTTGCCTAGCGCACCAAAGTGCAAATCTGTGCCACTTAAAGGTGTACACTCGTCTGGTAGACATTTTGCGCAAAGCCAGTAAGACCTCCTCTATGTCCTTTGGAAGGAGGAGTGGGGCGAGAGTCACCCTCTCAGCAACCACAACATCAGCAAAAGGGAGCTGAGGTTGGGATACAAAAGAGAACCCCCCTCCTGGGAGAGAAGCCGCGGGGACGATATTTATTTTATTTTATTTACATCTCTTATATACCGCGTTATTATCAGTGCGGTGTACAGTTGAACAGAACATACTGCAATGCAACAGGCCACATTGAGTTTACAAAGAACAGGGGTAGTAAAACATGGAAGTAACCAGGAGAACTATTTACAAATTATAATTTCTCTTTTATATAGGGATCTTTACCAAAGACATATGTTCATGAGTCAGGAGGTGAGGGGAGGGGGAGAGCTGATTAACCATTCTCTTCAGGGGGCTGAGCTATGGGGCGGTTTGGGTAGGAGGGCAGGGTGATGGCTGTGTGTTTTCCAGAATTAGTTTCAGGGTCATGTTTTAGGAACAGGTGGTGTTTGAGAGCTTTTCTAAAAAATAACGCTAGGTTCGTGATGGCTCGGATTTCGGTTGGGAGGGCATTCCAGGCCCTAGGAGCGAATATGGAGAAGGCCCTATTAGCTGTTGTCTTTGTACATTTTGTCAACATCTTGGGGACTTCTAGTGTGTTCGTCAATGTGGATCTCCTGTTCCTGTTGACTGGTGTGCTGTGGATAAGTTTACTGTTGGGCATAGGGGGCTGGTTCTTTAGGGCTTTGAATGTCAGGACTAGGGTCTTGTAATGGATTCTAGCCTGCAGAGGAATGGGGGTCTCCACTACTAGCTGCAGGAGAAGCAGGAACCACGGTTGCCTGGGCCACCGTGGGGCTATCAAGATGACTGAGGCTCTGTCTTGAAGGATTTTGAACAGAGTCTTGGCGATCAGAGGCATTGGGGGAAAAGCATACAGAAAAGCGTTGGCTGCCACACTGTCTGGGTGTGGCTGCCTTGAGCAGAAACGGGGCAACTGGTGATTGTCCGGGCTTGCAAACAGGTCCACCCCCCAGGTCTGGAAAAGCTTGCAGGCTACTACCCGGTCCAGCTGCCACTCGTGTGGCTGGAGCATTCTGCTAGACCTGTCAGCCAGCCAGTTGTCTTGGCTCGGCAGGTATACTGCCCAGAGAAGAATCCCCTGCCAGACTGCATAAGAACACAGATCTCGGGCTTCCTGGCAAAGGGTACGGGACCCCATGCCCCCCCTGTTTGTACTAGAACGGACCTGTGGCCCAGGCACTGCTTGAAAACCTTCAGGGCGAGACGGATTGCACGCAACTCTAACAGGTTGATCTGTTGGGCACTCTTGTCCTGGGACCAAACCCCCTGTGTGTGGTATCCCTGACAATGGGCTCTCCAGCCCAGCAGGGAGGCATCCGTGGTGAGGACCCTCAAGTGGTGAGGGACCTGGAAAGGCATCCCCGCCTCCAGATGATGTGGCGAGAGCCACCAGGTCAGGGACTGTACCAGGCACTGGTCACTCTGATCCTGTCCAGGAGATGGCCCGTGGCCTTGGACCACTGGTCCCTAAGGCACCACTGTGCAGTTCGCATGTGAAGGCGGGCATCCGTAGTGATGGACTGTGGAGGCCATGTGCCAGAGGAGGCGCAGCAGATGCCTTGCTGGCACTGAGGAACGGTGCTTTATGTCCTTGGCTAGGGCCATGAGTCTTCTTGCTCTGTCTGCAGGCAGGAAGGCCTTTGACTGAAGGGTATTGATCCTTGCCCCAATGAATTTCAGTTCTTGTGCCGGGAAAAGGTTGGACTTGGGGTAGTTGATAATAAATCCCAAGTGTTGTAGGATCTGAGTAGTGAGAGTTGTGGCCTGCTGCACCTCGGGGGCTGAAGTGCCCCTGATGAGCCAGTTGTCGAAATAGGAGAAGACAAAGATCCCTTGAAGCCTGAGAAAGGCAGCGACTACCACCAGGCACTTTGTGAATACCCTGGAGACCGAGACAAGGCCAAATGGGAGCACTCTGTATTGGCAATGATTGCCCCCTACCACAAAGCGTAGGTACTGCCTGTGGCTTGGATGGATTACATAAGAACATAAGATATGCCATACTGGGTCAGACCAAGGTCCATCAAGCCCAGTATCCTGTTTCCAACAGTGGCCAATCTAGGTCATATGTACCTAGCAGTTTCCCCAAAAGACACAGGTTCCGCAATGCTTGGACTGGGTCAAGCATTGATATTCTGGGACCCTTCTTAATAATGGTTTATGAACCTTTCCTCCAGGAACTTGTTCAAACCTTTTTTAAACCTAGCTACACTAACAGCCTTTACTACATCCTCCGGTAACAAATTCCAGAGTTTGATTACACATTGAGTGAAAAAATATTTTCTTTTATTAGTCTTAAATAGTTTACCCTGTAGCTTCATTGCATGTCCCCTAGTCTTTCTATATTCTGATAACGTAAAAAATTGATCTACGTTAACCCATTCCACTCCGTTCATTAATTTATAGACTTCTATCATATCTCCCCTCAGCCGTCTCTTTTCCAGGTTAAAGAGCCCTAGCCATTAGGATGTGAGTGTAAACATCCCTTAAGTCCAAGGAGCACAGCCAGTCTCCCAGGTGGAGGTATGGCAGCAAAATTCCAAGGGAGAGCATCTTGAACTTCTCCCTCAGCAGGAATTTGAGGTTGCACAGGTCGGGGATGAGCCTTAGGACTCCCATCCTCTTTGGCACGAGGAAGTACCTGGAGTAGAACCCCTTGCCCTTTAGGTGGTGGGGCCACCGGTTACACCGCCTGATTCTCGAGAAGACCTGCCAATTCCTTCAGAAGGTCCCGGTGAAAGGGAGACCTGATAGACTCTCCTGGAAAGTAATGTGGAGGCACCTGGGCTAGATGGAGGAGGTATCCCTTCCTAACCACTTGTAAGGCCCATGAATTGGTGGTGATGGCTTCCTACCTGTGGGCATACAAGGTGAGCCAACCTCCTGTGGGCTGCCCAGCTCCGGCTGGAAGAGGGGCCATGCTGCAGGAGTCAAAAACCCCCACCAGGCTGTGCCAACATGTCCTGAAGCCATTGCTCGAGGTCGAACGACTACAGCCAAGCTTGGCGGCGTGCACCGATGCCCACCGTGGCTACCTGGGCCGCCGACTTGAACCTGTCATAGGCCGCCTGAGACATAAATTTGGAGCATTCACGGACATCTTTGGACAGGTCCTTGAAGCGCTGCAAAGGATCATCGAAGAGACCAGCCGAGAACCCGGCGAGCTCCTTCGCCAGGTCTCTCAGGTACATATGTGCCCATGTACAGCTTTCCTGGCATTCGCGGCTTCACAGAAACAGCCGCCAGCGTGAGGGAAAGGCTCTTCACGCTGACGGCTGTGCAGAGGGAGCCAGGGCCTCGCATGGGCTTCCCCGGCTCCCTCTGAAGCCCCTTAGACAGTCGCGGGGTTGTTCAGAGGAGGGGGGGCTAGGACTGCATGGGCTGTGATCGGGGGGGGGGGGGAAATGTGACTGCAAATGGGCTGTGATGGTGGGGGGGGGAACTTGGACTGTAAATGGGCTGTGATGAGGGGGGGGGAACCTGGACTGAAAATGGGCTGTGATGGTTGGGGGGGGGGGGAAACAGACTGCAAATGGACTGTGATGGTGAGGGGGGGACTAGGACTTGTCACGCCACCACCACTTGCCTCTAGCTTAGAGGGACGTGTATTATTAGAGGAACTTTCTGATGCATGCTTTTACAGCTTTTGTTAAACTATTTCCCTGCAGTGCCCTCTGGGAAATGTAGTCCTTATTCAGCTTTATGAGTGCATCATGCAGAAAGCTGTAGTCAGGCTCAAGTAGGTAAGGCAAATGACAGAAATTTATTATTTTTATATACACAATGGTTCAATCATACCACGTATAGGATTGCTGGTTCAGGACTCTTGGAAGCAAAAATTGTCCAAAACATATTCAACCACAAAATGCAGTTTTAAAGGTTTTCTCTATTGCAGGATACACAGTCTTTACCAGCAAGCAATTATTGTATTCCCTTCTCAGGTTTGCTGGGGTTAAAGCACAAAACAAAAAAATCACATTTACAGTCTGTGGTAAACTTCCCCTTTATAAACACATGGGGATCTCAGCCACCCTGCTTGGAATAACGGTACCTTTTTCCTGGAAGCCTTTCTTTCAGGACTGGCTTGCTTTCTCCACGTTCCCAGGTTTAATAGCTTGGCACAAGGAACAGTCCATGGGAGTGTCCTCCTCAATCAGCTTCACCTCGGGCTCTCCCAGCTGCATAGGCTCTGACTCCCCACCTTGCTCACAGTGCTCAGCTAACAGCCTCTCGGGGGATCTTGGAGTCTCTCTTGTTCCTGGCTCCAAACTCTCCTGCAGCCGTGCTACATGCCAAATAGCACCCTCTCCAGCTGGAAGCTCCGTTCCTCTGCTCTGCTCAGCCTGGCTTCCTGCTTCTCCTCGCCTCCTTTTCACTAAATCATACTCTGCTCTGGGTTTATACTTCAGGGCTCTAGCTCCAACCCCACCCTACTCAGGTGACGGCAATCAGCCTGACTCCGGGCACCTGAGTGCTTGAAGCATTCACTGCCTAAAGGGTTCTGAACCTTGTCTCCTCTCCCCTTCATTCTACTAGGGGGAGCATGAAATGCGGGCCACGTGGAAGTTTTCTGATTCCTGGAGGTGTTTATGGCTTTCCTACCCTGTCTCGGTGAAAGGGGGCCCTTTACTAGGGTGAATTCCCTGTCTCTTTGTCCTCCCCCAGACTCCGGATAGGCCTCCTTGCCACAGACTGCAAATGGGCTGTGATGGGGGGGGAACTTAGACTGGAAATAGGCTGTGATGGGGGGGACTTGGACTGGAAATGGGCTGTGATAGGAGGGCTAGCATTGGAAATGGGCTGATGAAGAGCTGGAATAGGACTGGAAGTGGGCTGACGAGGGGGCTAGGATTGGAAATTGGCTAATGGGGGGCTGGAATGGAACTGGAAAAGAGCATATGGGGAGCTAGGACTGGAAGTGGGCTGACGAGGGGGCTAGGATTGGAAATTGGCTAATGGGGGAGCTTGGAGTGGAAATTGGCTGATGGGGGGCTGGAATGGAACTGGAAAAGAGCATATGGGGGGCTAGGACTGGAAATGGGCTGATGGGGATCTGGAATAGGACTGGAAATGGCTGATGGGGGAATAGGACTGGAAATGGGGTGACGGGGTGGAATAGGACTGGAAATGGCTGATGGGGGAATAGGACTGGAAATGGGCTGATGGGGGCTGGAACAGGACTGGAAATGGACTGATGGGGGCTGGAACAGGACTGGAAATGGCTGATTGGGGCTGGAACAGGACTGGAAATGGCTGATGGGGGCTGGAACAGGACTGGAAATGGCTGATGGGGGCTGGAAATGGGCTGATGGGGGCTGGAACAGGACTGGAAATGGCTGATGGGGGCTGGAAATGGCTGATGGGGGCTGGAAATGGGCTGATGGGGGCTGGAACAGGACTGGAAATGGCTGATGGAGGAACGGGACTGGAAGCGGGCTGATGGGGGGGTTAGGATTGAAAGCGGGCTGATGGGGGAGCTTGGAGTGGAAATGGGCTGATGGGGAGCTGGAATGGAACTGGAAAAGAGCATAAGGGGGATAGGACTGGAAATGGGCTGATGTCGGGGCATGGGAGAATGGGACTGTAAGGGAGCTGATTTTGGGGGAGGACTAGAAGGGGATGGGGAATGAGAATGGAGAGGGGAAAAGATATTTTGTGTGGGAGGGAAGAAAAGTCTATGATGGGCCGGGTATTGAGAGAGTAAGTGGGGATTGAGAATGGAAGGGTGAAATTTGAGTGGATGATAAAGGAATAAGGAAAGAAATGGGGGAAAGAGCAAAAGGGAAACGATCAGTATGTTAAAGCAGATATAGAGAGAGAATAGAATATGTCTGGTCTAGGAAGTGTGTATTGCTAACTTCTTTGCGTTTCTGTTTAGTGCAAGAGGAAATTACTTTCTAGTTTTATTTCTCCAGTGTTGTACATTTCAAGTTTGGCTTTTGGGGTTCCCAGGTTAATTATTATCTTCCTATTTCTAAATTGTGATCCCTTGTTCTTTGTGTGGTGATGGTCTATGTTCTGCATGTGTAACCGAGATGAGGTATTCTGTTCATGTAGTTTCTATTTGACAGTCCCACGTTCTGCATGTGTAACCGAGCTGAGGTATTCTGTTCATGTAGTTTCTATTTGACAGTCCCAAGTTCTCTTTCCCCCAGTGAGATGTATTGGTATTCTCTAAGATGTATTGGTTTAATATCTGCAGTGTTGACTTTTGATAGGTAGGGTTTGGTGCTTTGTGAGTCCTGGTAGTGCTGTTATGATAGGGTGGATTTGCTATGGGTTCTAAATGGTCAGTGTTTGTAGTACTTCCTAATGGGCCTGGCGGTTGTCACTGCAATATAGTAATGTAGAAATCTGTTAGTCTTTCTTTATCCAGACACTCGTTAAGAGGCACGTTTACTAAAAGAGCATGCTAATATTATGCAAATATTTATGCAAATGAGGCCCCGCAATTAATCTCCACACATGGCCCCGCACCCCCTTTGGGCTGTCCCTGTGCGGAGCATAAGTCATTCCAGGATCAGAGGAACGGGTACCGTGAGGGCCTCCCGAGGGGGAGCCTCATACTGTTGGATCTCGAGCTCGTTGGCTCGAGGATCCTCCTCGAACTCCGTGGGGAACGCCAAAGCCTTGGACATATCCCACACGGAGTCCAAAAAACCCATGTCCTCCGGTGGGGACCTTCTCCGAGGTTCAGATACCAGGGAATCAGAAGGGACATCCCGATGCTGTCGGGTGTCCAGGGACTCCTTGTCCTCGGTCTCCCAGGCAGAGGCCTCTGAGGAGGACTCGTGGAGCTCCTTGGGCATCGAGGACCTCTGCGCCGTCCGCCCTGACGCCTGCAGGCTCGGTGGCAACGACCTCGGCCCCGACGAGTGGGAAGCCGAGTGTGACCTCGGCCGAGGATCGACTTGGTCTCCGGGGTCGGGGCAGAGCAACCGGACATGCTGGACATCAGCGCCCACTGCTATTCAATGAAGGCAGTAAAACTGCGCTCCAAAGCCACCATCCTGGACTCCAGTCCAGGAGGCTCTGCAGCCTCCGGCTCGGGTGCCGACCCGCTCGGCCCTGCAGCCGGTTCCCCCAGAGGGGGAGTCCTCGACAAGGACAGTTGGTACTTGCCTAGTCTGATCCGTTTCCCTACGAGGAACTCTGGCTGGGTGCTCCTTCTCTGACACCCCAGGCAGGCGCTCAGGGCTCCGCGACTGGCACCGAGAGGAGCCCGGTCGTTCGGAACCGTCCAGAGATGTCGCCTTCAATGGTTTCTTCCTTCTCTTGTGTTCCCTCAAGGGAGACCCCCTCTCTGAGGAACCTTGACAACGCTCGGGATTGGCGTGCTCCTCACGAGACATGTAGGCCTCAGACGAGGTCCTGGCTCTCGGAGGCCCGGGGAGGTCAGGAAAAATGTTGTTGTGTTGCTGCTGGCAGCTCCTCAAGGCCTTAGAGGACATCCTCTTACACAGACTGTCGGATCGTGGTCCGGGCCGAGGCACCAGAGGTAACAGTCGTGCGTATCGGTGAGGAACATTATTTTCCCATATGGATTACATTTCTTGAACCCGCTGGTAGCCATTGGGGGAAAAAGGACCCCAGCAAGGTCAAAGACCCTTCAGGTTGTCAGTGAGGGAAAGGAAAGGCACAAAGTCACCTCAAAAAGAAAAAGCGAAACAAACTCAAAGGAACCGACCTGATACGGAGGTACCAAGGCGGGAAGAGTATTGGTGTAGGACCGGTGAAGCCAAAAGGCACGAAGAAAAAAAAATCAACTTTTCCTGGGACTCTACAGACTATGTCCAATGGGCTCCGCGGAAAAAAGGAGACTGAGCAAGATGGCACCCTTGGGCGGGAAGTGGACCACACATGCGTGGTAGCAAGTCCCAAAAGCTTTCTTTGAAAGCTGGGGATTTGCTCCGTGCAGGCTCTGTCGGCGTCGACGTCACCCATATGTGAGGACTGACTTCCTGCTTGTTCCCGGAGAATGTTCTTTTCTGTTTAGCGGTGGGTGAGGAGCCCCCTAAAATATTTGGGGGTGCGGATTCAGACTTCTCCGGAGGATTTATACCAAACGAATTACTCCAAGATATTTAGGTTCATAGGGGTGGAGCTAGAAGGATGGATGAATATGGAAATTTCCTGGCTGGGCCACATTGCAGCGGTTAAGATGGCAGTCCTCTCTGAACTACTATATTTGTTTCTTCAGGCCTCGCCAGTGCCAATTCCTGAGGCGGCACTGTGGAAGATGCAACGGAAAATGTTCCAATACATTTGGAATAGGCGATCACCACGAATAGCCAAGGGGACTATGTATCAGTACAGGGAGGAGGTGGGACTAGGGGTACTGGACCTGAGGGCATATTATTGGGCGGGGCAAATTCGGCACTTAATGGACTGGGAGGGTAACTGAAGCGCTTTGTACAATTGGAAAGCACCCACTTACAGGAAGGTAGTTTACGGGAACTATCATGGGTTCCATTGGGTATTTGGAAACGGTGGGGCGGGGCAACAGGGATGCAACAGGTACCTAGAATTTGTGATACTGCGCGTTAGTTAAAGGGAAGGGCTAAGGGGGCAGGGGGAAGGATTTTCTTTGATGAGCCCGCTTAGAGGGTTGTCCAGGTTTAGGCCTAAATGGGAGGGGGGAATCTATGGGAGGTGGGAAGAGAAAAAGCTACAGTATTTTCACCAATTTTTAGAGGATGGGGGGTTAGTTCCCTTTGAAGAACTATAGGAGACTTATAATCCGAAGGAGGGGAATCGCTTTCAATATGGACAGGTTTGTCACTTCCTGAGGAGCAAATTAAGGAAGGGGGGGGGGTTCCAAAGAGAATTCACAAATTTGGAAGTGGTATGGTATGGGAAAAAAGTGCCCTTGGGGACTTATTTCGGTCCTGTATAAAGCACTGAGGGGAACTCATTTCCGTACATTAAAAATATATGAGGAAGTGGGAGAGAAACGTAGGCCGGGAATTAGATCAGAAAGACTGAAAACAGATAGTTGATCAGATACATCAGCCCCCCCCTGTCAATAGCTATCAGGGAAAATTCCTAAGAGATTTTGATGAGGTGGTACTACATGCCCGAACGGCTCCACTGGATGTTTCCAGAGGTATCCGCCAGACTGCTGGCAAGGGTGTGGAGGACGGGGAACATTTTGGCATATCTGGTAGACATGCCCCAAGATTCAGGGTTTTTGAACTAGTATTCAGGGGTGGATAGGATAGTTGCTGCGAGTGCACATAAAACTCGATCCAGGCATAATTCTCTTGTCCTGAGGGGGGCATGGGGAGAAGCAGATGGGGAAGGGGAGGGCAACCATGCCTGCTTGAGTGCAGCTCGCTGTGAGATGGCCGCCCAATGGAAACACGGCAAGGCCCCTGACCTGGAACAGTGTGCCGTGCAGTGCAGTTGTGCCAGGTGTTGGTGATGGAGTGGCTGACGGCGCACAGGCGCCAACTAATGGAGTGCTTTGAACACTATTGGAAGTAGTTAATTCAGGCTTTGGATGGGGGGGTTGGAGGGGGAGGGGGAAATAATCTCAAGGGTATAAATTGCTTTGAAGCAAGGGGATAGGTTGAGGGGGAGGAGGGTGTTCACTTGTTAAGAAATATCTGTTGTTGATTGGTGGAGATGGGGGGACGGGATGTTCTGCATAAAATGTTCTGTTAAAAAGTCAAAAAAATTTAAATTAAAAAAAGTATGCTGTACAATTATATATTTTAACAGGATTGTTGTGAGAGGGGTTGTGATGTGATGATCAGGACAGAGTTTACCAAATTTTGATGGAGAGGGCATAAGGCTGAATGTTTGCCTAATGTGACCAATATCCTTACACTAGCCCTACCCTGCTTCCCTCCCACTCTCATCCCTTCTAAACTCTTTCTCCCCTTCAATCACCTCCTGACAGGAGCCAGCAAAAGAAAGGAAAGCAGTAGTGCCTTGGATCTCTCCTTCTCCTCTGCCGCCACAAGATACTGCAATGCCATGTGGTTCCAAGCATGACACTTAAGCTCCAGACAGCAGAGGAAGACCCAGTCTGAGGAATTCCCACTGTTCTCTTCTTGCTGGCTCTGATCTGTGGCAGCAGATAACAGAATATGAATGGGGAGGATCAAGGCAGCTGGGACAGAGAGGGATACCTGAGAGCAAAACAGTAAGTGCTGAATTATGTGGCTCAACACAGCATTGTGAGATACCAGTGGTCTTGACTATAATTTGCACTAAATAGCAGTTAGCAGTCCTTAGGAAAGAAGCAAATCTTCCATTCTAATCTTGCCTCACTGACCTTTGACTTCTTGCAACAAAGCAGCAATGCTGTGCTTGTACATTTCTGTCTGCCGTAGTTCCACCAGTGGCAAGAAAAAGGTCTCCAATGTGGTGTTCAGAGACTGAAGCAGTGCAAAGCGTAGCCGTAAACTTTCAATAGGGATATCTAAAGTAAATGAAAAGTCAGACATATAAAGCACAAATTACATTGTTACTATTTCCAGACCAGTTTTCATGTGCATTCTAGTTTTCAAAAATATAAATACCAAATAAACTTCTTTTGGGAGGGAAGGAATTTCTTTTGATATCCATCTCAATTATAACAAGCCTCTATGAGTCTACAGCACCATAAGCTTTCATTTGCAATTACTGAGAGATTTTTCTCTTTTCCCATGTAGCCCAACTATATAAGTGACTGTTTTTGGTTAAGGTCTCACAAACCACAGTCTGTCTGTAATTTCTGCATACATGTAACCTTGAATCTGACCTCTAGGTGTATCTATTATGTGGGGAGGAGTGGTCTAGTGGTTAGGACAAGGTACTTCAGGCCGGAGGGCCGGGGGTTCAAGTCCCACCTGGGGACAGCAATCTCAGGCCAGAGGGACTGGGATTTCTAGTCCTATAGGCACTCCTTGTGGTCTTGGGCAAGCCACTTAACCCTCCATTGCCCATGTTCCCTGTAAGTATTAGTGTATGTGTCTCATATCCCCTCGTGTTAAATGTATCCCCCAATTGACCGCTTTGACCCAGTGAAAAGCGGGATATAAATACAGCTAAAATAAATAAATAAATAAATAAATCTATTGTTCACATGGTGAAAACTCCCTTCTAGGGTTTTTGAATGTTGCCTCCACAGCACAGCACGTTCTAGCAAGAGACTTTATTGATGCTTGCAGTATACTAATTTATACTACCTTTTCTCTAAACAAATTCTCAAAAATTGAGTTTCTAGAGATCTGGTTTGAGACATAACAATTCTCCAGAGAGTAATCTGTAATATCAAGGTCCTAACAAAATAGAAGATAACCATTCAAAGAAAGCAATCAAAAAGCAGCATCCAACTCACATGGAGAATGCACAGAAATTATATTTCAACATTCTCCTAGAATGTGTACATAACTGTATATTAGGGTGGTCCACTGCCATAGAGGAAAAAATAAAAGTAGGAATTTCTTTGCTCCCTGGCCTGATTCTGGTTCCATTTATGTAGAAAACAATGTGTGCAAAGTTTGAAGCCAATCAAATATTATTTAGGGGTGGCTCAAGGTCCCTATCTATCAGGCCCCTGGATCCCCCCCAGGGTTCGTCAGACCACTGGGTATTATCCACTCATAGACAGGGGTATCATGCTTGCCAAGCACTCAATGTGGTCCAGATGCTAGTAAGGACTTTGACGATGTGGGGAACATCTTATGGTGTTGCGAGACAACACCCAGAAGGAACTGGAGTTGCTCTTCTTTTGTGGTGTGTCGGCCGTTGAACTCCTCAATGAGTTTGACCCCTCGCTCAGCCACATCGTTGATCACTGAAAGATTTTTTACTTTCTTCAGACCGTCTTTGAATGATGCATTCTCTTCCCAGTCTTCTGGGTCTGCATTAAGAAAATCACTGTTGATGTCAAGGTGTTTCAGGAAACGGATTGACTTGCGAGTTGCAAAAGATTCAAGTGGTGGAATCATGGAACTTTTCAATTCGACCCGCTTTGGGGGATCTTCGTCTTCGTCATCATCCTCATCGCTTTCATCTGATTCTGCCGGGATCATGGCCGACACTATGGCCCGCTTTGTCGGTGCTGAAACAGCTTCATCGAACAGTGACAGTGCCACAAGCTCCTCTGACACATACCACAGATGCTGTTGCAGTTTGTCTCTGGCCGCTCTTCCAACACGGTCATTGTGGTAAGAGTGTAGTTTCTTCAGCATCTCCAAATCTGTTCGAGGAGCAACTGCGGCATCAGGGGCAGAAAACCAGGCTTCCACATGAATCAGGATGGAGAAAATGCTCACATCACGAACACAGGACTCCTCCCGTTGGGTAAGATCTTTGAGTTGTCCTCGGAACATCCAAATCTTGAGACAGTACAAGACTTTTGCCATCCATCTGGCATGATGGAAAGCTCCGGGTTTCTTGAAATTGAAACTAGGAAGATTCCCTCCAAGGCAGACAATCGTTAACTCCAAGAATTCCAGGTAATCATCTCAGTGATTGCCCTGTGCCAACTTGGATTCCGCAAACTTCATGATGCGATCCCTGTCAGGTTGCAGCACCTCCAAGTCTTTTCCAGTTTGATAGTTGGACTTGTCAAGGGAGCCCCAATTCTTTTGGAACAGGCGAAAGAGTTGGACATCGGGACCCGATGAAGCTCCAGAGCATGTAGAGAATACTGCACCAAGAATTATTTCGTAAATGTGATGGCGGCATGCCAAATGAAGGACTGTGCGACGGAGTCTCTGTTCTAGAAGAATGCACGCTCCTGATCGACGTCCCGTGTTCGATGCAGTTGTATCAAAGCAGAAGCCTGCAACCTTTTCATCCAAACACCATTCCTGTAACAGTTCATAAACTGCTGCAGCTTGATTCTCGCCCGTTCCTGATGTCAGTTTTGGTACACCAAGAAGTTGTGTTTCTCCAGTGGAGACAGCCGTTATCAAAACTGGAAGGCGGTCAACGGATGTGGTTGAACAGAGGAGAGATGGCAATAACTTGCTATCCCAATGCACAATGCATGTTTTGCCTTCGGCTTTGAATGCGTTGTGCAGGTCCGTCCATTGTTGCTGACGGTGCTTTTCTCTATGGCGCTTGACGCTGGAGCGGCTGATATTGAGCTCCCCAGGATAATGTCCCAGACTTCTGGCGGTTTCAGCTACCACAAACAGAGCATTGCGATCTGTTGTCCCTGTCCGATCCAGGGCTGCTGTAAGCTCTGGGGTCCAGACATTGTTAGGTCGAAACTGCTTCGTTTGTGGAGTTGCTTTCTTCTGTCCGTTATCTGAATCCGCAGATGTCGACGAGTCTTCACCTGACTCTGCTGAGGAAGAAGATCCTTCCAGCTGAACTTGGCTTGTAGTTGCCTCGGCTTCGGCAACATGTTTTTGTCTGCGCTTTTTCAGTTCTTCTTCTCGCTGTTGTGATCTTGCTTCCGTGTTGGCCAGTTTCTTGTCCATCGCGCACATTGAGCCGCGGCGCCCTGGTTCTCGTTGCGCTATTAAGAATTCTTTGTCTTCTTGAATATGAATTAAAGACATTGCATTGGCATGCGCCACATCAAATAGGTTTTTCATTGCAACCTGGAATTCTTTTTCATTTGCCTCTTGTTTCCCTCCTCTCCCTTTGTTTTTCTTCAAAAGTTTCCACTGATTGAACAATTTCTTTACTTTTTCTTGAATTTTGTCATTTCTTTGAAAAGGAAGCCTGGCCTTTTCCCAGTAAGCTTCTACTTCACTTGTTACAATAGATGCACTTTCACTAACGCCTTTGTTTAATGTCATATGGTGATGTAAAAATACACTTAACACTTGCTCCTTGCTGGGGAGCTTGGCCCCCAGAATTGTGGTGGACATTTCTTCAATGAGATAAAAACCACGTTTTTTCGCCATCTGAAAAGAATAAAGATACAAAGATAATAGTACAATGTCTTTGCCACCTCTCAGAGACGAGATTAGTTCAAATATGACACAATCAAATGTAATCAGCGTGGAACTGAGTGGATGATACAAGATGATGCAACATTTCGTCGTCTGCTACCAGGGGGAAATCTCAAGACTTGTTGAGCCACCCCTAAATATTATCTGATTGGCTTCAAACTTTGTACACAGTGTTTTCTACCTAAATGGAACCAGAATCAGGCCAGGGAGCAAATGAATTCAGGAATTCAATTTTATGGACCACCCTACTGTATATCCAAAAAGCATAGTTACTCACCTGTAACAGGTGTTCTCTAGGGACAGCAGGAATCAGTCCTCACATATGGGTGATGGCACTGAGAGAGCCCACGTGGAGCATTTCTCCAGCTTTCAAAGAAAGCCTTTGGGAATGACACCACGCATGCGTGGTCCCCTTCCCGCCCAATGGTGCCATCTTACTCAGTCAGGTGCCATAGCTATAGCCTCTTCAAGAAGGCACTCCATTTAGAACTCTCCTTTAATTCTTTTAAAGCAAAACTAAAAATTCATCTTTTCTGCTCAGCCTTCGACCTCCCTCCCCCTTTCCCCTCCCCCTCGTTAAGATGCAGTTCCCCTACCCTTCTGCTCCTTCTCGCTAAGACACAGTTTCCCCACTCTCCTGTCCCCCTTCCTCTTTACCCCCCTCTTGTTTACCTTCCCTCGTCAACATACATTGTTTGTCCATCTATCTACTACCCCTTTTATTATTATTTGTACTCTTTGCCTTTTTTCTCCACTAATCTTATGCTATTTTCTGTCCCTTTTTTACTGATTTTATGGCGTTCCTTTCTTTTCCTTTTATTTTCACAGCCTTATTATAATCTTGTTTGTAAACAGCCCAGACGCTATTGTTTATGGGCGGTATATAAAGTTTTAAATAAACAAACAAACAGAAATATACAGCAACTCCAAGGGGAAGAGGGAGGATTGTGAGGACCGATTCCTGCTGTCCCTGGAGAACACCTGTTATAGGTGAGTAACTACGCGTTATCCAGGAACAAGCAGGAAGTCAGTCCTCACATATCGGACTCCCTAGCTACAGGCTACCGAGGACCTGTAGGAAAAAGCATGGCAGCGTCATGAGAAGTCGCCAGGGAAGCTGAAGGCAGTCCGAGGACCCCGGGTCCATAGATGGCCATGCTCCCAGTAGCCGGAACAAGAAGCGTCAGAGGGCAGGAGTTGCTTAAACCCCGAACAGTTTAAAAAGTACAGCCTGGCTGAAGATGGTGTCCCGATGGGACTCCCTCTCCAGGCAGCAACGTACCACGAAGGTGTGAGTGGACCACCAGGTGGCGGCCCGGCAGATGTCTGCCAGTGGCACCGAGCACAGGCTAATGACAGACGTCGCCAATGTTCAGACATTTCCAGCTGTGACTCGGTGGTCTAGGGCAAACCCAGCCTAGGCCTGGGCAAAGGCGATGCAGTCCGCAACCCAGATGGATAAGGTACTCTTGGTGACCGCCAGCCCCTGATGGCTGGGATTGAAGGAGACAAAGAGCTGCCCGGATCTGTGGTGGTCCCACGTCCGCTGCAGGTAGAAAGAGAGCCCTTTTACAATTCAGGGTGTGGAGAATCACCGACGCCCAGTCGGCGTGAGGCTTCGGGAAGAAAGTGGGCAGCACTCTCTTGATTGAAATGAAAAGCCAAGACAACCTTAGGAAGGAACTTGGGGTGAGTCCGCAGGACCACCCTGTTCCTATAGAACCTCGTGTATGGCGCCTTGGCCATCAGCGCCTGGAGTTCGTTGACTCTTTGGGTGAATGTGAGAGCCACCAGGAAGGCCTCCTTCCACGACAGATGCCACAGCGAGCAGGTAGCCATGGTCTCAAAGGGGGGCTTGGTCAGCTGTGTGAGTACCACATTGAGATCCCATTCCGCCAGAGGAGGGCGGGTAGGGGCCTGGAAAGAAGCAGGCCTCGCATGAAACTAGAGACAAGCGGTTGCCCCGAAAGAGGCTTGCTCGCGATAGGGTGGTGGTTCACTGAGATGGCACTCAGGTGAACCCTGACCGAGTTAGACTTCAGATCAGACTGCGAGAGGTGGAGCAGATACTACAAGACCAAACTGGTAGGGCATGAAAATGGGTTCACTCAGAGCTCCGAACACCACACTGAGAACTGAAGCCACTTGAAGGCATAAGCCCATCTGGTCGAGTCCTTTCGTGAGGCCAAACGAATGTCCTCGATCTCCATGGGAAAAGATGGTAGGAGGCTAGAGCGACCCGCTCAGCCGCCAAGCTGTGAGGGATAGAGACCTCAGATTGGGGTGAAGTAGCAGACCCTCCTCCTCCGTCAGCAGCTCCAGTGAAAACCCGAGGGGGACTGGGAGCTCCGCTGAGAGACGGAGCAGCAGGGGAAACCAAGGCTGCCTGGGTCACCTCAGGGCTAAAAAGGTCATTGAGGCCCTGCTCCGCTGGACCTTGAGAAGGGTTTGGGCAATGAGGGGTGTTGGGGAAAGGCATACAGCAGGCCCATTTCCCATGAGATGAGGAAGGCGTCTGGGGCCACCCTGCCCAAGTGCGGGAGGAGACTGCAGAACCGGGGGACCTGCGAATTCGCAGGACTAGCGAAGTAGTCCAGGTCTGGAGTTCCCCAATGCTGGAAGAGCCGCTGCACCATCCAGGGACACAGGCGCCATTTATGCAGCCGGAGGACTCTGCTGAGCCAGTCCACCAATGCACTGTCCTGGCCCGGGAGGTAAGTGGCCCGGATGGTCATGCCCTGGCTCACTGCAAAGGAGCATAGGGCTGTCGCATCCGAACAGAGGCTGTAAGAACCAGCATCTCCTTGTTTGTTCACATAGAACATCATGACCTGGTTGTCTGTCTGGACGAGCACCGCTCAGTGCTGCAGGTGGTCCCTGAAAACCTTGAGTGCAAGGCGGATGGGCCTGAAGCTCCAGCAGGTTGATCTGCTACCAGGACTTCTTGAGGGACCAGGTCCTTTGAGTGCGCTGCCCCTCTCAATGGGCTCCCTAGCCCACCAGGGAGGCATCTGTAGTCAAGACTACCTGATGCGCTGGAGCTTGGAAGGGCATACCTTGAAGAAGGTTTCAAGACTCCTGCCACTGAGCGAGAGACTCCGTCGTGCTGGAAGAGATCAAGATGGGGTCTCTGAGGCAGCCAGTCGACTGCGCCCATTGCGCTCGGAGGCACCACTTCGCTACCCGCATGTTGAGATGGGAATTGGGTACGACATGGACCGTGGAGGCCATGTGGCCAAGAAGGCAAAGCATCGTCCGTGCCGAGACAGCGCTGTAGCAATGCACTTCAGACACCAGGGACACGAGGTGATCCGCCCTGTCCTGAGGAAGGAAAGCCATGGTTCGCAGAGTGTCCAAGCAAGCCCCAATGAACTCCAGGGGATGAAATGGAGTGAGGATGGACTTTAGATAATTGATCACAAACCCCAGATGGCTCCAGGAGGTGAATGGTGCAGTCTGTGGTCTCTGTTACTAGCCAGTCATCTAAATAGGGATAGACGAAGGTGCCCTGCAGTTGGAGGTGGGCTGCAGCCATGGCCAGGCATTTTGTAAAGACCCGCAGGATGGACGCGAGATCAAAGGGAAGCACCCTGTATAGTAATGGTTTCCTTGAACCATGACGTGGAGGTGCTTTCTGTGCTTGGGATGGATGAGGATGTGAGTGTAAGCATCCTTTAGGTCTAAGGAGCATAGCCAATCGCCCTTCTGGAGGTACGGCAGTAATGATCCAAGGGAGAGCATCCTGAACTTCTCCCGCACCAGGAACTAGTTTAGGTTCTGTAGGCTGAGGATGGGCCAAAGGCCCCCTGTTCTCTTTGGGACGAGGAACTATGGGGAGTAAAACCCCCATCCTCTAAGATGCGGTGGGACTGGTTCTACTGCCCTGTCCTCGAGGAGGCCTGCGAGTTGCTGACTCAGGAGGGCCTGGTGCTGGGGAAGCCGCCTTGTCTCCCCAGGGAAGTACGGAGGGGGGGAGCTGGTCCAAATGGAGGAGATAGCCCTCCCGAATGAGCGGGAGGACACAGGCATCAGTGGAGATGGACTCCCACCTGTGGGAGAAGTGGACCAGATGCCCCCTGATGGAGAGTTGATCTGTCAGCAGACGAGAGGCTATGCCAATGGCATCAAAACCCCGAGGACGGCTGAGCCAGTGCCGGAGGTTGGGTCTTGGGACTCTCTTGCTTACAAGGGCTGTGGGTCGTGCACTTGCCCTGACCGCCCTGATTGGGGGTCAACGATAGTGGGTAAGACGGGTAGCCCCTGTACGGGAGCCCCTGCCAGTGGAAGGCTTCTTGCTCTGCTGTTTGTTCCTGGGAAGGGAGGAAGTTTTCCGGGAGAGGCAAGTACGAGTAACGTACCCCTTTTCAATCTCTGCTGCCTTATCCTCCATGGGCTTGCCGAATAGTTGCTCGCCGAGGCAAGGGACGTCCAGCAGCTTCTCCTGGATCCACTGCTCCAGGTCTGAGGACTGGAGCCAAGTCTGCCGGCAGGCTCCAATACCAGCCACCACCACCCGGGTGGAAGACTCAAAGCCGTTGTATGTCGCTCATGGGAGGTACGTCGAAATTCTTCGAAGGACTTTGAAAGGGCCTGAAAGCATTGGAGATGATCTCCCATCAAGGCCCGCCGCAAAGCCTCTGAGCACTCTAGTGAGGTCATGGAGGAACATCCCACTATATAATTGGTAAACTTGGATGCAGTATGACAGCATGGAGCTCTGATAAGCCTTGCACCCAAGGACTTCGAAGGTACGAGACTCTCTGCCCAGTGGGAGCAAAGAATGAGTCTTCAGGCTCTTTAGCTTCTGCATGGCCGATTCCACCACCATAGAGGTGTGAGGAAGCTGGGATTTCCGAAACCCCGGGCCCCGCTGAAAGAGTAGTTACTCACCTGTAACAGGTGTTCTCCAGGAGCAGCAGGAATCAGTCCTCACATATGGGGTGACATCGACGTTGATGGAGCCCTTGCGAAGCATTTCCCCAGCTTTACAAGAAAGCCTTTTGGAATGCAGGCACGCATGCACGGTTCCCTTCCCGCCTAAAGGTGCCATCTTGCTCAGTCAAATGACATAGCTAAAACAGCACACAAAAAAAGCAAAAATAAACTATGTACAACTGCAACTCCCAGGGGAGGAGGGAGGGTTGTGAGGACTGATTCCTGTTGCTCCTGGAGAACACCTGTTACAGGTGAGCAACTACTCTTTCTCCAGGACCAAGCAGCAAATCAGTCCTCACATATGGGTGACTCCCTAGCTCTGGGCTACCAAGGAACCCAGGCTGAACAAGAGAACTCCCTCTAGTCCCAGCATCAAAGAAAGGCTTTTCACTGACAGAACCTCCACCGGTAGCCCAACGGAGGGCTGGAGGGCAGGAATTGCCTAAACCTCAAAGAAATTCCGGAGTACTGTCTGGCCAAAAGCACTGTCCCTACGGGACTCCCTCTCCAGACAGTAATGGGCCGCAAAAGTCTGGCTTGAGGACCGAGTTGCAGCCCTGCAGATGTCCACCAACGGTACAGAGCGGAGGTGAGCCACTGAGGCAGCCATTGCCCTGACACGATGGGCCATGACCCGACCCTGCAAAGGAAGGTCAGCTGTCCTGTAAGCCCAGGTGATACAGTCAGCTACCCAGGTGGACAAGGTACGCTTGGACACAGCTAACCCCAAATTATTAGGGTCAAAAGATACGAAGAGCTGAGTAGCCCTTCTATGCCCTTGCGTACGGTCAAGGTAGAAGGATAAGGCCCTCCTACAGTCCAGGGTATGCAGAACTGCCTCAGCCTGGCTTGCATGAGGCCTAGGGAAGAATGTTGGAAGAACCACCTCTTGGTTAAGGTGGAAAGAGGAGACATCTTTGGGGAGGAACTTTGGATGAGTCCTAAGGACTACCCTGTTCCTATAGAAGCGGATGTAAGGCCTATCACAGACCAGGGCCTGAAGCTCACTCACTCGCCTGGCCGAGGTTAAGGCTATCAAGAAGAGTGTCTTCCAGGACAGGAAGCGGAGTGGACAAGTAGCCATCGGCTCAAAAGGTGGGCGAGTCAGTTGCTGCAAGACCACATTCAACTCCCACTCAGGAGCAGGAGGACGGATTGGAGGCTTGAGCAAGCCTCTGAGAAACCGGGACACCAAGGGGTGAACCGACAGAGAATGTCCTTCCACCAGTGAGTGGTGAGCTGCTAGAGCTGAGAGGTGGACCCGAACAGAATTGGACTTAAGTCCCTGATTGGATAAGTGCAGTAAGTACTGAAGCACTACTGGTACAGTACAGGATCTTCTGTACGTAGCTGACACCACACAGAAAACCTTTTCAACTTAAGATCATAGGTTTTCCTAGTGGACTGTTTCCTAGAGGCTAGAACAACCTCCTCAACTTCCTGAGGTAGGCCCCAGGGAGCCAAAACTACCCTTGCAGCCTCCAGGCCATCAAATTGAGAGCTCTGAGATTGGGGTGCAGAAGGGAACCCTGATCCTGAGAGAGAAGGTCCGGTTGCAACCCCAGAGGCAGTGGGGGATCCACTGCCAGCTGAAGCAGAAGTGGAAACCAAGGCTGTCTCGGCCACCTGGGAGCCACCAGCAGGACCGAGGCCTTGTCCTGAAGAATTTTGAAGAGAGTTCGGGCCACCAAGGGCATGGGAGGAAATGCATTCAGGAGGCCCAGAGTCCAGGGAATCAGAAAAGCATCTGCTGCTATCCGCAAAGGATGCAGTTGCCTGGAGCAGAACCGTGGCAGCTGTTTGTTCAGTGGACTGGCAAACAGATCTATGGATGAAGTCCCCATTTCAGGAAGATCTTCTGAACCACCAAAGGATGGAGCTGCCACTCGTGGGGCTGCAGAATCCTGCTCAACCTGTCAGCTAGGTATTTTTCCTGGCCAGGTAGATACACAGCCTTGAGGAGCATGTTGTGCCCGAGAGCAAACAAGCAAAGTTCCTGTGCTTCCTGACAAAGAAGCCTGGACCCAGTTCCGCCCTGCTTGTTCACGTAAAACATGACTACTTGGTTGTCTGTTTGAACTAGGACAGACTGATGAGCCAGGGTTGGAGAGAAAGTCTTGAGGGCTAACCGAATAGCCCTGAGTTCCAGTAGATTGATTTGCTGTGCGGCTTCCCAGGGAGACCACAAGCCCTGGGTGCACTTGCCCATACAATGAGCTCCCCAGCCCTGCAGGGAGGCATCGGTGGTCAAAACCATTGTGAACCCAGGAACCTGAAAAGGTACCCCTTGTAGCAGATTGGGTGGATGCAGCCACCAGCGGAGGGAGTTCAGAAATTGTCTGGACACCCTTATCCTGTCTCTGAGGCAGCCTGTGGCCTGTGACCACTGAGACCGAAGGCACCACTGTGCAGGCCTCATATGGAGCCTGGCATTGGGGGTCAAATGTACTGTCAAAGCCATGTGGCCAAGAAGCCTCAGGCAGAGTCTGGCGGAGACCAGAGACCTGCTGAGCAACTGGTTTGCTAAGTTGATCAGTCTTTGGGCTCTGTCTTCTGGCAAGAACGCCTTTGCCAGCAGAGAGTCCAGCCTTGCCCCTATGAACTCCAAGTTCTGGGAGGGGAGCAAAGTGGACTTTGCAAAGTTTATTACAAACCCCAGGTTTTGAAGAAGAGCAATAGTTCTGAGAGTGGCTTGATGGGCCTCCTGGCACTTCTGACCCCTGATGAGCCAGTTGTCCAGATAGGGGAAGACAAAGATTCCCTGATTTCTCAGGTAGGCCGCCACCACTGCCAGGCATTTGGTAAAGACCCTGGGAGCGGAGGTGAGGACAAAAGGTAGTACTCTGTACTAATAATGGTTTCCTCCCACAATGAACCTGAGGTACTTTCTGTGGTCTGGATGAATGAGGATGTGAGTGTACGCATCCTTTAGATCTAAGCAGCATAGCCAATCTCCCTGCTGGAGGTAGGGCAGAAGAGTAAGCATCTTGAACTTTTCCTTCTCTAGGAATTTGTTGAGATTTCTGAGGTCTAGAATAGGCCGAAGGCCACCGGTTCTTTTGGGTATCAGGAAATACCTGGAGTAGAACCCTTGACCCTGTAAGTGGGGAGGCACAGGCTCCACTGCCCTGTCCACTAACAGACCTTGGAGCTCCTGAAGGAGAAGATCTGTGTGCAGGGGAGGCCTTGGAGGTTCCCCTGGAAAGTATGGAGGAGGCAGCTGTTGGAAGTGTAGCAGATAGCCCTTGTGGACTATGCTTAACACCCAACTGTCTCCAGTGATGAGTGGCCACCTGTGGGAAACAGGGTAAGTTGACCTCCGGTGCAGGGTTGGGAGAGCAGGGATGGAGAGGCTATGCCTAAGGAGTCATAAACCCCCACCCTGCTGAGTGGGAGCAGGGGCTGGAGGCTTGGGAGTCCTCTGCCTACGGGGCCCATTACCCTGCCCCTTGGCCTGCTGACCCTGAGGGGCAGCTTGGGCGGCCTGGTACTGTGGGTACTGTTTGTAGGCAGTGCCCTTCCTCGGGTTAAAGGGCTTTTTACCCGAGCTGTTCTTTTTGTGAGAAAGGGCATAAGTCTTTCTAGACAGTCTTGTCCTCGTGAGGTGCTTGGTTTCGAGCTGTGCGGCCTTCTCGGTCATGGGCTTGCCAAAAAGGTTCTCAACTCGGCAAGGGACATCGACCAACTTGTCCTGAACCCATGGCTCGAGGTCCGATGACTGCAGCCATGCCTGGCGTCGAGCCGCGATGCCGGCTGCCACAACACGGGCCGAAGCCTCGAAGCCATCGTAGGCAGCGCGGGACATAAACTTGGAGCATTCCCGGATAACCGAGGACAAGGACTTGAACCTCTGCAAGGGTTCCCCGGAGAGACCAGCAGAGAACCCGGCCAGCTCCTTGGCCAGGTCTCGCAAGTACATGCCCATGTACAGCTGGTAAGACTGGACACGGCAAGCAAGCATCGAGCCCTGGAAGCACTTTCTACCAAAACCATTGAGGTTCCGGGCCTCCCTGCCAGGGGGCACCGCGGCGTGCATCTTCTGACTTTTCAGGTGATGCATGGTCGATTCCACCACCATGGAATGGTGTGGTAGCTGCGCCTTCTGAAAGCCAGGGCTCTTCCGGAGTCGATAGATAGAATCGACCCGCTTGCTTAGAACCGGCGCCGAGGCCTGTGCCTCCCACATCCGGAAGAGGAGCAGTTCCAGCATCGGAGGAACCGGAACAGTAAAGGCCTCCTTCGGAGGAGAGTCATACTGTAGGGCCTCGAGCTCCTCGGCTCGAGGCTCCTCCTCGGGGTCCGCAGGGATAGCCAATGCCGTGGCTATATCCCGGACGAACTCCGAGAACCGGGTATCCTCCGGGGGGGGGGGGGGATCTACTCCGGGGCTCAGACTGCGGTGAGTCCGACGGGACGCACCAGGTCCTGAAAGTGTCGGGGGACTCCTTGTCCTCCGTCTCCCAGGCGGACTCGTCCGATGAGGAATCGGGATCCGACTGCGCGGGGCCTGTGAGCACCCGTCCCAACGCCGAAGGCACCGGCGTCGACGCCCTCGGTCCCGAACGGGAGGTCGAGGGAGACCGTGACCGAGGTCAACCTCGAGCCTTCATGGTCTCGAGTATCGGCTCGGTCTCCGGGGTCGACTTCGATGTCCCGGTGGTCGGGGCAGATGCGCCAGACAGGCTGGCCATCAGTGCCTGCTGCTGTTCCATGAAGGCAGTCTGCTCTCCAAGGCTGTCAGCCTGAGACCCAGCTCAGGAGACTCAGCAGCCCCCGACTCGGGCCCCGGCGGCGCCGGGCCCGACGTCGGCTCTCTGGGAGGAGAGTCCACGAGGACTACAGGACTTACGTGTCCAGCAGACTCCGGCTCCACTTGAGGTACTTTTGGAGGCCTCTCCTGTTCCAAGGGCCCGGGGCGACGGTCGGGGGTCTGAGACCTAGCTCTTGAGGAGCCAGGGATCTCTTCTGACGACGCCCTCGCGAGCCGCTTCGTCCTCTTTTGTTCCCGGTCGGGGGACCCCCTGTCCGAGGAGCCCCGACGGTGCTCGGGATCCGATTCCCGAGATGTCGAGTCCTCAGACGAGGTCTGGGCCCGGCCGGAGGCAGAGTCGGAGAAAAGCCTTTCCTTTTGGTGCTGACGACTTCGAAGCGCCTTGGAAAACATTTTTCCACATGGTCCACAGGTCTTAGGATCGTGGTCAGGACCGAGGCACCAAAGGCAGCAGTCGTGTGTGTCGGTGAGAGACATTAGTTTCTTGCACCGATCACACTTTTTGAAACCACTGGAAGCCATCGGGGAAAAAAGAGTCCCCGCGAGGTCAAAGGACCGACCTTCCAGGGAAAAAGAAAAAAAGGGCGCGAACGCCAGCCACGAAGGGCAAAAAATGAAAAAATAAGATTGGGCTCGATACCGGTGTACCGAACCCGGCGGGAGGGGAACCGGCGTCGAACCGGAGAAAAAATAGCGAAGGAATCACGAAAAATCTAACTATTTTCCGGGAGGACTAGGACACACGTCTGATGGGCTTCACGGAAAAAGAGAGACTGGGCAAGATGGCACCTTTAGGCAGGAAGGGAACCGCGCATGTGTGCCTGCATTCCCAAAGGCTTTCTTGGAAAGCTGGGGAAATGCTCCGCAAGGGCTCCATCGACGTCGATGTCACCCCATATGTGAGGACTGACTTCCTGCTTGGTCCTGGAGAAAGCACAGTTACTTACCTGTAACAGGTGATCTCTGGGAACAGCAGGAATAAGTCTTCACATATGGGTACGTCGGTACCGACGGAGCCTGCGCGGGAATGCTCCCCAGCTTCCCAAAAAAGAAAAGCTTTTGGGAGCATCCCACAGCGCCTGCGCGCTGCCTTCCCGCCTTTCCTAACCGCCTCTCCTCAGTTCGAGTTTTAAAGCTGAGACAAAAGAGAGAGAGAGGAAAGGAAAGACAGATAGAGATATACAACTCCTAGGGGAGGTGGGAGGGTTGTGAAGACTTATTCCTGCTGTTCCCAGAGATCACCTGTTACAGGTAAGTAACTGTGCTATCTCCAGGAACAAGCAGGAATGAGTCTTTACATATGGGGACTCCCTAGCTAAGATGCCTGGGAGATCCCCAAGGATAGGAGACCCTGGGAAGGGTTCTACCTCCTCCTATGGATCTCAAGCATCTATCCAGGGATGGAGGGTAGGAGTTGATTAAGAATGGAACAGGTGTTTGAGAACAGCCTGACCAAACAAGGCATCCCGGCGGGAGTCCTTGTCCAAGCAGTAATGGGCTGTAAAGGTATGAACAGAGGCCCAGGTGGCTGCTCGACAGATCTGGTTGATGGACACAGAATTTAGATGAGCCATAGAGGCGGCCATGGCCCTCACATTATGAGCTGTGACATAGCTCTCCAGAGAAAGGTTCTTACTCTGGTAGGCGAAAGAAATACACTGAGCAATCCAATTGCACAGTGTCCTCTTAGAGACTGGAAGTCCCAAATGAGAGGGATCAAAAGCAACAAAGAGCTGGGAAGACTTCCTATGTTGCTGTGTCCTTTGTAAGTAAAAGGCAAGAGCTCTTTTACAATCCAGAGTATGAAGATTCTTCTCTGCACTTGATGCATGAGGAGCTGGAAAAAAGACAGGTAAATATACCTCTTGATTAAGATGAAAAGGTGAGACCACTTTAGGCATAAAGTGTGGATTGGTCCTAAGGACTACCTTATCATGATGGAACCTTGTATAAGGTGGATTAGCCACTAAGGCCTGCAGCTCACTGATGCGGCAAGCTGAGGTGACTGCAATGAGGAAAATAACCTTCCAGGAAAGAAATTTCAAGGAGGTGGTGGCTAAGGGTTCAAAAGGCGGCTTTATAAGCTGACCAAAACCAGATTTAAATCCCATGCCACCGGAGGAGGCCTAATGGGAGGTTTAGTTAAAGTTAGGCCTCTCATGAATCTTGCAATAAGAGGATGAGAGGAAATAGGTTGTCCATTGATATGCTTAAGGGATGCTGCAATAGCACTCACATGGACTCTTACTGAATTTGTCTTAAGGCCTGCATTGGAAAGATGCAGGAGGTATTCCAATAGAGAATTCAAAGGTAGTGCTAGAGGGTCGAGACCCCTTTCAGCACACCAAATGGAAAATCTTTTCCATTTAAAAGCATAGGAACGCCTAGTGGAAGGTTTTCTGGAAGCATGGAGGATATCCTTCACTTGTTGAGAAAGATTCCAGCCTTGAAGGTCTAGGACTTCAGTAACCAAGCTCTGAGGTGAAGGGACTTGGGGTTTGGGTGCCACAAAGTCCCCTCCTCCTGGGACAGGTGGTCTGGAGCAGCTCCCAAGTCCAGGGAGGGGGCTTGGGAGAGATGCAGAAGTAGAGGGTACCACACTTGGCGTGGCCAGCGTGGAGCTATGAGGATCATAGATCCTTGATCCCTCTGGAGTTTGAACAGAGTCTTGGGAATCAAGGGAATGGGTGGAAAGGCATACAGGAAGCCCTGACCCCAGTGAAGGAGGAAGGCATCCTTGGCCTGAACTCCCTGACACGGAATTCTGGAACAGAACCGGGGAAGTTTGGCATTCCACGGACTTGCAAAGAGGTCTATGTCCGGGGTTCCCCATTCTTGGAAGATTTTGAGTACCTGGATCCATGTGCAGGGACCATTCGTGTGGGAGCAGAACTCGACTGAGTCTGTCTGCCCAAGAGTTTTGGATTCCTGGGAGGTATACTGCCAGGAGATGGATTTGATGCTCTCTGGCGAAGGCCCACAATCTTAAAGCTTCGTTGCAAAGCGACAGAGAGCCAGTTCCTCCTTGCTTGTTTATGTAAAACATGGCTACTTGATTGTCCATATGAATGAGGACTGTCTTGTAGCTGAGCAGGGTATGAAAGACCTTGAGAGCTAGAAAGACTGCTCGAAGCTCCAAGTGGTTGATATGAAGAAAGGTCTCCTGTGGGGACCAAGTGCCTTGAGTGGAGAGGTCTTGTAGATGAGCTCCCCAACCTGTTTGGGAGGCATCTGTTGTGAGGGTTGCTTGGGGCAACAGCTGTTGTAAGGGGGACCCCAGCAACAGATTTTGAGTGGACATCCACCATTGGAGAGACCAAAAGAGACGTTTGGAGGTTGCTAATTGGTCTGAGAGAGCTCCTAATGCTTGAGTCCACTGGGTGGACAAAGTCCATTGGGCTGCTCTCATGTGTAGGCGAGCATAGGGTACCACATGCACTGTGGAAGCCATGTGGCCTAGCAGTTGTAGCATCTCCCAGGCAGTTAGGTGGCTCTTTGACTGAATCTGGGAGGCTAACTGCACTAGATGTTGGCAACGGGCCTGAGGAAGGTAGGCCCTTGCAGTGGTAGTATCCAACCAGGCCCCTATGAATTCTAGGGACTGAGTAGGGGTGAGCCGAGACTTTGGGAGATTTACCACAAGTCCCAGATACTGCAGAATGCGCCTTGTGCAGTCCAGGGAAGTCTGGGCCTCTGACTGAGATGGAGCTCGGATGAACCAGTCGTCCAGGTATGGGAATACAAATATTCCTAGAGTGTGTAGAAATGCAGCTATTGTTGCCATGCATTTGGTGAACACTCTTGGGGCAGAGGCCAGACCAAAAGGAAGCACCCTGTATTGATAATGTTTTCCTTGGAAAAGAAAACGGAGGAATCTTCTGTGAGATGGATGGATGAGGACATGTGTGTACGCATCCTTGAGATCTAGAGAACAAAGCCAATCCTGACTTTGAAGGTATGGAAGGAGAGTGCCCAGAGAAAGCATCTTGAACTTCTCCTTGCATAGAAATTTGTTCAATTCCCTGAGATCTAATATGGGTCTGTATCCCCCTGTCTTCTTTGGAATGAGAAAATAGGGGGAGTAAAACCCTGACCCTTGTTGAAGAAGGGGAACTTCTTCTATTGCCCCTTGGGCAAGAAGGGTAGCCACCTCTTGACCTAGAAGGTCGAGAAGAGATGTGGGAGAATTGAAGTGTCTCACCATGGTGTGGGGAGGAAGGTCTGAGAAATGAAGTTTGTAGCCCTCTCTTACGATGGAGAGGGTCCACTGCTCTGATGTAATCTGCTCCCATCTGGGAGCAAAATGAGCTAACCTTCCTGGAATGGTGAGAGGTTCTGGCTGTTTTAAAGCCAGAAAGGCTGTTCTCTAGCATCAAGTCAAAAACCCTGAGGAGGATGGGTCTGCTGGGTTGCAGCAGCCCCTGTAGTCTTAGGCCTGGCCTGTTTAGGTTGCTGACGCTTAGTAGCAAAGCGACCTGTAGAGGATTGTTGGCCAGAAGCAGAAGGGAATCTGCCCTTTTTGAAAAAAGACTTCTTGAAGGGTTTTTTCTTGGCAGGAATGGAGGTTGACTTTGAAAGTCTATCCAGAGCAGAATTTTCTGCATCCATTTGAGTGGCTTTTATTTGCCATTCTTTGCCAAACAGGTTTTCACCTGTACAGGGAAGATTTCCTAAGCCATCTTGGACCCAGGGTTCTAAATTTATTGTACACCGCCTTGATTTTGTAGAAAGGCGGTTTTTATCAAGTAATAAACATAAACATAAATCAGAAGCTTGGAGCCAAGCAATTCTGCGAGCAGCTATGGCAATGCCAGAAGCTCTGCTGGCACCTTCAAAGGAGTCAAAGGCTGCCCGGTTGGAAAACTTTGAAATATCTTGAGTATGCTTAAGCCAAATGAGGAATTCATCCCTTTTATCTTCTGGCAGAAAAGGGAGGAAAGTGTGCAGTTTATCTGCAACCTCCTTAAGAAACATACCCATGTAAAGACTATAGGAGTTGATTCTGGCAATGAGCATACTGGCTTGGAAGATTTTTCTACCAAAAGCATCCAAGGTCCTGCATTCTCTTCCTGGAGGAGTAGAAGAGTGTCTCTTTGTACTCTTTATCCTCTTCATAGCTGACTGCACCACAATGGAATGGTGAGGAAGCTGTGTTTTATGAAAACCAGGACAGGGAGGGACACAATACATAGTGTCCAATCTGCGAGAATGAGGAGAGATAGTGAGAGGAGTCTCCCATAAATCAATCATGTGTTCATAAAGAATCTCATGAATTGGTAAGGTGACTGCCTCTTTAGGAGCCTTAGAATAAGCCAAAATATCTAATTTTTTTGCTCTAGGCTCTGATTCAGAGGATACTGAAATAGAAAGTCCTTTAGCTACTTCTCTTATGAAGTCTTGAAAGGACAAGTCCTCTGGAGGAGACATTCTTCTTTTTGGAGAAGAAGGCTCTTCAGGAAGGGCTATAGATGCTTCAGCAGACTCCTCTGATGTATCAGAATCAGCAGAGGAATCAAAGTACCGTCTGTCAGGGTGCTCTTCTAACGCTCGGTACGCGTATCGAGCAGTATCGACATCGGGCGTCATCGGTACCGGATCGGTACCGATGAGCAGCCCTGGACAAGGAACCGCTGCAGTCGGTATCCTGCTCGATGCCGATGCAGTCGGTACCGGTATCGACGCTGGTGCCGGTACCCGAGTCGATACCGACAACGGAGTTTGTTGTGGTATCAACGGCGTCGCAGCTTGAATGAAGGCACTGATAGCCTGCTGCATGGACAGAGCATTCTGATCCATCGACGCCATGAATGCCTGGAACTCGGTACCGGAAGGTTGTGCCGGTACCCCAGAGCATTCTAACAGGTGATCGGTCGAGGCCGTGCCATCGATGTCAACCTGTAACCCCATAGGTGGAGCTTTGGAAGCCGGAGCTTCCCGCCGGGGTTGTTTTGCCGGTGCAGGATCCTCGAGGGCAAGCCCAGAGGCATCTCGATGCTTAGAGGGAGATCTACCCTTCGAGGACCGGCTGGATTTATGTTTGGTTACCTGAGATCCATTGGGGGAAGAAGAAGCCCTGGAAGACGTCGATGCCACCGAAGCTGCATGAGCGGGAAACAGCACATGGAGCTTAGCTGCTCGGTTCTGTAAACCCCGTTTAGACATCAGAGAGCAGGACGGACAATCCGAAATGGAGTGTTCAGGACCCAAACATTTAAGACACCATTCATGGGTGTCTGTAACCGAAATAGTACCGCTGCACTTAGTGCATTTCTTAAACCCGGAGGCTGGTTTTTCCATGAGGAAAATTTCTTGTGAGGCCTAAGGCCCAAAGAGAAAAATACACTAAGTGAGGGAAAAATATATAATTTTTTGTTTTTTTTTTTTAAAGAAAAGAAAGAAAAGACCGGCGGTACCGGTCCGGAGTCGGGGAAGGCAGACACGCGACCAAAGAAATAAAATAAAACAAAGAACTTCTTCAGCGGTGACAGGGCTCGACCTGCTGAGGAGAGGCGGTTAGGAAAGGCGGGAAGGCAGCGCGCAGGCGCTGTGGGATGCAGCTTTTCTTTTTTGGGAAGCTGGGGAGCGTTCCCGCGCAGGCTCCGTCGGTATCGACGTACCCATATGTTAAGACTCATTCCTGCTTGTTCCTGGAGATCCCTATATACATAGCATCCAAGTGCTGCTCATGATAGGGACAGAGGCGGGGGTCTCTCACATGCAGAGTAGGAGTCTGTTCATAATGAGAGGAAATGGCACCGAGAGAGCTTCCTTCGGAGGGGCTTCATATTGAAGAATATCGAGCTCCTCCTCCGTCTCGGTGGCGAGCGCTAGGGCCCACGCCATGTCCCAGACAAACTCCAGAAAGGAGGTGTCCTCGGCAGGTGACCGCCAACTCTGGGTCGGCAGAGGGGTCCGAGGGGAGGTCTCAGTAGGACCAAGTCTCCGGGGAGGTTTCCCCACTGGACTCCCACTTTGAGTAGTCCGTGGAGGACTTGAAGTCGGGTGGCTAGAGATGGGTTGGTGACCCGTGCCTAGCTCCCGAGTCCAAAGCCTGCCCAGAGCAGAAGGCGCTCGCCCGAGAAGATCTCATGCCCAAGGACCGGGAAGGAGATCGAGACCTGCGCCAAGGATCCTCACAAGACTTCTGGCTCTCGGGGGTCAATGTGGCAGCACGGGGAGTCTTCGAGGTTGAGGTCCCTGCAGTCTCAAGGCGCATGCTGGCAGGGCCAGGCACCAGTGCCTGCTGGGCAGCAAGGAACGCAGAAATGCAGTGCTCCAAGGCCAGCATTTAGGCCTCCCACTCGGGAGTGGGGCCCTGTGACACCGACTCCAGGGTGACTGGATCGGGTGTCGAGGAGGAGAGGAGACCCTCACCGGGATGATCCTTGGGAGACTGGGCACCTTCGCTGGAGGCCTCTGGATCAGTTCGAGGTATCTTACTGGGCCGCTCCCTCTCCGACTCCAAAGTTTGCCGAGGGGGGGCTGAGAGACCGGGCGCGTGACCTCTCACACTTCTCTGGCACCCCCAACAAAGTCCTCGCGGCCGCCTTCTTCTGCTCGCGTTAGGGCGACCCCTGGTCAGAGTGCAATCGGCACCAGGGAGGAGACTTGGGAGACTCCAGGAGTTATGGGACTGAAGAGCAGGAGACTACCGGGGATACTGGTGCTGCCTTACGGAAGAGATCATCCAGCTTCTGCTTACGACTCTGGATGGCCTTGGAGGACATCTTCTTACATAGGGAGAATAGCTCTGGGTCATGTTCAGCTCCTAGACAACTGAGACAACAGTCATGGGTGTCCGTGAGCAACATGTTTTTTGAACACCTATCACATTTCTTAAAACTGGGGGCCACTGGGGAAAAAGGACCCCCGAAAGGTCAAAGACCCCCGACGCGGACAGCAGTTAAAAAGAGTGCGAAGTGCAGTGAAACACAAAAAGGCAAAAAAGGGAAAAAATCCGAGACCAGGACCGAAGCAGAGGTGCTTGAGAGGCAGAAAGAGGACCGACAAAGGCCAGAAAACAAAAAACTGTTTGGAATAAAGAAACGTTTTCCGGGGACGAGACTCACGTCAAAAGGGCTCAGCGGAAAAAGGGAGACTGAGTAAGATGGCACCCTTGGGCGGGACAGAGACCAAGCATGCGTGTTAGCATTCCCAAAGGCTTTCTTTGAAAGCTGGGGAAATGCTCTATGTGGGCTCTGTCGGTGCCGACGTCACCCATATGTAAGGACTGACTTCCTGCTTGTTCCTGGAGAACAGAAGCCTGCAGCATATATATCATGAGCCAAATCTCAAACAGTTGTATGACAAAGAGTTAATGAAACAATGTGAACCACACCAAACAACCATATGAATGGAAAGAAACAAACCAAATGGGGAAAGCAGGCACAATATGGTTCATGGAATTCTTTCCATTTCCTTTATGTGTGCGTGTGTGTGCACACATGCACGGTCTGTATCTGCATTGCCTATATGTCTTTCATGTGAAAGTGGTATGTTTATGCATGTTTGTATAAATGCATATGCTTGTTGGTCACTGGGTATATAGAAACAGAGAAACGAAACGGCAGAAAAAGACCACATGCCCTATCTAGCCTGCTCTTCCATATCAACCACTACGACAGTCCCCTTTTTTCCTTTAGAGATCCTCCGTGTTTGTCCCACGCCTTTTTGAATTCAGACATTGTCTCACATCTCTACCATCTCCATTGGGAGACTATTCCACAAATCTACCACTCTTTCTGTAAAGAAATATTTACAGATATTACTCATGAGTCTATCCCCTTTCACCCTCATCCTATGTCCTCTCTTAGCTTTCAAGCGAAAGAGGCTCTCATCCTGTGCATTTATGCCACGGAGGTATTCAAACATCTCAATCATATCACCTTTATACCACCTTTCCTCTAAAGTATACATATTAAGATCCTTAAGTCTGTTCTCATATGCTTTATAACGAAGACCACTAACCATTTTAGTAGCCACCCTCTGTACGACTCCAATCTGTTTATATATTTTCAAAGGTGCGGTCTCCAGAAATGCATGTAATACTCTAAATGAGGTTGCACCAAAGACTTATACAGAGGCACTATCACCTCCTTTCTTCTGCTGGCCTTTCCTCTACCTATGCACCCAAGCATCCTTCTAGCTTTTGCTGTCGCCTATTCTACCTGGTTAGATACTTTAAGATCATCAGACAGAACATGCCTAGGTCCCGCTCTTCTTTAGTGGACAGAAATCATTCACCCCCTATACTATATCACTTGCTTGGATTGCTGCAGCCCAAATGCATGAACTTGCATTTTTTAACATAGTAACACAGTAAATGACAGCAGATAAAGACCAGCATGGTCCATCTAGTCTGCCCAGCAAGATGGCAAGAGTAGGTGCACCTGTCACTCTGTGCAGGCCACCCCTCCCCATGTCCTTGTTTAGGGGTAAACCCACCACTCCATGTAGGACACCCCTATTTGTTGAGACGTTATATGGTTCAGAAGTTAGATGGTACCGTTTATTTTGTTTTTATCATATTGCTGTAAAGGGATCCACTGTGTTTGTCCCATGCTGTTTAACATTAAATCTCAGCTGCCAAATTCTAGACCATTCTTCAAGCTTAGCTAGATCCCTCCTCCATGTTATCTACACCTACCTGGGTGTCTACTCTATTGCAGATTTTGGTATCATCTGTAAAGAGGCAAACCTTACCCGACAGCCCTTCTGCAATATCACTAACAAAGATGTTAAAAAGAATTGGACCAAGGACAGATCCCTGGGGTACACCACTGGTAACCTCCTCCTCCTCAGAGTGAACTCCATTTACTTGTACCCTTTGTTGCCTCCCACCCAACAAAATTTCTAACCCAAGCAGAAACTTTAGGGTCCATCCCTAAGGTGATCAGTTTGTTTATAAGTCGCCGTGTGGAACGGTGTCAAAGGCTTTACTAAAATATAAATACACTACTTCTAGGGCTCTCCCTCGGTCCAACTCCTTTGTCACCCAGTCAAAGAAATCAATCAAATTTGTCTGACAAGACCTGCCTCTGTTGAATCCATTCTGCCTCAGATCCGGTAATCCATTGGACTCCAGAAACCTCACTATTTTCTCTTTCAGCAGTGCTTCCAATAATTTACTCACCACCAAGGTTAAACTAACCGGCCTGTAGTTTTCAACCACATCCGCTTTTGTGTAAAGGGACCATATGTGCCTCTCTCTCCAATCCTCTGGCACCACTCTAAAGAGGCACTGAAAAGGTCAGTCAGTGGAGCTGCTAGAACGTCCCCAACGTCCCTCAGTATTCTCGGGTGTATCCCATCCAGTCCCATCGCTTTGTCTACTTTAAGTTTAGCTAGCTTCTCACACACATAGTCTTCTGAAAATTGTTCAAGATGCCCCTCGCTTCTGTTCCTGTTTGTGGGCTTTTTCTGAGGTCCTGCACCTGGTTCTTCGTCTATGAACACAGAACAGAAATATTTGTTAAGCAATTCTGCTTTATCTTCATCAGCTTCTACATATTCCTCCCCTTCACCCTTGAGCCTGACAATACCACTTTTGCCCCTCCACTTCTAACATATCTGAAAAATGTCTTATCCCTCCATTTTATTGCATTGGCTAGTTCCTCCTCTTTTTGAATCTTTGCTTTCCTGACTACTTTGCTAGCTTCTCTAAGTTTTTCCAAATACAGATGCCTGCCTTCCTCTCTTTGTGATCTCATGAAGGCCTCCCTCTTTTTCTTCACCTTTTCAGATACGTCTTCCGAAAACCATAGTGGTCTCCTTTTCCTTTTACCTTTATTTACCATTTTAACAAAAAGGTTGGTTGCCTTTAAAATATCCCCTTCCAGTTTTCCCCACTGTTTTTCTACATCCCCCAGCTGTTCCCATCCCGCTAACGACGTCATGAGGTACTGGCCCATCTTGGCAAAGTTAGTATTCCTAAAGTCTAAAAGCCTCACTTTTGAATGGATTTTATCAGCCTTAGTCCTAATACTGAACCACCATCTGATGATCACTGGATGTGAAATGATCCCCCATGATAACATCAGAAACACTCACCACTGGTAAGCACCATGTCCAGTATGGCCCCCCTTCATGTGTGGGTTCTGTTACCAGTTGCCTGAATGGTTCTCTCTGTAGATAATCCAGGATCTCCTTACTTCTAGATGATACTGCAGCAGGGATGTCCCAATCGACATCTGGCATATTGAAATCCCCTATCAGTAGCATTTTCCCTTTCCTTACAATGCTGCGTATATCTTCAATTAACCATCTGTCCACCTCTTCCTCCTGTCAGGGAGGTCTGTGTATCATGCCAATGCATATAGATTTCTCTTTCCCTCTTTCTATTTTAACCCAAAGTGCCCCTCTCTCCCTTTTATGCCCTGTAGTTCCATAGCTTTACTATTACTTTTTTTACATATAGTGCTACTCTTCCTCCTCTTCTTCCTACCCTGCCCTTTCTGAATAAAGTATAGCCTACAGTAGTATAGTTACATCCCAGTCATGGTTGTCCGTGAACCATTTCTCTGTTACTGCCACTAAATCCAAGTCAGCCTCTCCCATTAAAGACTCAACATCTGGGATCTTATTTCCCATGCTACGGGCATTTATACACACTGCTTTCCATATGTTGCCCCTTTTATCCATTTTCATAAAGGTATTTAATGTTTCACGTACCTAAGGGCTTTCAAAACTTACCTGGGGGCTTTCTTCACCCATCCCCAACAAATCTAGTTAAAAGCAGTCTTCAGTAGGTTAGCCAGTCTGCTACTGAAGACACGTCGACCCTTCTTGGACAGATAGATGCCATCTCTGCTCTGCAACTCTTGGAACAGCATCCCATGATCCAGGAAACCAAAACGCTCTCAATGACACCATCCACGCAGCCATGCATTTATCTCCAGGATGTGAACTTCTCTACCTGGGCCTTTACCTTCAACAGGAAGGCTAGAAGAGAACACCACCTGTGCCTGTATCTTCTTCACCCTCTGTCCAAGAGCCATGAAGTCACTTTTGATATGCTCAGAGGGATACCTGGCAGTATCATTTGTACTGATATGAATAAGCAATATCGGGTAATAGACAGTGGGCTTGATGAGTCTCAGCAAACTCTCCGTAACATCTCGGATTTTGGCACCTGGCAGACAGCATACCTCTCTGGACATCAATTCTGGTCGGGAGATGGATACCTCAGGAGCCCTTAGAAGAGAGTCACCAATCACCATTACCCATTACCCTTCGCTTCCTTGTGGTCACTGTACTGCAGCTTTGGGGTGCTCGAGCTCTGGTTCTTCCCTTTCCAGGGATGCTTTCACCTCCTCCACTTCCAGGGCTGCATAATGGTTCTTCAATTCAAGGGCTGGAGAAGTTGGATTGGTGATTCTGCAGGCCCTGGTGACTCATGTCCAACGTTCGTCATTCCATAGGCTCCCATCATCTCCTCTGATGGAAAGCCTGGATGTTTCAAGAAGCATCTCATCAATGTACTTCTCACTGTCTTGAAGGACTACAAAAGGGAACTGCTACCTCTGGAGAGAGATCTGTAATTGTAAGTATTTACTTCTTGGAATTTTTCTAAATCTTGGGGGAAAAGGAATTCTTTAGATTAAAGCTAATTAATCTGTGAACCCAGTGTATTTGTTAAATCAGTCAGGGCTTAGTAGTAGCAAAGAGCTTTCAGTTTAAACTTAAAACACAGAAGAAAGCTTTCTCATTAAATTTAGAACCCAAGACTCCCTCTATCCAAGCAAGGGCTGTGGGACTCCCCCTGGAAATTGGTCACAGATTACCTTAGAAGTACAGGTCAGGGTACTGCATAGAAGCCAGTTTTTAATCTCCCTGACAGCCACTCAACTCCTTGGATAATCGTAGCTTTATAGGTGCTTAAACCTCTTAAAGGAAAGGAGGTGCCATATTCACACTCAGGTGCAGCTGTTTATCCTCATCAGTCATACATTAAGGACCTGAGATTAATTAAGCTTCAGGTGAACAGAATACATTAAACGTATTAGGAATAGTTTTATTACTATAAGTATTCCCAGGAACCCTTAGTAAGTAAAGAACTTAAATATCTTAACACAACCTTAAAACTAAGATGCAGACAGCAGTCCAGCAGTGAGATGGGGGCTTTCCTGTCTTTTGCATTGAGTGTCACATGTATGATTTTCTCCCAGTTGGTGAGGGGTCTTAAGTGTGCACTAGGTGCAAGGAGCTCTTTGCTCTCAGGGAACGAGTCTGATCTATGGCAGCATCCCTGTTGCCATGGAGGAGAGAGGTCACGTGACAGGAGAACATCACCCTGGTGAGGCAGGAAGTGATCCTGTAGCTAGGACCTGTCCCCCAGGTGATGTAACCCTCTCGCACCAAGGAAGTTTCTCCAGGGCCATGTGCTCATGAGGGAAGGGTTAAGACTGCCATTATAGTTGGTGATTTGATCATTAGGCATGGCTGGTGGACGTGAGGATCGCCTGGTAACATGCCTGCCTGGTGCGAAGTTGGGGACCTCACACGCCACCTAGACAAGGTCTTAGATAGTGCTGGGGAGGAGTCTGCTGTCTTGGTACATGTCGGTACCAATGACATAGGAAAATGTGGTAGGGAGGTTCTGGAGGCTAAATTTAGGCTTTTAGGTAGGAAGTTGAAATCCAGAACTTCCAGGGTATCATTTTCCGAAATGCTTCCTGTTCCACGCACAGGATCCAAAAGGCAGGTAGAGCTCCGGAGTTTCAATGCGTGGATGAGACTATGGTGCAAGAATGAAGGTTTTGGATTTGTTAGGAACTGGGGAACATTCTGGGGAAAGGAGGGGCTCTTCTGAAGGGATGGGCTTCACCTTAACCGGGATGGAACCAGGCTGCTGGCATTAACCTTTAAAAAGAAGATAGATCAACTTTTAAACTAGATAATGGGGGAAAGCCAACAGTCGCCCAAGAGTGCATGGTTCGGAACAATGTATCCTTGAAGGATACTACCAAAAGAATGAAGTTAGGGCATATCAGAAGAGAGGTTCCAATAAAGACAAAAGTAGCCCAAATACCCTTGAGTACAGAGCAGACAGAGCTTAAAGATTCCAAATTACCTCTGCCTATCGATAGCCAGATTAACATGAATAAAATACATTCTCTAAAATGCTTGTATGCAAATGCTAGAAGTCTAAAAAATAAGACGGGAGAGTTAGAATATATAGCACTAAATGAGAGGTTAGATATGATTGGTATGTCAGAGACAAAGTGGAAGGACAACAACCAGTGGAATACCTGGGTACAAGCTATATCGTAATGATAGAACTGATCAAATTGGTGGAGGGGTTGCGCTCTATGTTAGAGAGGGCATTGAGTCACAAAGGATTAAAGTTTAGCAGGAAACAAAATTTGCTGTAGAATCTCTATGGATTGAAATTCTATGTAAAAAGGGGAAGGCAATGGCAGAGGGGGTGTACTATCGACCGCCTGGTCAGAATGAACAAATAGATGATGAAATGCTCAAAGAAATCAGGGAAGCTAACAAAAGTTATAGTACAGTAATAATAATGGGTGATTTCAATTACCCCGGTATTGACTGTGTCAGTGTCACGGCAGGATATGCTAGGGAGATAAAGTTTCTAGATGAAATAAATGACTGCTTCTTGGAGCAGCTGGTTCATGAACAGACCAGAGGGGAAGCCATTTTGGACCTAGTCCTTAGTGGAACACCAGATCTTATGCAAGAGATAAGGGTGTTGGGGCCACTTGGCAACAGTGATCATAGCATGATCGCATTTGATTTAATTAATGGAGGAGGGATGGTAAGGAAATCCACAATATTACCTTTTAACTTTCGAAAGGGAGACTATGATAAAATGAGGAAAATAGTTAAGAAAAAACTAAAAGGAGCAGTTGCAAAGATTAAAGAGTTACATCAAGCTTGGGTGTTTAAAAATATTATCTTGGAAGCCCAGACCAGCTGTATTCCACGCTTTAAGAAAAGTGGAAGGAAGTCCAAAAAACATGGTTTAAAGGTAAGGTCAGAGAAGCTGTTGTTGCCAAAAAAGCATCTTTCAGCAAATGGAAAAAAAAGAGCCAAATGACGAAAACTGGAAACAGCACAAGCACTGGCAAGTTAAATGTAGGACACTGATAAGGCAGGCAAAGCGAAAATTTGAGAAAAAGCTTGCTGTGGAAGCAAAAACACGTAATAAAGACTTTTTCAAGTAAATTTGTAGCAAAAAACCTGTGAGCGAGTCAGTTGGACCATTAAATGATAGAGGAGTAAAAGGTGCACTAAGAGGGAACAAGACCATAGCGGAGAGACTGAATGAATTCTTTGCTTCGGTCTTTACGGAAGAAGATGTAGGAATGTTACCTATGACTGAAATGGTATTTAAAGGAGATGCTGCGGAAGAATTGGAAGAAATATCAATACACCGGGAAGATGTATTACAACTATTTGATAAACCGAAGAGTAGCAAATCACCTGGACCAGATGGTATACATCGAAGGGTCTTGAAAGAACTGAAATATGAGATTGCAGATCTGCTATTAGTAATCTGTGAACTATCATTAAAATCATCTGTAATACCTGAAGAGTGGAGGATGGCCAATGTAACGCCAATTTTTAAAAAATGTTCCAGGGGTGATCCGGGAAACTACAGACCGGTGAGCCTGACGGCAGTACTGGGAAGAAAGGTAGAAACCATCATAAAGAATAAAATTACTGAACATGTAGATAGTCATGGCTTAATGGGTTTAGACAAGGAAGATCTTGTCTTACTAATCTGCTATGTTTTTTTGAAGATGTGAATAAACAGGTAGACAAAGGTGAGTTGGTTGATATAGTGTATCTGGACTTTCAGAAAGCCTTTGACAAGGTCCCTCATCAGAGACTTTTGGCAAAACTAAAAAGTCATGTGATAGGAGGCAGTGTACTATTGTGGATCAGGAATTGGTTAAAAGATAGAAAGCACAGGGTAGGGCTAAATGGCCAATTTTCCCAATGGAGAAAGGTCAGTAGTGGAGTACCCCAGGGATCTATGCTAGGTCCACTGTTTTTTGACATATTCATAAATGACCTGGAAAAGGGACCAACGAGTGAGGTTATCAAATTTGCAGATGACGTAAAACTATTTAAAATTGTTGAAACCCATGAGGATTGTGGAAAATTGCAAGAGGATCTTGATAAATTGGAAGACTGAGCATCCAAATGGCAGATGAAATTTAATGTGGACAAGTGCAAAGTTATGCACCTAGGAAAGAAAAAGCCAAACTATAGTTACACAATGCAAGATTCCACATTAGGAACCACCACTCAGGAAAAAGATTTAGGCGTCATCGTGGATAAAGCACAGTTACTTACCTGTAACAGGTGATCTCTGGGAACAGTAGGAATAAGTCTTCACATATGGGTACGTCGGTACCGACGGAGCCTGCGCGGGAACGCTCCCCAACATCCAATCAGAAAGCTTTTGGGAGCATCCCACAGCGCCTGCGTGCTGCCTTCCCGCCTTTCCAACTGTCTCTCCTCAGTTGAGTTTTATAGCTGAGACAAAAAGGGAGAGAGAGGGAAAGGAAGAGAGATAGAGAGAGAGAGAGAGACAACTCCTAGGGGAGGTGGGTGGGTTGTGAAGACTTATTCCTACTGTTCCCAGAGATCAACTGTGCTATCTCCAGGAACAAGCAGGAATGAGTCTTCACATATGGGGACTCCCTAGCTTTTGATGCCAGGGAGAGAGCCCATAAGTTGTGTGTCCCTAAGACAGGGCTGCACTTCCCCACCTGGATCTCTGGCATCGCATGAGGGATGGTGGGTAGGAGTTGATTAAGTATGGAACAGGTGTTTGAGAACAGCCTGATCAAACAAGGCATCCCGGCGGGAGTCCTTGTCCAAGCAGTAATGGGCTGTGAAGGTATGAACCGAGGCCCAAGTGGCTGATCGACAGATGTCGTCGATAGACACAGAGTTCAGATGAGCCATTGAGGCTGCCATGGCTCTCACATTGTGAGCTGTGACATGGCCCTCCAGAGAAATGTTCTTGCTCTGATAGGCGAAAGAAATACATTGGGCAATCCAGTTGGAAAGTGTTCTCTTGGAGACTGGTTGTCCCAAATGAGAAGGATCAAAAGCAACAAAGAGTTGAGAAGACTTTCTATGTTGTTGTGTCCTCTGTAAGTAAAACGCTAGAGCTCTTTTACAGTCCAGGGTATGAAGATTCCTCTCTGCACTTGATGCATGAGGTCCTGGAAAAAAGACAGGTAGGTAGACCTCTTGGTTGAGGTGAAAAGGCGAGACCACCTTAGGCATAAAGTGTGGATTAGTCCTAAGGACCACCTTGTCATGATGGAACCTTGTATAAGGTGGATTAGCTACTAGTGCTTGCAATTCACTGATGCGGCGTGCTGATGTGATTGCAATGAGAAAGATAACCTTCCAAGAAAGGTATTTCAAGGAGGAAGTAGCCAAAGGTTCAAAAGGCAGCTTCATAAGCTGACCAAGAACCAAATTTAAGTCCCATGCCACCGGAGGTGGTCTAATGGGAGGCTTTGTTAAAAGGAGGCCTCTCATGAACCTTGCTACAAGGGGATGAGAGGAAACAGGTTGTCCATTTAGAGGCTTGAGGGAAGCTGCAATAGCACTCAGATGGACTCTTACTGAATTTGTCTTAAGGCCTGCATTAGACAGATGAAGGAGATACTCCAGCAACGATTCCAGAGGTATGGCACGGGGGTTAAGACCCTTTTCAGAACCCCAGATGGTAAACCTTTTCCACTTGAAGGCGTAAGAACGTCTAGAGGAAGGTTTTCTGGAAGCATAAAGAACATCTTTCACTTGTTGAGAAAGATGAAGATCCTGGAGATCTAGGCCTTCAGCAACCAAGCCCTGAGATGCAGAGACTGGGGACTGGGATGCCACAACTTTCCGTCCTCCTGAGAGAGGAGGTCTGGAGCAGACCCGAGGGAGGGAGCTTGAGAGAGATGTAGAAGCAGAGGGTACCACACTTGCCGTGGCCAATGTGGAGCTATGAGAATCACGTGGCCACTGTCTCTCTGAAGCTTGAACAGGGTTTTGGGAATTAGGGGAATGGGTGGAAAGGCATACAGGAAGTCTTGACCCCAATGAAGGAAGAAAGCATCCCTTGCCTGAGCCAGAGTTCTGGAACAGAACCGGGGAAGTTTGGCATTCCACGGACTTGCAAAGAGGTCTATGTCCGGGGTTCCCCAAATTTGAAAAATCTTGGATATCTGGTCCATATGTAGGGACCACTCGTGTGGAAGCAGAACTCGACTGAGTCTGTCTGCCCAAGAGTTTGAACACCTGGAAGATAGACTGCCAGAAGAAGAATGTGATGCTCTCTGGCGAGGGCCCACAGTCGCAGAGCTTCGTTGCAAAGCGACAGAGAGCCAGTTCCTCCCTGCTTGTTTATATAGAACATGGCTACCTGATTGTCCAAGTGGACAAGGACTGTCTTGTGGCTGAGCAGGGTGTGGAAAACTCGCAGAGAAAGGAAGATTGCTCTGAGTTCCAAGAGATTGATATGTAAACAAGTCTCCTGTGGGGACCAGATGCCCTGGGTGGAGAGGTCCTGAAGATGAGCTCCCCAGCCCATTGGAGAAGCATCTGTTGTAAGAGCTGCCTGGGGTAGAGGCTGTTGAAAGGGAGACCCCAGCAACAGGTTTTGAGGGGACTTCCACTACTGGAGGGACAAAATGAGGCGACTTGTGTTTGCTATTTTGTCTGACAGGCAGCCTAATGCCTGGGTCCACTGGGTGGATAAAGTCCACTGAGCTGCTCTCATGTGAAGGCGAGCATATGGTACCACATGAACGGTGGATGCCATGTGGCCTAGCAACTGTAACATTTCTCGAGCAGTTAGTAGGAGTTTTGACTCTGCTTGAGAAGCTAACTGCATCAAGCGAAGGCAACGGGCCTGAGGAAGATAGGCCCTTGCCCTTGTGGTATCCAGTAACGCCCCTATAAACTCCAGGGACTGAGTAGGGATCAAATTGGATTTTGGGATGTTTATTACCAGCCCTAAATATTGAAGGATACGCATTGTGCAGGTTAGAGCAGTCTTGGCCTCTGATTGAGTGGGAGCTCGAATGAGCCAGTCGTCCAGATAAGGGATGACAAATATTCCCAGGGTGCGCATAAAAGCAGCAACCACTGCCATGCATTTCGTGAACACCCTTGGTGCAGAGGCCAGGCCAAAGGGGAGCACTCTGTATTGATAGTGCTTCTCCTGGAAAAGGAACCGAAGGAACCTTCTGTGAGTTGGATGGATGAGAACATGAGTGTACGCATCCTTGAGATCTAGAGAACAAAGCCAATCCTGACTCTGAAGTTATGGCAGCAGAGTTCCTAGAGAAACCATCTTGAATTTTTCTTTGACTAGGAATCTGTTCAACTCTCTGAGATCTAAAATGGGTCTGAAGCCCCGTTTTCTTTGGGATAAGAAAATAGGGGGAGTAGAACCCTGTGCCCTGTTGTTGAGAAGGCACTTCCTCTATTTCCCCCAGGGCTAGAAGAGTGGCAACCTCCTGCTCTAATAGGCTGAGGAGGGAGGTTGGAGAATTGAACTGGTGCACTCTTGTGAGAGGGGGCAAGCTGGAAAAATGAAGTTTGTACCCCTCTCTTATGATGGAGAGTGTCCAATGCTCTGCTGTGATATGCCCCCATCTGGGAGCAAAGTGACATAACCTTCCTGGAATGGTGGAGGGCTCAGGTTCCCACAGGACCATGGGATACTGTTCCAAGGGTTGCAGAGCAGAGATGGCATCCATCTGTCCAAGAAAGGTCAACGCATCTTCGGTAGTAGACTGGCTAATCTAATGAAGAGGGCTTTAAACTAGATTCGTTGGGGATGGGTGAAGAAAGCCCCCAGGTAAGTGAAAGCCCCCAGGTAGGTGATACATTAAATACCTTTATGGAAATGGGTAACAGGGGTAACATATGGAAAGCAGTGTGTATAAATGCCCGTAGCATGGGAAATAAGATCCCTGATGTTGTAGCTTTGGTGGGAGTGGTGACTTGGATTAAGTGGCAGTTACAGAAACATGGTTCACAGAAAACCATGATTGGGATGTAACTATATCTGGCTATACTTTATTCAGAAAGGACAGGGTAGGAAGAAGGGGAGGAGGAGTGGCACTATATGTAAAAACTACTATTAAAGCTTTGGAATTACAGAGCTTAAAAAGGAGAGAGGAGGCATTGTGGGTTAAACTAGAAAGAGGGAAAGAGAAATCTATTTGCATTGGTGTGATATACAGACCCCCCTCACAAGAGGAAGAGGTGGACAGAGAGTTAATTGAAGACATACGCAGCATTGCTAGGAAAGGGGAAGTGCTACTGATAGGAGATTTCAATATGCCAGATGTTGATTGGCACATTCCTGCTGCAGTATCATCTAGAAGTAAGGAGATCCTGGATTCTCTACAGGGAGAACTATTCAGGCAATTGGTAACAGACCCCACACGTGAAGGGGCCATACTGGACTTGGTGCTTACCAATGGTGAAAGTGTTTCTGATGTTGTAGTGGGAGATCATTTTGCATCCAGTGATCACCAGATGGTGTGGTTCAGTATTAGGACTAGGGCTGTTAGAATCCATTCCAAGGTGAGGATCTTAGACTTTAGGAAGACTAACTTTGCGAAGATGGGCCAATACCTCAGGGAGTCGTTAGTGGGATGGGAACAGCTGGGAGATGTAGAAAAACAGTGGGCAAAACTGAAAAGGGGTATTCTAAGGGCAACCAACCTTTTTGTTAAAATGGTAAATAAAGGCAAAAGGAAAAGGAGACCGCTATGGTTTTCGAAGGAAGTAGCTGAAAAAGTGAAGAAAAAGAGGGAGGCCTTCATGAAATACAAGAGATCACAGAGAGAGGAAGACAGGCATCTGTATTTGGAAAAACTTAGAGAAGCTAGCAAAGTAGTCAAGAAGGCAAAGATTCAAAAGGAGGAGGACAGAGCCAATGCAATAAAATGGGGGGATAAGACATTTTTCAGATATATTAGTGAGAAGAGGAAGGGCAAAAGTGGTATTGTCAGACTCAAGGGTGCAGGGGGGGAATATGTAGAAGCTGATAAGGATAAAGCGGAATTGCTTAACAAATATTTTTGTTCTGTGTTCACAGATGAAGAACCAGGAACAGGACCTCAGAAAACACTCACAAATAGGAAAAGAAGCGAGGGACATCTTGAACAATTTTCAGAAGACTGTGTTCGTGAGAAACTAGCTCAACTTAAAGTAGACAAAGCGATGGGACCGGATGGGATACACCCTAGAATACTGAGGGAACTTGGGGACGTTCTAGCAACTCCACTGACTGACCTTTTCAATGCCTCGTTGGAGTCGGGAGTGGTGCCAAAGGACTGGAGAGAGGCTCATGTGGTGCCTTTACACAAAAGCGGAAGTAAGAATGTGGTTGAAAACTACAGGCCGGTTAGTTTAACTTCGGTGGTGAGTAAATTATTGGAAACGCTGCTGAAAGAGAAAATAGTGAGGTTTCTGGAGTCCAGCGGATTACAGGATCCGAGGCAGCATGGATTCACCAGAGGCAGGTCTTGTCAGACAAATCTGATTGATTTCTTTGACTGGGTGACCAGGGAGTTGGACCGAGGGAGAGCTCTAGATGTGGTGTATTTAGATTTCAGTAAAGCCTTTGACACTGTTCCTTACAGGCGACTTATAAACAAACTGAGCACCCTAGGGATGGACCCTAAAGTTACTGCTTGGGTTAGAAATTGGTTGGGTGGGAGGCGACAAAGAGTACAAGTAAATGGAGCTCACTCTGAGGAGAAGAATGCTACCAGTGGTGTGCCCCAGGGATCTGTCCTTGGTCCCATTCTTTTTAACATCTTTGTTAGTGATATAGCGGAAGGGCTGTCGGGTAAGGTTTGCCTCTTTGCAGATGATACCAAAATCTGCAATAGAGTAGACACCCAGGAAGTTGTAGATAACATGAGGAGGGATCTAGCTAAGCTTGAAGAATGGTCTAGAATTTGGCAGCTGGGATTTAATGTTAAAAAATGTAAGGTCATGCATTTGGGCTGCAGCAATCCAAGGGAGCAATACAGTATAGGAGGTGAAGTACTTTTGTCCACTAAAGAAGAGCGGGACCTAGGCGTGGTTGTGTCTGATGATCTTAAAGTAGCTAAACAGGTAGAAAAGGCGACGGCAAAAGCTAGAAGGATGCTTGGGTGCATACGGAGAGGAATGGCCAGCAGAAAAAAGGAGGTGATAATGCCTCTGTATAAGTCTTTTGTGCGACCTCATTTGGAGTATAGTGTGCAATTCTGGAGACCACACCTTCAAAAGGATGTGAACAGGATGGAGTCGGTGCAGAGGGTGGCTACTAAAATGATTAGTGGGCTTCATTATAAAGTATATGAGGACAGACTTAAGGATCTTAATATGTACATCTTAGAGGAAAGGCGGGATAGAGGTGATATGATTGAGATGTTTAAATACCTCCGTGGCATAAATGTTCAGGGAGAGAGCCTCTTTCAATTGAAAGCAAGTTCTGCTACGAGGGGACATGGGATGAGGGTGAAGGGAGATAGATTCAGGAGTGATATGCGGAAATATTTCTTTACGGAAAGAGTAGTGGATCCATGGAATAGTCTCCCAGTGGAGTTGGTAGAGATGAGGACAGTAACTGAATTCAAAAAAGCATGGGACCAACACAGAAGATCTCTAAAGGTAAAAAGTGGACTGTTGTAGTTGTTGATATGGAAGGACAGACTAGATAGGCCATGTGATCTTTTTCTGTCATCATGTTTCTATGTTTCTGGTCCTTCTAGAGCCAGGTAGGTTAAGTTCTCTAGCAGAAAGTCAAAGGCCCTGAGGGGGCTGAGATTGCTGGGCTGGAGCAGGCCTCGCAGCCTTTGCCTTGGTCTGTTTGGAGGATTGCTGACGTTTGGAAGGGAAATGAGCTGCAGAAGATGCTCTCTGACTATAAGCAGGATAGGATCTTCCCTTTTTAGAAAAAGGTGTTTTCTTGAACAACCTTTTCTTAGCAGGAGCAGCTGTAGATTTGGATAGTCTACCCAAAGCAGAATTTTCAGCATCCATCTGATTGGCTTTTGCTTGCCAATCCTTACCAAACAGATTCTCACCTGTACAAGGGATATTTCCCAATTCATCTTGGACCCAGATCTCCAAAGCAGATGCTTGAAGCCAAGCAATCCTACGTGCACCTATAGCTATAGCTGAGGCTCTGCTTACGCATTCAAAGGAGTCGAAAGCTGCACGGTTGGAGAATTTGGAGATATCCTGGGCATGTTTGAGCCCAGTGAGAAATTCTTGCCTTTTATTGTCAAAAATAAAAGGACTTAAAGTCTGCAAATGGTCAGAGACTTCTTTTAAGAACATTCCCATGTAGAGACAATAAGAATTAATTCTCGCAGCAAGCATGGAAGCTTGGAAGACTCTTCTACCAAAAGCATCCAGGGTTCTACATTCACGTCCTGGAGGATTAGAGGCATGTCTCTTGGCACTTCTAATCTTTCTCATTGCAGACTCAACCACAATAGAGTGGTAAGGAAGCTGAGTTTTATGGAAACCAGGACAAGGGGGGACACGATACATGGTGTCCAACCTGCGAGAATGAGGAGAGGTGGTTAGAGGTGCTTCCCACATCCTTAACATGAGATCATACAGAATCTCATGAATAGGTAAGGTACCTGCCTCCTTAGGAGTTTTAGGATATTGTAAAATATCTAACTCCTTAGCTCTAGGCTCTGACTCTGGGGCCACTGTAATAGAGAGGCCCCGAGCCACCTCTCTGATAAAGTCATGAAAAGACAAATCCTCTGGAGGAGACATCCTTCATTTAGGAGAGGACGACTCCTGTGGAAGAAGCATCACTGCATCGACAGAATCCTCAGAGGAATCGAAGTATCGTCTGTCGGGATGCTCTTGCAAAGCCCGATACCCGTACCGACTGGGATCGGTATCGGGAATCACCGGTACTGGGGTATCGGTACCGGAGGGCTGCAGAGGGCAGAGTACCGGCATAGCGGACACCGATGCCGACGCCACCGGTACCGGGATCGGTGCCGATGGCGATGCCAGAGCCGGTACCGGCTGAGTAGTCTGTTGCGGTACCACGGGCGTCGATGCCACAAGGAAAGCCGCCAGACTGCATTCGATGGACAGAATCCTCTGATCCATCGACGCCGCCAATGCCTGGAAGTCGGTACCGGTGGAAGCCACCGGTACCCCAGAGCATGGCACCAGGAGATCTGTCGAGGCCACGCCATCGAGATCATCCTGGAACCCCGATGATGATGCTTTAGAGGCTGAAGCCTCCCGCCGTGGTAATTTTGCCGGTGCAGAATCCTCGAGGGCAAGGCCAGAGGCATCTCGATGCTTAGAAGGAGATGTACCCTTCGAGGACCGGCTGGATTTATGTTTAGTTACCTGAGATCCATGTGAGGAAGAAGCCGCCCTGGAAGACGTCGATGCTACCGAAGCCGCATCAGAGGGAAACAGGGTACTGAGCTTGGCAGCTCGGTTCTGTCGACCTCTCTTAGACATCATAGAACAGGACACACAATCTCTAATGGAATGGTCAGGGCCTAAATATTTTAGACACCAGTCATGGGTGTCGGTGACGGAGATAGTACCGCCACATTTTGTGCACTTCTTAAATCCTGAGGCAGGCTTTTCCATATTTAAGGAAAAAGGTTTTGGGCCTAAGGCCCAAAACTGAAGTGCACCTGAAGAAAATAAATGGAAAAAAGGTTTGTTTGGTATTTTTTTAAAAAGAAAAGAACAACGACCGGCAGTACTGGTACAGCGTAGAAGAAGGCAGACGCGACAGAAAAGAAAGAAAAAATAAGGAAATTCTTCTGCGATGACAGGAACACGACCTGCTGGCTCCGCAGAAAAAGAATAACTGAGGAGAGACAATTGGAAAGGCGGGAAG